>SNRZ01000003.1:1200000-1875000 GCA_008729115.1 Dirofilaria repens | reverse complement strand
TGCACTGACATGGATTTTTTTTCCAGGCTGAAGAATGAAATAAATGGCAGTTCGATTTAATCACAGGACGAGGAAAAACTTATGATAAAACTGTTAGTTGTAAATTGCCCACTGTATACTGCATGCACATTCATGATTATTCAAAGTTGATTAGATTTCATATTCTCCCAAATAGATTATCTATTTTCCTTTTCGTATTGCAGTATATTGATATACAGATTGGGGACGAATGAAATTAACTGATGATTTTAAATTATTATCGCATGTTGAGTTATTGTTTTTGATGATGAAATCGATGTGTATTGATTATTTAAGGATTTCCTTTTTGAATGATAATATAATGCAGTGAATTCTTAGCTTTAAATTTTGATAATAATTGAAATTTAAATTTAAGAAATAACGAAATACATGTGCATAAAGAACGCTATGGCAGCAGAAGGACACAACGTTGATGCAGCACTGTTATCAGTTGGCCGTGATAATCATGGTCATTATTTTGTTCGCAAAACATTTGGCAAACCAACATACTGCCATCATTGTTGTGACAAAATATGGGGAATGCTAACACAAGGATATGCCTGCGAAGGTTTGTTATGGGTATTCGGAATTCGATATTTCTGTGGAAGTGCTCTTCATTTCTAGATTTAAAAAATCATTCGAAATATTTTGGAAGATAGAATGATTTTAAAAAAAAACAATACTGCTGATTTCAAAATCTGAGATCTAGTATTAAACTAAAACTTAATTGTGTAGCACAATCTTTTTGTTTTCTTTCGCCAGATTTTTTAGAAGTTTTGCTTTTTAAAATTGATTTAATTATATAAAAACGTTTAGAATATTTTATGTGGTAAGCAGCGCGTTTGGGTAGAAGACATATTTACTGAATGCAGTCACAGTTTAGGAGCCAGTTAATGGAAACTAGTTCCTAAGTGTGCCTAATGCCAGAATTATAAAGTTGTTTTTTTTTATGATGATTCATGGTTTTTCTTTAATATCACACCGTTTTTTTTATTTCTCAAAAATTTTTTATTCAAAAAACAAATTTTTCAGTTTGCAATTTCATATGTCACGACAAGTGCATGAAAACGGTTGTTTCGTTTTGCAGTGGCGTCGCTTTGCAGTTGATAAAGGTAAAAACTATCGCGAGTCTAATTTTTTTGTAGACAAATCGTCATTTATCCAAAATTAAATAACAATACTAAAATTCTTATTAGATTTAATGTTTCTTAATTTTTGGAGCTTTATGTGGTTTTTATATCTCATTGATGTTTCGACTCTTTTTACAGAATCCAGTCGCTCACACATGGTCTGAACCGTCACATATCAAACGAAGATTTTGCTGTGTTTGCCGTAAAAAAACTGATGATTCAGTGGCTGTTGAATGTGAAGGTAAGTTGCTTTTTAAAATCAAGATTTTGCATTTTGCAATAATATGTGAAGTTTTATGAATGATATTTGTTAGTAGTTCCTGAATAATCTCTGTATTATATATGAATTCACTATGGAGATTTAAAGATCTCCGGAAGTGTCAATTAACTAAACAAAGTTCTTCACTGATTGGTTTTCGTTTCATAATGAAAAATTTTATGCAACTTTCTTTTTTGGAATTTTATAATAGCGAAAGATAAGCAAAATGGAGAATCTGAATTTGGCTATATTATCTAATAATATGTTGATATCAAAAATCGTTCAAGAAGCAAAGTATGTAGTAAGCTATTCATTCTGTTCTTCGCTATATTCACTGTAGAAAAATTATAAATCCATAACACTTTCCAATTACAATAATGTAGATTTCCCATTCCTTCGTATTCGATCTTTAAAATTTTATCCATTCAATATTCGTTTATCTTATAGTTTTGCGAATATTATGTGCACGTTGATTGTCATGATTTAGCAGTAAGTGACTGCAAGGAAGCTGCTACGTATGTACCTAATTTGGATAAGGTGTGTTTTTTCTTTTGTGCTCACTATATCATTTACTAAGAGAATTGAAATTAAAATCTGTCATTGTAATATCTTTATTCTAGATTTTTCGAAATTCTGATTGTTTTGTTAATAAAACAATGTCTTCTAATTGAGAATTAAAACTTTGCTGGAAAAATTTTTTACTGATTTGTTACTTTGATTTACAAGTTTGTTTCAGTAGTTCTAGAATTAAATGTTACAATTTAATGGCATTATTCAGTTTTAAAAAAAACTTACGATATAAAATTTTGGGGATTCAGTGAGGTTTTACCTACTCCATATGATAAAATATTTTGAATACAAAGTTTTCGTTTTTTAATTTGAAAACAAACATAAAAATCTGAAAATTTATTGTCTTTTTTCTGTCGAACACCGTGGAAAGAATCATAGTTTTACTAATAAAGTGGAAATGTTTCATAATACAAGACATTGACTGATATATTGATAGGCAAAGAGTCACTCTATTAGCTTTAGTACTACGGGTATTTAGAATTTATAAAAAAAAAGGTGAAAACTGATTGTGTATGCTTTATTAAGTTGCTTTCGAGTCCAAAAGGATTCATTTGGATTTCACAAGATAAGGTAACCTTAATGTATTTTAATCTAAATTTAAGACTAACATTTTTTATTTGCAAACAAAAATAAAGCTCTTCATAGAGCTCAAGAACAAAGGAAAGATAGCTTAGCAAACCGGAATGATGGATTTTTTCTTCTAAAATCCTTTTAAATTTTTAATAAAAAGTTCTCTTTGTTTGTTAAATTAGACAAATTTATCATAAAACAACCGATATGTCATAATTTTTGAGTTTTTAAACTTTAAATATGTTGGTGAATCGAATTTTTATTTTATTTGAGTAAATCTTGAATAGTTTTTGAAATAAATTGTTTCGTAAAGTTTTCGTTTGAATAATAATGAATGTTTACAAAGAAAAAATGTTACTTCAAAGAAAAAATGTTACTTCGAAGAAAAAATGTTACTCCATCCAGAAACTGCTAAATCAGTCCGTGATTATTAAATATGAAGTTAATTGCTCCTGAACATTATTAATTAAACGTTTAAAATGCTGTAAAAAATTAAGCTGAGTTAATTTGCTTGGGAACTTTCAAATTCAAAATTTCAAAAATATCTTTGCAGAATCTTTGTTCCATTTATACAATTTATTTAGTTTTTGCTTTTAAATGTTATTTAAATTTATTATATATAGGAAAATTTAAGCATATTTCAATGTTCCTAATATTGTTTAGAGAAAAGAAAGCAGAAGAATTGGAAATTTCTCCGTAGATCCATCTCAAGGAATAAGCAGTCATATTTTGCTGTTCTTTTAGAACAAGCAAGTGCAGCACCATCATATGAGGGAGGGCAATATACCGCGCGATTCCAAGTGCGTTGTATGCAAAAAGGCCTGCTGGTCATACGAATGCTTGGCTGGTATGAAATGCGGTTGGTGTTCTGCGACGGTAAGCTTTTATGAATTGTTAAACATATCAGCAAGTTCTTTGATTGCAATAATGCGAATTAGTTTTCATGGTTACTATATGTCTAGATTGTTCGAGAATTCTTTAGCAAAACAACAGTTTATGATTTGTACTGTTTAAAAATCTAGTATGCTGTAGAGAGTACTGGAACTTTTGTATAATGACAACAAAGTCATTTGAATTAGAAACTATCATCAAAGAAGAATTTGCGTGACATGATAAGTTAAATGACATAAAAAATTGAAATTTAAAAAAATTGTAGATGTTAAAAAAGTTTTGCTCCAGAAAAATATTTTATTGATTTTCAGGCTCATGCTATCTGTTACCGTCAAATGTCTCTTGAATGCGACTTTGGTGCTTTGAAAAAGATTATGTTGCCACCCAATGCATTAACGATTCCAAGGACAGAACTCCCAATGAAACAGTTGCTTAATATTCAGGGAACTCATCTCGAAGGTTTTAATCAGCAACGTATATCTTTTCTGCTTAAATGGATTTCAGAATTCGTACATTATTTTTCCTTGTGATTTTTTAGTAAAATGTTCTTTAGTTTAATAATGGCAGAGACGTTGCAAATGATGGACTAGTCAAGTAATTCTAAGTAATTAGGGTTATTATTCCGTTTTGATAAAGTTCCATACTTTTCAAAATTTTAGTGTTTTCGTCGAAAACTATTACTAGTTTCTTACTATTTTTTGAATTTCAGCATCATCACCAGTAAAAACACATACAGAAGATTCGGTATCGAGTTTATCGGATGATACAAAAGAAAAAGAGGACTACGAAATTTTGCGTATTTTTGATGGTAATAGTTCTCTCAGGAAATACGTTTATCGCACTGCCACTGTACCAAAAACAGCCTCGATCCAGCAAATACGAGTATATTAATATATTTCGCTTTTTAAATTTCTGTGTTGGCATCTTATTATTATTTTTGAATATTGAAGAGATAGAAAGAGAAGTTGATTTATCAGACATGATCGAAGTCGCGAATAATTTGCATATAGCTTCTAAGATGAGAAAATGTTTGCGTATGAGAAAAGTACTCAGGAAAATGTTTTCATCTCTGAATTACACTCATTACAATGTTGCCAGTTTTTAATTCATTAATTTCTTGTAATTGCAATAGATCAAAGGAAATAATATCTTTTCCACTCTGTAGAACTATGAAATGGAGCTTTTTTTTCAACTTGCGTTAAAATAACATTCATTTAGAAAAGTTTCTACACACATAACACTCACATATAAAATATTAGGATGTGGCGCTCAGGAGATTTCATATCAGTGACAATCCTGATTGTTATTATGTCACGCAAGTGCTCAATGATAGTAAGCATTTTTAATAATTTATGTAAATGCAGCGTTCAAGATATTTTTCAGTATTTCTTTTACGGTCTTCTGAATTCGGTCTGTTATCATGTAGCAATGACGTCAGTTTTACTACCAAAAAATTTTAAATTTTTTCCAGGTGGTGAGGAAGAATTGCTTGAAGATCCATTGCCATTGAGAAATGTACGGCGAATGGAGGGACGTCGTGCACAAATTTTCCTTCGTTATAAAGATGATCCTGAAAAAGCAGTTGTTAAATTATATGGTGGTTGGCTTAGGTAAGCTTTAATGATTTGTCATTTAAAACGATTTCTTTTTACAGTTATTACAATAAAAAAATTAAATTGGATAACTCATGCGATTAATTATATGAAAAACTATACCTGTGTTATGTACACTTTTTGTCCATAACTTTAATTCTTATGATTTGATTTGAATTTATTCTTATCAGCGGAATACTTTTTGAAATCCTCCGTGTAAATTTTTGGAGTTACGGGATTAATCAAGTAGAAGCATGTGATTTAGCCCATGTCAGACTAAAAATTACGTCTTAGTTCTTCAGAAAAGTCTTCATTTTCAAAAGTTATACAATAACAAAATTAAGTAAAAAGAAATTGGCTTCTTTTTTAGAGTACCACTAACATTTTGCTTGCTATCAGTTACAAAAGAAACATTGGTGCAAGATGCAGTAGCGGAGGCACTGGATCGATTTGGGTTGGATCGAAATTCAGCTAATCGTTATAATTTAATTGAAGTTTCGCTCGATCGTGGTGTTGCTGAAAGAACTGCGAATTCACAAGAAAATATGTTGCAGCTTGTGCGAAATTTAAGAAAAGTATAGTTTTGAGTGATTTTTCTGACTTTTTGATATTTTTGTGTCCGAAAAGAGGATGCTCATACGCTTGTTATTGCAATAGTAATAAGATAAGCTATAATTACGTTTTCTGGAAGGCTGGACTTTTTTCAACTAGAATGATAATCTTTCCTCTCTTATTTCAATTTTTTCACTTATTCTTTTCCAAATTCTAGGATTCTTTACGACGTTATCATGTTGTTCGTTTTTATATACAAGAAAAGGACGATCCACATGATCACGCTGTTTTTGTTGGTAATTTGCCACTCTCATTGGCTCAAAGACAATATGAAAGAATTCTTTTACGACTATTGGGAGCTAAAGGTTCTTTTTTGATTAAAAGAGACTGATGCATATTATGTTGTTCGTCTTTTTTTTTGTCTTTTTTTTAAATTATATCTTTCATATTTTTTATATTATCGAGATAAAACCAAAGCTTGATTTAATGCTAATGTTTTCTCATGAAGATTTTTAAGAAAATTTGAATCCATGAAGTGAAGATAGATTTTTATAAAAAGAAAGAGGAAATGAAAAGAAAACATAAGATGATTTCAGCGCTTTCGATCTATAAATTATACTTTAATTTTCAGAAAAGCCTTTCACTGCTATTGGACCAATATATTTCGAATATGGCTCACTGGTAATTACATTTAATACAGCAAAAGCTGCAACGTCAGCTGTGCAGCGCCTCCAGAATGCAGTTTACGAAGAAAAGAAATTAATTGTTCTTTGTCTTCCTAATGTTCAGGTAGCTGTGATAAATTTGTTATTCCTTAGACTGTATCCGATTTATTTAGAAAATCGAAAATCTAAAGCAGTTACCTAGGTATTAAGTCTTGTGCCATATCTTAATTTTCATTTTTAGCACAGTAACGCATACATATTAAGAAATAATCTATTTTAGTTATTGTATTATTTAGAGATTGGTTAAAATAAGTTAAAAATTTGTCTAATCATAGGATTTTGTTTCCTCTTCAAGAATTTTTTCAGCCTCACATGTTATCATCGGATTGCGAACCTCTTTTAGTTCTTGTGAATGTTAAAAGTGGTGGTTGTCAAGGTAGTGAATTGATCAAAGCATTCAGACGATTGTTGAATCCTTTCCAAGTATTTGATGTATTAAAAGGCGGTCCATTAGTTGGGTAAACACTTCTTTGATTTCTGTTTTCTTCATTACATAATATATTTTTTGCATGGAAATAGCTTGTTTTTACTAATAAACGAAGTGACATGAACACGAACATGATTATTCATTTTATGAATTTCTACTGCATTAGCTTGATTTAGTTTGTATGTTTTCCGAAATGTCCCGAAATACAAGATTTTGGCATGCGGTGGCGATGGCACAATTGGTTGGGTGTTGCAGTGTTTAGATATTGCTAAACAGGTTACTTTTCTTGATTATCTCATTAATAAGATAAGAAAAAAATTGAGAAAAATTAGATATTCGAATTTCATGAGATTTTTGTTTGCATTTTCAATAATTACTATTTTGAAAAATTTTTTCAGGATGCTGCATGTTTTTCTCCACCATGTGGTATTGTGCCATTAGGTACCGGTAATGATTTAGCAAGAGTTTTACGCTGGGGTGGTGGTTATAGTAGTGAAGAGAATCCAACAGATATTCTTCGAGATGTTATTGAAGCTGAAGAAGTACGCTTAGACAGGTAGAAATTGTTCTTGAATTATTGATTTTAAAACATCAGTTGATCATTGTTAACATGTATGTTGAAAATATTTCGTTACCAGTCTTTATTTTCAAGCGGAGCATAATTTGACTTAGAGGAAAATTTAAAGAGAGGTAGATCAATATTTTCAATCATTTCGAGATTAATAAATATAGATTGTAGGTGGGCAGTAGTTTTTCATGAAGAGGAACGTTCGCAGCCGCCAACAACATCCAGTGTTGAACCAAGTCCAGATGCAGAACAAATGATGAGCAATCCCGAGGACCAAACTTCCATGATTATAATGAATAATTATTTTGGAATTGGGATTGATGCGGATGTCTGTTTGCAATTTCACAATAAGGCTAGAATTTTATTTTTACATTTCCAATTAAAATTAAATTATTTGTTTCATAAAAAATCATAGTGTCATTAGGTCAGTATAATTAATGGATAAGGCAAAAATTTTCATGTGGCTTTGATAGAGATAATAGTATATTGATTTCAGAAACCTTTATAGATTTAGTTTATTAAGATTTGATTTTTTTTTCGGTAGCTAGATTGTTAATGGTTTATTATTTTCTTGATTGAATTGAAGCCTTTCAGCATCTCAACAATATCTTGTTATTCATTGTTCATTGTAATAAAAAATTTAGATGTCTGGATAATACAAAAGATTCCTGGTGTAAAATATTATTTCAGAGGGATGCGAATCCAGAAAAATTCAGTTCGCGCTTGTTCAATAAAACACAATATGTGAAAATTGGTTTACAAAAAGCGTTTTTCGAAAGGACATGTAAAGATCTTTGGAAACGAGTTGAGTTAGAAGTAGATGGTAAAATAATCGAATTGCCCTGTATAGAGGGTATTATTGTTTTAAACTTGCTGAGGTGTGAAATTTTGCCTTCAATTTTTTCTTTTTTTTTTTGTTGAGGTTTTTGCGAATTCACTGTAAGAGTATGAAGAAGGGGGGAATAAAAAAGCATTCAGTAAATTCTTGTTACAGCTATAATCGGTAAACTGCAATCATTTATAAGAAGATAGTTTTATTTTTCAGTATCTATCCAACTTTGCGAGATGATATTAAATTTTTTGTACTTGAATATCTGTGGTTCAGTTTGTTAAACAGTTTGTTAAATTCAACAATATTGTGACATAAAGTAGAACGATTTTTGTTTTTCTCTTAAGTATTAACAATTTTAAGTTGGGGAAGTGGAGCAAATCCTTGGGGGACAGCAAAAGAAGAGGGACAGTTTCAAAAGCCAACACATTACGATGGACTGCTTGAAGTAAGTTTTTTTTTAATTTGATTTCCTCGCATTCTTTATAAGTTGAGGAAAAAACAAAAATCGATTATCATCTGTTTTTTTCTTATACTTTTTACTAATCTTATAAATTATAAAAAGATTATTTATGCACATATTCTCGTTTTGTCTCATAACATTCGAAAAAAAAAACCTTTGTTTTATTTGTTTTATTTTGTTAGAAATTTTCTTAGGAGAAAACCAACTTATGACTTCCTCTCTTCTTCAGATGGAAATTGTTGTTGCTCTTAATAGACTCTTATTATTTGTAGGTGGTTGGTATATCAGATGTTTCTCGACTGGGCCTTATTCAGTCTAAACTGTCTGCCGGTATAAGAATCGCTCAAGGAGGAAGTGTAAGTTAATGTTTTTGTTGCAGAAATATCTATTTTCTTATTCTAATTGTTAGACTAAAATTGTCGACTAATCTGTCATTTAGTAGAAATAGTGGCACGGTAATATATTAATTACGATTATATATCATCTTCCTGAGAGACGACTGCGGTATTAAATTATTCTATTTACTTATTGATTAGATTATTATTCGAATTGCATAGTTTTCTTAGAAAATGAGAATCTTTTGGAAACCTTCCGATTGAGATAAATAATTGTCGCTGCTGTAATTATAGATCGTCTGCGCAAAAATACTACGCTTCTTAAGGAATCAAGAATATTTTCGTGTTTTCAACTGTTTTAAAATAAGATTATCAATTTCGAAATTTAAAACTTTTCTTCCATGTTTAAATATTTTTTTACAACGATCTTTCTTGCAGATAAGAATCACAACACATGAAGAGTGGCCAGTTCAGGTGGACGGTGAACCACACATACAACCACCTGGTACTATAACAATTTTGAAATCTGCCCTTAAAGTAAGAACTTCTCTTAATTTTTGTTTCCATATGTTGATGTTGTATAGGATGGAAAAGAATTGATTTTTTTGAGTTCTGTTGAGGTTTGAGTTTTTGGAAGCTTTTTAAATTGATGACATTGAAACGAAACCTTTATAATATTCTTTTTTTCTTTTATTAGTCTTATTATCATGTGTATTTTAACTTTTTTTGTTGTTTTCATTTTACTTGATAATTACGTAAGTTGTGTTCTTAGGAGAAAACCAACTTATGAATTGTAATTATAGTGGATCTATATAAACTCAGGCATTATATTTTCGTTTTAAGTTTTCTTATCTATAATTCATTTTAGTCTTTTTAAAATGTGAACTGTGAAGATTTTCGGTGAAAAATTCGTAACTTTTTGATAGTTTTATAATGTTCCTACAGTATTCATTTCACACATTTTTGAATTGTCATAACAAAAAAATGAAGCAACCATTGCATTATGCTATTAATTTTTTGGATGTAGTGGAAAGTTATTTAGAAAACGCAATCTATTTATCAGGTTATTCTGACATATTAAATATAGGATTCATGTTACAAAACCTCTACATTATTAAGATCACTAAAACAGTTATCGCAGAACGTCTCGTATTGCTTTAATTGATGCTTGCAATGCTAATGGTTCAACTATCCATCTGAGCTATGTTCTAATTGTGCTCTTCAAGACTTTTGGAACTTATCGAACTACAAGAGATAGCAGAACGCATACTTTATGAAACTTCCAAATTGTGTAATCTCTTTGCTAAATGGAATTCTATTTAATTCTTTTTGACCTTATCTCACTGGTATTATTAGCTCCATTAATATTATTATTACACCTAAAATCGCGGGATACCTATCTTTTAATATGATTTAAAAATTGGAGAATGTTTTTCTTGTAATTAGTTTGTGACAACGAAAAACGTTCTCGTGCAAAAACCATTTGAAATTCCAAAAGTTTCAAGTTTGGGCAAAAATGAAAATAAATTAAAATTATATTTAATTTTCATAATTCTTAATTCCAAATATTAGGAGAGAATTTTTAAATAGAATTGGGCAATTCGAGTTAGCTGGCAGATTCAGTATGGTGTTTCATTTGTTATGCTACCAAGAATGTCTTTTCACAGAATCTGACTGTTTTAAATCTTTATTGAGAGGGATTCAAAAACAAACTGGAAATACTTATGTACCAAAGAAACGAGAAATACTATTATCTTGGGTCATTAATTATAAATATATTGTTCTTGTACATAAGTGATGTTTTCGTTGATTTTGCGGTAATGTATAAAAAGGTATGTTAAGCAATATAAATTTAAAATATAGATATTGCCAATTGTCATTATGGACCTACCTCAAAGATTATCCTTTCAAAAGACACTTAGATCCTTATAATTTTATTCTTCGTAATATATAGTTTTGTGTACATGTATTTCCAACCGTAATTTAAATTTTAGAAATGGGGAGACATTTCTAAAATCGAAAACAGATTTGTTCCAATTACTCCGCCACTACTAGTACTACTAGTAAAAATTTGTTTTTTAAATTACACTTTCAGTTTGCAATAATTGTGGGCTTAATAATTTAGTTATGTGAATTTTAGTCTAAATAATTATTTTTTATTTCTTGTTTCGTTTTTTTCTTTTTTGATCTTCGGATTGAGCTAAGAGTAATAGATATTGCCAATTGTCATTTGCAAATAAAAAGTTTTTTTTAACTAAGAAAAGGAAAAGAAAAAAGAATTAAGGAAATTTTTTGTGATTTCTCTACAAGTTTAATTCATTGATAAATATTATTTTACCATTTGCTATTCATTTTAATTTTACATTGGTTTCAATGTTTTAGCAAAGATTTCATTTCTATTAACACGAGTTAACGAAAATCAGTTGCGCAGTGCCACATGATGTCTTTTTAAAGTATTTCATTTGTTGTTGAATTTTATAACTTACCGTAAATATTTGTTGTCAACAGTACCCACGAAAATTTTTTGCAAACTAAGAAAATCAAAACAAACAGGCTGTGCAAAAAAAACGATGGTTATGATCTGATGTTTTTGATGTGTTCGAAATTTTCACTACCTGAATTTAGTCAAATTTTAATCATAATTTGAAGATTTTCAAAATCTGTTTTGCGTTTGCTTCAGGTTTACAAAAGCAGTAGATAATCTGGGCTAAATAGGAAAATACTGCATTTTTCTCAGTTTCAAGCGAGGAATGAATATTTCCATCCGGGATTTGAAGGAAATGTTTTGAATTACATCTTAGATGTTCTTGAATGTTCAGGCTAAAATGCTGAAGAAAGCAAAGAAGTCTCGTCGTAGCGCAACATCTTCGACAACAAATGTAGCAGTTCGAGTGGTTCGGAGCGAAACTTCACCATCCTCATCAAGAGTTCATCCGTGTACACTCTTAAATATTGATTCTGGTCCGTTAATTCATGATAAAAGCATATCCGATGAACTGCATTCTGTTTCTGTCAGCACAAATGTCGATGATGATGGTGAAGACGATGCTTTTTTATGATTTGTTGTTATGTTTAAGGAGTGGTGATTCACATATGATTCAATTGATGTCGTACTTCTTGTAGAGATACTAACTTTTCAGTTTCCTTCAATTATACACTTGATAATAAGAAAGCGAAAATCATCTATTTGCGATATTCTATAGTTACAGAAATCATATTCAGATTATTCCATAGTTACAGAAATCATATTCAGATTATTGATAAGACATTCTAAATACTAATGCTAGTGGAAATATCAGAATTCAAATATGAGATATTTTTTGTTGATATAATAGTCGATGCATTTTTCTGGTAAAAATGATTGATTAATGAGTTAACTGAGAGCTAATTTGAGATCATAATTACAAACTGTTTTTGCTGACATTTTCCATCTTATAGATTTTATTTTTTAGAATCGTATGCATTCATTTCAGATTTAAAACATTTTAAGAGTTTTTGACTTTTTGAACTTGCTTTGAGTTAAGCGTCTCTAGAAAAGTTTATAGTGGAGTTAATTCTTAGCTTCATTTGAATCCGTGGAAATTTCAAAAGTACATAGCATTTGTTTTTGAAATTAATGAATTAACCTAAAGTTTCCTGTTTAATATGCAGACATTTGTTGAAACTTATGGAATGATAGAAGATAAATTGTAAGTTTATAAGACAATTTGAATTTGTCCATCAAAATAATCTTATCGCTGTTTTACATCAGTTCATTGGTTAATTTTTTCTTTTTTCCATTTTGAAAGATCCTTCGATTCAGTTACACGGTTGATACTCTTTTCAGTCTTTAGTTTGTAGTTCTCTTTATCAACTTGAAGTATCCTGCTTCTTTTTCTAATAATTCATTTGTAATTTTTAAAATAGATATGGTATTCTGGAGTTTAGTCTTGCTATGTATTCATGTGAATTACGGGTTTGTTAAATAGATTTCCCGAAAATATACTTTCTATTCGGGATAATTTTTTAAATTTAATTTCGCCTTTTTTCAGTTTTGTAAACTGTATAACAGTTTTGCTTCAGTGATATAGAAATGTGTTAATATATAATTTTACTGTTATTTCAGTCTAGTTTTTAATATTCTGAATGTATTTTTGTGAAAATTTTCCATCGATAGTATTTTCCTTTTTCTTTAAAATTTTGATAAGAAATATTTTTTTCTTAAATGTGATTGCATGTTTTCTATTTTTACTACTTTCTCATTTTTATGATTTTAATTTATATCAGAGTTAGGATTTTTTGAAGAAATTGCAGTAAACTTTGAATGAAGGATATCTCTTATTTTTTTCGAATTCCACAACAAAAAAATTGGTTTTCAGCTAAATTTTGAGCTTACAGTTGTTTACAGAATACCACGAAAGATGGAATACAGATCTGGCTCTCAAGAGGTTATCTTTTCAGATGAATACAATATATTGATCAATTATGAACTTTTTAACGTATTTTTCAATTGTCCTTTCCTTTTTTTATAACAATGACTATTGTGATAATCTTATTATTTTGCGTCCTATTTTCCACTTAATAAAAGTTTTTAATCATTGATTTTTCCAGTATATAATTTTTATTACTGGATTCACTACTCAAAGAGTTTGGTATAGCAAATATGGATAAGTTATTGAGAAAGCATATAAAACTTATTTCAAATTTAATTTGAAATTATTAATAAATTCGAATAAGGTTATAGCAAACTGAAATAAATGGTTGGAATTGTTTCGGTTTGGTCATTGCTTTTTCTTATCTCGGAAACAAAGATTGCTTAAGATATGAGGTCTTTAATTTTGGAAACATTTTTTAAAAGATAAAGAAAAACTTATAATGCTTAAAATCCCTATGCTTTCCAATTTAAAAATTCCGAACGAGAAAACTACCGTTAGTGCTATTTGTATATGCTAATATTCAAGCATAATGTTTTCTGAAATTTCCTTCTAGATATGTAAGTGCAATATCATTGGAATGAGCAATATAAAAGAGTCGTGATTTTGGAATGAAGAAGTTGTTTCATTGATATTGCAAGAAAGTTCGAAGGATATACAGCGATTGATACTAAATATTTACGTTGCTGTCCCGTTTATATTCTAATTCTGGCGGTAATTTACCTCGGGAAAGTCGGTTTACTCTCAGCAAATAACCCTTGTGAACGGGGTGTTCCGCATTCATCATCATTGATCCGAGGAATCACGGCGGCACTCATAATACGTTTCCTCATCAGCAGTTAATTTCCGCAATTTTACAGGTAAATGTTATCTTGCAAATCTTTCTAATTACGCCACAAGTAATCTTTTTTAATCCCAAAAAATGTTTTTCATCAGCATTGATAGAATAGAAAAGTTTGGTTCAAACTATTTTACACTTTCGTTTATCGATGTCTGAAGTGATGCCTTTCATTTGCTAGTTTTTACTTTATGATTGCAATGTTGCATTAGGTGAAACAATTCTTTACTTTATTCTCAGGTTGATTTTTGCTCTGCTATTTTATGTCAACTGATATCATAGGTACAGATGATATCTTTTGCTAGAAATTGTGAGCAAGAATGAGAAGAACATCATCGAGCCTAATAGTTGCGTAAAAAGTTTAAAACGACATGAGTAATTTTTTTGTGAATACTCATATCGATACGTTTATACTTTTACTATTTTTTCTTCTTCTTCTTCTTATTATTATTATTGCTCCTACTTTATAATTCATGAGTTTTTTGTAATCATTGTTAGAGTAATTTGCTTATTTTAGTATGTGATTATTGATGTATGAAACCAAATTTTGATTTTCATAAGTCTTCAACGAACTTAAATTGCAAACATTATATTTTGATGCAACTGTTTGATATGGTGATAAATGAAGCATTGAATTTAAATGTGCAAATCAACAATGGTATGCTAAGCTGAATAATACACGACATAATATGAGGTAGTCTTTGATTTATAAATTTTTATTGCTTTATTTATCGAAGTAATCTTCTGCATTATCCAAAGGTTATCATTTTCAATTATTTAGAAAGAATAGAACTCCTGAATTGACTTGCTACAGAATTTACTATTTGTTTTCCCAGAAATTTTTTTCAAAGGCCAATGTGCGACAATTGTCTTCAAATGCATTTCTTTGCAATATGAACAAATCGATTTCTTAATTAGCAGATGATTGGTGACCAGTGGATATTTCAAGAGAAAATGACTTGGTAAATTTTAATTAACAAATTTCATCTGAAATTTTCTAAGTAAAAATTGAATTGCAGTTTCGATTTCTGATCTTAGCAGAGAAACATATCTTTAGTTCTACAGTGAACTATCTATTAAGAAGAAAATTTTTAATGATAACCTGCTTGAAACTTAAGGAAGAGGGAGGTAGAGAATGATATGGAAAAAATTAAGTTTTTCAAAAATTAGGATAATATTGTTAGATTTTGGCAAGCTTGAAGATAATCAACTGTTCTGAGAAATTACCATGATGAAAGTATGACATGATATCAATAGTATTTTTTTTGGTCTCATATAAAAAACAAATATTTTTCAGCTCATTAAAAATCAAAATTATCCAAATCTCTTTACAGTGGCAGGCAACGGAATTACAAAGTGACACAAAAATGTAAAAAAATCATTCCAAAAAAGACCAAATGAAAAAAACTGGCCATAGCGTATTCAATAAAAAAAAAAAAAACATTGAGAGTCATTTCTTCATTGACAAATGGAACGTAGCTTTTTTAATTACACAGCTTGATAAGAGAAAAGCACAGGTAAATCAAGAAGACTTGTCATTCACGAGTATAGAAAAAGGAACATCCATTTTATATGCGATTTAACTCTTCCAGTAAGTATCAAAAAGAGATCTTTTTTTTGGCCTTTGAATTCTTTTTTTAATTGCTTATCTTCTTCAAAATTATTTCTTAAAAATCGGTTATGAAGGTATTTATTTAACATTTTAGGAATGAAATCAGAACAACTGAAAATGCATATCCATATGAATTATTATCAAAACAGTGTTTGAGTGATAATCAATCACAATTATACATGACTTGAAAAACCAAAATACTTCATTTTTATAACACCAAATACTAGTCTAATTCTAATTTTGATCATCAATTATCGGACGATGAAACTTAATCCATTCGATATTTCGACAAATGATTGTTGGATAGCTAATGAAAAATATTTTATGCTTCCCCTTTTGTTATAGGAAATTTCACTTTTGCGAAAGGATGCTACAACGATAAAGTTTAAAAGTAGCAGATGCTTTAAGCGTTGCTTTTATATACGAAAATGCTGCTGTTTGAGATCATGTGAGGTATAATTACCAGTACGTATCCTCGGTAGCGAGATCTGCTTTTGAATAAGGATTAAAATTCTTCAGAAAATTTCAGGAAAAAGATCTAAAATCTGAAAAAAATTCAATTTGATTTTTGATTTTAATTGAATCAGAAATTTTTAAAGAATCTAAAATTAAAATGAAAAATTAGGAGAACTTGTGTCATGGATTGGTTAATGATATTAACAATATCGCAATGATATGGGTGACATTTTTGCAATAAATTGTTTTAGCTATTGTTTTGTATTTTGATTGATTTAGTTTAACAATTCAGATGACACATAAGGGAATAGATAAGTACTCATCAATAACTCTTAAGAAGCGATTGTTTAACAAACATCTTTAAAAATTTGAAGTTCATTTTCGGAAAAATTACCCCGAATTAAAAAATATTTATATGCAATAAAAAGGAAATACTCAATGTATTTTAGAATTTAGAGAAGACTGAATCCTTATGGAAAAAAATTCAATCTTCTATGAGAAATCACTGAAGATTCGAAAGATTCGAAATTTTCAAACGATTTATTTATTTCCTAGGTGCAAGGATCAATATGAAAATATCCGCGTAAATAAGCAATTTCGTGGAAATCTTAGAAAATTTCTTTCCCTTCAAAATCTAAACGAATCATTCACAACAAACGAATTTTATTCATTAAATATAACTCAAAATTTTAACAACAAAAGCTCTAACTGGAAAAAATTAGCCAGTGAAGATTCAAGATTGCCGAATTATGAACAGTGCAAGTGCTTTGATCTATAATCACTTTGCCAACTTCGTTTGCATTTACTATTTTCTGCAACTCTTCATCTTCCTTATTTTTATTGAATGTCATCTCTTCTCTTCTACCATTTATATTAAATATTGAAAAGCTTTCTTCAACGCTTCTATTCCGTTACATTTTTTTTCACTTTACATGCACATTTGCTGCATCATTGAGGTTTTTTAACAGAGAAAATCAAACAATATTCTTTGGTCTTTTGCATTAAGATGAGATACATGTATGCTAGCTGATACATTGGTATAGCAATCCAAATAGGACACTTCAAATATCCGATTTTTATTCAATACAATAAAAAAAAACTTCTGTCCCATTTTCCGCATTTCTATGTATCAAGCCTAAGTGGTGTTAAAATACTAATATCGTTCGATCAATAATATATAGATCTATATAGATAGATAGATAGATAGATATTTGAAGATTCTCCTTGAGTTACATCTCTACAGCAAACTCTAGCTAGCTAGCTAGTTAGTTTTAAAGTATCGATTCTCTCTAAGCTACTGCCGTCACACAGTTGATATTGCTGCTCACGTTGATGCTAACCATCTACCGTTGACAATATGATGCTTCCAGGCTGATCTCATTCTTTTATTAGTGTTCCCTTTAACATTTTAAACTATTTTCTCAACTCTGCACTCTTATTCTTTCCAGGATTCCATTACAACAAATTTTTGCCATATAAAATTGTACGTAGTGCACGAGAAATTTCAGTAAAACGGAACTTCATGTTTAACTTTGAAAAAATTCTATCATCAATAGTGTTGCTTAAAAAACTAGTACATATATAAATAATATAGTATAAGCAAATAAGCAAATTTAAGCAGTAAATAATAAATTAAATTATAAATATTTGAACTCAAATTGATGTTCCTGTTTTTGAGCATATTCACACAATAATTGAAAAAACGACTGACTGTTCGTAATTACTATTTTCAGCAATGGTTGATTTAAAGCAACAGCTGGATATGTTAGATTACCTTGGGCCAATTGCTGTCTGGATTTCCTTCTTCTCCATAATATTTATAATTTCAGTAACTTGTATTTTGTGGTGTTGCGTATCTGAAACGGACGATAAAACTGTTTTTGCAAAGGTTTGTGAATTATACAATTTCCCTTTAATAAAATTAATTTATGAAAATTATTGATTGAGGATAGGTGAAATACAAACGATGTTTTATACATTCAGTTCTAAAAATTTAGTCCTTTGTTGTTCCATGCTTACTTACTATCTTGCTTAATTAAATAAGTCCGTTCAAAATTCCTTGACCGATGATATAGATATAGTATTCCATATCTAATATATCAGTAATATCATTGTACTCATTTTTTTTGGTATTCATTTTGCTCTTTTTTCGTAATAAATTAACTGGGAAGTTTCCATAAAAAACGTTTCACATATGCAACAAGAGATCCATGAATTTCACAACAAATTTACGACAAATATTTCTAATTTTTTAATTAGATAATAAACCAAATAGAAATATTTGCAAATCCTTCATACTTTTTTTATTTAGAATGCGGTGATCCTTAGAATTTCTAATCTTCGTGAAATTCATTTCGACAAATGATTCATTATTCGGAGAAATCATTGATAGAAAACTTTGATTCTTATTAAGAAAAGAAGCTAAAAATGTGGGAATTTATAAAATATTAGATCTTGAAGACAAAAAAAATGAAGAGCAGGGAGAGACCGGGCGATCTCCAGGACTGGAAATACATAGTGAAAAACTGATTTGGTTAGAATAGATCCGTATATTTCTGCTGTTGAATAATGTGCAATTTATCAATCAGAAAAAGACAACATCAAATGGAACAAAATAAATAATTGCAAAAATTGTTATCAGCTTTTGCTAATTAGACGATCCGTATCGCTCCAAACTTTTGCTAATCAAATTTTTAAAAATATCTAGTCAAATTAATTTTTTGCTAATATTGTTGTTTGTTTCAGTGGGGCATGGGACCAAGGCATCAACTAACCATCACACACCAAAAATATGATTCAGCTTCGAGTCATAAAGCTTTATGAAATATAAATGTACCTAGATTAATTTAATTTTACTATCATGTCCGATTTATTTTAACTTTTCCTGCTTAACATCATATATAATTGGCCTTTTTAATACTTTTATAAATTGTTGAAGGAATGACAAATAAGTAGTTGGACTGGTAAGTTTGGACATAGAACCGTACTGTAGATCAAATGCGGTTGAAAGGATATGACTCAAGAACAGTATTTTCGAAAATTTCTATTTAGAAAAGATGTGCATACTGATGATAAGAAGAACGTCTAAATAACAGTCTCTATGTTTTCTGGAATTGAAAGTGTTTCTTGGAGAATATGAATTTTCTAGATTAGAATTCATTTGTAAATTTTATTAAATATTTGATAATAGTACTTGTGGTATTTGTCATTTATTGCATGTAATATAAATCATACATTGTTGTCGAAACAAATGCTTTGTTGACAGTCGTCAAAGAGTAATATTTAAACAAATATAATGATGAAGCAAATTGAGTAAATATTAAGCTTGATTAGAATCGTCTCATTGTTATATAACCATTCAATCCAAAACACTGCTTCATTTTCCTTGATGTGCTTCTTCATCATTTCTCTCACTTAATAATAAAAAGCAGTAAATGGTAGGACGGCTAAGATCGTTTTTATTATTTAAAAAAAACTGAGATTATTGATATCTTTCAAACTAACTTTCAGTTGTAAACTGCTTCCCATTGTAAATTGTTGCTTTTTATAAAAAGAGATAAATCTTAAATTTCCAACCGATGCAGAAAATTATGGTAAAGATTGGTCATTTTAAATCTACTTCTTTTCAATGATAGTAATTGTGTACTATGTCAATGATTAAGAATACTAACACAGACTGAAATCGCTAAAGTTATAGTACCTAGGAAACTATATGTTAGTTGAAGAAATCCAGGTGATTTAATAATATAGATTCATATAACTGTTATGTTAAAAATAAAATCATAAAGTTATAGAGAACTTTCAACTTTAAAATTTCATTTTTTCTTCATTCCGGAACTACTCGAGATTCTATAATATTTTATTATACCGTAATGAAATATTACGTTATCAAATCAGGAAACTTCTGACAAGCATCTAAAATCTAATGACTTTTGATGTATAATCGATCTGTTTCCCTTACTGTTTTATTTTTTTCAATATATTTGTATTCTACTTCCCTATGTAGATCAGTATGAAACTTCGACGAAGATTTTCAATTTTGTTGGCATTATCCTTAAATGATACGCATTGTGGAAAACATCATAATTTTTGAAAATTTTTAGAAATTACTATTATCGTTTATATTAAAAGTATCGGTAATGCTGATCTCCGATTTTCTACCTGTCTTGTTCATAAAAATGTAAAAATGTCTGCTTATCTTTATATCGTTTTCAAAATTCAAAATTCATAAAACTATGAAATTCTAGTAAACTTAAGGAAAGTCAGATAAACATCTAGTAGCGGTTTCAGTCGACCGTCGACCTATCTCCTTTATTGCAAGTCTCTGAATGCTGCAAGCTGTTAATATTTATTTGAAACAATTCGATATTATTTCATTCTCAAAATTAGAATTTTAAAAAATTGAGAGAGAATGGTAAGTTTAAAAGTATTTTCTAATAATATTTATAATTTATTTATCTTAATTTTGGCACACAATTTGCTTTTTTTGGCTCAAATAGACTGCCGATACATGCTAAGAGAAGTTGGATATTCTCATTGGCAAAATGAAGAAAAACATTGTGTTGGAGGGAGAATGTGTTTGGAATATAATTTAAGACCATAAGAAAGTCTCAAAAATCAATAGCTGTACTTGAAACAATAGGAAATATTAAAATGATAAGACCAGACTGATTGAAATTTGATGATTAGATTAATGGATAACAATTTTACATCAAATGAAAAATTAATTTCTTCCTTTGATTTCTACTTTTTCTAGCATTTCAAAGCAAAGATAAGGAATAAAATATATGCTTATTATATAAATCAATTTATCGTTTTCACGAGACTGCAAATGTATTTGATTTCTCCAACTTCTATCCTGCACTGCAATAGTGATATACTATTATGCGCAGTACGCTCATAGCTCTAGAAGAATTATAACTTATGGATATAAAAGATCATTGCATTTATATTAATAAAAATTTACTTATTATGTGCATATCAAGAAAGCGAAAGAATTCATCACAGCAATTAAAAAAACAAAATTGAAAATATGGAAAGAACTTAGAAATAAAGCAATTGACTTGCAGTAACTTTTCCATATTCTTCCTGAATTCTAAAAACAATATATATCTTGGCTCTATTCTTTTCCATCTTTTGGTTAATTTTTACATTTAAAATTTTTATAAATATGATGTAATTTTGTATTACTTTGCTTACTTCATCAATTTTCTTATTTAGAAACTTTCAGTTTTCCATCTCTTTATTTAATTCAGCATCTGTTGCTCATATTGTTATTTCGTTTCAAGCAATATTTCCTGTTCTTTCAATTCTGTCATTTCAAAGCGATACGAGAGACCACCTTTTCCTGCAGATGAAAAAATGGTATCAAATTTTTTATATTTAAGAAAGTAAATAAATCATAATAAAAAATATAAATTATGAAGTCTTTTTGTCAACCTGTCGACTGCTTATTACAAATTGAAACAATAATAACACATTTTGAAATAAAGGCAAGAAATCTATTGTATAATACGATCATTCTCGATACCTTTTCAACCATTTGCTCTTCAAGCTTAGTAGCAATACACAGCAGAATCTACATCAAATACAAAATAAAAAGTAAAAAATCGATGTTCAAGAGTCAAATGATGATTTTTGGAAAGGCAAAAAAATACATATGTTTAAGCGTTTCTCCGTGCTGCTTTTCCATAAAATAACGAACGATCGGCAGAATTAGATGGGAAATCTTCGTCGTTATACAGAGCCACTTAATGTTTTTCAATTTTCTAAACTATTTTATGAAATTGTTTAAACAATTTGTTTTTAAATCAATTGCTCACAGCATTTACTATAATTTATTTGGTAGACCGATTAATAAACATATCAGACGAAACAAAACAATAAATATGGAAAACGGAGATATGTGAACAGACATCAATTTTGATGTTATGTGCAGTAAATTTTCTTTCATTGAAATTTGAAGATACATTTCTCAAAATATTTGGAATTGTTTTTCAAGATATTTAGAATCGAATTCTTAAAATGAATCAAAATTTTCGCAATGTTTGGATTTGATTTTTTATGAGTAATCTTTCATTTTTATTAAAAAACATCATTATCTCTACTTTGAAGTAGCTGTAGACACAATTGATTCTGATAACTTTAGAAAAGACTGTAACATTGATTATCTAAGGTAAAATATTAACTGCAATACAATTTAGCTACTATTAGAAAACTTAACAAAATGATTTGATTGATATATGAACTGGCTGCAACTTTTGGCAGATATAATATTCATGAAGAATTCAGAGTGAATTGTATTGATTGATTTAATAGTGTTATTCTTTACAATATACTCCAAAATATGACAAAATTGGAGTAAGCACTTCATTCCCTCAGATTTTAGTAGAATAATGATTGAGTATAAGAGTTGGATAAGATTCGATTCATAGATCACAATCAAAAAAGTTAATTACTACTTTTAATTTCTTGTTAAAGAATTTAAATAACCAGATTGTTTTTTGGCTGGTTTTTAATTGATTTAAATTTCACTGAATTCAATAAAATCATGACTACTGGGTATATCTTGGAGCACTTTATTCATCCTATCTCATTAAAATGAACCCGAAATATTAATAGAATATTATCAGCTAATAATCTTCCAATCTTATAAATGCTATACCTTCTCTAGTGCAAATTTAAAGCCGAATTTCTTATATAAGCAAAAAAAAAGCTAACTTTTCATGTAAGAACACTTTTTTAACATATCAATGAAATTGAATTTTCACTGGAATAATAACATTTAGTTATGTTTTACTCTTCTCATCAGAAGTTTTTTGCAATTTTCTTATGATATCCGCAAGGATTTTAGATAAATATTCACGACAAATCATCGTTAATTTTAATCCATTAAACGCATACTTCTCTTTTCCTTAAAAATCATGAGAATTTCCGAAAAATCATCCAAATAATATAATTCTCTTACTTTTTAAAAATTAAATTTCAAATTTTCGCAGCAAACAATTAAATACAAAAAAGCATTAATGTACCTATCATTTTATTCATTTATTTATTTATTCACAACATAATAAAAAGCTAGTAGACAATGAAATTGAATGAATGTAAAGAATTATGAATCATTCGATGATATTATACAATCAAAAATAATCCAATGTAAATTTGCGAAATCTAGTCTTCCTCTTCTTATTGTTTCAATTTCTATTTTTTTTTTTAAATCTACAAAAATAAAAAGATGCCAGCAATATTCAAGAGATAGGCATATGAGTGAAGGATCTTCGCATCCATCATTCGCTATTAGATTTAAAAGATTCGAGTCTTCGGACAAATCAATACACATTCTGCCTGATTGGTATTGTTGGATAGCTTATAACCCATCTTAACATTGCATCGACATCTGTTGCATATCAGTCCATCACATTTAATGATGTTTTGCATTAACTGTTTTGATTCTCGATTTTCAATGGATGGGCAAACTGGTACTGAATGGTTCTCATTGCGCCCTAGACGGATCAACTCTTCGGAATATTTGCACTGAACTGTAAAAAAAGAAATAAGTTCGAATAATTTAAAAATTAAATTTTGAAAGTCCAACACCATATAGCGCAATTCTTGATATATACTGACACTTTTGGAAAGACTGAATAAGCAAATTCCAAAATTGGTGTAGCAAATTCGTTTATTCTAAAATGGTTTTGAATATTTATTCATTTGTTAATTGATTCTTTTCTTAACTAAGGCTGGTTGAAATAGAATAATATGAAGGATATTATATACTAAAAATCCAAACTTCAACGCTTCCAGTATTTGAATATTATGCATCTAAGTTCACATATAATATTCCTTCTCAGTGTCAACACATTTAAAGTAAAATAATTGTCAACAGATTTAAAATAAAATAATTAATTTGGCAGTTTATATACTGGCTCTGCACACTTTTAAATGAGAATGTTTTATGTCTACGACTTATCGGTTTATTAATTACTATATTAATATCAATTTTATCACGTTAAATATGAACCTTTAAGCAAAAATAGGGAAACTTAAAATGAAATGAATCGATTCCCAATTCTAATCATACTATTAAAGACGAATTTCTCAACATCTCGAATATTCAAATGTCATACCTCTTGCAAAACATTTCACCATGTCTATCAAGTCCAAAATACAAACAATCTGTAATGAGTTGTTTTATTTGAAGAGAAATTTTAAATATTTGGCATTGCAGCCAAGTTTTGTCGACACTAAATTTGGATTGAATTTAAAAATTAAAAAAAAATTTGATTTCAGATTCAATGAATTGAGAGAAAAAGAATTAAGAGAAAAAGGAAAAAACTTGCAAAAAATTCAAAACAATTCCATGCCATTACTTTTCTCTAAGACATTGGAATTAGTGCTTACTATAACGATTAATTTGTTTCCCATAATATTTGCCAAAATTTAAACGATTGACCAATTCGGAAATGTGCAAACATACGAGGAACAATGCTTAAATATCAATATTTTTTAGATAACAGAGTAACACGCTGGAATATCTTCGATATGCAAGATAATTCACATCAGCTCTGACTAATTAATATCTTACAGAGATTTGTTATGTATTTAAAAATTGAAGATAGAAGCTATCAATAACAACTGTATCCACGAAACTAAGGTTTTCTTTATATTTAGCACTGACAAAAAGTTAACAAATTGATCATTTCTCTGGAAGTATTCGTTATGGCTGCAAACAAATTGATCATTTTCTCTGAACTATATGTGGCAAAATTGATTCGCCACATATAAAAAATGAATACATATTTTAAAACCTTTAATTTCATTCTTGAGCACTTTTTTTCAAGAAAACGATGATTTTCTCTTCATCCATTCACATTACTTCCATCCGTATCTTTCCGAACTATCAGACATTTTCCTGTTTTCACTCTTACAAACTTTTCAAGTTCTCATTAACTAATATGAGGCAAAAAATTTTCATTTCCAAATTCCTCAAATCACTGATTCTTTCAAAGATCAAATCAGATACGACAACTATTATGCATACTGGAGCATGTATATCAATATCCATAAGCATTACATAGAGGATTTCTTTTAGGACATAAATGTTAGTTATTTCCGTCCATCTGAAGAATATGGCCAAGAACATGACCAATTTCAACTTTATAGTTGGAAAATTGAAGGCTTTCTCGTTTTTTATTCCATAAATAATCAAGGATCGGATCAAAATATCGAGGTTGATAAAATGCAAAGAAATGAATCGAATTTTTATCGAATTAATTTCCTGTGTGTACAACAGCCTTGAAATTTCAGGAGCGTAACAATTCCCAGCAAACAAAATTAAAAATCAAGATAGAATGATACATCAATAAAATGCAAAAAAAATGGAAAATTTTCAGGAACGTAACAATTCCAAACAAACAAAATCAAAAACCAAGATAGAAAATTACATCAACAAAAACAAAAAAAAAATGAAAAAACAAGAGCAAGGTGATTTAAAATATCAAAGCAAAAATATCAAGCCTCATTTCTTGATCAGAAACTTGGGACCGCGGCAATAATTGTGCAATATTTTTAAAGTATGATTGTTTTATGAGGCTTAAGTAATTACGACAGAAGATTGGGTTGAATTACTTCAGTTTTAAGATTAAAGACATAAAATTTTAGAATTACACAATTATTTTAATTTTTTTGAATCGTAGACTTAAATTAGCAAATTGAGTTTTTTGTAATGGTGGTAGATTAGTAGTAAGAAGAGCGATACTGTGACCATCACATATTGAAAAAATCCGAAACAAAGCGAGTGATAAATATTTAGCATCTTCCAGGCATTCCGAAATTATGAAAGGTGCTACCTGAAACTATCAAATAAAGATAAGCTAATTTCATACAAGAAATGAAAACATTGAGACTTCATATATTCGCCTATATATAATACATTTGACCCCTTCACTACACTCATAATTTGTGCCAAAATTCAAAAATGTATTGCACAAAAACTAGTTTCGGAGTTAACACCGACTAATCTGAAGTTCAGTACATTTTTCTTGGCCGTCAAGCAATACATTTGAACACTTCCTGATTAAAGGTTATTTAAATAAACGATCATTTAAGCTCAAAGACAATAAAGTCAAATCAAATATTATTTAAGCTCAAAGATAATACAAATTTTGAAGAGCATTTTCCTTTATTTACTGGATAACAATTCAAGCAACATAGCCATTCTTTTTTAGACTCGAAACTTTAGAGATTTTGAACGAGACATCCTATTTAGTCAAGAAAGAACAAAAGAAGATAAGAAAGAATTTAGAAATAATTTAAAAACTGAAAAGAACTGTCATTAATTATGGTCGAAAGACATATATTATTGTGTCGAATGTGATCGAAAGACATACATTATTCGGATTATGGTACTCGATGCGTATTACTTCACTAGATAAAGTGCTCTTAATGTTATCTTTAAAAATACAAAAAAAAAAGAATTATGAAAGAGCTGTCTACAAAAAATTAATCTATATTTCTCTTTCTCTAATATAAAGTCACTTTAATATTGCTGCAATGATTCTTAGATATTAATATAAAAATAATATTTCAGTAATAAAGCTAAATCCGATTTTGAAAGTACGATAAAAGTGCGATGAGACGATTACTCATTTTTTCTCATTTTCCTTTCATTACTGTGAACTTTTTTAATTTTCCAATGCTTTCGCCACTTTCTTTACAAAAAATTATTTGCTATATTTTAGATTTCAGATCACCAAATTTAATTTTAGCTATCACGTTACCGAATTTTAGATTTCAGATCAATGGGATCCAAAAAAATTATTGGTCGATAATCAATTTTTTCAAATCCCACAATTCGGATATGATCTAAAATCTAGAATTCAATGAAATATAAAAAATTTAGTCCAGAAAAAAATTGTAGTAACAAAAAATCAAATAGCAGAAAATTTTGCACAATAAGAAAACATAAACAAATCAGCTCATCTACAAAACAATTAAAAATTATCAGTGAACAAAAAAATTACACACTAAATAAACTAAAAATAAGTAATACTATTTTAATACAACCAAAATTAAAATCAAACTTAATGTAATAAAAAAATAAAATATAACTTTATCAAAACCATAACCCTTAATACAAAAGAAAAAACAGCCAAACCAACTACCTCAGAAACAACTCCAACACACATAAAATAAAAAACACTCAAAAAAACATAATAAACCAAGGAAGGAAACGACAAAAACTCAATGCCAATTAAACAGAAATTAAAGGATTATACATGAAACATAAAAAAAGAAGATAAAAAAAGTAAAAATACCTAAAGACTAAGCTTTTGATTAAGAGTCAAAAATTTTTAAACGTGATAAATTCCGAAAATTTGAATCTCACAAACTTTAAAATAATCCTATCATATCCAAAAAGAATTTAAATTCCTACTAGTCAACAATTAGCTACACAAAAATTACTTAAAATTCTAGCTTTTAAAATCCAATTGCGCTTAAAACGAATATACTTATTACAATAAAAAACCAACATGCATAAATATTTCATGATAGCAAATCAAATATAAAAGTATTATAATATACATATTCTTATTTTATTAATAACTATTATTTATTTACAAAAATATTAATGATAATAATTGTTGTATATTAAATTCAATTACTGGGTATTATATTTTATTAATATGCACTTAGTAATTGAATTTATTCTAATAATTATGGATATAATTATAATTGTTTAATTACTAACACTAGTATGGTTCAAATACTAAAAAAATTCGATAACAAAAAGTGACAAAAAAA
The DNA here is from genome assembly GCA_008729115.1 of Dirofilaria repens. Taxonomy (NCBI): domain Eukaryota; kingdom Metazoa; phylum Nematoda; class Chromadorea; order Rhabditida; family Onchocercidae; genus Dirofilaria; species Dirofilaria repens. Next base: position 1,846,951 of record SNRZ01000003.1, on the reverse strand, counting down.
AAAAAACAAACAAAAAATATAAGCAAAATAGGCATAAAAAACGAGAATATCTTAAAATTAAAAATTAAGACCCTCAAACATATGATAATCTAAATATAACATCTTATATTCATTCCAAAAAATGTCGATAAGCAATAGACATATCATAAACCTGAATATGATGTCAATTAAAATTAAACAATTTAATTCGAAAAAAATTAATAAGGAAACGAATAATAAAAACATGAGATCCATGTAAAGATGTACAGATGTACTAACATAAAAAATATTACCTTAAACACCATTATTTATAACAAAACAATTACTATTATACTCACAAAGTTGAAAATACGAAAAAACTAGCTCCAATAAAAATACTAAACAACAAAAATAATTCATACTTACTATAATTAAAACATTAATAACGTCGAGAATATTTTTACAACTGATTATTTATCATCAAAAATAATCTAGCAGCATCATTTAAATCCAAATAATTTGTAGATAAAATACCAAAAGGAGATCAAACACCATCCAATCAAGTTATAGGAGATAAAGCCGAATCCAAAAAAGTTCAAGAAATAGAAACAGACAAAGTTAACTCACTAAACAAAAACAAACAAATTAACTCACTAAACAAAAACAAACGAAAATCCTGTCTAAACATACGATAATCCTTTTAATTATTTTAATTTATTTTGTACTTTTTAAATTTTTGTTTTGTTTTTTTATTTGTTTAACTAATTTTTTTAGTAATAAGATATTTGATTGTATTTTTTGTATAATAAGTATAATAAATTTAATATTTGTTGGTTGTAGAATATAATTTTATTAAAGTTTCATAAATTTTATAAGATGGAATATAGTTATTATCCTTTGATATTTGGTTTAGATACTTTTGGTGTTGATTTTGGTTTAGTTTTGTTTATAAGTTTAGGTTTGATTTATCCATTTTTCAAATTGTGTTTTATATTTGTTTTATATTTCCTTTTTATGAATTAAAAATGTATGTATAGCAGATATTAGGAATAATAGGTAGGATAATGACCAATCCAAGTTAACCATATAAAAAAAATACAAAAAATTATCTAAAAATAATGTCTACCAGATCAAATAAGAACAACTAAAGCAAAATAAGAATTAAATATTAAAATAACACCAAAACAATTTATCCGAAACAGAACGACAAAATAGTAAAAATAAAAAATGCCACTCAAGAGCAACATAAACTTGGACCAGCCATAGAACCAGACTCTACAAAAACCATAGGATCAATTAAAAATTAAACGGAAAATGCAAACTAAAGAAAACAAAAAAAAGAATATTAAATCCATCCTTAACATAGAAACTGAATTTCATGGTAATTATCATAACAATAAATACCAGATCTAGAACTAGAAGACATTAACAAATCAGCACCTAATTTATGTATAACTGTAGAAGAAGAAAACTTACCCGAGAAAATGAACGTTCGTGTTTTACCATTTCATTAGCAACTTTAGCAAACCCATAAGAAAGGTGACGGATAAGTTGAGGATTAAGTGTCGATGCACTATATACATATTTCTGAACAGCTCGTCCAACACATATAAATAAATTCACATAAAACGAACATTGATCGTTAATTACAGAGTGGGCTCCAAATCGCATACAATCCTGAATGATAAAAAACTTATTAAATGTAAACATTTCCGTTATGAAGATAAATGTTGATTATCATTCGAATTAAAAATCTGGAAATAATTTGATCTGCGCTATCTTAATTTAGCTTTTTTTCATTTTCCTATGAATTATTTTTCTTGAGAGAAATACTAATAACATATTGAGATACTTTTTATTTTTAAAGCTGCAATCAGATTTTTATTTCAACAAAAAGATGAATTATTTCGCCGTCATTTCTGTTATCAGAATCGCTTCTATTCCTTATCGATTTCATTAGTGATCATTCCTCATAGCAGCCATCAAAATCGAAATGCCACTTCAGCTATTATAATTAGGACTAAATCTTTTAAAATTTTTCTGCAATTTAATTCTTTAATTTTTTAAACATTTTCCTATAATTTAACTCTGTTATGTACTGTAATGTCGCCCATATTCACTTAAATCCTTCTGTGATGCAATAAAAGTTATATCCCTTTATGTTTACTTCTTTAATATCCTTTCTTTCACACTATAATTAGCACATTAGATATATTACAGAAAAGATACCCTGGATTTAAGTACGGCTTCGTTTCATTTACATCTCTTATTCTCAAAAATCAAAAATTTTTCATGGGATAAATTTCTTTACGAATAAATCCTATCTTTTTTTTTTTTTTTGAAAGAGTTCATAAACGAACTTGGAATACAGAAAAAATATTTAATTAAAAAACATGATGGTTCACGAAAATATTCATTTTTGATTCTAAGACTTAATCCAACTTATTTTACAAGAAAAAATGCTATCATCGATAATACAGCAGATCTCGAAAACATAGGAAAAAGGCTATGGAAACATTGCGTCCGTCCCAATGAATGTGTGATTAATTACTCAGATAAAACCATATACAGATAAAACTATATAAAGTAAACCAGATAGAAAGCTCTAAGATCGATTTTTAAGACTTAAAATTGGTTTTTAATAAATATCAAGATGAAATGATAAGATAGCATTAGTAACAATACCTACCAGAAGCAAAGAAACAGCATTCCGTAGCATGATACAGTTTGAAGATAACGATTCATAATTTACTGCAATAACTGTCAAAGCAAATGATATAAAATCCTTCTCATATACGCTGCCAGTGGCAATCTAGGAAGTGTGGAATTAGAATTATTATTAATTCATAGAATCTGATGCATATATAAGTAGAATAAACAAAGATATGACATCTGGATGAGATACACAACAATTCAGTTAAACTGAACATCAAATAAAAAACTTCATCACAAATTTCAAACTTAGAATACTAATTGACTTCAATACTTGGTAAAATATACTATTTCATAAGGTAAAAAATACTGCAATGGAAGAAAGCAGTGCGACTGAGTCTGTCAAAAAAAAACCGGAAGAATATATCGCAGAAAACCAACACCAGTTAGATAGTTTGTTCCAGCAATGTCCATTACTATTTTCAATATATCTTTCAGCACACCGAATAATAATTTTCTCTTGTCTTCATCTTGATGCTTCGCCAACGCAAAATACAACACAAATTTTTTCGACGAATGAATGTCATGCCAAGATGAGTGTAGCAAATTTTTCAACTAGAATAAAAAATTACTAAACAGGTATTTGTTATTCGCGAATATATGGAGTTAGTCGAGACCTAAATTCTGAAACTATCATAAGTAGCAAAATAAATTATTCGAATTTTTAGCAACTAATGAGAACCCAATAAATTAAATGTTACTATAGCAAGATATTTAACTGAATAAGAACTGTACAAACCATTTCTACTGACGCAATACTAATAACATCGTTTAACAGTGGTTTCATCATATAGTTCGAAATATTTAACATATTTCCAGGAAACGATTTGCTCGAGTTTACCTCTTCTCACCATCCATAATATAGATGTTCTCAATAACTGCGAAAGTGGCCTTGGTTTTAGTCCAAATTTGATCAATCTTTTCGGATGTTTGCAAAGAGTTTTGCACAACTGAAATCAGTTTACAATTTGCTTAATTACGATATATTCATCATAAATTTTTTTAACAAAACTCGATTAGTTTTTAATTTTCAAACTGGAATCAAAACAGACTATCCAAATTATGAAAAAAATTAGAGTTATGAGTCATATGGAAAATAAATATCCTGATAGATGTATTTAATAAGCTGTAGCTCTTACTTTATTTGCTAACAACTTATTTTAGTCTTACTTTTTCTCAGATATAAAAATTATGCATACTAGATTCAAAATTCTGTTCAAAATTTCACTGTACACAATAATCAAATAAAGTTCTTACTTTATCCGCAATTCTGACATGCATTGCTATATTTTCAATTTCTTTCTCAGTTGTTGTCGTATCGCTATTTTGCAACATTTCCACAACTGTTAGCATTAACAAAGATAACTCAAAAAGAGTCATTTTCATTGCATTTGTGCAATCGAAAGGAGAAACCAATTCATAAACATGTCGAAAAACCTACAGAGAACAATAAAAAAGTCCAGTCATAATTACTGGCAGAAAAATCTTTATAGAATTTGTCATTTGTTAGGAAAAATTTTCTATAGCTATTAACAAAAATAAATAAAGTCTTTCTAAGACATTCGCTTAAAAAAACCTCTTCAGCACAAATTCGCAATATGCTTTTTTCTCCTTTATTTGAATCGTAATAGACTTCGCTAAATATATCACATAGTGGTTTTAGGAAATAATATTGTTCTTCAACTAAGGTTCTTCGTAATGCAGTTTTCAGTATAACATGACACTGCAAAATATTTTTAATCATTGTTTTTTAATTTCATTCATATTCTATTATCAACGTCAGCGCTTTATCTTCTTGAATTTTTTAATATTAAAGGAATTTTAATGTTTTCATTTTGTACTAAATTTCAATGCTAACGTTCCAGAAATATGTTAACTATTCAGTGTTTAAATGATTTTGAAAATTTATTAAGAATTTAAACATGAAAGTCAAAGATAAATTGAACCTTGAGAGCAAGTGTATTATAACTGCAATCACTAAAAAGAAATTCTTTAGCTAGAATTTGCGCATTTTTCGACTTATTATTCGAGCAACCATTTCGTAGTAAAATCTTTAATATTTTTTCAGTATTTTTTCCTTACAGCTGTTTATTAAACTGCGAAATAGTTTCGCATCCGATCTAAAATACAACTAACATTATGAATTTATCGCTGATAGAACGATTAGATGAAAACAGTGATGAAAAGAAGTCTTTTTTCGAAAAATTTTAATAAAATATTAAAGTTCTAAAACTTTTGTAGCAAGAAATATTGAAATAATAAAATACTTTTTGTAACATTTAACCCAGACTCGATGCTCTGCTGAAAAAAAATCGCAAAACTAACCTGATTATCAATAAAGTGCTTTCAACTGTAATTTCAAACACTTCTGATGAGATACAAGGAATAAGCGAAATTAAAGCACAAAATATTGTTACTCGCAGTGCAATCGGTAAAGTTTTAAGTGAAAATCCTTTTCCACAAATTGATTGTATAATTTGGTAAAATCTTCGATCAGATAACAACATATGATGTGGAGCGGAAATGAATGTAGACATGATCATTCGCCAAGATCTGTAATATTGAAATTCTCATGCAGATATTATTTTTTATTGAAAACAATTTGCATAAAATCAAATTCTTTTTTTCTATTTATCAAAAATTAAAGAATTCATTAATATTTTCACTTTTTCTTGTAGCAATTTCCCACTGGTTTTGACAGATATCAAAAAGAAATAAATATAAAAGCGCTCAGAATGAGGCAAACACTTCAGGTTTCAGTTTTCAAATTGAAAAATTCTAAACATGAAACGAGATGTCGACTGATCAATTTTTAGACCCAAGCACAACATCCAAAAGTCGAAAAACTTACTCTAGTTCATTCTCATAGCTTTGATTTGAAACTGACAGGATTTCCATCACACTTTTCTTGATCCATATTCCAATATTTTTTTTTTGCTGAGGAAAATTTTCATCTACGAATGATGACAAATTCAACAGCAAACATCGGAAAAATGGTTGAAGTATTTTGGAAACGCAGGTATCGACTAATCCCGAATGACGGCATACTGATTCAGTTAGCAAATGCAACTGACAATAGAAAGTTCACGACACTACTTTGATATTAATCGAGAAGAACTAGAGAATGCTAAATTATGACAGTTTAAGATCCATAGAATTTACTTTTCCTTCACTAAAAAATGGAATTAGTGTTTTTTAAACAAAATCATTTCAACATTTTTTTAAAAATTACATCATTATTTTCCATATGAAATGTGATTAGAATATTCAATAGTAGTTCTCCTTGATTCGGTTGGCAGCGTGATAAAAGTGTACTCAGATTCTTTTCCAACAGCATGAGAAACTAAAAAAAATTTTAGTCGACTATAATTAACATCTATATTTGCATGGATGAAGTTATTTGTACTTTGTAATCTAATCATATTTTCTAAAAAACCGATTGCGTTTAAACTCAGCTGAATTATTTTTCAATCGACGAGATGGAAAATAATTTTAAGATATCTCAAAAAAATTGTAAAAAACACATTATTTATATATACTAAATACCTGTTTCGAGAGCTTAGATGAAAAATCATCGCTTTCTTTAAGACTATTAAAATAATTTTCCAAACATTGTATATGTTCCGTACAATTGAAGTTTAACGAACTCATAACTAAAACGGTGCACAAATTGAAATGAGCCGACCTCACACATTCCTGAAAAGATCTAGAAAGTCATGCATGCTGATATGAATAAACACTGCAAGAATCGAACTTTCTCAAATAATGAAGAAAGTGAAAGCAAAAGGAGTCTTGATAGCAATGAAAAATCTCGGTATAATCAAAATTTTCATACAAGTAATGTAGATTTAGTTATTTAAAATAACGAAAAAGTCTCATGAAGCCATAAGAAAAAATTTGAATGACCAATCTGCAACAAACAATACAAGCTAAAAAATTTATTTCATCTGCGCGAAAATTACAATCTAAATGTTTGAGAGATTATTAAATCATCATTTCCTTATTGTCAGAAACTAGAATATTTATTAAGATAACGAATTATCAATATGACAAACTTTTGAGAGCAATAATTTATTCCAGATATTCCGTAGAGCTTCTCGATCACAATTATCAGAATAGGTTGCCGGAAGAGCGATTGCGTAGAAGGTTATTTCAGCGATAATCGAAGCCATGGAATATTGCTTCATGCAACAAAGATGGTGATAAGTTTGTGGAAGAATTTCGTGCAACAATAATAATAGTTGATTATTTTGCAACAAATTTGTACAGCATATAAGTTGTTTCAGTAATAAACAGTGATTTCTGAAATAAAAAATAAGAAGTTAGTGTTACTAGATTTTTCATCTCTTTCAAAATATGTCAGTTTTCTTAGTCACTAAATTCTTGCAAAAACATTGTGATAAAAGATCAGTTTTATGCATTTTATGTTTCATTTACCTTAATTTTAATTTTGCTGCGATTTTTAATAAAACTTCAGTCTCCTCAGACAGTACATAGAATAAAAAGAATACTATGATCTCCTCACACAGTATACAGAACAAAGAGAACATTACTGAAGCAAATAAGATTTCTTAAGCAAGGAAAACTATAGATGCAATGGATAAAACCATCAAACCTTATTCCTGAAGAATTTTGTAAAAGAAAATCAATCCATTTTTTAGCATAATCATAAATAGTCGAGAAACCCATAATAACGAATTCTTTTTTCAAATATGTTAAAAATATTTCATTTATTTCAAAATGTGGACACTCCACTGAGAGATCCGAAACTGCTTGTAAAAAAAGATTTACTTGACCATTAGCGAATATTTCTAATAGTTGTTCTAGAATGAATAGTAAAGTTTTGAATAAAATATCGCCACTTATATAAAATAAAATTCGAAGTTTCTGTAGAATTATTTATGCGCTAAATACGATCTTTGTATTACTTTCAAATATTTAAGAAAATAGATTATGGGAACAATAGAATCTAAATTTTTTTTAAAAGGCCAGCTACAGCCGAATTACATTCTTGCTGAAATAGTATATTTGTTCTGCAGCCTGTATTATCAACAAAAGCAATTTTACTAATTTTTTTGATATGATGAAATTTATGTATTGTCAATAATATTTTCAGTACTCGTTTTTATTATCAAGTTCACAAACTATCTCAATATAATTATCATTCTTAATTGAGCTGCGATTTAACATTTCTATTTTCTTACCATCAATATAGCAAAACTTACGTTGAAAACTATTGTTTCTTCCTTTAATAAACTGCATATTTCTTCTTTAGTGTATAGTCTTGCCTAAATAATGTGAATATTAGAAAACAGAAAACAACGAGCAAAGATTTAAAAGAAATTCCAAAAATTTAAAAGTCAAAAAATTCGGAAATTTTCCTAAAATAAGGAAGCCAAAATTCGTCATTATAACCGTTTTTTCATCGAAACATTTTTAATCATTCCAAATTGGCTTGCTATATTAACCATCAAATTATCTGCATGAAATATTTTTTCGTTAGGTTATAACATTTAGATCTGATTAAAGTCAATTGCGCATTCCTGCCTTTTGTGAAGTCAAATTTTTCTTAGAGAAAAATCTGTTTGAATAAAAATAAATGCTTAACATTAACCTTCTTCGGTATTTTGGACCTTATTTCCGATTTCCTTTTAGTCAATGCCATAGCTACAAATGGTGCTTATAATCTAACACCAATGTTATGATTTCGACGTGAAAAGTTACGTTGAAAAGGCAAAACAAATAATGCCGTTTGATATATTTGCTTCCGTCGGATGTAAAAAAAGATATCAAACTAAATAAACTGCAATTAAGACAATATTAAAAAACACATCTCTAACAACCTAGCATTAATCCATTATAAGAAATTTAAATTCACTGGTCTATAAATCATTAAAAAGTATAATAAATACCAAGTTAAATTAATTAAATTAACATATTCACAAAAGTTTCTATGCCCTCTTTTTGGTGAAGACAGTGACATCGATATTATGCATAAAACAAACATTCATATAGGTCCAGTTTTTATTAAATATGTTTTATTTGGGTAAGTTGTTTTACACGAATCTAAAACAGAAGAAACAAACCTTTATAAGCTCAGGGATAGGAAGTCGATGAAGAGCGTACTGATGTTCGTGAAATAATTCTCCGATATATTCAACAGCGACTTCAAACAATGTAGGTACTGTAAAATATATATGTATATAAACGCAAGAATTTGGAAAAGTAAAAAACATTGTTCTAAATAAAATATTTATTCTTTTTTCTTTTTTTTAAATTTGAATAAATCAATATTTCCAGAAAAAGTAATCAAGAAAACCGACAATAGATTTGTTTAAAAATTTATGCTATCATTTTCAATATAAATTTATGAAGCAACAAAAAAACAGTATTTACATCGCATAGTGTTTGTTCTGAAAGCACTAGAAATTCATCATCTTCTGCATACTCATTTCAAATCAGGAAGATGAATATATGAATTTAGAAGCAAAAGGAAGTCTGGAATGTCCTCAACTTACAGAACTTACAATTTCTATACCAAAAGTTCATGCAAACATCATTGTTAAAAGTTTGTAAACCATCTCAAATCTCTAAATCACATAACAAATGCTATACCATTGCGTATATTATAGCTGTTCGCTTCAGTGCAATTTCATCAAATTTGATTAATTGTTGAAATTTTTGAACAGCATTAACTATTATTTACAAATAATAATTAAGAAAATCCAATCGATTAAAATAGGGGAAAGAGATTTTTTTTACACTAAGGTCACTGAGGAAATCACAAGACATTAACAACCTTTTTGAATTATAAAAACAACTGCTGTATGAGGGAAACGCCTAGTGGTGACAAAAATTTCTGTACGGTCCGGTAAAAACTGTGCAGCTGAACCGTTCCGTATGAATCGCGCTATCCAGCAATGCCCTGGAATCTATGACAAGTTAATTTATTGGACTACGCATTATTTTAATCCCACTAAAAATTTGAACACTTCAAAAGTAAAGAGATAAAAACTGATCGAAAATTCTACGACTCAATATCAATAAGTGATCTCAAGATCTAGTTTGGGTAATTTTATACCACAAAAAAGCCGTATAAAGAAAGTTAAAAGACAAATTACCAATGAAAGTGGTTAACTTTACTACTTCGTGCGAGCCAAGCTTCAAATAACGAACTAAATTGCCCTGGAAGAAAAAAGAATAATGAAATCTATAATTTTAATTCTAAAGATTCTTAATGCGAGACATTAATACTATTTCTGTCTGCTTTCAAAATCTTTGGTGTGCAAACTGGCTTCGATGAAGATTAGCAAATGATATTATTGTTTATAGTAACAAAACATTGACTTAACAAGACCAAAAATGTTGCTTAATTATGGCTAAAAAAATGTTTTTCAAAACAAGTGGTAGAAACGTCCTCTTATTTGAATTTCAATGAAGTTTCAGGACACTATTTCCGAAATAAATACTACATACAAAGTACTTACTTGGAAGTCAACCCAGCAAAGATCAACAATGTCACGGGAATTATTGATGAATCGAATGTTTACCTCTTCCACGCTTCTAACCGACCTACATCGGGGTGCAAAAATTTCTTCCAGAATAAATGAGTCAATGCGAGGTTCACTCAAGGACATCTACTATTACTAATGATTTGCTTTTTCCTTCTTAAATAATAATATCGACCCCTGAAGTTGAATTATTTTTAAATGCTTTCTTTATGTTTGATTTCATTTCATATTTAAAAAAAAAAAACAGTCAAACTAAATATTACGAAACTTTCATGCCAATCCTTGCATCTTTCAGCAATAACACGGCTTAAAGAATATCTTCTCTTTGGCCACACAAAACGATGGTTCATGAATTTCCTCTTTTTCCTCCCCCTCCTACAAGTAATATCAGTATTTCAGATTGAAATATTCTTAAACAGAACAAGAAGAATCCAGTACAATTTAAATATTCTTAACTGAAATTTTCTCAAAATTGTTTCACATTGGAAATTCACTCCAACATACCCACCCAAAAGGCTCCACTATTCTCAAGTCCACCTGTGTCAGAAAACAAGCAAATCAAAACACTTCCCACAAAATCAGATATTTTCATGCAAATTGTACCAAATTGTACCTCAAGTATACTATGATTTACATTCAATGAAAACAGCTTTCCACAAACAATATACGCCGGAATCGTTCAAAATCAACTTTTCTCCTGCTAAAATTGGTAATTATTTGCATAGAGTCTTGAAAAGCGGAATGGATTATAAAACCAATTTAAGAATTGCTTAGGAATACTGATGGTCAATATGTTTATTTGGCATCGATTACATACAATAAATAGGAATTAAACATAAGACAACAAACAAGACGAAACGAACGCAGTTGATTTAAAGCAAAAATCATTGTTTTTCTTCAACAAGTGCCTCTTTCACAAGCATCAAATAGGGTACCTCACCTTCCTCCTCATCTCGATATTCTACTACAGCTACTTGCCCTTCACCTTGACCTTCAGCCATACGCTCACCTATAACAATTCATAGAATTCAACAAAACAATTAGTAGAAAATATTGTAATAGAAAAAAACAGATTATTAAGAAAACAGCACACCAATGAAAAACTGCAACTGTTTAAACCGATCTTTCGTCAGGAGTGATACAACCCAAGCTTGAATCTTCCTTTTGAACTCATTTATTTCTGCTTCTGCCTTGCCGTTTTTTTGCATCAGCTCAACTACTTTCTTCATAAATGATTTGCAATAGGATTTAAAAGTAGCCATATCTTCATAACAGTTCATTTCCTGCAGAAATCTGAATAACGTTGGATAAAAAAATTAAATATTTCCTGCAAATGTGAAAACGACATTAAAATTCAGATACATATATATCTGAATTTATAAAATATTGTAACTATAAGAACATTACTAAAATTCTTACTTGTAGTCGATGGTTAAGTACAAAATCGATGCCTCGCTCAACGCAGTCCTCGTTACCTTCATCGCCATCTTCACCTTCTGCTGAAGGATTTGCACCCGCAAGTACTATCTCTCCTTCCCTTCTCACTACTTGTCGCCCTTTGAATTCCCAAATCAATCCGTCTACTAATTTCATTGGAAACGAATCCGATGCAAGTTCGTCATCTAAATGTAAGCAGTAAATCGACCAGTTTTTCAAATTTAATATAACAAACTTCTATCATTATTCAGTAAATGATCCTAACAGATTACAAATCATATTCCAAAAATGAAAATTTTCTCAATATTTTAATCTTCCCTCCCTCCTTTTAAGCCATATTTTAGCCATATAACTTATAAACTCTCGTATAAAAAACAAGAACGAAATTCTTGAAGAACTAACGTTAATAATGAGAGAGGAAAAGATTAAACTACAACGGGAAAATCCAATTGTGGATTCTATTTTGTAGGATAACATCAAAAAAGATAAATTTTAGTTATCAAAAACATGTTTTGCCACATTATACTCGTCCAGTGAGCATAGGAGGCTTCATGCAGGATGTACTATTGGCCAATAACTGGCTTACAGTAAACTACCTTCCGAGCCTCGTTCACTGAACTTAAGGAATGTGACTAAATGGATAACTTCAGCAAAAAAATAGGCGGAATATATTTTGCCAATCCACTTGCTTTTTATGTCATACTTAGAATTGAACACCTGTTAGAAAAGAGTCCTAATAAAAATTTATTCCATATAGAAATCATTTTCGGATTTAAAATAATAAATTGCAACATTACCCGTGAATGCATCCTTGAAGATCAGCATACCTGTTGCAAGCACTTTCCAAATATTAACCCTTTATCTAAAAAAGAAATCAAGAACAGATTGCATGCATTCAAGATATGAAAAAGGATGCACGAAAAATCTTTGCTGAACATGTCATCATAAACCGCACACACGTTAACACATTCAGCTCTTTCATGTTCTCATACAGTAGAGCTATTTCCAGAACACGCTGCACTTTCAGATAAACATGACATTGATTTAATCTAGTTTTCTTTCTTCCCACTATTTCCGCTATTGGAAACATGACCAAAGGGGAACTTTTCTTCCACTAGCAATCAAGCCAACACAAGTAGAAGAAACCCTGCTCGATAACAAAGAAATTGAAAAAATAAGTGATACCAACAGTTTTTGTAGGAAACAAACAAAAGCAGTAATATTTACTATCAAATCAACAAAATGTAACAAATAATGAATGGAAATAAAAAATATATGATTCTCTTAATCGAATAATCCGAATCCCATATCTTCATCTTCCGATGATTCTTCTTTCTTGGTTTCTTCTTTCTTTGACGCTGCTTCTGATTCAGCGGATAGTGTCGACGGAACAGCAGCCGTCAATGCAACTGCTGGTACAGCAAACTTAGATGGATCTGCTAAGAATTGTTTGATCTGAAAAAAAAAAGTACTTTAGCAATAAGCAAATTATAAAACTTGACTTGACGGATTAAAATACGATAAACTATTAAAAGTGTCTTTAAAAACTACAAAACGAGACCACCTTCTCTGCTTCCTTCATCTCGATGTTCGCTTCTACAGCAATAGCTAATAGATTTTTGAACGCATTTGCTATGGAATGTGGTACTGACACAAGTGTTGGATAACCGATGGCCAATGACACTGCCGCAACATTTTGCACACCTTTCAAGAACTTCATAAGAATATCATCTGATGTCATATCCAGAATTTCCGGTGCAAAAACCGTCCCATTTTCATAAACCTTTGAAAGACTACTGTTTAGATTTCGTTAACAAAAATGCACCCACCTACTGACAAATACTCTTGTTTAAAATATAACAAGTAGAACAATGAAACAACCGAAATGTTTCCCAAGAGAAATTTTCAAAGTATTAAATGCTTCATTTATGTTTCTATACCTGTCGCACAATAAGACCATATGAGAATGGCATAATATTCAACATATTCAAAAGAGCAGACTCAGAAGCTCCCACTTTCTCGCCAACTTTGATCAGATGCACTTCATTCAGAATTTCAATAGTTCCACGAGAAATCTTTGTTGGAATTTGTAAAGCTTGAAAAAAAGATGTTTTCTCAGGTCCCATGCCAGTATTCTGAGGTGGCAACTTTACATCACATGGTGCAATGGCACCAGCCTTAGCAGGAGCACCCTGAAATGAACAAAAGAATTTATCAAGACTATTGCACAACGAATTCTATAAAAATTTCAAATTTATGATAATACATAAGCTAATAACAGAGCTTCGTTCTTAGTGCTGTGCAACTGCTGAACTTTCCAACATATTAAGTGAATCCAGAATCTTACGCGTCGATTTTCTAACAATTTCGTTCGAATTTCGCTTAGATCGCCATTAGTAAAAACGAATCCAACATTGCCAATAATATGCGGTAGCAGTTTTTCAAGATCTGGATTAGTCTGCAGATGACCACGGATTGCCTTTCGAATCATAGTGTTTTTTCCCATCAAAATCTCCGCATGACCTGAACCCGCGTGACTTACTTTTATTCAGGAAATTGAAAATATTAAAATCCATAATTAAGAATAAATGACAGTTCTACCTCGCATTGCTTGACGGATTTCTTGCATCTGCTTCGAACCAACATTATCCACACCGACAATAAAACATTTCGGATATTCTTCCAATAATTCCACAATTTTCACAAAATAGTTCGCTTTCCATGTTGCTTTGTCTTCCCTGCCCATCTTCGTGAGACAAGGATCGTTCTAAGCCTCCTTTACGAACGTTTTAAAGACCTATACGATATTTTGAAAAATTTTCAAGGAAAAATATGTTTCTGAGGAAAAGCTCAAATTTAAAAGGCAGAGCTTTTAAAATAAGCAGCTAATCTAAACTGGTCATTAGTGACCGATCACAAGCAAAAATCAACGATCCAATGGTTAGTGATCAGAAGGCAGAACAAGATAACTGAACACCATGTCTTACGCAGAGATGGACCAACTGGATGAACCAATAAACCCTCCACCTACATAACCATACTATTAATCACATACCAAGCGAACCAGCAATCAAGTGAATGTGACCCTACTCCTACACGTAACCCAAATTCCACAGAAGGAACCGTAATCAAAGACCTAGTACATGAACGTTGATGACTAGAACAGCACAAAATTTTGCGAAATGGAAAATAATTTTTAGAATTTTGTAGAATGAAAAATAACGTCTAATGAAATGTAGAGATTATACTTTCTCCCAGCAAGAGGAGTTCGTAAAGAATCATTGAATTTATATGATACAATGTAGCTGTTAAATGAGATAATAAAGTCCAGTTGTAATTGCAAGGGCTCTTAACTTTCATACTTTTTCGTGTTATATTAGCAACCATACAAACTTTTGCTTGCGGCCGCGTTTTTCCAAAGCCTTTTTTGTTTACATATTTGTAATTTGCTTAATGCTACATCAAAATTTATAGTATTTAACTACAATGATGCTATAAATCTATAAAAAAGAGAATTCAGAAATTATGATTTCTATTCTACATGTTGGGATAAAAAACCGTATTTTCTCTTTTTTATGCAATCCTTCTTTATTCTTGATTTATCTTTCCTGTGCTTTCTATCTGCTAATTTTTTCACTGTTTCATATACTTTATAATATAAACATATAATTTGAAAAGCAGAAAAAAATAATTTTCATAAATTATGAAAAATAAGCAATGAAATAGCATAAATTTTTTATCAGCATAATTCAATTGTTTATTCAAACTGTTAAAGAAGCCCAGAAATAAGTTGCATTTATTTGATATCTTCAATTCCTAGGAATAGTAGTTCAAATATTAGATGAAAACTACAAATATATCATTAGATCTTATTCCAAATTGCTTGGCAGTGCTCCATTAAAATAATTCGTTGCAGGATTTATGATATCTTCCATTTCCGCATATATCAGTATATATTTTATAATGAATCCAAGAGTTGCTCGTCATCGACGAGAATTTGATAGTCAAAGTTTGGAAAATAAATTTACTATGAAGTAACCATGATAACTTTTAGTCCTGCTTTTTTTGGTTGTGTAGTAATGTGTCATAGTATTGACAAAGCATCTATTGTTAATCTCTTTTCCAAAAAAGACCAAAAATGCTTTCAAAGGTTATCATTGCGATACATCACTACACAATGTTACAATTTTGATATATTGATACACACTATTTTAAATACTATACTTTTTTATTTGCCTTAAAAATAAGTGGAAAATTAAATACTGTATATGTAGATAAAGCAGCCGAGCAGCCGGTCGTATACATCATACAAAACGCTTTACTTCTCTGATATTTTCTGTACTTCAATCATTTTGTTGAAATTATTGCAAAGATAGAATGTTATTCTTAGTTGCTCTCTATTCAACTCTTTTAATTCGCGCTGTTCATTTTGCTTGCATTTATTACGAGAAACTATGGTGTAAGGTCAACCAAAAATGTTTTCTAATATTAAACTTCTTCTGGTTTCAGTACAGTGTGACTAAATGATTGCAATGCTGGAAATATATACCATAAAACTGATATTCCATTATCCATCTAAATATGCTTTTCTCATCCCAGAGGAAACTAATTTAAATATGAACATATATATAAATATATGTTCAAATGTTCAATCTTATTTATCATCTCTTTCCCATTTATCATCTCTTTATTAAAGACACTCTCTCTCATCTTTTTTTAGTTAATTGTTTTAATATCAGTACTTTTATGTAAAGATCAAGAAATATACGAGACAGATAAAAGTAAGTTAGGACGATTGATTCACTGATTTTAATTTCTGGCTCTTTTTTGCTCATTTTATTTAATTCCTAATCTGTCATTCTTACAACTAGTCTCGGTTAATCGAAGGAATTGTCCTCATAATTTTCTCTAATATAATAAATCTTTATATAAAGTTGTTTGTCACACAACTGATTCGCTAACCGAAAAGTTTCACGATCCTAGCACATTTTACACATATTAATGTAGAGCACAGCGAATTTTGTTCACTATGTATTATCATAATTGACCGAGTTTATAATATTTAATTATAATATAAGGCCAACCGCTTATTTTTATAATAAGATATTTCTATCGAAAAGATTCGTGATTATTTCGTCATATTTTATAAAATATTTCGGTTTTTTCGAATCGATAAGCCTGACACTTTGTTTGAAATTACTAATTTTAATTAAAATATCTGTTTTCTTGAAATTTTTTTTCACAAACGATATTTTTTGAGAATTAATTTTTCGCAGAAGATTAACATTAGCACCATATGATAATCCAGTGATGAGTTCTTTCCAAACCTGGGTAATTCAACCGCAAACTGGAGCAATTAAATCTCTAATACGAGAAGTTATTCTAACACAGCAACAAACTCAACGACTAAATTTCGATAAAACTAATTAATAGTGGTAGCAGTATGAAAAAAGAAACTCAATATCACTCTTGATATTATCCTCCCAACTGACATCGCCGAGCATCTATTTCGACAATGACCCTGAGTGCTAGGATTTCGCAGATTAGAGATCATTTATGAGGTCAAAAGAATTACCGCTTTTATTTAGAATACATAAACATGTTTACTAATGTGAATCAATTTTACAACATCTTGACCTACAAAGTAATTTATCTCTAACACCTTCAATCATGAATCTTTAAAATTTCTTTTATCACTTAACTTCTTCACATTTATTTGTGATATTTGTAGGATCGATAGTTTCTCAGAAAAATCCATTGTGAACTTATTTCTTCAAATATTATATGATTTTATGTAGAATGTCACTTGTATCTGCCTCAATTTTATTACATGAAGTATGCAAAAAGCATGGTATTTCAATTAACTTCATACATATCGCTTGGATCAGTAGGGCGAGCCGGTTTGGAAGTTGCAAACACAAGGTAAGATTTTGAGAATTGAACTTTTTGTTTTTTTTAGCTTCATGTTTTACAATACTTCTTGCTTTAATTTTTTTGTAGAGTTTTTTTATTTATTTGATTTATTTGCTTTTCTAATAATTTATTCATTTTTGCTTTTGTTTGTTAATTATATTATTTAAAATTCATTTCTTAGGAAGATGCAAGGCGGAAGCAAACCAAATTTTTAAAGGAATGAAATAGTGAAAAAAAAAACTTGCGAAAAAGTATAAGAAAACGTGATATCTGATTGAGCGCAATATTCCGAAGAGTGTTTAAGAGCATCAGGTCAAGGATAATTTCGATGTATATATAATACAACTCTTTTTAAATAATTGTATAAGATTAAAAGTGCCGGTGATCAAAAAATAGTGCACAAATTGACTATAAATAGAAATTAAAGTGATTTTTGAAAATAAGTAGTTTTTTCTTTTATCAGGTATTCAACTTCCAACTCATAAAAGCGAAATAAATGAATTAAACGATACTGAAAATTATCAACGTCTTTGCCTTTTCGGTAAGTAAGTTTTTAAATTATTTTAATGATTCATTTAGATTTTGAGTTTTTGTCGATAAATCTTTTGAAAATTTTTAATGAAAAGTTCTTTTGTGAAAAATTTTTTGTTGATGATGGTAATCCGTAGGATTGATTGTGTGTAGGACAAAATGATATGAAGAAGATTTATTGGACAAGTGAGATGATATAGGAATAAACCTTGTAAAAATTTTGATAAGCTTATATGTTAAGAAGTGGGAGTGGTTTTTAGGATAAGTAATGCAACGAGGTAAAATAGGAAGATTAAGAGATGTGAATTTGGTTAAAGATGGTTAAAAAAACATGGGAACCTAATCTAAGGGATGTAAATTTAGACAGATATAAAAATGAGATAATTAATGAACCATGAATCGTGGAATGCATTCCCATTTTTATTTGTATAAAATTTATTTTATTTTTTTCGTGACTTTCGCGACAATTCTGGTTGATACACACTTGTCTTTGCATGATCAATCATCCGAGGATTCATTTAAAGATAAACGCTAATGAAAATGGTTTATGCTATTTATGATATTTATTATTCATTATTAGTTCATATCGAATATATTTTTAAAGCTGTATACAGAAATATAGTGGCCACTTGTCCTATATCTCGCTTCTTTTTTGCAAAATCTTTTTATTATTTTTATTAAGTCCAATTTTATAAATCACTTTCTCATTTCTTGTTTCATGACAATTTTAAATCACATATTAATTATGTATAGGAATGATATATTTCAAACATTAAGGCAAAGAGATTATGAATTGATTTCTGATATTAAATTGAAATCCCAACCAATGATACCTCTAATTTTATACAAACAACATTGTAACATTACTTCTTATGCATGTATTAAAACAGTGTCGTCGAAGCCAAGAAAAAATGTATATAGTTGCATATTAATGTAATTAATTTTGCACAGGAATGTCAGAGGAGTCAAATACCGGTTTCAAAAAAGTCAATGATCCGAAAGGATCAAATAAAATAAATAGTTTTAAACCAGATAGTAAGCCTCAAAGAATTTAAAAGATAAAAACTCCGAAGGTTAATTTAATTGGACTTTAATTCCAAAGACAACTGATGGCACTAGAAGCATCAATTTAACAATACGACGGCATGAACCCACAGTTCATCAAAACGGCAATGAAATAATGGATGAAGAGTAACGTGGAAGTACGAGAAATGGCAATGATAGAGCGAACGAAGAATCGTCAAGGTAAAAGTATAACAATAATCATAACATGAATTCAGAGTACATCTGTTGCTGGTATCATTTGTTAATCTTCTTTACGCATTGTTTATTTCATCGCTGTTATTGTAGGGGCGTGATATATATAATGTCATATAAAACTAACAAAACTATTAATTGATCTAGCGGAGTCATAAGAGCAGAAAAAACCAAATTATAAACAAATAAGATCTTTCCCACAAAAATAGATTTTTTTTCGGTAGCAATAATGGCGATATTAACCAGAAAATAAAAGCATCGCAAGTAGAAAATGTTTGTGAAATATGTACACTGCATGTTTGAATCTTGAGAGAGAGAGAGAATTATTAAAATTTTACTTTAATATTAATTCGATCAATCAAATAAATAATAATTTTGGCGGTTGCCGCTGAAATTGCGAGGTAAAAAAAATAAAAAAATACAAAGATTCGTTAAAAAAATATAAAGATTCATAGAGTAATTTGTTAGAGGTGTATTAGAACATGGGTCAAGATGTTGTAAATCATATTAATTATCGTTTATGTGCTAAATGAAGGCGATGACTTTGACCTCAGAATTGACCTCGGAATGGCGCGAAAAATAATCCTAATCAGCAACATCAATTTCGCCAGGTGTGGTCTCGTTAGAATTGTCGTATTGTATCATTGATAGTGTAATTGTTGCGTCCGTTGGTATGCTATAAAAATTATCGTAATAAAGGTTTAATTATCCAAGTTTGAAATCCATCCCAAATACGAGAAACAAGGAATTGAAGAAATTTGTGGGCATTGAGAAAAAGAAACCATTCACTTCAAGTTTTGGTACGATCAAAAAGAAAACGCCGACGGCAGTATATACCACCGTTATTTCCATCTTTTTCAATGATGCGACATGCCTAACTTCATAAGGTAAGTAGTTTTCAGTCAAAATAAAAATTATAGCCGATTCGAGAAGTGAAGCTGGAAATTTTTTTACTGGAAAAGTTGAAGCAAAACAAAATAACATGGTAACTTGTTTCACGGAGGAGTCCTTGATTTGGAAATACTCTGATCTGATTTAATGTATTTCTCTCGAGTTTGGTGAATTTTGCTTGTTTTAAAATCTCTGAATCTGCAGAAATTCTTGCCTTTAAGAACTTTATAATTTACAAATTTTATTACGAAAAAAGCATTCTACTGAATTTACATTGTGCCGAAAATTTATCTGCTGGAATACATACAATTATGAATAGCACTATCGTTGAATTTAAGAAGTCATTTTCTCACATTGAATTTAAGAAAAAATTGAACATAAAAACAAATCCATCAAATACAGCTATGGCACCTTTCAATCAGCAAGAATAAAAAAAGAAGAAAAAAGATTCAGTTTCAAATTCAAATTTCTGATTGATTCATTTCATAGTATAAACCTTTCTCCTCCATGAGTTCTTGATGCGTACCTATAAAGTTATTAATGTTTAAGATGTGAAAAATTTTACTCAAATTTAATAAATTTAAAAAAATCTTGTTCAACAATTTCAAACAATCTGTTCGCAAAACTAAACCTTGTTCAGCAATTTCGCCATCAACTAATACATAAATCTTATTCACGGATCTTATAGACGACAAACGATGCGCCACTGAAAAGATGAACAGATTTTTAGGATTTCAACGTCATCAATATACACATAAATCCAATTCTATTAATAAAATTCATCAGGCTATATATCCGTCTTCCTTTCTATGCAATTCTCTATATAAAGTTAAACACATAGTTCCCCCGTTATATTAACGTACCGTAAATGCAAGTACAATTTTTGCTGACTGATTCGAGAGCACTTTGTACTGCCTAAAAATCAGGAAAAATAATTAAATTTATAAAATGTTCGCAAGCTTTCTTATATTTTCGAACATAATTTTTTCGCTTCATTCAATGAAAGTTGGGAAATTAAAACAGAGCGCTCAAAGAAAGATCAAATAAGTACATATTTCTACCGGACCTTTTCGCTTGCTGTATCAAGGGCGGCAGTGGCTTCATCAAGTAACAACACTCGCGGTTCTCGTATTATCGCTCGAGCAATCGCAATTCTTTGTTTTTGACCCCCGGAAAGTTGGGCGCCAAATTCACCGACCTCGGTATCATAACCCTAAACTTGCACATATTAGTTTGAGACTATGCTATATCAAATGGTGATTAGTGATTAACAGTTAATCAGTTATTAAATCTATGAATTTTAAGTCATTGATGAATAAGTATTAATTATGATTTAAAATGTTGCTTATTTTTCATCTTACTTGTGGCAATGATAAAATAAAATCATGTATATTTGCGATTTTGGCTGCCTCCACAATCTTTTCTTCAGTTGCTTCATCCTCCGGTAAACCATATCCTAAGAACATATTTCGAAAATTTTTTTTCCTCAATTAGAAATTAATTTTATGAAGAAGAAATTTTAGAAGCTGGCCAGCCATTTTTTATTTTTTATTTAATACTACATAATCTGTCAACTTTAGTATTTCCATGGAAGAGTGTGTACAACAACTAATGAACAAAAAGACTTCCTTCACCATTCTTTTATTGCTTCTGAATTATAATACTAATCGTTGCAGAAAACTATCTTTCTCGAAATTTTCTACTTCAATAAAATATTTGTTGTTGCATATATAGCATAGCTCATATACATCAAAAGCAACTATTAATTCCCCAATTCTAGCCGAAGGAGTTATTGCTAATTCGAAAAAATTGTTGCTACTAAAATAATATTTACCAATATTTTCACGAATTGTAAATGAAAAGAGAGTTGGCTCCTGTTCAACTGAAACGACCACGCGTCTTAGATACGCTGGATTAATTTGTTTCACGTCATAATTATCGATGAGCTGCAAATTTATGTTCATTTATTGAAAAAGTTTTCATTCTCTTCAAAACTGATTTATTTTTAATAAAGTCTTGCACGAAAAGATATTGAAAGAATTCGACAAACCACTTCTCCTTTCGTCGTGTTGTACATGCGTTGAAATAATGCCAGAATGGAACTTTTACCAGAACCTGATGGACCTACAATGGCTACTGAATCACCTGGTCGAACCTAAACATCTTTTGATATTTCAATGCTTTCTTATTTTCAATTTTTGATTAGATGAATTAAACTTATGATTTAAAAATTTCAATAATGATTCATCAAATTAAAATTGATTTGAAGATATTAACCAAAATCTCACTTTCAAAGTAAGATTGCGAAGTACAGGGTAAAGAGGTCGAGATGGATAACGAAATTCAACATTTTTTAACATTAATCGAGCTGTGGTCTTCTAAAATGATTCTTATTTAAAACATATTTTTGCATGCCAAATATACAAATTAAAGTGATTAAACGAAATGCAAATATATCGATGGGAAACAGAATGCTTAGAAATATTTTATTGATTCACTATCAGCAAAACAGTCTTCGTAATCATTACGATAGAATCCAAACACTTCTGAAGACAACTATTTTTTTTAACTACAAGATATCTAACGCCCTTTTTTGCTAAAAATCCAGACTAGTAGACCAACCGGTCGTAAGCCCTCATCACTTAGATTATTCATATCAATAGCAGTTTCCTTGATGACATTGAGAATATTTCCTGATGCTACTCGTGCTTTCGATATATCATTCACTGATGCTATCAACTGACTAATGAAGTTGGCACCAAACTGCGTCAACAGTACAACCCTGCATTTGACATTTTTAGATGTATAAATCATTATGATATTGCAATTCTTTAAATAACATATTAATTTCTAAGCTGTTATTATGCATTTTTTAAGATTCTGAATCCTTAAAGTTAATTAATATCCTCATCGATTGTCAGAATTAGACTTTCGCAGCAATAGTGTATATTTCTTACCTTAAATAATTGAACGGCGTAATTTCATTACTTAACATCATGACTTTTCCAAAATGTAGCGTAATTGCAATCAGAATATATGTGAAAGAGAACTGGCAAGCAAATACGAATGAGCTGATACAAGATTGTCTTTTCATGGTTCTGTAAGTAAAATTGTTGCTGATATAGTTCAGTAATATTGTTAGAATTATATATGAATCTTGCGAGCCATATTTTGCAAAATATATAGTAACTATTCTATTCTTATTATGCCAATAAATTTTAATAATTTACTTCTGCAAAGGTTTCAAAGTCTCGTAAAAAATATTGTTGAAATGTTCCTGCAGAGTATAGGCTTTAATTGTACTCATATTCGATAGCACTGAGGTCGCTAGCTGAAAATCATTGAGAACTGGCACTAACAGCATTGATATAATTCACTAGAAGACAGATGCATAAGTAAGATAAGTATAACAAGTAAAATAAATAGTTCTTTTTCATTGTTAGATGAGAAATAAAAATTTCTTCAAAAAATTAAAAATTTAAAAAATGTCAAACATTGGCAGCTTTTTTTTCCTGTTCGGCCATTTGTCGATGTCGCTTACTAGTTTCTCGTAATTCTACGAAACGAAAAAGGAAAAATGCTGGAAACTGGAAACTGCAGATGAGTGCTAGCTTCCAGTTTATTAATAATGCAATAGTAACTGATACTGTAGAACATATAACTGCAGGAATAAGCAAATCTAATTTGTCACCAAGAATCTGAAATTAAATATAGCATTACTCATTGATCAACACAAAATCACATAATATCATGAATGGCTCAGATGAAGCATAAAAGAATAACTATTACTGGGTAAGTTATTTCAAAATTTGGATTGTAGAAATGTCTTAAGCCGGATAAATATTATCAGAGTAAAAATTATTACCATTAAAGAGATCATCCCTTCATTCTATCAAAAGTAACCTACGACGACTAAGATTCTTAACCCTGTTAAGTGCTGCGGTATCAGACATGAGCTTATGAACCAATCTCCCAGGTGTATTAGCTTCCTCATCGAAATAAGTTGCGCCATGTCTCAATATTTTCCGAAACATTTTGTTCCGCATATATCCACAAAAACCATGTCCGTATAATGCGATAAATAAACGCTATAAATATTTATAAACTGACTCAACATCAAGTGTACGATTAACTTTGTAATGATAAAGTTTCATTTTTTGGATGTGTAATAATAAAATTAAGCATATTAGCAAAATAAACCAATCAATTTTGCATTTCGAGAATCTACAAAGTAAAAGAGAATTATTCTAAAATTTGGACAAAACTTGTTAAATCTAAGCAATAGAAAAATACTCCAACTGCTTCGAACATTGTTTTAATAATAATTAGAGCCGTGTAAACAGCAGCTGTTATAAACACTTGTTGGGCCGTTTCTTCATTTGGAGCTAATGCTATCTGTAAATCAGTCATAATTCATCGAATGATTTGAAACAGAAATGAACTGTATAAAACGAATGGACAAAGAAAGATTGCCATGAGTGAAATCGTAGAAACATAATTAAAGGATTGAAAAAAAAGATATATCAGGAAGAGAACAAAGTAAATTTACCTCAAGTACTGATGAAACTTCGAAACAAACAAGCAGGAAAAAGAATCCTCGCAGAATCGTTACTGGAATAGCAACACCCAAATGTGAATAACCAGCTTTATAGCTCTTTATCAGATTCCAAATGGCATTGAAATTAGTCGTTTTTCCAGGGAACTTAAAATCGTGAATGTTTCGGCATACTTTCTATTGGCATTAAAATTATGCCTTGAAGATATTCATTGAGATGATAGAGATCACTGACTTATTTACGAAAAAAACAACTTTGAGAACCATAATCACTTTTTTCAATAATTTGAAAATCATAAAAGATTTTTTTAGAAATTTGATCTGGCGATTTTATCTTGTATGACGAAGGCCAATATTCGATTAGATCTACGTTCAAGAAGTTTATTTCAAAAAAAAAGAAAAAACATTAGCTGAGAACGGAACCACTCAAAATTAGTTAAATTAGTTAAAAACTTGGAAGAATAGAAGAATACTTTTTTTGTTAACAAATTAGTTAAAAATAATTCAGTAAGCTTTAAAGAGTAAGACATGATTATACATAACATTACTGAAATACTTTTAAATATAAAGTAATGAAGATAATAGCATCAAAAGCTTTACTAAAGTTTCGTCATCGTAATCTTCCTCCATTGCCACTTCCATGATATTCGTCTTAAATGGTGTATCCATTCGAGTTCGTTTACATTACAGGTAAAGTACGATCAGCACTTAGCATAGAATATGATTTACCGAGTCGTTTATGAAGCGATGAACGAGCCCAAGCACGGCGATATGTTTCAGCATCCTGAAATATTCGAATAATTGTGATTCAGTTAATCCCAAATTTAAAAGCATATTTATAAAGCAGATCCCTTCCAGTGCAAAAACGCTCGCAGTTGCTATTAAAACAAATCGTGATAAAATGATAAGCGCATACAATAAAATCCGATGGCATCATAGAAAAATGTGCAGCCAGAGATATTTTCGATCGTGCACGTGGATTTGCAGTCAATTTATGGACAGCCAGAGAATCGAACTTCTGATCATTATACATCCGGTGAAATTTACCATTTTTGTTTGCTAGCAATTCTTCTGGACTTCCTTCTTCTACAATTTGTCCACTTTCCAAGACGATAATACGATCTGCATTTCGGACAGTACTCAATCTGAAATGTGACTAAACTTCATAACAAACGTGTATAAAACTAACTATAGGTCAAATTCATCTTTTATATCATTGTCTTGTATTAACATCACCCTGAATTTAAAAATTTCAACATTCAAACAACTTCAAAATCAAATGCAGTGAAATGGAGATATTTCAAAAAACCACTTAGCTTAGAAGGATACTTTCTAATAGAGAAATAAAGATAAAGCAAAAAAAGAGAACTGATAAAACGATACAGATAAGCTGTATAATACACAGATACCGTAATAAGGGTTGATACAAATGGAGATTAAAAGAGACAAAGGTGTATTTTACTTTTACAGTACTGATTCAAATAACTTATTTACGGAGTAATTTGTTGTCAGTATGATTACAAATGAATTTCTGAGCTCTCGAAATAATTTTTAAAAGCTCAAATTCATCAAATCCATTGGCTAGCAATTTTCTTTCCTAAATAATCTATGATAATTTCCACAATATCGTCGAAAAAAACTTAATAATGCAATTCGACTTGAATTATCCCATTTAATCCTTCAAGCCAATGTTAATTCGAATAACAAAATTATCTAGATAATTTAATAACTATGTGATAGTTCGTCAGGATAAAAGACATAATCTATTAATGAAGGCCATTATGGCTCACTTTCTCTTTCTGCAACACTTTATAATTGCAGGTAGGGTTCAGTTAAAAACTCGAAATTTTATTGAAATTTGTAATTCAGCTTTTGTAAAATTTCTTCTTTTGTAAAATATCAGTATCCACTTTTACTTAAAAATTTATTAATCATTCTTTTATTTGAAACTATTTTTTGTTGAATTTTGGAGACGTTTACTGTCTTCCAGTCCTCCTAGTTATTATATTGTTGATGCTAATAACCAGCAGTCTGTTAAACAAAATACTGAGAAAAAATGGAAAACGTATACTTCCTATTAGGAGGAAATGTTCAGAATTCACCAGATTTCATATTATAAATTTCAAGTTCTATCCAATTTCATTAAATCTACCATCTAAAATCATTTAACGAATATTCTCTGATCTCCTAGACAACATTGTCTGTGATATCTACTTGATCAGATTGTGTAAAAATTTTACGGCATCTTTTTTTTGATGTTATACATGGATTTCTCGTTTCTCGAAATCATGATTCGTATTATTAAAGTAAATAATTGAAAATTGGATTGTCTTTTTTCCAAAGTGTATTGTCGAATACTGAAACTGATCATTATTGTTTAAGCAAGACTAGCGATTATTTCTAGTTAAGACTGATAGGTTTTTTTTTCCTTATGAACATATTTTGATTGCACATCTTGAAGATGCTTATGAACATACTTTGATTGCGTTGTCTTGAAGATGTTCTATTTTGTAGCACAATTTGTTGGAATAACTGAGTTCCATAAACTGTAGTTTATGGAACTAATTTGTCATCTAGCCAAAAGCAAAACAAATTAGATCATTACTAGTGTTTTAAGAATGTATTAATATTTTGTGTTAAAATGAGACTCTTGAGCATTCAAGATAAAAATTAATCCATTTTCATCTCATTGACTTTGTTGGTTGAGCAACGGTTATTTCATCAACCAAGACCATTATAGCTAGTCTTTCAATCTACAGAATCATTAAATTTAACGAAAAAGAAGATAGCGCAATTTGTTAGCATGAACGCAGAAAGCCAGATATCTTTCGATTAGTTGTTGACGTTAAATATAGAGTATTCTTCACTTCAACTGTACGATGTAATTCTCTCTACACGTGTAGTTGTAGTATATATTGCTTATTGATATTACCTATGTGCTATTGTGATGGTAGTGACGCCTTGGCTGGCTGCGTCGATAGCTTTTTGCACCTCAGCTTCATGCTTCGTATCCAATGCTGATGTTGCCTCATCAAATATCATCACGGATGGATCACGGATTACTGCACGTGCAATAGCCACACGTTGTTTTTGACCACCAGATAATTGCAGACCTCTTTAAATATGGAAAAGGTCAAGTAGATAATTGATTTTAATTTCAACTTTCAAACAAGTCAACAAAAAAATGAGGTGATAGTGTTTCATTTAATATTGATAAGTGTTTTCGATATATAATTGATAAACATTTTTTTTTTTTTGAGGGAACTGTATCCAATGAATGAAAAATTGAAAGCTGTGAATAGTAAAGCAGTATGATACTCATAATTTTTTTAGTGAAAATAAGTACTTTTTCAGAAGTTTCTTAAAGTAAATGAAAAGAACCTGTCACCAACACGGGTTTTCATGCCTTCAGGTAATGCACAAATAAACTGCCAAGCTTCTGCTTTTCGAGCTGCTTCATTAATTTCTGCTTGTGTTGCATTCAAACGTCCATATCGAATATTATCACTTATAGTGCCTGTTGAACATAAAGTACTGTAGAATAAGGCTGATGACTTTTAACTTCCGAAACAAGTAAAGCTTTGAAAACAAAAGGTTTTAATTAATTTTAATCCAACAAAGTTAAAATATGTTAATACAAACCATCAAATAGGACCGGTTCTTGACTGACCAAACCAAGTTGAGCTCGTAAATTATCAGGATTCAGCATTTTCAAGTTGACACCATCCAGTGTGATCTGTTTTTATTGTAACATAAGTTATATAACGTAAAAATAGAATAATACTCTATGTTATAATAGCATTCGGAAAATTCAGAGATGCGAGATAACATTTAGATAGTGCTAGACAATATAGCAATCTGAGAATACCAACATTTCCATTAGTCGGATCGTAAAATCGCAACATAAGTGCCGTTATTGTACTTTTGCCAGATCCACTTGGGCCAACAATTGCGACATGTTCCCCTGCTGATACAGTAAGCGATACTCCCTTCAGTACCTGTAGTTCTCAGCTTTCATATATACGAAATTTCTATACATTAATCTAAACAGCTAAAGAAATAAAACTAAATATGTTGATTATTCAATTTCTAAAATCAAAAGGGCAAATGAAGTTATTTTGAATTATTGAGGAACAAACTTTCAAAATCCGATTACTGATATTCTGTACCTCAATATCCGGCCTGCTTGGATATGCAAAACTAATGTTCTTGAATTCAATAGCACCATGTCCACGCGGTGCTAGCATACTTTCACTATGCTTATTAATATAACACTCAATATTCGGTGTCTCAACCAAAATTGCATTCATCTCGTTTGCGTTTTTTCGAGCAGTCGATACGCCAGTCATATGAAAACCAATACTGATGGACGTAACGCACATGTATAACATATTGATCGCTAGCTAAATAATCATCATATTGTTGATATGAAAAGGAGCGATTTATATACATGCGAAAGTTGATTATCATGCTAGCAGCAGTCATGATCTATAGATTTTATCTCCACGATTTTTCCAGCGGTGTTGATAATGAAATTACTTATTGTTTTATGATATATCAACGTACAGCAGCAAGACGACCTGGATTGTCATCATTAACGCGCCACATGCCATAACATAGAGCTGCCGTAAAAATAAATTCAGTTAGTAGGACCTAAAAATGTCAAAGGACTACATCATTTGTCTTTCGACTTTACTTTTCACTCTTGCTTTGCAATAATTACTGTATTTGCCACTAATAAACATAAAATAGAATTTGTTCTAAAACAACTGCTCCTGTAAATCAAGTAGCGCATCTACGATCTATACACAGAGAACTAGAGACGAAAGGTCAAGTGCAGCATATAAAATGCATCAGATGAAAATTGTGAAATGTAAAGAGCAACTTCATTTTGATAATTAACAACAATACATACGTTTAAGCATGAATAAATGCCTATGTTACCTGCGCAAGCGCATCATAAATAGATGAAGCAGTGAGACGCTGTTCCGTCATTCGGTTCAGCTCAATTGTTAATCGCTCATACCTGAAGAGCGGAATTGTCATGATATATGATGACATATGCTTACAATTGCTTATCAAATATTGCGTAGAATTTAAAAAATGGACGACCGGTTCTTACTTGTTGATTGTTTGTTTTTGAGCAGCAAATGCGATAACAGCTCGAATGCATGAAAACGTCTCCTGCACCAAATTAGTCATTTTAGCCAATAACTTCTGTTCCTCATCACGAGTTTTGCAAAACCACTAAAATAAGTTGCTGAATATGTTTGAGAAATTAATTTAACATATGATAGTTTTCCTTTATTTTTCTCTGAGTCCTGGCATGATTTGAATGCCTAGAGGTTAAGCAGTACTAACTGAAAATGGGTGTAAACAAATTTAGAAAATTTTTATTGTGATGTTGGATGGAATTTTCATACTTTATTATTCTGTATTTAGTTTTTTGTTTGTTTGTTCCATGCTTTATCGAGAATGACTACAATTCATAAAGTTCATTTCATTCAAACACTTTGATAGCTAATTTCATTGGCTTTTTTTTTAAGCCAACATTTTCTCAACAAGATTTTCTTTAAATCCACAAAAAATCATTATAATACAGACCAAAATGTATTGCGATATTTATTGTTGGGAATATGATCAGCAATATTTTGATATACTGAATGTTCTATATTAATTTTGTTACTGGGAAACTATAAAAAATAATGAAAAAAAATAAACTTTGCTGAAAATAAGCCTTGTTCCAATAAGTAACGGTAGTGCAGCGAACATCACTAAGGTCACATCCCACTGGATGTAGAAACAAACTGATGAAGTGACTAATAAATATGCAAAAATAAAGATAACCATAGGCACATGATCAGCAATACCATGATATATCGAATCTGCGTGGCTAAAACATATCGTAATAATTTATTATGCTTTTTTAATTAAAAATAAAAGGAAAATGTTTCTTAAAATTTTTTGATTAGATACAATTGCTAAAATTAAAGAATGAAATAAATTTTGAAAAATCTATTTATTTCATTAAGGATATTCAAAAAAGTATGATTAATTCTTTTAATTAATTTTTTTCAAATGTGGTTAAATGAACATCAAATGACTCACTCATGCAACATGGAAGCTACTTGTCCGGAATGTCGCGACTCAAGCTCATGCGACATCCATATGCAACAGTTTCCGAATATAAGCCTTTTTAACTCGAAAAACTTGTCTGACACCAGATACTTCCCAAGCTAAGCGCTGTAAGAATCCATTTAGCTAGCAATGAAGCGATTTCAAGTCATTGAAAAGGAGCAAGAATAGAATGCAAAATTAATTCAACCAAAAAAAATTTTATACCAGTAGTGATAGAAGAACTGAAACTGAAAACCATGAATAATTGAAAAAAATAATTTCATTAAGCGCTTTTATGTGTAATAACATTTCTATTGATAAAATAAATTTTTACCATGTTTCGAGTTAGGATATAAGTAGTCCCTCAAATGCAAATCTAAAATCATATTGGATGGATTAAGATATTAGTTTTTGGAAACTATCAAAAGTCCTAAAAAGCTTAAGGAAAATGATTATATACTTGAAAAAAAGCAGCGAAAAATGTGGCCACCGACAATGACAACATTATCACAAATGCTGGTGTTGCGGAATATTCAAATTGAGCATCTATTTGGGACTGCCGCGTTGGAACACCAAAATTGTCGGTTAAATTAAATGAATTGAAACTATTATTGCTGCTTACGACATTTTCATTTTTGCTTGAATCAGACAGTTCGAAATGTTTCGTCTTCTCCAGTTTGTATTGCTAAAATCAATTAATAATTGATTTCTTAATAGGAATTTCTAAAATATAGAACAAACTGCTAATTAATGATTAAAATATATTCGTTAAATTTCAATAGCATCAAATCACAGAAGTAACCGGTTCTGTGTATAATTTGGTGTAATGCTTTTCAAAAAGAAGACATAAAACATATTTTTGATTATTTCGCATCTCACATTAAATCTCACATTTCATTTTAACTCCTAAAAAGAATTGACATACCTTATAATTAATTTGGAATTTTTTACCGAAGATCAGAATTTTGCTTTCATTAGTTTTCTCAAATTTCTTTACTCTTTCTCAGCTTTTTCCTTAGATACAGAGGACAAGGATGATATGCAAATACATCAAAATAGATAAATCCTTAAATTTCTGGATAGATATTTGAAGTGTATGTAAACTGCATGTTGATTTCAAAACATTAGATCTTCTTATTCATTGAACAAATTTGCTCGATTTGAATTTTGAAATCATTTTCATGCTATTTACAACTGACAGCAATTTACTATTTCCACATATGACAATATTTATTCGTCAAGGTCAAATATGACTGATTGATTAATTAAAGCAAAAAATCAAAGGTTTAACTGAAGGCCTCACCAAAGTAAAGACTATGATAATAATGGTACTTGGTGTTATCGATCGAGAATTTACTAATACAATAAATGTCAATTCTTTGATATGATGGAAAAAGATTCTGTTTAGTCTTAATCAAAATATATAAAAAGTTCTGTAAGCATTATTATCAATTGATGGAGATGAATGAAAATCACAGAAATGATCGTATATCAATTAACTGTATTCACTTCAAAGCCCATTTCAAAAATAGATCAGATTTCTTCTCTATTAATGGACAAAAATTGGAACTGATATTCAAGAAAAGTCAATAATACACTCGCAATTTATGAGAACTCTGAGAGAATGAATACTGCTAGAAATCATGAGTCCTGAAGTTTCTATCTTTTGTTTCTCATTCCTTACAACGAGCGATCTCTTTTAGCAATATGTAAAAAAAAATAAAATAAAAAAGGAATAACAGAAAAACCATTCGCAATAATAATACTTTCAATCCGACACATTTTTCTTCATTTTGGAATTTCCAAATTAGCTATTGAAAATCAGATTTTTTAAACCTAATCAATTATTTAGTTTTATATTATATACTAAAATTATTGCATCGCAAAAATTATCGAATTAATAGATTAATTATCATTTCATTAGTATTTGATAATAATAGTTGCTAGTAATATTAATTAATAGTTCGACAATACCACGCTATTTTTTATTGCTCTTTTGCTTATGCCCAGTATTTCTGCATCAGAAATAAATGAATTCTTTGATGCTCACAGAAATTCAAATTTTAGCTACAACTTGTAGAAGTAGAAATCTATCCTAATGATATCACTTAAAATGCAATGAATGTGAAAGAGTACTTCATATTTTTGATAAAAGATGAAACAATATTGATTTTTGGTAAATAGCATAAAATAAATTAGGAAACATCATCATTACTTCATTTTCTATGCTTAATTTTAACGTAATCATTCGGTGTGCACAAACACTGTAACTTTGTTTTTTTAACTACTGCAAAATAAAAATGATTAGACGTAAATTATGTGAAAGAACAATTTTAGTATAATGATATTGAAGAGACGACAGAGTTTTTGTATGTCGCTGACTATTGTTGAAAATTATTGATGTAATTAAGCTATCCTTGAAATTAGAAGAAATAAAAGTTACATCTTATCAAAGCTATTTACAAAATCAGCAATAAAATCTGAATGAATTGATATATTATAATGAAAGCATAATTATGCTATAACGCGAAGCTTTAAACAAATTGTTGAATTTTAAACAGAATTCTATTTTTTCACTAACTTTACCTTATTGACTTCCAGTTTATCGTAATTTTTCTAACCAATGAAAACTTTAAAGAATTCTTAAAATATTTATATAATGTTGATTTACCAAACGCATTAATTTTATTATTGTAATATATCAATTAACCTCACGAACGATTGAAATTGAGACGAAATCACCCATTACGAGCCATACAAAAGGTAAAAGAATTGCTTGAATAAGTGCCAGAACCAGTCCAACTATCATCAGCTGTAAAACTAATACTTTAATAATTTCGAGATTTTCAGAACTGATAAAGTTGCATGTTTGGAAATTTATTTAAGCAAAAAAGCAATCCGTTTAATAAATAAAGAATTTATAAATCACAAATCAATAAATTAAAAGAGATATAAAAAACGAAATTATTTACCTGGATATCAACCCTATCAGCAAAACTATAAACACTCCAAAATTCATTTTTCATGTTCGATTTGCTTTTCATACCCATTATGGATGCGATTCCTTTCTGGTTTTACCAATTACCCAGTTCGATTAACTTTTAACTTATAGTTTTTTGGGTGATTTACTAAAAACTATTAATTAATTTAATTTTTTAAAAGAATCTAAGAATTTTTCTTAAGTGGAAAATAAAATAAATAATTTCAAACACTGACTACATTACGTAATGAGAATGGTTATCATTTCTGTGAATATAAATATTTGTTAGCAACTTTTTTGATGCGAATGAAAAAGCAGGTTAGATATAACTTTTTATAATGAACAATTATTATAATGTTATTATTATAACTTTTGTTCTACGATTTCAGTGCGAATGCCACTACTGTAACTAGTTAATAAATAAAAAAGAGAACTATTGCATTTTCCAAAGATTAACAAACTATGATTTTGCCTAACTTCTGATAACATATGTTTTAGAATTCTATCCGAAAAGTAATCAAACAAAATTTTGAGTATTGTTTTTAAATCTCACTTCAACGATATGATACGACTAGCGACCATTTAAATAAGAAGACAGATAATATTTGACATCATCAAAACAATAGAAACTTTTTCTACTAATTCGCCGGTTCAGAGAAGTTAATCCACGAAGAAAAAAGTATTTTTCATCAGCGAGGAAGTAAAAGAGTCGTCTACAAATGTCTCCTCAAACCAGAAATTCAATAATTAAGAGAGAAGCATTGACTGTGACAATGAAAAGACTATTACCCGTTTAACCTACCTTTTTTTTTATTACACGACGGATGTGTGATGACAGCGATGCAAGTACTACTAACTATTCCTATCGTTAACGGCCAAATTTCATTACATATTTATGCAACACCGACTGAGATGCGACTAATTAACAACCGAAGACATCTGTCGATTCTTTGCATTTAATAAATATGCAAATAGCCAGCAACATACCATTTAAAATGAAGTCTTCATCTATTTGAAATATCGCTTTTAAGAAATTGAAATATCACAATATCATATAGATCATAGAAAACTCTCTTCAGCTCAGAATTAAATTCTATATTTTACTTAAGCTCAAATACTTATCATTATCAGTAATTTTCATTTTTCAGTGATCAATGGATAAGTTTTTAGCTGAAGGCTAAAATGAACAGAGCACATAAAATATTTTGTTTGAAATTTTCTGATATTTCATATTGCTCTATCAAATTATTATTTATTACATCATCTACTGAAATGATGAGGAATTTTTTATTACAAGAAAATATAATGCGTACAGATTGATATACTATTTTTGCAAGCTTGTCAAGAGAATAATTATATTCATCTGGTGTATATCTGACAATGAATGCTTTCGTCATAAATAATTTTCTCTTAATTACTATCTCGTTATTTATCGGTTTATGATTCTGAAATTTGCATTTTCATCAGGCAAATATGGATTTATTTTATTTCGTCACCAATTCTTAAAATATTTCACAATTATCATCATTACTATTTACAGGTTTCTTATATACTACAGTGTCAAATGTCTTCTGATACAAAAACATTAGCATATTAAACATTTCATTCACCTTTACAAAAATGTAAATTTGAATGGCAGTCGACAACTGAATTATATTACTTATTTCGTTTCTTTTCGTTATTTTTCTTTTAACTTTCAATAAAATAACTTTTCCGTTGACCCGATAAAGTACATACACAGAATGTTAGGAAAAGTATATGCAAATAGCATAGCCATACATTTGTTAGTGAAATGAAATGCCAGTCATTTCTGACAACATTTCTGATTCCGACGAATTTTGAAATGATCAATTCTCGTCTTAATGCATCAACAAATTCTTTTATTTCCTTATTACCACCTTGTCCTCTTTGTAAATCTTTTTGATGCCAGAAGAGATCAATCCAACATCTGATTCTACTAATCCATCTCTTCGATAAACCAAATGAACCAAAATATAGTTTATGAGATAGTAGTTTTGAAATTGCTTTTTGAAACAAATTTTCAATCCCGGTTAAGCTAACTGTCACATACGAGAATCTGTTTGATAATCTCCGACAATATTTTATTTCGTTTAATAAAATAGTTGATCCTACACTTTATCTCCTTAATTGATAAAACCAATAAATCTGCAGTTAATTTGCATAATTCTGAATTTGATAAACTGTGTTTGAGGAGTCAATTCAATCATTATTGCGGAGATGTTTCTTTTATTGCAGGTTATCGTGACTGTTTGTTTACTCTTCTTCATTCATAATGGTTAGTTATCGTCATCTTCAGTAGTTGGATATTATTCGACCTGGACATTTTTATGACAGATTTCCTTTATCAATTATCTTTAGCAGATTTTTTGATCCATAAAATTGTTTTGAGAATTCAAATTCATCTTGTCAATTAATTATTGAAGAGAAAATTGATTTTATTTATTATCTTCTCACTTTTAAAATATAGGAGAATTAGCTGATTATAAAGTGAATTTTATTAACGTAATCACAAGCATAATATATATATATGAGTAAAGATTAACGTAGAAATCATTGATAATTGCAGGATACCAATCAGACGTTTGTTTCTTTGGGGATACTCAAGAAAAAACAGAACAACCCTACTGTAGCATTATCACCAAACTGCCAAGTAATGATGAAGAAGGTTTGTTTCATTTTAATTGTGCAGCTTTGGACATTCGACACAATTTAAATCCTAACACCTTTGAATTTTACGTGCAATTCTTAGTCTCAGTGTTAAACGTACGCTTTTAACACACGAATCTAAATATTAAGTGAATTAACAAGCATTGAAGAACTTCATTCCATTTAGGAAAATGCTTTACGTAAAAGACAGAAAATTTTGCAGAATTATGAATTAGGAAATTTAAATTAAGTGTAGAGGAGGAGATAATGAGAATGATTGTATGGGAGCATGATGGGAGCATAAAATATGAATGATAGTATTTTTGTTGATATTTAAAAAATATGCTTAACTTTTCGATTTTTTTAACTTTCCTGTTTACCATACGTCTTGTTTCTAAATAATATTCATCCTTTAATTACGGTAATTTTTATAGCTTTCAAAACTACGTTTTTCGAAGGAAGTGACGACCGTCAAATAAAAATAATGGATGACTATTGTGCATCTGAGGAACAGCTTCAGTTTGGAGTGATGAATTATCCTGCAGTGCGACATTTTCTTTTCATGTATTTTCATCTTTCATCGTTAAGGTTGACATTCGTTACTTTGGAGGTGAAAACTTGGTAGGAGATAAATTGCTTAATACAACTTCGAAAAATTAAGATGATCAAAAATTATGTGAAAAAATAATCAATTTCTAGAAGAATGGCGCGGTGATGAACAGCCAATTTTTCACATGTTGCAGTACTTGTAAACTGCTTAGAAAACCAAATAATGTAAATCTTTTTTTAACATCTCTGCAGTTTTAAATTATAGCAACAGTATAAGAATCAACTGTTTTCTGTTTCTTAATTATTCTTCTAGAAATTCTTCTAGAAAGAAAGGTCTGATTTTTCGGTGGAATTCTCATAATAATTTAGAATCTTTAATTCGGTAATAAAAATAGCTTTTATCGACATTTTCTTTCTGATCGTGACAAAACTTGAAGATGATTTTTATTTCTCAGTCCTTATAGATTTCTTCAATTCCTTGTTTCTCGTACTTGGAATGAACCTCAAACTTGGGTAACTAAACCTTTATTACGATATCTAATAATATATCAACGAACGCAGCGATTACAATAAATCATACAATTTTAATGATATCAGTAAAAGACGTTTAATGATGATAACATAATTCAAGAAAAAAAAGTCTCCGTCTTGTTCCATCCAACTGACCTCCTCTAAGCACATCTTCTATAATGGTTTCATGATCCTCTTTTTTAACGCAGATGGTGAATCCTAATATAGTTCTGACTATAAGAAATAGAGCTTTTGTTGGAGGTGAAAACTTGGTAGGAGAGAAAATGCAGCTCATAGACAGAGACTGACAGAATTCTCTGCTTTTCTGGTTCCTTTGGAGATTTTAATGACCAACTTTTTAGTTGAACAAAAAACTGCAGTTGTTGGCATTGAAAATTTTATTTATGACAAAAAGCATATGTATTCAAACGAATAAGCATCTTGGTTTCTGCGAAGAGTATCGGAGTTTCATACCACAGAAATGGTTTTCATGTCCTGGCTTGTATTCCAATCAGGTTTTTATTCTGTGCCAACTAATCTAGGAATCCCGTCAAACTTTCTTTTTATATATTTTTAAAAAGTCCGTATTACGATACATACTACGATTTTAAAATTTAAATATGCGATGAGAACTACGGATGATGAAGAGCTTAATGATGTTCACAAATTTTTCAACATTAATATGTCATAAAAAATTTCAACAAAACATTAATAAATCAACTGAGAAGACGGAAATTCTAAAATTAAAAATTTTTCGTGATTTGTTCAAGATTCTCGAAAAAAGAGTTACAGCGGAATCTGTAAAAGGCCCAGTAAGCAAAAAAAATTTGTTTTTTTTGACTCTGTAAGAAGTAATATTAAGAAGATGTTCAGATGTTTGTCATTTCAGATAGTCAGTTATCCATTCTATGCTCCATGCATGTATCACTTAGATAGCTATTCGACAACGAGCATTTATGCTGGATTTGCTATTTATGCATTTTTGGATCAAAAAGAACGTAAAAAGGTATCGTAATCTCATTTTGGCGTTATTTCAAAGAAATTAGAATTTATAATTCATAAGTGGGAAACAGAAGCACAAAATATTTATTAATGCATAAAAAAATCATGAAGAATAATTTCGAAGGATTTTTTTATTCATCGCATTGCTTCATAATTTGAACGCTGAATTAATAAATGAAATGATCATTATGCAAATATGTTTGTTGCAGATATTTGGCGCATATGATATGATATGTAATCCATATCGATATGGCTCAAAATCTGATCAAACTTTTTCAAAGGTTTTTTTTTTAGCAATAAATATATGATTTAAGAAGCTGTAGTTTGGATTACAATTACTTATCAGATTTTATTGTCTATGTTATTCGAACTATTTTTTTTCAATCAATAAGCCATTAAACATTTTCACAAAAATTTTCATAAAAATATGTTCTCACAGCTCTCTTTTTGTTTTTAACAGGTATTATCCTTATGAAAAACAGCAATTTAATAAACGATACTACTAACTTTTCGATTCATTTTGAAAAGTTACTGAAAACAGTAGTATGAATTACTTATAATGGTTTCATATAAATATTTTGTAAATTAGAATTTTAATATTGTAGTTACTGTCGTTTAATTTTTCCCTGAAGTTGTAGAGAATATATGTATAAGGCATAAACTATAACTCAAAAATTAAGAATTCCCGCATTGGTTAATAGAACTTCCTAAGAACAAGCACCCTTAATGGTTAAATGTTGTTCTTGTCGTTTCAGTTCAGCAAACTTCAGCCTGCTCTTTTATAAGCTCGCGCAAGCTGATCATGAAGTTATCCAAAGTTGATGTCACTTGACAGTCATATTCAGCGTAATTATATATTTAACATTAGCAATTCCATCTAGTTGATTAAGTAATATATTCCTCTGATTTAAATGATAGAGCTCATCATAATTCATTTCACTCATTTCATCCAGAATGAATTCATATCTGATGGACAGTGCATCATCCGATATAAAAATCGCCAATACGAAGTGCATTGTTGCTGCTACTGGCGTTTTCGGCATAAATGTACGATACCATTAGATGGAGATGTGCACATATGTGCCAATGGAACTCAGGAGACAATTTATGGAACTGGACAATTTATCAAAAGCACACTGAAGTCCTTGCCTCTGGGAAGTGTCAGTTTCTAATTTTGCACTTTATATTTGCATCATTTTTGAAAATGAAGGCATAAATCGAAGCTCTTGAAATATAGCTGGTTCTATTGTCATTTAATAATTTTAATCAAATAGACAATCTTTGCTGATATGATGAAAAAAAGGGGAAAAACAAACTAGGGAAAAAGTTAAAGAAAACACACCTCAATCAGCTAACCTGAATAAATTAGCTGATGTTTGATTATTTTAGAAAAACGAATAAAGCATTATCATAAATTGATTCGCATTGCCATATAAGTTTACTAATTATGAGAATGGTTATGCAACAAAAAAAGCTTTTTGTTTCGTTGAATATTACGCATAATGGATAGCCAGACAAAGTCTATGAATATCAATTGAATAGTTATAGAATCCAATCAAATTCACTGTATTATTCAAATTACATCTCTTCCACTTCTCTGAATTCTGAAGAACCAGGCCAGATGTTATATTTAGAGATGTTTTGCATCATTTCGATTAAATGTTACTGACGAAGAAACGGTGCATTTGGTTAGCATTTCATATGGTGTATCGACAAAGACTGAAAAGAACATCTACCGATGTCATCAATATGTCTCGATGATTCGTTCCACACAATGTTCTGCAATTGAAAGTTGTTCGAAAATGTGTCCATTAGCGATACCTTTTTCAGTTAATGTATCTCAGATGTTCACGGTATTATCATGCATTTTTTCTTTTTCTCTCCATACTGATTTCTGAATAAGTAGATGCATAAGAATTCATTTAAAAAAATGTCGGCTCTACAAGCTTTCTTTACTCTGATAAAGCATTATCCTTCTTTATCTTTGGACATCCTTTTTTTTATCATTTATAGTTATTAAGTTATTTGTTTATTTGATCATGTTCAGAATTATTATATGAATTTGTTAGATCATTTAAATTACACTGATCTATTTTAAATTATCAAATTGTTATTATTTAGAATTATTAATGCTTACAATAGGCACCATTACATCGATTGCCTTCAAATCACCATGGAAACCATTTGAAATTTGAAAAGCAATAAAATATAACTCTCATTTATAACTCTTTGACAAGAGAATCAAATTTTATTTATAAATTTTTGCACTTCAGATTCTTGCTGGTTTTATCAAAGATAATTATGCAAATCTTATTTATTTTAGGTGGTATGTTGTTGCGACAATCGAAAAGACAATATGTGCAATATCAAAACGGTAAGCAATAAACCTATATGAAAATCACTTTTGATTCCTTATCAAATGCGTTAAATCAATTTTCAAATTTTAGAAAATTATGATGACCTATAAATGAAATTAAGGATTTTGGTCAAAAAATTCTCACCAATGATAAGAAGTATGAATTAACGAAATGTGCTCATCGACATATACTACAACATATCTTTTTCTCTGACATCTACGCTAATAATTGCATCGTATACTATGATTTTAGTTTGATGATGCCTCTGAATCTCATATACGGTTCGTGCAACGAATTTTATTAATAATTAGTAGAATAGGAATGATTGAGGAACTA
The DNA here is from genome assembly GCA_008729115.1 of Dirofilaria repens. Lineage (NCBI taxonomy): Eukaryota > Metazoa > Nematoda > Chromadorea > Rhabditida > Onchocercidae > Dirofilaria > Dirofilaria repens. Next base: position 1,805,668 of record SNRZ01000003.1, on the reverse strand, counting down.
CTTGTTATATCACTATCAATGGGGGTGAATTTTTTATATCTGAAATACTATCATCAATTGATATGATTCATTCTGGAGGATTAAATATCGTCACAAAATTTTAGCTGCATCATTTCGATAAAAGATCTCAGTATGATACATCAGTGTTATTTTTTGTTATTGCTTAAGGCTACAATATGGAATTTGAAGGATCAGCGGAGGAAATTTTTAATAGCAAAGAGGAGCTAATTGTAGCTGATATCTTTGAATACAAAAATCTCGAAAACAGTAAGATATCACATTTATTTTTTTTAAAGGAAAAAAATTATTAAGCATTGCTCTAATCTTATATCGGTTAATTTTACCAAATATTTGCCATATTTTTTTTGTTTTATAAATAAAAAAATTATCTGATATGAGTTTTTTTTCTCGAGAAGCTTGTTGATAAGCACTATCCGTTCTTATTAAACTTTCGATAAAAAGTCTAATAAGACTTTTGGCGGAAACCAGCAATTTTTTTGTGAAGAAATGATGAATATTTCAAAGCAAGACAGCAATTTGAGACAAATAAGACGGAGAAAATTATCTGGCTGATTATCTTAGAATTCGAATAAGTTTTCTTCTTTGTTGTCCAATGTTTTCTTCAACCTTTATTAAATCTACGACAAAGATATGAGCCATGAGATCCCAAAACTTTCAACTGGCAGTTTCTGGTCAAAACGGAACAAAGGACTTTAATTGATAACATTACTATTATAAATATATTACAATTCTAATATATTACAATTCCAAGATGTTATAGCGTGGATGAAGTGTTGCACCGAAATTAATGCCAATAAATCGCAGATCGATCGTATCTCAAAAAGTGTAAAAGCTTGGACAGTCGTAGTATTAAAATGCAATGGAAAGAAAGAGCCAAGATGCGATGCTAATTTAGTTGAAAAAATTAACAAAAATCGGACTTATTATTTTAACTACTATCAAAACGAAGTTCATTTTATTTTCTTTGTCATTTCTCAATGTCCAATTATTCGAATCAGCTAATTATTTGAAAATGACAAAACTATCTCGATATAGTTGCACAGATTACATCAGTGCTGAAATATCGAGTGTACATCATCGTAGAATACGTTTCGTGGACCGTCTGCTCTTGTAAAGATTTATAGAATATCGTAAAATGCATTCACTAATGCTTCTGAGTAATGTGCTAGAAACTTGCAGAAACTTCTCAGAAAAAGAATCAAGAATCTAAAATTTTAAGAATCTGAATTTGAATCAAGAATCTAAAATTTTTTTAATCTAAAAGTTAAGAACATACTGAGATTTAAAAAAAAGTCCTAACACATTCTTAATCTGTAGAATAATGAGAAGAGTTTCAATTTTATCAGTTGAGATAATGATTTGCCTGCTTATTTGAAATATTTGAAATAATCGAAAATAATTTTCCCTTCGGATATGTTGAATATCATATTTAGATGAGATGAATATTTGAATCATGGTGTTATTTCTCATCTCTCATATATTATCTTTAAGTATTCAGTATGGCAAACTGTGTTATTTGAAAGATTTCATCGAACAAAAAATTACCCAAAGTCGATCGCTAGAAACTACATGGTGTTATGAAGAAACATATGGCCGAGGCCTTGGTTAATTTTGAAATATTCTATTATAAAATTATATGAGGAATAGTACATATTAATTAAAACCTTAATATTTATTATCGTATCAATTTTATAGATTTCATGAACAGACGCGATTTTATGCTGGAAGATAAGAAGCTACCAACTGGGAAAAAATGCTCACATAGATTGAAGACCAAAATTCGGTACTCTAATGATACAATGTTTGCATATTGTTTTATGATGACACAAAATACTGGTTATTCTTTATCTTTCGAAATGCAATTGCTCTTATAATAGGTTACTGCTATAAATGGCTGATGCTAACAGTAATACTTTTGATAAGAGCCTAAAATTGATAAATATATCACACATCACAGATTAGCAAATCCAGAAAGGATTGGTTTCTGGAAAAACAAAATTGCAAATTATTGTGTAGTGGATTAAGCAGTAATTAAAATTGATTACCGAATAACGAAAGGAAGTTATCAATGATGTTGATATTACTGATACTTGTATTTGAAGGAGAAACATCGACGGTTTGCTGCTGTTCCTCCATTATCGACAAACCATGTAATTTTATAAGCGAAAAATACCATATAGAAAAAACTAAAGTATATTATACCAAAAAATTTTCAGGTTAATTTAAATATATTTGGTTCATAAAAGTGGACGTGGTGTTAGAAAATGATTAAGGATTGATAAGAATCGAAAAATTTTAACAAATGATTAATGACTGATTCACATCAATCCATAATCATTTGCAATACAATGCGATTTTGATTCTTATCAATCTTTAAAAAAACCTCATAATTCCTCTTAACAACGAACACCAGTTGATATATGTTTAATCAAATTATCGGTATTCTATTATACATGCAGACTTGCTTATCACTGTTTTGCGTGGGATCTTTTTATGTATCACATGCTTTCAGATCATGAAAGTCCCCGTCTCTGTGCGTAATTCTGTAATGCGTAATTTTTATAGAAACGGGAACATTGCTTGACACTAGATGGTAGACGTGATCTGTGTTTATTAGCAGCGGGTGAAAAAGTGGTTTGTTACTATATTGCCGATATGAAGAATAGAAAGGTAGAAGGTGGATGTGCTTTATCATTGATGAAAAAGTCTCAACGTCACAAACTTGCCAATGTTTGTTCGACTATTTTCTATATATAATTATTTGAAAGAACCGACCAATGATCAGCACAGATTTCGAAAGCTAATTAATTTTTAAAAGCTAATTAAGATTATAAAAAAGAAATATTGAATTCATTATTTACAGATTTGTTTAGTGAAAGCATTATACAATCTAGCAGTCCCAGTCGAGTTCCTATCCGCAGGCGAAGCAATCAAAATTTTCTGCTGTTCCGGAAGAGATGACTGCAAAGAATCAGTACTAGAAATGATCCGTTTTAAAAGGTAAACCTCAGCATTTTACCATTTTTGCACTTTGCGTTTTATTAATAATTTCTAGAATACAAGTAAAATATTCTTTTTGTAGCCTATACTTATCAAAAACTTCAATTTTGAGTATTCAGATCTTTTGATCTTATGAGAGCAAGAATCATCGATCGATATAGTTGTGCTAATAGTTATGATAATATGAATAATCTCTGATACGGTTTACATAACAGATGACTCTTAGTTTCCAATTAATTTTTAAAGAATTTATTTTCAGATTTTTTGAAACTGGACGTTTGAAAATGATCAAAACTTTAAAAGAGAAAGACTTCGCTTAATGATACAAATGAATATGAATTATAGCAATAAGACCACGAATTGCATTTTTATTAAATTTATTCTCAATATCTGATGCATACAATTCCAAACTTTGACTTAATTTATTGTGCAAGAGAAAGACTAAAATCCTTCTTTTTCAAACTTTGGATATTATTCAAGAATCAGTTTTCATGATAACAAATTAGCAGAAAAAATATTCCCTGAGAAGGCAAAAAATGAAATCGAACAAATTTTCAATGCGTTGAAATTCAACCAGTAACTATTTAACTTTTCCAGCTGGGTCACATATCTTTTATAGGAAAAAACTGTAACATAACCAAGGAAAATAAAAAATTTCTCACGGCCTTTGGTCCGGATCTTTTTTGTATTAAACAAACTTCTTCTAGCCAGTGATTTACACATGCACGGTAGTATTACACTTTCAACAACGGTCCTTTCATCACAAATGTGTAGCATTAATGAAATCATTTTTATGTTGTTATTTAATATTGATGATAAATTTAATGCTAAAATTTCATATCCATTCAATCATTTTAGCGATTGTTGCAATAAAATATGCATTTACTAGTGCATCTGTGTAAACGTATATCCATTCTCTTGAAATTTCTCAAAAATACTACTCGATATAATACCCAATTCAAGAAACGAAAACAAAACCTAAAACATGTTTGGGAAATCTTTGAAAAGGTTTGATAATTTACGGCATAAGTCCATGTTTACAGTATCTACTGCTGTGAGAAATTAGGAATTAACATCAGGATTTTTCAAAATTCATAGTTTTGGAAAATGCAATTCATGAAATCCAACTCCTGAAAAACTTTGTTTTCACAATTTTTCAAATATAGGGTATTTTTTGAACGCTGAAACTCGTTTCTCAGCAGTTTTATCATATAGCTTCCAGAAATTTATCTTCTGACCAAGGGTTTAATAAAATTTTTACGGTTTAATATGAATGAAATGATATAATAGCAAATAAACGGCTTAGCGATGAGAAAGTAGAAACACATCCAATATTATGAGAGTGCTAGACAAAACAACAGGCTTTTCAAAAAATGCTTAACAATTATTCAGGGAAAAGAAAAAAGATCCCTAAAAGATAATAACAACATGGCTCAGAATAATGAAACAAATCGATTTAGAAGATTTTCAAGATAATACATGGGCAAAAAGATCTCGCCGTTTAGAGAAAGGAAAGCAGAAAACTTTACTGATAGGAAAGCTTGAAATTTTCTTTTAAGATTTACCGTTCCAAGAATGCATTCATCACCCTGCCAAGCATTCAAAGCAAATATTATTTGGAAATAAATGACAACTTAAAAAGTATTTCATTCCAAATTTTCATATATCTGAGGCTTCTTTTTTCACTTCCATTGGTGCCATGAAATGAATCTCTGGAATTTGTCCTTCGTAAAGACATCCTTCGGAATACACTGGTGCAACATTACTGGTTGGTCGATTGTAAAAACCTCCTGAAAAGTAAATATGTCAATTACTGAGTCCAAATAAACTTTCAAACACTAGTTCAAAATACGAAGGATTAATACAATTTTTTCGAACAGATGGATCGTACCAATAGCATCGGTGTACACAGCAGGACCACGTGTCATACCTCGACGTATACCATTTGGATCATCATTGTGAAAAGCAAATACTGCTACAGAAGACTGGTCAACTGCTGGAGTAGTGCCAGTACAGTTCTGTTCAACTACACCACCAGATCCAACATAAACAAGGATATCTTCCTGACCATTGCCTCCCGCAAATGTTTCAACTTCTTCCTAAAAAAAAATAATTTTACATTACTTTTAATAATGCAACTTTATGCAGTTTAGCAAAATCAATATATGAAAACAAACAAATCACACCATTTAATCATAGCTATAAAATTTGAAATCTCAAATAAATAAGTTAAAGGAACAAACCTTGAATGTCACCGTTGCTCTATACGGTATATTTGCAACAACTCGTGCAGGTTTCTTAAAATGTGCAATGAACGCGCGTCCATCACCATAAGTGCCTTTCAGTGTTGAGGATGCAAAGTCAGTTGCCTTTGTTTGTCCAGAAGCGGCTATCTGCCAAAATATTCATATTTTGAGAACAATTTTAAAAACAATTTATGAATCTTAAAAATGAAAATCACACATGTGGGTTCCTCTAAATACAGCAGGAGCAGAAAACAATCAAAATTAACTTTAAGAATGGAAAGAATAGAATTGAATCAACACATTTTCCAGAATTCTATGTTTTCATTCTTTCATGTCGAACATAATTTTTTTTACTATTCTGTTCTTCTGCAATGATTGATTACAGGATTTTAAAAATCAGGAAAGAATCAAGATTGCCATTGCGATCTGCATAAAAATAATCGTACGGCTCCCAGTAAACTGTTTTCGAAATATCTTCATTAGAAACTTGCAGAAGAACTGCAGCTATTGACAGCAATTTATTACATAACATAAAATGGAATATAGCAACTGACATCAAAATATGAGTAGATTTCGAAGTGTATGATGGAATCTTGCAAATAGCTAGAATAATCGAAACCTTCAGTTTTAAATTATTGAAATCATTTCATTATAAACTTTCATCTCTGGAGATAAGAAAACGCAACATTCTCCTTAACTAAGGCACACCATAAATTGCTAAGAAGTCCAGATTACAATTATGATAACAAATATCTGAACTATCTAAAGGAGGCAAGGAAGAGAACAGTAAACGCAAATGCATTACTGATATTCTGCCAATCCCGCATATTTTTAGGAATCGTTAAAAATTGCGCAATAATAAATATAATAATAAAATAAACTGATTTATTGATTGAAGTGCAATATATTATATATATATATATATATATATGTATATATTATTCATATAAACCTCAACATCAACGATCGTTTCCCATTCGCTGCCCTCAGCATTCGTTTCATTTTGTACTAAGCCATAGATGCCAAGCGCTGTCACCAGTATTTCGCGATTCACAATGAACCTTGAATTTTTTTATAAAACAAGCACTTTTCAGCACCTTAAGGAATTAACTATATATACTATCACTACTGCCAACTATTATTATTATTATTATTATTATTGCTATTATTATTGTTATTATTATTATTATAAATAATTTCTGCGTCGCTTCTCGAGAAATATTATTTCAAGATTGATGCAAAAATGTTTCAACAATTTTTTATATTTCAGTTGCTGGAGTAATAATTCATACATCACTACATTATAATTCCTAAAATTGAAAATTCCCTTTCAAACCTGTAACATATATTCCATAACATCGTATCTTAGAAAACAGATTAACGAAGAGAGAGTGAAGAAATGAAGAGAAAAAATCAATACAAGAATGAAACTTGGAGCTAACTGGATATATAATAGGAAATTGACATAGATGCATAAATGCTGAACAGAAAAAATAAGAACATCATACAAAAGAAGAATCTTCTTAATCATGCTTGGAAACAATTTACAAATGTTTATTTTAGCTTGTGGATTTTAATATGATGATAATTTATCCCAAAATGAGAGCCTGTCAGAATAATTTAAAAAAGTACCAAATTGTGCTTCGTTGCTTTTTGCATGTGTTCTTATTCAGATTCATAAAACGTCGCACCACATATCGTGATCGGCTCAAAATCCTTCGTTCTAAAACTTAATGTTTTGTCGCATAATTTATATAAACATCATCATTCCATAATAATTAAAAAAACCATATCCCATAAACAGAAAAAAAATCTTTGCATTATTTTTATTTCATTCATAATTTCGTTTACCATATGTGGGATAAGGCAAATTAATGCCCATATGAACTGTGGATGTTACATAGCGGAAGAGAGTACCAATTTCCAGATCACTCAAAAGGCCAGAATTTGCTGCAAAGAATAAAAATTTTAATTATCTCAAAATAAAACAAAAAATTCCAGCTTAAGTCTAATCTGAGGATAAAAAATTCCAAACTGTTTCATGCATTTTCATAAGCGAAACTAGACCTGTCATTCTAAATAGACCTATCATTCTCTTTCATTCTATCCCTCTCTTTTAACCTTCCATTAATTTGTACACATATTGATTCATTTCTACATCCTTTCATCTTAAATACTCGAAATTCCTATTTTTTTCACCTGCTTCACCCAGTTCATCAACAGTCATGGTCGGGAATCGTACATCATTGAGAATGTCGCCAACAACAAAACGCTTATTTTCTGGTGTTTCATCAATTCCACGGCGTTTACATTCCTTAAAAAAAGGATTTTATTTTTATTTTCTTTTTTTTCTAACTCTTACAGGGTAACAGCTAAATTATTCATAATAAATGGCTGCCAGTGAAAACAAAGTAAAGATTAAATATACCGCTTCAGCCCAATTACACACTGCTTTGAAAACTGATAATTCTCCCGATGGAGAGAGTTCTGAACGTTTAACCAGTTTTTTTAAAGTCTCAATACTGATAGCAGTGAATGCTGAAAATATGAACGGTCATTTTGTTATCTCTAATAACACGTGATAAATGAGGAAATAAGAGAGAAAGGAAGAGTAAGTAGCATCAATTAGTAGTTGATTTTCATAATACAACATTAAACTTAACGGATTCAATTTATAACATTTTAATCTTAATAGAGTTGTTAAACAATCTTGAATAACTTTAATTACAATAATTTAAAATTATTATATAGTCGTTATGTAGATCTACAAAGTGTCTCAGAAACTTACAATCCGATGAAAGTGCTTCATCACTTCGTTCATCAATAACTTGATGACATCGATCCAGTAATTCTTCTGAACCGAAATTAACTGCTTGCTCCAAAAGTGCGACAGCTAATGATGGTGTCAATTCACCAAGCAGTTCAACGCAGTGCTTTTCTAACGCTGATATTTCGAATTTTTTCGCTATAATATGGCACTTCAATTCATTCAGTAAAACCAGTGACTGAAGGAAATCGCGATGATGATAAAGAACTTGTAATTTGTACTGAAAAGTGATTCCACAAAGGCATACCAGCATAAAGAGTATTAAGAACTGCTGATTCCGCAATTTTGATAGCAGTTTCATCGAAATCCGAATAAATATAGTCAATAATTGTTTGAAAAGCAACAGGATCAATATCAGAAAAGTGTATTGTAACTACTGGACAATTCAGATCTGCTATAAAATTTCATATTTTCAATTCAAAATTTCAGCAGTTATCAATAACGGATGTCCATTATTTTTGCCTCACAACTGAATATCATATAAAAATTGTTATGAATATGAATAGCACTAAGTGAAAGTATCATGTCACTGTTTTCGGCACACACCATTACAATGGTAGCAAATAATCAGAATGTAATTTTTTTCATGAATTTTTTTTCCCATTTATAGTATGACGACTGATGCAAATACAGAAAAAGAGTGTGTGAAAATCAGCAAAAAAAATACAGCTGATTTTATTATTTAGTTTAGACTTACATCCCTTTCGTTTCTTGAGTATTGGTGATGAAGACTCAACATCGGAAAAAAGCATTTTCTCAAGTATTTTTGATCCGGCGGCCATTATAATACGATGCGCCTCAAAATGCTGAAATAAAGTAGAGATGATAACGAAGAAACAAAAAACAGAAAAAAAACTTCAGGTTGCAAATCAAAAACAATAAAGAAATGCTACTTAAAGAAAAATCAAATTTAAATAGAAGTAAATCACAACTTATCCGTAAATGATCTTTTCAAAAATATTAACTAAATACTGATAGTCTAGTAATGTAGCGTATGAGATATTTAAGGCCACTGAAAAATGAACATAAATATTCAAGAATAAAAAAGATGTTTTTTGCTTCGCTTCATTCGTAACAAATTCTATCTTTGAAATTTCTTACAAACTGAAATAAATTCAAGAGCTTCAATCCAAGAGCCTTTCATTCGCCACAAGTCAATTGTTTACAAATATATCTTAGGTGAAACTGAGCACAATATCAAAAATCCATTAATTTTAGAGTTAACAAAACTGCTAGTAAGCATGTGTATAGGCATTTATAAAATAAAATTCAGTACAACTTAATTCGCCAACCCAGTATATTAAAACATAAATTTTAAGCTACTACTTACTGCAGTATTTAATGTCGAACCGACTACAAAATCAACATCAAAACCAATGCCATTGACTTTAAGAGAAGTAACACGCTCTGCCAATCCCGGCTCTTTTTTAATCACTTCCTTGACAATTTCAAGTTCCATTTTTTTCGATGGTTCCTCAGCTGCTGCCATGTCATAAGTAGACAGCGGACGACTTGTTGGTGGTGGTGGAATTGAGAACTGTTGAACGGAATCCGCCACTTGTATCGAAGCTGCTGTCTGAAAAATTTTAAATCAATTTTATGATTATTATGCTGATAATGCTTGATAGTAGAAACAAAATACTGATCATTATTTGGGAGATGAAAATTAGTTTGCGATTTTAAAAATAAAAAAAGTTGTGAAGAATAAATAAATGATCAATTTTCAAGATACTGTTTGAGTCATCGTTGTACTTCCAGTAGCCACATACGAAATGTTATTCAGGTATGTTCTACTCACTCCAGCTGATCCAGACATAGATGTTGCTGTTCGGTGCGTTAATTGCCCGACTGTACGGCTATATGTTTGATTTCCGTTTGATGCGGTTCCTATAGCTGATGATGGTGGTTGCACATAAGGTCGAGGTTGTTTTGGTCTTAATGATCTGAAACCGCAGAGTAAGTATACACAGACCGAAAACTTCACTTTCTTCATTAGTCGGTTTCTGTACATAAATTAGCTCAAAACAAAACTAGTAAATATAAAATACAATGCAAAAATAGGAATTTAGATTAAGCAACTTTAATTCAAGCTATGTCTTACTGTTCGCTAACAATTACTGATTAATTGACTGACAGCTTACTAATTAATTTGATATATATTGACAGATAAATTTTTAACAATATGCAGCAATTAATCTCTTTTACATCATTAATTTTGACATCCCAATTCATTATATCGAAATACGAACGACCACGTAACTCACCCATCGAATCCCATTTCTAAGTTGAAATCCTTCAAGTAACGAATCAGCTCACCACTATTCTGAAAGGTGTTTCACGAAAATCAATTCAGGATACATATGATGCCTATTTTCAAAGATGAAAATTTCAGAATTTCAACGTGATATAATCCATAGAGTGGAAAAGTAGAGATAAAAAAGTAGAGATACGGTGGTTGTTCGAACACATAATACGAACTAAGGAATTATAATATTGATAACTCCAATGGAAGATACTTTTATCATTAAAAAACCCATCCAAACGCAAACCATTCTACTTCGATATACCGAGAAAACTTCGCAAGCGTGGATAGAAAAGGCCGTACCAATTCTCTGGTATTTTATGGTTACATGGTTGCTATTCATTAGGTGGAAAACGAATTTTTGTGTTGATTTGGAACTTTCGTGACGGTGTATCTTGTTGAGGCTAGATAGGAGAATATGATCTTATCATCAGAAGAATGGATAAATTTCCTGTCTTTCAATATTGATCTTATCATTAGAAGAATGAATAAATTTCCTATCTTTCATGTGCTATTAAAACAATTCGTGTTGAGTTTATATTTTGAAAGCCAGTTATTTTTGAAGTAATTAATGAAATTGGTTCAGTAATAACTTTGTCTCTTCAGAAACGAATAAATCAGCAAATAGTTTCTAGGTTGACGGGGAGAAAATACTATTTAGAGATAAAATACTTATTCTTTAAATGCATAGAATTTTCACAGATTTTTAAATTTATTATCGACAATTTGGAAGAGTCACTGATCTTAATTTCTAACCATTTCACCATCACATCAAACTGGATCCCTTCTTCCGACTTCGAACTCCGCATCTCTGCCCAAGTCGATGTTCGACTTTTGCAATCAGTGACTGTTCGAAGTTTAATTGATGATGGGACTTTGTTGATTTTGCTATAAATGGTTTCCGTTATAGTGTGGATTTCAGTTGGGCGTGACTGGTCATTCTGGGGAAGGGTCCACTTCAGTGAAGGTATGAAGCCGCAACTTGTGGCTGCAGGTACGCAAAGAATGATTCGGGCATCGCGTAGTACAATTTCAGGTCTCTCAGGTTTATAACTGGTTCTTTTAAATTATAGGCTACGCAGTTCATGTACAGACATGGAAGTGATTGATTCCTGAACATCTATATAATGCTGATGAAATAAAAAAAGCATATAAAATTAGCGCTCAGATATCATCTAGACAGAAATCCTGGCAATAAAGAGGAGAAGAAAAATTTTAATTGGTAAAACTTATTGAACAGTAGAAAGGAAATTAAATAGGTTAGTTAGCAAAATAAACACACTGAGGCTCACTTTGAAATAACCGGTAAAGTTTTTTACAGTCCAAGTGCTGACGTTCATGGAAACAATTTGACTGCAGAAATCAGTAAATTTGAGAGGTTGCATATTCATTTCGCGGTGTAATTTTTTTCAAAAATTATTTCACTCAACTGCCAGTTGACTGTGACTATGCCTTTTTGAGTCCAGATTCCAAAAAGTAACATAAGTAATGAACTGTGGTACGATTTAAATTATATTGCTATGAAATACAAACCTTCGTATATGGGTAAAAATAATGCTGATATTAGGTTATCTCTGAATAACAGGAAATAATTTCCCATATAAACATACCAGGTAAACGTATCTGTTCTCATTTTCAGAATTTGCAACCTCCTTTCTTTATATTTGATATTTGTAGTGTTTATTTTTTTTTTGTTTCTTTTCATAAATCTACTGATCCTTCTGTTTCGTGATGGTTTACATAAGTGGTAAATCACTTTTGATAGCTTTATTCAACAAACGAATAAGTCATGCTCTTTTAGCAAAACTTTTAGATAACTTTTCATGTCAGTTGTTTATTTTGTGAGTTTTGTATTTATTTTATGCAGTGACTAAAACTTCGGAGATATTTTTAGGTTCTTTTTTAAAATCTCAATAAAACCATGTATTCTTGATTTCTTGTTTTATCTATTACGTAATAATCAATAGAACTTATTGATTCCACTCCCAAACACATCTTCTCTCCTGTCCAGTGGTTTCTGTAATGAGTTTTTGCTTTGTCCTTTGTTCCGCTATCGAGCCTTCCTATGACTTTGAATAATTGTTCGTTTTTTATTGTCAGGAAATTGTTATGCCCAATATTTTATCAATATTTACCTTGTAATTGCAGATTTTCAGAACCAGTTATTTTATAATCGTTAAGCTCAAATTTCAAGAATTCACTGAGCAGAATTTTTTACATATCAAAGCTATCAAATTGAGTCTTCTAAAGTTCTGGATCACTCAATCACTCATTTGTGTTATCCGAACTTTTATGTGCTATTAATAGTATAACAGTATTGCTGCTTCCATAAAGCATTTTGCGTACAGTTTTCATAAAAATTTTTTAACAAATCAAAATCGATTACTTTTGTCAGAAATATTTGTGAAAATCAACTACATTCTGTAATTATTTTTAATATTTTGGAAATCGTTCAAAATCAGTGCTTCTTTGGATTTCTTATTCATAATTTACATCATCATTTTTTCCGAAATTGAAACAATATAATTCATGTAATACAATAATTCTATCTTTTTCTTAATTTTCTCCATGAAATCATTTTCTCCAGTTTTGTGGGAATGGACTTTTTTGTCATTTTTTTTTGATAATAATTTTGTGCTTAATTTTGCCAAAATATTATATCGTTGCTTTAGGTCTTACAATGCCAATTTTTGGCGAATCACCATCACCTTATGATGAATCCGTTGAGAAGGTTACTGCTGAAACATGTACGACCGAGAATTGGACACTAATTCTTGATATATGTGATCGAGTAATTGCTGATCAAAATAAAGGTTTTCATTCAAGTTCTTTGTTTGAAGTCCTCATTTTGTGTAATAGTTATTAGATTGATCAGTTCTTGAACTTTTAAACTCCCATAAATATATAATCCTAATTACAATTTCTCATAAGCTTTTTAGTAAGTAAATTCTTTGTATTGTTATCTGAGCGCCATCTCTGCTGGACTGAATATAGCTGAAATAAATAGCGAATAGTTTTAGGAGCCAAATTGTGTTTGCTGTCAGTAAAGAAGAGATTAAATCATCGTGATCCACATGTCGTTCTGCTAGCGTTGTCTTTGCTGGACTCCTTATGGAATAACTGCGGAAGCGCATTCAGGCGTGAAGTTTCGTCTCGTGAATTTTCGCAGGAATTAAGTTTCAAAGCTACACACGTTAGTTGAATATATCCTTTTAGATATGAAATAGAATGACAGTGACATTATTCATCATTGTTATGATAATGATTTCACTTTTTTAATTATCTTTTAGATTCACTAAATTTTATTTTCGCTTATAAGATGCAATATATTTTTATTAGAAGAGATCAAGAATGATATGAATACAAGTTAACAATTCTTTTTATTGTGGAATCATTTGAATCTGTTACGTGCACTTCATTGCGAAAATTTTTAATGCTCTCAGAGTAATCGATCGATTGGTGAAAAAACACGTTCGATTATCAAAAAGTGGTCAGAGAACGAATGCAAACAAGATGCATCATTGGGTTTGATTGAAACTCTGTATAAAAATCTTCTCGCTGAAGGATATTCATTTGAAACCGACAATTCATCCAAATTATGCGTGTGTTATTTAATTATTAATTTACAGTCGCCAATAGTAACTAATATGAATATGAATAATTTGAAATGTCACTCTTGATCAAAAAGTTTGTTTCTTAGGTATTTTTGTCTTTTTTATTTTTTATTTTCAAGTATAATCGTTTAGTTTTCATTTTAATTGATAATGAGTTTTTCGTTTTTCTTTGTTGGTTTATTATGTTTTTTTCTTGAGATTTCAAATAATTATGTAAAACTCATCGGAATCAATACTTTTAGTTATTAAATTGAGTTTCATTACTACTTTATATTAATGAAGCTTGCAGCTTTTAAATACCGATCCGAATGCCGTGCAAAGCACAGAAGAAGAGGAAGCATTAGTTCTAGCTATAGCCAAGTCGTTGCATGAGACATCAATACGAAACGACCATGCAACCTGCGTTTATCCATCAGCAACGTGTGCAGCTGCACAACCATCTATTCCAAAGTAAGTTTTTGATTTTTTTTTTATTTGAAAATACGTTGACAATGAAAAAAAATGAAGATATTCTTCTGTGAATATTATAACTCACATGAATATAGACTAATAAATCATATTTTAACTCATTGAGGAATATCTTAACTCGAAATACGCAAGTTTGCTATATTAACATTTGCATATTGCAATAGAGCTAATTATTTTTTGACAGTTCTTTTTTTCTTGTTGCTGTTGTTTACGATCAAAAAAAACTAGAACGCAACATCATCAGCATGTGTAAGATTCGATACTTATTTTTGATAAGAAAAACATAACAGTATTGCTGTAATTTGGATTACTGATTCATGGATCTTCATTAAAGTTACGACTGTTTAATTTTTTCGTGAATTTCAGAGTAGAACGCGATGTAAGAGCACTATACGATTTTGAAGCTGCAGAGGATAACGAATTGACGTTTTCAGCGGGTGATATTATTACTGTCACAGATGACAGTGATTTGAATTGGTGGAAAGGCAGATCCCATCGTGGAGAAGGGCTGTTTCCAGCAAGCTTTGTAACATCTAATTTACTGCTTCAAGAAAACGAACCACTAACCAAGGAAAAGACACTTTCTTTAGCTGTGAGTTTTTATGTGTTCATAGCTGGAATAAAACAGCTTTTTGTTGTATTTGCTTTTCCAGTAATCTTATTGTAATTGTTAATTTCTATTCAGATAACGGTGGTTCACTCAGATATGAATGAAATATCCATAAAATAAAATGTTTCTTACTCTCCTCCAAGAAATTTCAAAATAAACTTTTTGGTTGATTGATTATTTTGATATAAATATATCCTGACTAAAGTTTATCTTATAGGTTTCTGTGGCGAGAATTGATAAAGCAGTGCTGGAAGAATGTCTCCATACACTTGAAGATTGTGATCCGACGGGAGAAAGACCAGATCCGCCTGAACTCGCGGATCTGGAACAGCGAAGTTTAGCTCAGGTAATTTTTGATTTATTTATTTATGTTTTTTTCTTTACTGTGAAGCTGAAAAGTCCATATGAAATTGAATTTCTAGGATTCATATACATGCTAACAATTCTATATATTGATTGCGTTTTGCAGTATATTAAAAGAGTATTTTAGGCTCCATTAATAGATGCACGATTAGCAGAAATTGACAGGCAGCATAATGCCTTGGCACAAGTGGACATTGCAATAAGAGATGTATTATCAATGTATGACCGAGCTGTGCAGCAAGTTCAATATCAAGTTTCATTTTAATGATTAACTTTATATAATGTTTATAAATATTCGGTGAGATGTGGTATCCCACCTCAGTTTATACAAAATTTAGGATATTCAATGAGTTTCATAGGTTAGCATAATGTTTTCTTTAATTTCGTACTGAGATTGCTTTGTAAGTACCAATCACTTGTCAGTTACGAAATTAAAAATTTTCGATTAGGTTACTATTATAGGTATCGATGCAACAGCCGGTAGCACAATCAATGTTTAGGTATCAGGCGCCAGAAGCACTGACGGCACTACCGATAGTATCATCGCATGCACAGTGGGGTACTGCTTCAACAGAAAATATGCCTATGTAAAGAAAGAAACATGTATAAATTGTATCAAATAAATATTTAACTAATTGTCAAATAAATATTTAACTAATGTCAAAAATATTTAGCCAGTATTTCCATTTGAATAAATATTTTTCAATTTCATGGAGAATCTTAAATGTCTAGACTCTGTTTATTCCACGACATTGATCAGTGAACTGTTATGAACTGACTTGCTTGTCGATCCATTGTAAATAATTTTCATTGCCATTTTCTATCTGAAATAAAGGTAAAAATTATAAAATTTCGAAATGCGAAGATCACGATACGTATTTGTTGCATCCTTTAATCTGGTTTTTTTTTCTTCAAGAAAAAGGAATGAAAAGTATTGCTTGGCTTTATCTTTTCTAAGGCTTATAATAAATGACTTGAGGATGACTTGACAGATCAAAAATATTTGCCAAAGATATCTGGGAAGAAATGTCTTTGAACGGAAATAACGTGATTTAAATGGTTTTACCTACAAAATATAAAATGAAATGGGCAAAAAAAAGCTATTCAAAAACAAACACGGGTGGTTGGGTCACCTTTTGAATTTTCACTTTTCATTAGCTGAGAATACATAATATATTCAAAACTCACAGGTGAAGCGATAAATTCAGGTACTTTGTACGGATGCATACTTAGTACTTTCGTTTTTAAAGCATTTAACGCTGCCGATTTCGTTTTCATAATAAGTAACGATTCTTTATCTTCCTGTAGTTTATCTTCCCATTCATATCTAGAAGATCTCCAAAATGAATAAGTGAAAATTCTCCGATAAAGTTTCAATGAGACAGAGAGAAAAAAAAAAATGCAGAACTGTGATAACTGAAAGGACGATTCAAAGCATGTTATTTTCATGAACTCGAAAAATGATTAACAAAAAAAACTGCTACAGTCATCATAGATGGATATAAACAGTTAAAATATATGGTGGTACTTATTCTGATATAAAATGAAGAATTTTTCAAAGTCCTCGGGAAACAGAACTCACATCGAAGTGACAGTTGGGACGATGTTAACACAAGCGGCATACTTCTCCTTCACAACCTCTCTAAAACATAAGGTGTACTGAAATAAAAAGAAAACTTTATATGAATAATGAAAAAAAAAAACTTATAATCTATTCAACAGTGCAAATAATGATGATTCGGTATAAGAGCATTAATTTTTCTTATTAACTTATTCCATGTTAAAAAAATAACGACTTTTTTTAAGAAATAAAAAAAATGAATACCTTGCAATTTGTTGTGCAACTGTTGAATTGGGAACGGTAACATAAACAATTGAGTATAAAGTTTGACCTATTGAACGAGTGGTAGTCATAAATTGAGTACAGAGCTGATATGTCACGAAGAGCAAAAAAACTGCAATCACCATGCGGAACATCCTGTTATATCAAGGAAACAAGCTCTACAATATTTATTCTGTTCTAATTCAATGAATGACTACCAATGAGATCCTTTAATTCCTACAACCTATTTAAGCTCTAAGTTTCTAAAATCTAAATTATCAGCGGTGAATTACGCACATCAGACCTTGATGCAATAGCAGGAATATAATAACATATGTAATTATTAAAATGAAAAGCGCAAAAATTTTATAAAACTATAAATATAAATTATGAAGTGAATTTGCCTATCTAAACTGACCCGATCAGAGATAATTATGTCAATAACCAACGAAACTAGCAGCTATGAAACTTCATAAAGAGTCGTAATAATGATAGGATATCAATGATAAATTGCTTTTCAGTTTTCCAATCAGTAACCAATATCTATATACTTGTTTATAATATTATTAAAAAATAGATGATATTAATGAGAAACTCAAACGGTCAAGAAAAAGGTTATATAACAACACAACAGGTGTAATGTCGATGATGATGAAACAAAAATATTTTCATACAAGAACAATGAGCTGTGCAGTTAAGAAATAACTAACATCTCAACTCAAGTAAACATGAAATTTTTTACCTTTTCTTTCCTCTTTGCCTATTCTATCAGAGAACAATGATGAATAGCAAATGCTTCATCTTTGCAATATAAAAAAAACATGCTGAAATCTGCATAAAATAAAACGTCATAAAAATGAATCTGAGAAATGACAGAACCAATCCTTTAATGACGTGATTATTCAGTCTAAAAGGAAGTGGTTGCTTTTTCTATAGTCTTTCCATCATAGAACAAAATTCGCGAGAACTTTTACTTCCTTTAATGTTTTTTTCGGAAAAGAAAATATCGAAAAGCAGAAATTGATTTGTCACCTCTCTTTTTAAAAATTTTGATTTGCCGAATTAAATCTAATAAAGACAAAAGATCAAATGCGAAAATTTAGAAAAATTTTTATTGGCTTCTGAGGTATTTGAAGTGATAAAGTTAAAACCAAGATCAAATAATCAGGAGAAGTCTAAGCATTGTTCAAAAACTCAAATTAAACTCAAAGATCAATATTTTTGTCCTGACACATTTTCCATATAAATAACAGCGTCCGCCCAAATAATCAATTCTTTATGATTTCGTAGGAAATTTCAAAAGAAATGATGGATATGGAAACACTTAGCTGGTGTGCGATAATGTCTAGCTGTGGTACCTTAATGCTAGTTATAGTACTCAATGGTATCCTACTTTGTTTATTAGAACACGGACATGCGACAACTGAAATTGCACTGTGCGATGAAAGTTTGCAGCCTCACTAAGAGTTGCCAAATTTGCGGCTGCAAGTTTTTGTTCTTTTTTAAGAATTGAAAAAAAATGCAGAAGAAGCTGAAAAAAGTATGTAATAACTTTCAACTAAGTCATTTATCTTTAAAATATACTGAATTATGCGAAAAAAAACTGATAAGCTCAATGATTTGGTTAAAACAAATTAGTTTTAAATAAAAAATTATCAATAAACAGAAAAAAGAACAACTTAGAAATCAATTTTATGATAAAATTAATTTAAATAACTATTCGTTATAGCTTCCAATGATAGGTATCGTGGCACTGTCACAAATATGTGGTCTTTCTATGGAACAGGTATTACATTAGCTAGTTATTTTATAGATTTAGAAAATCGATGTGCTTTTCCTTACTTTGGCAAGCCAAAAAACTGTCTTCTACGATATAAGAATGCTAATACCTTACGAACATAAAGAAATCGTAGCTACAACAATTTCAAGGAATTTGGCTGACTATATTTGGATTACATTAGTTTTCCGAATCGTAATTAACTGTCCTTTAAATACCTACTCGATAAAGAAATGATCTCTCTATCTTCAATCTTATTACATAATCGCTGATTACATGATGCTCTAAAATTGTTGCCTAATTGTGAACAAATAAATCTGATCTAATAATAAAACTTAAAGTATTAAAGGCCATTTACAATCTTGATACATGTATTATAAACATAAATAACTTCCTATAACAAAAAAGGTTGTGGGTGAATATGATAAGGATTCGATGGAACGTCGAGCAATCATTTATACAGTTTTTGGACAAGATCAGGTCACAAAACAATTTATTGACACTTGTCCGAAATTCCTTCGTGATGGTTATGAAGAAGAATATTTACTGTTCACTGATAAATTATAAAATTTCCAATCCATTTTGAAACTTGGAAATTCATCTAATAAATACCACCTTTAATTCAAATCTATAATCCCATCAGCCAATTAAGTATTAAAACGATGGCTACCAAGAAATTTTAAATTCAAATATAAGTGCGAAAAATATAAATCGAATGCAATGCAAACATCTGTCTACCCAATAAGAAATGCTGATATCGTGCGCTTTCACCCTTATTTGGAGCAAATGGTCATTAACGATTGGTATGCACTACGCTTGAAGTATGAAACAGCGAATACAGCTCATACTATCGGCCTACAGTTGAGCAGATTTACAAGTATGTTCAACTATAAACGAATAAATATGTAGGATTTCAATGAAATGTTTCACATTTTGATGTTAAAATATTAGAAAAATTTATTACACATTAATTCGAAGACTTCTACAAGAAATTCTGCAGATTCTGGACTATAACTTAAGAAAAAAAAACCATCACGCAAGCATCCAAAGCATGTAGGACAACCATCACGCAAGCATCCAAAGCATGTAGGACACGTTAGACATATTTTAGCAAATTAATAAACGCAAGATACCAATGTTCATAGGAAGTGTTTGTTGTACTGCATGCAAGTTATTAAGATTTCCTGAAAACATCTCGAATTTTGCTGAGAAGATGTGGAAGTACGCACCACTTGCAAGACGAAACATACAATATCCCATCTGACTTCAATATAACTCAACGTAGATTTTATCTTTCGATAAAAACAAATAACTGATCAAGAATCAAGAATCAAAATACTTGAATACCCGCAAACCGATAAACTAGCAATCTGCTATGGAGTGAAACAAATGACACAATACAATAGAGAAAAATGTAACATTTAATTTTAAAGGCAAACGAATGACAAACAAAAGTCGAATGCGTTTTAAAACCAAGAGATGAAGCAGTATTGGATATTAATAGTAGTATTCTTTTTTAGTTTAAGAAATTTGCGTTATGCATTGCTGTTTGTATAATGCAAAAATCAATGTACATTAGTTAAAAATCGATATATCTATACTACTTTCATTTGAATATTACAGGCTATCTAAAAAAAGATTAAAATCAGAGAGACTTAAACAAAAAAGATTGGTTCTATAACTTTAAATTATAATGATATAGTAAAAAAAAGCACTATAATACGCTAATCTAGATGATTTGAATAATAGTAAAAAGCACTAATCTAGATGATCTAAGAACTTGATACTAAATAATTAAAATAACTATATTAAATGAATCATTCTATTAAAAAGGAAAACATTTACAATACTCTACTTACTTATTTTTTTTTTACTTACTTACCGCTTTTCATATACAAAATTCTTCGAACAAAATATAGTTATGTATATTTATTAAGCGCAATCTTTTGACTAATAATTCTTCCCGAACGATAAATGAATGCATCGATCAAGCTTGCAACTGTGAAAATACCACCAATAATAGCACATATTGAAACGAGAAATGTAGATAAACTCCTGCAAGTAAATTTACTTCTTTTAATTTGAATTTCTTCCACATCCAAGATTGAATGGTCCAGTTCTTCATTATTTCGTGGGGTAAAAATAACTAAAGATTTGAAAACTCTTTTAAATTAAGAATTTTATTTCATTCAAATTAACAAAAAACCTAATATTTAGATTTTGGAAAAGTAATAGATATGTAATCGTAAAATATTTTTGAAAGAGAATGAACTAATAAAATTCAGAAGAGCTCAGTGAATAAGGCATTAATAGAGAAAACATATCTCCAATACTTATTTTCATGTGTCAACTTTATAAATTTTTTCAAGCAACGAAATTTTTGTCATCAAGACTATTGTAATCGCTCATATTTCTACTTTGAAGTTTTTGACGCTAAATATGCACCCTTAGCATGTCCCGCGGAGTGTTTGTTTTAGGCTGTTCGACTTCATTTTAAGGCGCCCTTCAAGTATGAGCGCCACCTTCACACAACTGCTTTCATATGAATCCACCAATTTTCAGTGAGATGGAAAATAAGTTAATCCAAAAAATTTTACTTTTCTATTAAATCATCTTTAAATACAGATAATATAAATAATACTCAATCTGAACGAACGCGGATGCTTTAAGGACAGTACATCATGATTCAAAATAAATGTTTTAACATACTGTCGCCTTTCCTCATATTTGACCATCAATGGTGAAAATTCGTATTGTACGAAAAACCAGGTAAACCGGACTCTCCTTGAGATATATCTTTTTGATATGTGGTAACTGAGAAAAGATGACTGAAGATATTCCGGGTCGAGTCCAAAAAAACATATGAAATTGGTACCAATTTCAAATGATACTGATACATTATACCATCTAAAAATTCAAATTACTAAAATCATTACATTTGATTAGATTTATCCATTTGTTGAGAACAAAGGGTATTTAAAACTAAAGTTATAAGAAAACTTTCAAAGTTGCCTGAATTTTTTGTAGATCCAGCAAACTTTCCATCTAGCGGGTAAACTTTTCCCGGAAATGAATTTCCAAAAGAAAAATGATTGACTGTATGGCTCGTATCGAATTTCGATGGCGAAAGTGAATGTAAATCATGAACTGGAATAAAATGGCATAAAACGTTTTCACGCCTCAATAAAAAATTTAAAAATATTAATTTGCATTCAGTGGAAACTGAGAAGTTTTTGCCAATTTAACTATCCTTCATGGTCATATTCCACAATTTCGTAGATTGCTGCTCTTCATTTTACTCTTAATTATTAGGATCACTAAAACTAAACGAGCAACTTTGCAAGAAAATGAAAACCAAAATAGTTTCAACTCATTTACAGTGAGATCGATGGGCTTTAAGTGGATCGCCGGGTGCAATATGGAAATTACCAGCAACCTGGAATTAATAACTGGTAAATTCTTGAAAAATCATTATGCAAAACGAAAATATGATTCTGGAAATGAAATCTCAAAGTTTAAACTGCTTAAGCGCAATCGCAATTATTCGCGTTCCCCTATTTCAATTGTTTTATATTCAGCCATTTAGAAAAAGTTACAAAACTTCAGTACAAACCAACCCGAATTACAAACCTTAGCAACTTGAACTTTGCCATAAACTCGACAACCTTCATTTTTATGTTCATTCATTTTTTTTACCCATAAATCGCTTTTACATTGCTCAATAGTTTCGATGTTGACTAACTCCCATCCTTTTCTCATATATGCTTCCTTCACCTCTTCACATGTATTACAACATCTACGAAAATAATTATAGCTAAAAAACTATAATCAAACTGAATACAAGATAATTAAAAACCTACAAAGTTGCTTCGCAATAAAGGTTTATTCATTCATATTTTAATATAAGACATTAGGAAAATCAGTAAGAAATTTCAGCAATAATATGCAAACACTGAGTAAATTCACAATGTAGAGAATGATACTAATTGTAATTTGGAAATATTTTATATTCTTCAGTCACCAAAACAAAACCTAATCTTTGCTACTAAATTTTTAAGTTCTCAATCCTGAGCTGCTTATGTTGTTTAAAAATAAATTAAACATAAGCAATTAAAAACTAAGGATCTAGAAATCTAAAAACAAAAATTTTGAATTTAAAATGAACACACA
This sequence comes from Dirofilaria repens, assembly GCA_008729115.1. Taxonomy (NCBI): domain Eukaryota; kingdom Metazoa; phylum Nematoda; class Chromadorea; order Rhabditida; family Onchocercidae; genus Dirofilaria; species Dirofilaria repens. The sequence goes on along the minus strand of SNRZ01000003.1, from coordinate 1,782,448 downwards.
ATAGAAATACCCGTCTTTTGCCCCGTAACAACTACCACATAATACTTGAGAGGCAGGTGGTGATGATACCGTGGTTGCATTAATATTCACTCCTGAAAAGTTGATCAAGCATTACATTTAATATCAGAACATCAATTATTTTAGAAAAGTAATAACTATGTAACTTTCTTCCACATAATCACTTATGATCAATAGATAACAACTTATAAATAAAATAGAACGGAATTATCAAATTTTTGGTTCCTAGCTTTTGTTTATGTTTCATAACAAACTTTTTGCAATTGGGACAATTGGGACTTTTTGCAATGTTTATATTTTAATAATTCAAAAAATTTTTGCAATTGGGACAATAAAAGCATGAACTAAAAAAAGCAAGCAGTTGGAAAAGAAATATTATAAGCCACTACGCGGCAAATCATACACAACAAAGACCAAAAAATTTAAACAGTCTAAATTCCTTGACAACTAATAAACTGAAATTATAAGAAAACCTAAAAAGTTGTTTCATAAAGTGCAAAATAAATTTCATTCAAAATTTACATTTATAAATATGTGTACTAAACAGTCGCAAAATCTGAAGAGAACAATCCTATAGAGAAATAATAACCTTGTCTAATCCCACTTCCTTCTTTTCCATTCACCAAACTTATCTTATATACATCGTCCTTGATATCATCCTGATTATCACCACTTAAATCCATTACATCAATTGTTATCACTGAAAAAAATAATAACAAAGAAAATCATACATATATAATAGATATACGCTTATAACAAAAATAAGTCAGCAAAAATGCTTGAAAAAGCAAGTAGTTCAAAGAAATTGAAATAATCAATAATGAGAACGATTCGAACCAGAACAAGGCAAACGGGGAAACGTAATGTCAAAATTAACGTCGATTCGTTGTTCAGCAGGTGTTGAATCCACATAAAGTTGTTCAACTATATCTACTGATAAAAATGACAGCGTTTCCGATATAAACATAAATATGATCATTGCGCTACTTACCAATGTAACTGCAAGAAATATAAATAGTATATTTTATGAGGAAAAATTTAAAAAATTTTGATTGAAAAAAGCAAAATCTAAATCTGTACACAGAAACGCCAAGATATCTTAATAAATCTTTACTTGATATCAATAAATCCAATTTTCTTTTTGAAATCCAGATATTTAATATTTTTTACATAGGAAATTAAGGTGATTGTTATAATGAATTCTATAGTCCATTAAAGTAGAATCCCTCATACGATTTCATTACTACTAACCAGCTCCACCAGCGAAGGTTCGAACACGGAAATCATCCAACGGTTTCGTATATGCATCGAAATCTTTGAGACGTTCCAGTAACGTCATAATTATATGTTTGAACAAATACGCACAATAACTTTTCCGGGAATGCAACTAGCTACTGGTAAGACAGCTAACTGGCTAATAATTAAATAAGGTGTAAATAAATTACGATAAAAGAATACATTGCTCTGCAAACTCTGAAACGAAATTATTTACAAATCACTTAAAGAGGTTAATTATTGAAGAATTAATTCATAATGATGTAAAAAAAAGTATAGTCTGATCGAATTCATTAAATTATTTAAGCCTTTCGATAAAAAATTACAACTAGCATCATTTATGTCTAGATAAAATAATAAATCAGATTGATAAAACGTTAATTAATTTTACTGTATCTAATCTAAGATTGAGTACGTTTTGTCAGTGATTAATCATTAATGAAAGAAGTGGATACATAGAAATTGGATCTATTCTTATTAAATGCAGATGCTAATGAAAGTTGGTTTCTTAATAGTGAGACAATTATTTGAGGGAGAAAAGTTTCTAACAGAAATACTCTCCCTGTCAAGATAAGTAATTTAGCCAGTCGTTACTATTCATACACTATGAATTTAATTTATAACACTTAGAACAGTTCCTTCAACGAAAAGAAATAAATAACAAAAAGGAAAAAAAAATGACAAACACGAAGCTCCCACTGCCAGAATATTATTGATATTCTGAACTTCATTTCTTGACCTTTCTTGCTCTCCAGCACAACTTTACAATATTCTCAAATCTGTCACATTTGACCTACTCTTCCCGCTTCTTTCGTTCACCTATCTTCCACAATCTGTTAATTGACCATACAAAGCAAACCATTTTCACTAAACAAGTATGACCCATTGAAATTGGAGCGTCGCGCAACAACAGCGTTTCATTTCATGTCTGCTACTTCTACTTTCGCTTACATGGGAATGTGTCATGTTTAGAGAATCAGGAAGATACGATTCTATTAAAATTTTTAGCATATTTGCTTATTTATTCATTTATTCAAATATTTCTTTATTTACTAAATCGAAATCAAATACGATAACAGCATGAATGTAATAGTGCGAAATAAGAGGAGGATTGTTTGAAGAAGTTAAAATTCAAGTTAACCGTAAACTTTAATCATTTATGAAACGCATTATATTTATTTTTATGTTGTTGGTATGAAATGAAACTTTGACGAGTGACATGGATAAGAGGACAAAACGAGATAATCTTTCTTGAAGACTTTATTGAATCTTGAGCACATTGTCACTTGTTAGGCCTGAAGTTGAATGCTATTGATAGTTTAGTAACAGTTGACCAATTAAATGAAATAGTTGACTGCTCTAATCTTTTTCGAGAGATCGAGTTCAGGAAATCAGCTGTTTACTCTCAGTGAGATTAGAAGTGCTGTATTTTACTTGAATATTCGGATAACAATGCAAAATTCGGATTATTCAATTCGGATTATGGAACAATTTACTAAATTTTAAAAAAATGATATCTTCTGATCTATTTTTCTTGATTAAATTAAATCAATTCAACTGCTGGAATTCGCATTATAAAGATTTGATAAAAAATATTGCATAATAGTGAGAAAAGATATTCCCGTCCGGTTGAAACAAATTTAATTGATGTCGCTGAAAAATAATTCATTCTCTTCCGTAGATTCATCCCAAATTCGGTCCATTAATTGCAATGATGCTCCGAAAGTCACTGTTGGTATTTTTGATACTAACGATTTTAATTGTTATCGATGGTAAGGTATGTTATAGTGTTTCACATGATATCTTCTGATCTATTTTTCTTGATTAAATTGATTTAATGAGACCCATTAATACAGCTATGCTGCTTATTAAGGCACCTGGAGTTCGAGTATCAACTATGGTAACCAAATACATGACTCCAGTGATAACAGCAAGAGCTAATTTTACCTATGAAAGTCATGCATCGAACATTGAACAGTTGCAATTTATTGTTCCAAAAGAAAGCGTCAAAGGACGTGTTAAGCATCCAAATGTTACCTTCGCCATTCAGATCACTCGAAAATCGTGCAAAGCGTATGTATCTTTGAGATATAAAAGATCGATCGAACCTTGGCTATCAATAGAACAAATTGATAAACCTATCGATAGTTTTTTTAGATGGGCCTTGGCCATTCAACTTTGAGTTTTTAGTTCACCTTCTTAGTGAAGAGTTTTGACTCGATTGCTGAATGAGACGTAGTTTTGTAAGAAATGCTCTACAGCCACTTTTGTGGTTATCATACTATCAGCATTTTTAGTTTTATAGTTGCTGAAAGATTTTCTTTTCTCTAAACATTTTTTTATATTCAATCTTTTTGAGCCAATAATTGAGCTATGTCATCATTTTCCAAACAATTTTTTTCTGTAATGTTTCCTTTATGCCTGCTTTTTCTCCTGCCGCAAAAATTTGTCAGAAAACGGAAGAATTTCAGGATAAAATTATGTTTCGGGAATAAAACTAATTTATTCCGACACTTGGAACTACTCTCAAAAGTAAAGTTTGGAGAAATAGGTTACAATAGGAAGTTGAGCCAATTAGTTTTTGCACTGGTGGAACGATCAACATATGAAGTAGATGCATGCAGGGGAATGACGGCAATTGAATGGGAGTTCCCGAGAATGTGGGCATGGAGTAATACTAGTCAACTCAAAGGATATATGCATTACTCAGCCTTGTTTAAAGGTATATTTGTTAGGTTCATGCCATAATTTTTTTCTATATTCTTCGAAGAAGATATGATTCTAAAGAAAGACTATTGGTCAATTTATGGATATATAAGTTGTGAGTTCTTTTAAATTCTATAAAGCATTAATTCGAATTAAAACAGTCAAATAAAAATAAATTCATTTTCATATTCGGAATTTTCAATGACTTCAAATAATTTCTGAAGCTTACATTGCTGACAATTAATTGTAAATTGCAGCTGCAATACCAAGCAGTTACCGTAGTAAAATGAGTGGTATGTCAAATGTCGAAACAATTATTATACATAACGATGTATTTTTTTTTAAAAAGTCTATGCTATGATCTACGTTATTTTATTTTACACAAAATTCGCAGCATTCACAACATCCTTCACAACAAATACATTTTATAAAGAATTGGCCGAATCACAAGGAACCGACTTTGAAAAAATGTCTATTCTTCTTTGAAACAAACAGTTTCAAAAAATGCAGTCAACAGACCCATAACAGTGCTAGTGTTAATGTTAGTGTTATATAGATTACACTAACATTGCAACGAATGTTTCATGCATAAGATTATCGGAAAAGTTCCTTTCACTCTAAGCAGAAAAAATATTTTATCGAAATTATAGTAATTAACTAAGCCAGAAATATGAAACAAATTCGGTCAAAAAGGATCATAGCCAGTTGTTGAGTAAATCATTCTTAAAAAGATGTCATTCGAATGCTTCATAGTAGAAAGGTACTTCATAGTAGAAATGTTCATAGTAGAAATGTACACATACAAACGCACATACACACTCACACACACTTATATATACATACATGCATATATACATACACACATACATAACTATTTCTATAAAGGCAAGTGATGAAATTCTTCGGAAAAATTGTGTTTGATAGATCGTCATCTTCACGATTGCTATTACAGCTCGAATCAAAACCGCAGAAACTAGGCCTGGAAATAAGACATGGGCCAACACTTTTCAACAAACCAGTGGATGAAACAACACCTGCTTATACGACATTTTATGAAGCGCTTGATCTATGGTCCAAATCAAAGGAATTATATTTTGTTTTGGCACAAGATGCTAATAAATGTGGTGCTCGTTTTTCTGTAAGTAAAACTGCAATTATACTCGGAAAGCATAATTATAAAGCTAACTAAATTGATCCTAATGGTTATACTTTTTAGTTCGATTAAGGAAATAATTTGAATAAGAGAGTTGTTGTTTTCTTTAAATTTTGCAAGTACACTTCAGATAGGAAACACTATTTAGTTATTGCCAATTAATTTTTAAAAAATCAAATCAAAAAACACAATTTTTTAGAACGAAACATCTTTTTCCATATCATCTTATTAAAGTCTATTGCATATATGAATTAATTAATGCATGTATAATTTGAATAAATCTACCTATAAATTCATTCTGATGATCCATCCAGCTTCAGGCACCACCAACTACTCATACATTCATGAAACGCGATCTTATTTTCAACTTCCGTCCTGGAATGGTGTAGGCATTCTTCTAATCTTGATTTCTAGTTCTGTAGGTTTCAATTTAAATTCTGCTTCAAGTTTGAAATAATAGACACGTTTCTGACAGCTATTGTGTTTTTGTAGATATCGAGTCAGAAAAGGTGTGAATATCTGGGCTATGCCACTCGGTTTCATTGTTGGTACTTGCGTAGGGTAAGCATGCATTCCTTTTAAAGTATGCTGCAAATTTCCATATTTAATCTAAATCTCTTCTTTTATCGTTGCCAGTTTAATTCATAAGCCTAAAAATAAACTAGATACTTCTTATCAATACGCTAAAAAGGCCGCATTGTCGAATTACTGATGAAATTGTTCGACTGTTTAATAATAAGCGGTCAATTCTTTCCGTTTTCTTTCGATTTATAGCGACTTCTGGATGAAATTTCTGATCAAATCTTGTAAAAGCTAGCCTTACTTCAGATTAAAAAATAATCCTATTAATTAATTATTTCCAAAATTTGAAAATATTACAAATTTTGCTTGCAGAGTTTTTGGAGCTGGATTTTTGCTTTGTCGAAACACGAAAACTTATTATAAGCGATGGAATGCACAAATGAAAAAAACATATGGGAAATTCGCAACTGGCGAGGTACATCTTCTCGCACCTATTTCCTTCAAGTAATAATATTAATTTTAAAGGAAAATTTTCACCGATATTTTAGCCTTTTTAGAAAATTTTAAATAACATCTCTATTTATATGCGTTTACATATGTTATTCAAAAAAAGTTAAAGGTTTGTTTCAATAATTGCTATGCACTATCATCTCTCTCTATTGTTTTAATATACTGAATAAGTCATAGGTGACAACAGTAGGAGGAACTGTTTCACAAGCAACAGTAGCTGGCGGAGGAGTATCTCAATTAACAGCCACATCACAAATTGGTGATACTACAGTAGGAGCTACCAGTAATATCGCAGGTGAAATCTCTTCTGTTATCAACGCTAAGAAAACAAGAACAAGTGCTAAAAATGATAAGTTTGAAGATTTTATCAGGGAGGAATACGATTCAACATAAATCATTCATACATAGATTTACCCTTTCTCAATTAAGACAGTCTCAATTTTGCGGGAATCAGCCGATAACTTCAAAAGTATCGATTTTTGTTTAGATAGAAATCTGAAATTTTGTTAGTTGTATCTTGATAATGGCATGACTTCTATTTCAGATGTATCGCAGCAGAAGTGATGCGACATTATGCAATCCATCAAATGAAACGACATCCTCTTGCTTTGTTCATTGTATATATTTTCAGTTGATAATGTTACAATTTAAAGCAAATAATAATTCTCGAAATATTTGGTCATAAATGAATGTTTATTAATGAACGACAAATGAACCGATGTATGTGCTATATAAAGTCACAATGCCTTCTTGTCCTTTTAATTTTTGAAATGTAAAAATTTGCATGTAAATTTAACACTCACCAGCATTCATATCTAAACGGTTTAATGTTTTGCTTGTTAAATACTGTCTTTATTTAAATATTATATGATAATGATGAATATCGGCCAACATTTCTATAGTGTGCCTCATTTAATTCGGAATTTATCTTTTATGCTTAATTTGAAATCAATTTAATTTTGCATCATTAATTATTTCGTTCATTTCTTGTAAAAAAATGTAAAGAAAACTGAAAATAAAAAATGTTATTTTTCATTTCGTGGGTCGGATCAGTCTATGTCTCATCTCTCATTATAAAATGAAAGGTAAAAAGTAAGGAAATGAAAAGTCAATTTATAAACATGTAGTCTCAAATGGCTTTGGATGATTTGTTATTTGTGGGTATCAGTTAATTCCTTAATTAAAAAGACATCATTCGATAATCATTGAAAGGCACTTTTATTTGCAGAGTTAGAGAAACCGGAAAATTATAAATAACTTATCCAAAAATCTAGAAAGCGTTTTTCTCAAGACTCACGGTCAATATATTATGTATGAGATGATAAATTTTTCTGTTAAAAAAAGTAAAAACTTGTTAATGACTGATATGTCATTCAGTCATATCTATCTTGTAGATATGAAGTTATATGATTTTCATTTCAAATACGATTATTTTAATATCATTCTCTAATGTTCAACTGATTTTCACCATTGTTCATCGTTTTGTTCTTTGAATTTCAATTACGAAAATTAAATTCAAGATCGAATTTCATCTTATTATTGTGAATTGATAAGTTGTTAAGTGTATAACAAAAGATCAGCTGTTAAATGTTTCATTTTCTTTATCAATGCGAAATATCTGTGCAAATTTCAATGCGAAATATCTGCGCAAATTTCAAACTTTCTTTCAATGAGTTGTCGAAGATATTTCAGATCATTTATAATTACCTTTGTATCTGTATCATATTTGTGTACTTCGTTCAACATCTCTCCAGCAGCCAATAACTGCAACGGTCGCAAAGTTATGCATATTTAAAAATGTTAATTTCAACACTGATATATAACCGTTCCATAATTTTTCAGTAAATTTGGAATTTATTTGAAAAACGATATAAAAAAAAATACTGAAATTCACATGAATGATCATGAAAGTAACTAAGTAAGCAAATTAGTAATAAAAGAAGCATAATAAAAGAATAATAAAAGAAGCATGAACTTTAAGATTGGAGATATTTATGAGAGCTTTTCGAAGAGCCAAGTGACATTCATTCAGATTTTGCAAAAAATGGCTAATTTTGGTCTCCACCGTGAAATTTTTTATCTTTAAGAAAAACTGTTAAAAATAGGCTTGTTCCATTGCAAAACTCATATTTGCTATCTATTACAATAATTTTGAGAAGAAAATTTTCAGAGTGAAAAATACCAAAAAAAAATTGAGGTTTAATTTCTATTTCATTTTTTCATTTATTATCTTCTCATTTAAGTCATTTTTCAATTTTTACAAATTTATTAGTAATAAACTTTTAATTCTCAACTTTATCAAAGTGATCCTTCGATGAATCAATGTGAACTGGTTGCTTTATTTCTCGCGATAACTCAGTCCCATTCTGTTGAACTGATTTATTTTGCTTATTGTCTGCATTGTTTTTTGCCGTGAATCTGTTGCAACTTCGAATATCTTTTGAAAACTATACAAAATCCTATTGCAAAACAATGAAATTTCAAATTTTGTTCGAATCTAAGATTTTCAGAATTTGTGAAGCTTCTTCCGTCTTAATTGCATGAGTTCGTCGAACAACCGTGATGTAAAAATCGATACCTCAATTGAGGCAAATAAATGAAATCCGGTTTCTTGCAAACTGGAAAGCATGTCGTATACGCCATTCGACTTATTTCGTATCCATCGCGGATACACTGAGTGACGCACAACTCTTGGAGCAATTCAGTCTTTTTCATACTTGCTAGTTGAAATACATTCTCACGCCCTTCAACTTTTTGGCTATCACGTGACGCTAATGCTGGCGGCGAACTTGATGTCGCCATTTGACTGCTAGGCTGCAAATGTCCCCGAAGAATAAAATAGATGAAAGAAAATTAAAGTTAAGAAATAGAGTAATTATAATTTCAGCAATTCCCGAAATGAAAAATAAATAGCATTAACCTTTCCTCCGATTTCTCCTGACGTGGATATTTTACCTTGATTTGTATTTGTCATTTCTGCAGATTCCTTATCTTCTTTCTGCTTCTCCTTCGTCACCGCAACTAAGGCTGGTGATTGTTGCAAAAGCGGTATTGGGGGGCGCAAAGGTGAAGGAATCTCATCTTTTGTTCCACTCATTTCCTTCCGACTTTTACTGCGATGTTTGGATTTATGTCTTTTATGATGGTGGCGATGCTTTCGGCGATGAGAATAGTCTTTCTGGAGAGCTAAGATCTAATAAACACTTAAAAGAGACTGAATAAGGTTCAATTATCTAAGCTAACGTCTGTTAATACAAAAATATCCTAATGGATATTCATTTGTTTATGCAGGACGATTAGCGCATTCGAAAAATGCAATAACAAAGGCCAAAAGATTGTTTTAAATGATTAAATATTTCACTAAATAATAATTGCGTGACACGTCTAAATTAAGTTTTATTAAAAAAGCTGTTTTTATATTTCCTACTCGTCTGGGACGACCGCAGCAGGATACATCGTCTTTACTCTCGGAAACTTCGAATCTTTGGTCTTGATAATGCCTTCGTGTGCTGTACTTGTTTTTTTTATCCTACAAGAAAAAAGAAAACGAAGTAATTAAAATAAATCATTGGTCATCATCTAAAAATACATCAAATACTCAAAGTATCTGCATGAAATAATACAAATGCTGAGGATTTAAGTTATATTTCGCTAGGATGAAAAAATCCAATAAACCTAACCGTTTTTATCAAAATTTTCCTCAATTTTTCATAAAGTTTTAATAAAAATAAATCGATAGTATATTGAACATTGCGAAAAGCTTCTCAATGATGGGTATGCATTTAAGTCAGTTGCACTTTTATTAATTTCAAAACTTAAAGTCCCAACTCCATAAATCATCATTTATCGATTAATCATCCTTCGTATTTACAATGATTCAAGAAATTTAGTATTATTTCACATTCTAATTTTAAATTTTAAATTAATCGCTCTTCTCCAAGCTTCATTGTTTGAGTAAAAGAAATTAATTGAAGTAAAACTTGTAAGGCTGATTTCAATAGTTGAATTGTTGTTGAATCCAGTGTATACAGTGAGGCATAGTTTAACATACTTTATATTTTCGAGAATGCGATGTCCATGCTTCATCTTCGTTCATTCTTCTATCCAATTTCGATCACTTTGTATAAGAATTATTAAAATATTGAATGAAACATCTTTAATTCATCAATTCTTTTATAAGTAATGAATTCTGCGGAAATTTTTAAATAAGTCAAAAATTTGCATATTAATTGAATGTAGTGATGACAATAACAGTACTATCACTATAATAGAAATTTATTAGCAAAAGTAGCAGAATTGAATTATGTAATTATAATGTCATAAAATTAGATAAAAGTTGCATTAATGGAAGTATAATACTATTGCTTTACAAATGTAATTTTTACAAACATATTTTTTGCTTTACAAACAAATGTAAACAAATCTATTTATTCACATGAAGTTATCCTCACTATTTGATTTAAAATAAACTTGACATGTTTCATTTAATGCATTCTTTCAAAAATTGATAAAATGTTTTACGGGAAAAGTATTCATACATATCGAATTTCTTCTTCTTTCATGGCCTTTTCAATTCGATTTTCACTTAAAATTTGAATATGATAAGAATAAAACTAAAATAAAATTTTAGAACTGACTAGGAACATTTTTGTTTATAAGAAAATTTACAAAATAATTTTAAATAAATAATAGCTAACTTAATGGGTACGATAATCGGCAGATTACAAATTATTATCTTTTTATTTTCTCTGCAAATTTTTTAAGAATAAGGATTTTTGAGAATAACGAAATAGTGAAATCATTACTTAATGAACGGAGTGACAAAAAACTGGAAATGAAATGAATATGATCATTGATAGTTGAATATCACAAAATATTTTGTTTTGTACCACTAATACAAATATGCCAAATAATTATTATTTAAAAAAAAAAACTGATGTATGAGAACTGCGCAGGAAATATCCTGAAATAATGCGACATATGAAAGAGACAATAATTGGGTGATAAAAAAAGATAAATAAATCATTCAAAAATATTTGCAAAATGATTAAACATGATGTGTGGGCTTTACATTAATTAATTTGAAGTATATAAATTAAATTGATTGACAGTATGGACTTTACATTAATTAATTTGAAGTACATATAAATTATAGAAAAAAGTGGCTTAAAATAATGAATTCGACAACACTGAGACAGTCACTTGAATTTGATTGAACTGTTATCACAAGGCTCTGGAAATTGACTAATGAAAAAGGTAGCTGTTATTTAAAAAAAGCATCAAAACTTCTCTTAAATTTTGTTCGTTTTTGCACAGTTAATTAAACTAATTTAAAGAGAATGAATTTTTTGCAATCCAATGTCTTATGAGTAGGACGGATGTATTTTATGGAATAATTGGTAAATGGAGTGTTTTTCATTCATAATATTTTTTTCTTGTCTTAATTTCAATTTTGATGGTCCTGAACTTATTTTCTTTATGAGAATATTTTGGTTTCCGAGCATCTGTATATTTATATTAATTGTCAGATCTTTATATAAATTTTGCCTCTTCCGCCTTTCATTTATTATTTTTAATACTTGGTTTTCAATATAATGTTGTCAAATTTAAATTTTAAAGACTGTTCCATCTTTTTATTCTATAAATTATTCGGAAAAAATTGGTATGAAACTGTTCGCTAGAAAAAAGGTTAGAAAAAACTAATCATTCAGGGATAATCACTCGAAGATATGTTAAAATGTTATTTAGGAGGAAGTATATGTTAAAATGATACTTAGGGGAGATCAGCTAATATTGGTAATAGATTATGCATAAATGAATGCTTCGTACAAAATAGATTTAATTTTGAAGCAATTTGTTCGCAACATTAACCAGTTTTGACTTATATAGTCAATTAGCTTCATGCAGGAAAAATTCTCAAATCATTCGAAAGCAATTTTCGATGTCGCAAGTGGAAACGACTTTTTTCACATATATCTTACTATTCTTTTTCAAAGTTAAATATCTTAAATCATTTAAACTGGTCAGTATTAATAGTAATTTTTTTAGAATCTGAACTGCAATTAGTTTTTCCCTCGTCATTTAGAAGGTCTTTATTTGCATATCATCTACTACACGAAATAAAGATTCAATGAAAAAGATGATTTATAGTTTAAATTTGTTTTTTCTATTTGTAATAAAACATAGTCAGTAAGTTATATAGAATATTATGTAAATATATATGTGAAATGAGCATATTAATAATTATTATAAATATTATGTCAAAGAAATCTTAATAATTATGTAAAAATATGTGTATGAGAAAATATAAATGTGAACGTTTATTTTATTATTCTCTCTAAATTACAATCGCTCGGTCCTCTATATAATGAAGAATAAAATTTGATGATGTATTTCTTGTTAGAACAGCTTTTTCCATATGCATGTTTCAAATAAGTCGCGGACAAAACTCTCTCGGTGACATATGTGAATAGTATTTCGAAAAAAGAAAAAATCGAAAAAAGGGAATATAAGTGAAAGATGCAACGATAATGGATTATTTGTGTTAATTACTGATTGAATAATTTAATAGTCGTCTTAGCAATAGAAAGAAAACAATAAACATAATGTAAAATCCAATATTTAAAGCGTAAATTAATTGGTGCATCAAGTGAAAATGTGACTATCGTTTTTGGTGATACGAAATTGTTGCATATGATATTTAATGAATGATTAAACAATAATTAGCGAAAAGTATAAGAACGGATGTGGCAAGATACTCAAGTAAAGCATTCCTTGAAATTTCCCATGAACAAGTAAGGCATATTAGTTGAATAGTTTCTTACAAAAAATCAAGCACTTCGCTATTGAACACTTCTATGCGTGACTACTTTTTATAAAATAAACCATAAGGCAGTGGAAAAATTTTTTAAGTGATAATAGCAAGAGCTAATTTTACCTATGAAAGTCATGCATCGAACATTGAACAGTTGCAATTTATTGTTCCAAAAGAAAGCGTCAAAGGACGTGTTAAGCATCCAAATGTTACCTTCGCCATTCAGATCACTCGAAAATCGTGCAAAGCGTATGTATCTTTGAGATATAAAAGATCGATCGAACCTTGGCTATCAATAGAACAAATTGATAAACCTATCGATAGTTTTTTAGATGGGCCTTGGCCATTCAACTTTGAGTTTTTAGTTCACCTTCTTAGTGAAGAGTTTTAATTTAATTCCATGATAATGATCGAGTCAGAAGAGAATGTAAATTCGAAGTTCTGCAAGTCGAAAGCATTACTCTCTTTTAATTTCAATAATTTCCCAAGTTATCTAAGTTATTCATGTTAAGATTATCGTATTAGCAGTAAAATGTTTAGAATATCATTATTCCAATTCATAAGGAATTAAGGAAAGTTAGAGCAAACAAAAAGATAATAAGAAGTAATCATCATATATATATATATATATATATATATATATATATATATTTATTCAGGCATTCGCTACAGATTCTTGAAATCTACTGACCGATTTTTCTAACAATATATTGAATAGATTGCAAGATTTTATTGAATAGTCTGGTGTGTTTTAATCAAATGTTAATCACAAAAATTGTTATGAGTGAAATTGAAGTTGAAATCGATTAGTTTGGTGATAAATTTAAATGTGATATAGTGAGTGAATGAGAAGTGAAAATAGTTCTATTTGCAGCAATATTAAATAATGCATTTTTTAATATCACCAACGTTGTTTTCTTGTCCTTGCTGAATCTCAGAAACTTCGAAAAAAAATGCTTCAATGCGATCTCGTCAAACAAATATTACTTGTTTAGCTGATGAATAGAAATAGTACGAATGTATTTATTACTTAATTTTATCACTGAGCATTATTAATATTAATATAAGTAACTAATTAGTATTATAGATTGCTTCTGCTTTGTTAATAAAAGTTTCGGCTTTTTGTTCCTCATTTTTCTCTCACGCTGCTCTCCTTTCATATTCGTTTTGAAATTCGATAATAACATGAAACAGTAAGTAAAACAAGAGCTATATAAATTTTTCACATAAGACATGCCAATCTTAGAAAGTCTAAAATACTACTTGCAATTAAAAATATTTTCAGAAGAATGAGAATTATTTGGAAGAAAATTAATTCAAATATCTTTTCACAAAAATGACGGTGAAATCATTTCGAAAATTTAAAAGGAATCTTGAGATGTTGTCAAAATTCTGCTTTAAGCTTAAGCTTTATTTTTGATATTGACGCAAATTTTCAAGGACGAAACAATAGGAACTTTCAAAAAAAAAAAATCAAAAACTGCTAGACATCAATCTGATTGGTTTGTCTGTAAAAAGCATTTTCAAAGTTTAATATTAATTGGATAATCCTTCATAAAGCGATAAGGCATGAACAATAGATGGATCTGCTTTTGGCACCTTCTTTGAATTCTTCCAATGTTAACTGAGCATCGTTATTCTGCAATAATTTATTCATTTTATGTAAATTTATTTCAGCCAGTCTTTAATCGATGATCTGTATTAATCGATGATAATCTGTATGTTCAGAAAATCGAATTTCGCTTGTAATATAAACAGCTAAGAAAAAGAATATTTTTTCAATAAATCAACTCATTATGATCTTGCCTATAAGAACTGTAATTCGGTTGTTCAAGGAGTAGCCATTTTATATGATTAATTGCCTTTTGTCTTTATTGCTTCGAAAATTTTCAGTCAGTCCATCATCCACAGTAAGATTAAAGATCAAGTAATTTCCTTTCGTATTAGCTATCTTCAAAGGAATTGTAAAATTACCATCTCTTATCTGTATCTATCTCTTGTTATAATTAAGTTATACATTGAATATTTAATCTTTGCTCAACCATTGATTTCAATTATTTGTTGTATCCCCAATTATGAGAGTATATATATATGACAACTTTTTAACAAACGGAAGCCTTTTTGGGTCATCATCTCGTTCTATTGGTCACTTTTTATTCATTGCATTCGTATTCGTGTCAAGTTAAGCGTCGGCTGAATTATCAGAATTTGACAAAATCAAACGGTGACTCATTACAATTACCAACCCGAGAAAAATTTTATCACACCCTGTCGTCACAGTCACAACAAAGACTAGAAGAACGTTATAAATACGACTTCACCCACTTCAAGTCCCATCAAATCAAACTGCTCAAACTCAACAATATTTCCACAACATACGGACCATAGAAAGTAGTTTGATGAGTGTTTGGTTGTATCTCGTTAATAATAATGGCTAGACTTTAAACAATAGTCTTTTAAGACTAGCAGATGCAGGAAATTGTGTGATAAGATCACTTTTAATATTTAAAAAAGTCAATGGCAATGAGAAAGTTATAAGCATAAATATATTCAACTAAAAGAAACTCAATAAACTATAACTTACTTTGTCCATCATTCTGAAAATTCGATTCACACGTTTTTCTGGAGTATTTTCTTCTTTCGGCAATTTTGCCGTTGAACCGACCATTTTATAAATGCTTCCAACAATTGATAACATTTCATCTCGTGTAATGAAACCGTCGTTATCCAAATCATACAATCTGAAAGCCCCTGCAAGTAGAAACATATATTCTGGATCATAGCAAGGAATTTATATCTTTTCAAGCAGTAAACTCATATTTTAACTCATCTTATCGATTCTCTTCTCACAAATTGAAAATGTTGGAAGATGCTACTTTTAGCTAACTCATTTTGCTTTAGTGTATATTTTATCTATTCAAAATTCCTTAATATTTTTAAAAATTATTTCTTATTAAACAATTTTTTAGAATTATGATGCAAAATTTTTGCTTCTTTTAGCAGAAAATCCAAATTCAGAATTCATAATTATAGTTATTGCTTACAGTGTAATTTCTCATCTAGGTTACCCCTAGAAGTAATCGATAGAGCTCGGATAAATTCGTGAAATTCGATTGCTCCATCCTGCAAAATTTATATGTAAGTCTTTGAATTTTTACATTTCTCTTCTGAATTTCATCACTAACAGCAATTACGAAGGAATTCTTAAATGCAAAAAAAAAAGAAAATTCTCTGAAACATTTAGTTTATGTGCCAATAGTATAGATGTTGGTCAAATATTATATGCCAAGCACAAATACATGTCATTCATTTGCATCCTTAATATAATTTCGAGCCATCATATAATATTTATAAAATAATGACAAGAAAATTTGCATACATAAATATATATTCAACAGTGAGATTGGCCAAACGATCTTAGTCTTTTATTTAAATAAGCAATGATGAATGTCTTTTTGGGATGAACGCAAATGAGATAAATGTTATCAGAAATTCAGTATAAATGATTCCAAGTTCTAAGACAGAAAAAATTGCTTTAACTCATTAGTGTTATTAACATAATCGATATAGAGACACGAATGAAGCGCATGGAAATCTTAGATTCATTAAATTTATAAATCCGTCGTACATTGACTGATAAATCTATCTTATAAAAGGCTTATTATTTGTTCTAAAATTTAATAATTCTTTCTAATATTCTTCTGATATAAGTATTCCGAGTGTCAGTTGTTACATCATAAATAAACATTGATTACCTTGTTTTCATCGAAAACTTTGAAAACGAATGATGCGAAATCAGATGGATCACCCTGTGGAAAAAATTGTTTATATATTTTCTGGAAACCCTGCAAAAACAGCTTTATTCTCCTCCACAAATCAATTTCAGAGCAAAATTGAGCGATTATAGGAATTTAAAGAAGATCAATATTTTCACAAAAATTTTTTCATCAATTAATTTAGTTAATATCTTGCACAAATAAACACAGTGTTAGAAAAAAACTTAGGAATATTTCTGAAATTCATTTTTTTTTTCGATGAGATTCGATGAATATTCAGAAATAAACCTAATTTGAACCCCAATTGTAATCCGTTGAATTAAAAAACTTTCACTTTCAGAAACATCTCTTTATTGCACTAATTCGATAATTTTGTTCCAACAAATTTAGTTTATTTAGCCAAAAAACTTACAGCCTCAGTGAGCATGCCATTGGGGCAATCACGAACAAATCCTTTGTGCCTAGGAAATTTATATAATATTGAGTGAGAAATATATGATATTGAAAAAAAAAATTGAATTTTATAACTTCATAATAAAAATTTTTTCTCTTGCATAGAAAAAAAATAGGAAACAAAAAGTATTAATGGCGAGCAGCGGTGCGGCTGTATCGATATTGGAAAATTCTAAATTTTTTTTCTTTTTTAAAATTCTTGTTGCATAATTCTGATTGTAGTTAATTTGGAGATGACTATGTAAAATCTATTTTTGATTTCTAAACGGTAATTTGAAAAAAAAGCGATAATATTTAAAAGCCTAGACTTACCATTGTTTGATTTCTTTCTCGGTAACTAAAAAATTAAGAAATATTAGTGAAAAGTTTCTAATATTGCATTATGAGGATGCCTTCTTTTCAATAGACAATAGAGAATGATTAGAGAAGTGATCTTTAATTTAAAATAAATTATATTTATATATTTTTGAAAACAGATAACTTCTATTCAATATTGTCAACAGTATCAGGAGATAAGAAAAGGGTAAACTAACAGTAAGTTTGTTTGGCAAGCGTTTTCACTTGATCCCTTTTGAGCTTACTATTCGGTTTCCCCATTGTTGACAAACATTGCATACAACTTGCATATCATACTTCAGCAGAATCAATTAAAATATAGAGAATCAAAATAATTGCTTAACAACCCAGTGATATATTTAACATTGTTGAAATTTAGAACATTTGAATTAGACACAATTAATAACTGTTAGTGATATAAGTAAAATGATTTTTTGATAACTATATTTTATTACTAAAAGGCATGAAACATGCAGGATCGCGTAAAAAGAGAGTTTAACAGAATTAAGGAAAGATCGGAACAATTTGCTTTTCAGATAATCAATGACGCATATGATTTCAATCGCAAACAGATATCCAAAAGATTTTCAAAAATAATTGACTGTTGTAAACGTGGTGTTGCACACGGATTATTGTTAACGTTTGAAGCATATATTTCTTTTATATCAAAAAGCGTAAAAATCTTGCTAGACATCTACTTCCCGTGATGTTGCAATAATATTTATAAAATCGATTTCAATGGGCCAGAAATTTAAGTCATGACACTTGTCAGTCATTTCAGAGCTGCAGTCATGTCAGCACAACCCAAATGAACAATCGTACACAAAACATACTTGAAGAGATAAAAAAATCAATAAAATCAAAAATCAACAAGATATTTCAATGATTATGAGAAATTTATACCCATCAGTATGAAAAGGAAAGAGAGATTAAGAAAAGAACGAATTAAGTTGAAAAAAAGTGGCATTTCAAGGGCAAATTACAAAGGATTTATCAGTTACTCAGCTACATGGGGCTTTAAACTTTTTGCATTGAATTTGATTAATATATTAGAATTAATCGGATTAATCTTTAATTAAATTTGATAGATTGTGCTTTTCTTCTTCTCGGACGAGGTAAGAATCATTTTAAGTTGATTTTGATGTAATTTCGAGTTAAATTTAGTTGCGGAACTGTTTGTTTCGCTGACGAAATCGTTTTTATTAAGATTCGGTATGAAAAAGAAGTTTTGAAAAATCAACATTAAAATTATTGAAGTTAAGTTGAAAAGAAATTAATTTTAAAACTTTTCCCAACTGACCAATTCATTTACAATTCATTCGAAATAAGTAAAAATGAAAGAGGTTGTTGAACTAATCGCATTCTGCTTATAATGTCTGCCTTAAAATAATAATTGTAATCCTTTTCAGTAACTATGACTAACTTATTTATCATTTAGATGAAAATTGACTGATAACTGGTTTAGAATACACGGAAAAAATGTCCTTTAAAACGGATGGACGACTAGTTAAATGATAATATTGTCCATCGTTGGAAATTTTCAAAAAGTGCACTTTTTGAATAAGTGACAATTTTGAATAAGTGACAAAATTTTGCCAGTTTTTAACTAAACAAAAAGTGCACAATCCTTAGAAGTAAATTTTGAGAAATTTGCGAAGAAACTTGGAATGTCAAAGTGAGAAAAAACAAATCGTAAAATAAAGGATTAAAATTTCAAATTTTCATCCAGAAACTTAGCACCTGCACAAAGTCTTAGAGAATAAAAAAGGCAGACCTTGCAGAATGTCATTTGAATTTCTTAAATTGTTTGCTTAAAAAATTGAATGATTAAAATTTGAAGCAGTAAGAAACTTGCTTATAAGTCTGTATGAGTAAGTATAGACTAGATTTAGTATACTTAAGACTTGGCTATTTTTAGTTGCTCTTATAGCCCTTTTCTTGCATTAGTTCAATTTTCTCTACGTTTTATTTGAATATAATTTATATAAGCCATTTTTTATCAATGTTATTCCAAGCACTTTCAATTACCATATAGTTTATCGTCCAATTCCAAGTTGCAATGGATATTAAAAAACAAGTCCTGAAGTTTTTTCAAAAAAGTCCTGAAGCTTTGATTAATAATTAATTCAGAAAATGAGATGGATTTAAACTGCTCGAATAAAAAATTGAAATATTTAATTATAATAAAATATGATCACAATCGTATTGGCGTATACGTCGCGCGCAGCGAAAAAGTTACACTGAAGTTTTGATGAAAAGTGCGTGCAAAACAAATATTAGATCGTAAATTTGTCTTCAAAGATTCTGCACTTCCATTAATTGCTTTATAGTATTGCTTGTAGTAATACTTTGAATAATACACTTTATTTTATTACAAGTCAAGATCACCGAAAGCTTACTTTTTTGAAGATCTAAACATATCGTTTCTAAAAGCTATAGATCAGCTGGATTTAAAAATAAGTTCCGAAAGAATGATTAGTTTATATAACAGCAAAGATATTTCATAGGTATTTTTGAACATATCACGAAGTGAAAAGTACAACAATTCATTACTACCACTATTACCGCCTATTGTCTATTTCTTCACTGATATATATGTATTAACCTATGCGGCCAGGATTTTCTATAAAAATTTGTTATCATAGGATATAGAGTAAACAAATTGTATCGAAATTCACTGACTTTCAGTTGATCAGATTTCTCAAACTCTTCCCTCATACCAAAATATTTGGAGACGAAGTTATCCTCGAATTTTCTTGTTTTCTACTACTGGATGAAGTATTTATATGATTGAATCTGTTATACGCTTAGAATGGTGAAGTGTTCTCATGCTAGTAAGTGATTAAATTTGTAAGGAAGAAGAATAGCCATAGAATGGAGAAGATGTAAAAGCCTTATTGATTCGAATCAGAGTCTTGAGGCTCGGAAAGCATTGGCATTTTATTATTTGAGGAGAACATACGCACAGATAACATTGAACAAAAAAAAAAAAGAGAATTCGAAATTAGATAGAATGTGCCTAATACATTCCCAAGAGAATATTACATTCTGAGGATAATCTTGAGCCAAATAGGGCATTTAGAAAAATCCAGCCAACAAAACCACTTTACATAAGTATTGTCCAGTACTTTCAACCTGGCTCCTCTGATATCTTAATGAGAAATTAGTCAGGGATGATTGCATCTGATAGCAAGATTATCAGCCATTTAATCTGTGTTTTTGCTTTTCCAGTCATAGACTAAGTTTTCTGATGATAAATATACTTCTGCCAGACAAACTTTTCTTATTCAAAAAATATCTTCAACAAATTGGAGGAGTTCAATTTTGCTGCATGACACAATGGATTGCCATTTTCAGATATGCAAATCGAGCTTTTAACAAAGAAAGAGAGGATTTAAAATTGCATCAAACAATTCAAATTAATCATGAAAATATTCTCGAAAATGATCAATGAAAATGACATAAATGATAACGAAGATAAATTACATACTTTAAGTTGAAATGAACTTATTTTGAATTTGAAATTGTTGTGTACCTGAACTAAATTATATCACAAAAGAAATTACAATTTCTTCATTTCGCTCACGAGGTAGAATTTTTTCACTACTTCCAAATTTTGATGCTTCTAAATTTTATTGGCCGAGTTTTCAGTGGAACCTCAGAATCAGTTTCTGAATATCTAACGGTTATTTAAGCAAGATATTAATAATTACAATAACTTACTTTTTCTTCTCTTTTGTTTTCTATTTTCTTTTTGCTCTTCCTTTATTCAACTTGAAACTTCTTATTCTGTCGGATACTAATTTCAATTCAAAACAAAAAATCAAGCGGCAAAGTCTCTAAATCTTGACAAGAGATATTTGATTAGCTTTGCAGACATTTTGCAATTGCAGCATTATCCTTAATAGAGGCATTTTATTTTTTCTATTTACACTAAATAATCGTTATTGTTAAACAGAAGTAGCAAAATAAAACTCATCAAGTTTTCATAATATATAGTCAAATATTCACTAAATCGAAATTTTTGCAAATAATTGAAAATAAACAGTGCAGACTGACATAACAGTAAGAAGCTTCACGACTTTGTTTCAGAAGAAGGGAAAGAAATAAAAACATGTCATCTTGATGGTAAGCTTAGTATTGCTCATGCTGTTTTCTTCTCAATGAACGAAAATAAGAAATTTTCAGGAAATGAATTTAGCAAAGCTCAAACTTAATAAACTTCTTTTATTGAATTAACCATCAAGCAAAGAATGCTGACTTTGGCAATTTATGAAATATTATATTTTATTAAAAAACATTACATTTTCAACGTTAATATGAAGGAACAAATATTAGATATTTTCTGTCATAAGTAGTGAATAGTAATAGCTTTCTTAGATTTATTAAATTAGATCATTTTCATACTATGTAAATTTCTTAGTAATTATCAATCATACTATAAATTTCAAATCTGAATCCTACTATAAATTCGGTTTTATTGCAATTTAATTTAATTGCAATAATATAAGCAGAAGTTACTTGAATGTCATCACCAGAGTCAAGTTTAAAGACTATGAAGCAATAAAGTATCTTGTTTCCATAGCTAAGAAGTTGAAGTAAGATGAAATCGTCATAACTATGTTCGATATATTCAAATCAATTTCTCGAAATAAAGCTCGATTTGGAATATGCTACTAATAAATTTATTATAAGTTCCGTGCATGTGTTAAATTATATGAGTTATTTCGAATATTGAGGTGCTTGTTATTTGTTGAATCGCCAACTATATAATATAGCGTAGCAGTATGGATAATAAAAATAATCTAACAGTCATTTTAAAAATAATAGAAACAAATATTAAGAGAAGACCTAACAAGCTGCATCTCATAATTTGCAAATACCAGGGTCATCATTCAAAAAAAAAACAAACTTTTTCAAGTTCATTTTTAGAAAAGTTTGGAAGAAGAAATGGAAAAAAAAGGGAAATGGAATTCTTTATGATTATGGACATCTAATAAAAGAAATCGATCATTATATGATCAAGTAATAGTATTTAAAGTCTTGAACTTCTCACTTGACAAATGAATGCTAATAAAGGAAATCGATCATTATATGATCATGTAATGGTACTTGAAGTCTTGAACTTCTCAGTTGGAAATTATAAGATCAATTTTTTTTTGCAACGATTCGAAGTTATGCTATTTCTATCATAAAATATTGTCTATAAAATGTTGAATAAATATACAAATACCGTGCAAATGACTAATTTTTATAGTGATTCGAAGTGCAAATCAAATGCGAAAAATTAATTGCGTAATATCGCTGAGAAAGTATCTCTGACTTTTCTTCGAAGAACAAAACGAACAAAATATCATTCTCTCAGCTTATCAATCTTTTCAATAAGGCGTTTGAAGATGCAAAATTTTTTAAAAACTGAAAAGAAAAGGAACCTATCTCGACCGAACAACATATAAATGGCATTTTTAGTGCTCCGGAAGTTCAATTATTTCTATGTGAAGGGTTAAATTAAAAGAGAATAGGTTACGAGGTGTAATCAGTACTGAATATCTCAGCAAAAGAAGATATTCGAATGAATCAAATATTGTAAGTGTTTGAAGAAGTGAAATTAAAAGATATTAGATGATATTTTTTGGAAAGATAAGCGACATGCATCTTGCAGAATCGTAAGTATCTGCTTATTATTGAAGAGGATAGATAGATGCAGGAAGCAGCTTGAAATTCCTCGTTGCCTGGGAAACAAATACGAAAAAACAATAATCCATTTGCTATCTGTTGAATCTTCTAACTGAATGCTTTCAATTCTATATGCAAACGAGACGAAATAAGAATTTTAAAAGAGAAATCTCTTGTTGTCATTTTAATCCTAACTGTCAATCATTCTTTTGTAATTTCTATTTCAGAAAATCGAATATCCTTTTTGATACTCACTATTGCAGAATCATTTTTATTCCTTCAAAATACCATCAACAGCATGATTGTTCAATGATTCAACGACTGTAAAAATAAATCTTTATCGCTTTCCGATCGGGACTTCGAAAATTATATTTAAGTGCAATCGAACAATGAAATGCTCTACAATGTTGTGTTCAAAACGAACCAATTAAAGTTTTTTTGATTATTTTAGCAAATTTATCAACAACTGATTCTTTTCTTCTAATCATCATATTCTCTTCTGAAGAGTTCACACAATATCTTCTAACTGAAAATTTTATAGTATTTTAGCTAAATTAATCCATCCTTTTGTTTATACAATCTGCTTCTCAACGATACTAGCAATATCTTTCTCAAAATGATCGCTATGCTTATTTCATCTTTCTTTTCCCTCTCTCTCTCTCTCTCTCTCCATCTCTCTTCTGGTACCTCTTTTCAGCTGAAATGGAAATAACAGTTTACTGATCTTCTAATTCCGACAAATATTCCATCATAAATGAATCCATGTCTTCTATTCTCTCCTTCAATTTCTCTTGTTCACATAAAGTGGCCAATCTGTACTCTTTAAATGAAAAATAATACAAAGTTATTCATCTCTGAATGTGAAGTAGCATATTACAAATATCTGCTTATGATAATTACGAATCATGAAGATATGAAGTTGTTGGCTTTAAGAAGAATATTTATTCCTTAATATTGCTAGCTGTTAATGATAATGATAATTAAATTATATGTTTTTTAAAGAGTACAGATTAGCCAATGATCATTAAATTATATTTTTATTAATGTTTAAATGCATATGCAGTAATACACCCTGAATCAATAATATATATATAATCATTAAATTATCATTATCATTATCCTTTCAAGCTCACAATTATAACCAGTATATGCATTTAAATATTAATAAAAAATGTTTGCTTCTTAAGGATTACTTCTTGCTGCTTATCATCAATGTGGATTTGTTAAAAATCTATCCATTCATGTTAATAAATGAAATCAGATGAAGAAATATTATAGCACAGTTATGATCAATTGATCATATTGATTACGTAAAATCTGCAAATGATAGACTATTTCATTTGTGTATTTTATACCATTTCGTTTTTAAGTAATCTTATATCATATCACAAGGGGTACTATTGCCATATTCTTATATTATTGATTCAGGGTGTATTACTGCTTCAACTTTATACTGATGTTAAATAAGCTACGTGCTTCTATTTTTTCTAGAACTTTATTCATCATTGTTGCATTATCAATTGAAATTTACTTTCCATGTTCCAAATAGGATGTCACCAGAAGCCTTAAATGTAATCTTTTCCACACACATTTTGCTAAATTTGAAAAATTGCATTGTGTTCAGAGTTGATAGGAATTATCTGTACATTTTTTTCCTTAGCTTTCTTAAGTATTAATTTTCTATCGCTTACAGATTTCGAAACTAATATGGTCTGTTCTTCTTGTTCCAATATGAGATAATTTTATTTACAGTAAAGGACTTTGATGCTCTTAATCGTAAAAAATCTGATTGAATGTCAACAGAATGATAATCATTCGATTTGATTAATTCTATATTACCAATATGAAGTGGTGCAATTGTAATTTTCACATAAATTGGAATTACTCATCGTTATAGCTCTATGTGCCGCATATATTTTGCATATATAAATTTTATTTGCTCGGAATGTTTGAAATTTCGATGCAATAAATACAAATATAACTTGATTCTTAATTCTTCAAATCATGCCAATTTTATAAAGTTATTTTATTCTGGAAACACTTAGTAAAGAATTTTTCAATTAGAGTTATCAAAAAGGCTTCATTATCTATCATCTGATAAAGTCAATACGGATATACAAAAGTTATAAATGAGATAATATATTAAAAATTAATTTATTCACAATGAATAAATTAATTCATTCGAATATTTATTTTACCAGGGCTGTTCGTATATTTTAGTTTTTTAAGCTCATGGTATTATCATCTTATGAAAATTTCAATAATATTCTTAAAGCTTGACGTTTTTTTCGTTATTATGTAAGCAATTTCACGTAGCTAATAATTTAAGAATTTTCTTAGTTTCTAATGAAATTTGCGCTCTTCCAATTATACTGTTGACTTCAAAAATATTTTACCCTATTTAACTTTTGAATCTCTTCACCTGGAAAATAACTCTTCTTTACATCAGATTAATATAATGTACTATTAACACACTGCATAAAATCAGACGGTTTACAAGTGCATATGAAGAGTTAATAAGAAGCAAAAAAATATATATATTATAGAACTCGAGGAACCCAAAATCCAGTTTAATTAAGGAAAGATTTAGTAATATTAGCAATATTAGAAAAGTAACATTATTGAAAAAACTGATGGAACTAAGTTCATTTAACTCAATATTTCGAGCTCCAAACTTTCAAAACAAATTTTATATTTAAAAAAAATACTTATTTCCACGGGAATGAACAATGTTTGCACAAAAAACAAATGGAATAATATAATATGCAAAATTGCAAATAGAAAAAAGAAATCATCTCAGTGAAAAACAAGCTATTGCAAAAAAAATCTGGAAAAATTAATGACAATAATCAGAAATTATACAACCATCATACTTTGTCTTTAAAATGCACCATGAATTCTTTAAAACACCATAATTTTAATTTTTCCTCTGTGTAACCTTTTTCTAATATATGATACAATATTGCTTTAAAAAATAAATATAAGAAACCAGTAACTTCTAATTCATCCATCTTTCATGGAAATTGCAAAGCAAAACTCACAAGCAAAACTCGCAAATATATAAATCGAGCGTTGCTTTAAAAACTATAAAACATAACGGAAGAGATCCAAAAATCAAACTACATTCAAAAAAAAGTTAAAAAAACGATAAAGGTAAATTTTGAGGATGCGAGATTACTTCGATCGCGAAAGCCACTGAATTAATGCCTGGATACTTCGCCACCAAAGATTTCAGTGAGCGCTTTGTCACAATCATTATTTGTCATTGGGTTTTCCAAAATTCAACATAATTTTTAATTTGAACTTTAACTATTAGATAAGAATATTTCTAAACTTAAACATTACTTAAACAAACAATAAACCATAACTTACTTTCATTTAATAATTTGAGACCATCTTCATCTAACAATTCGCTGAAAAGAGTTCGCAGGAATCGATTATCAGTTTGAACACTATGCAATAAATCGGCTATATCAATTCTTTGTTCTGGTCTAGGAAATATTTCTTCGTATGTTTCTAGAAAAGTAACATATTAGATATTATTTCAAAATATATTTTAATCTGCATCTAACAATTAAATAAAAAAACTAAAAACTAATTTTAAAAATAGAAAATTAATTTAAAAATTAAAGAATATTCATCTTTTCGTTGAAATTATATGTCTCAATCTAATTTTAAAACTAGAGTCAGATATTTCTGTAATATAAATTAAGAGAAATAATACAACTTCCTGTCATTTTTTACCTATGTGTTCTTCAAAATTAAACTTTTCGACAATATTGTCATTTTCTTGTACTGATTCGAAATCTTCAGTTTCCGGAGCAGACACCACGTCTCTTTCCTTAAATTAAAATTGATTTCAACAACAATTTCGAAAAAAATTGCCATATTTATAACAGTACAGCAGATTATGTCATGTACTTTTGAATAAAATCAATAAAAAATTAAGAACTTCAAAGTTCTACATGAATCAATGAATATCTTTTTGCTTTACACTGGAACTGGTGAGTTATAAATTTACCAATTAAAGTGTCAAGCAGCAAGTAATGTTGAATTTTTCCATTTCGTTAAATTACTTTATGTTTTTTCTCCCGAGTTCACAATTTAATTTCAAAAGTATGAAAGATTACGACAAAAATACAAACAATATGCAATTTAAAGCAAATTCTTCAACTAACATCTTTATTAGTTTCTTTCTCATGATATACATCAAATAAAGATTGAGATTTTTCTGGAGCTCTTCGTTTGATAGCAGTACTGACCGGTGTTGCGAAAACATTTTTCAAATCACCCAAAGCTCACGTGGTGTTCCATATCCTTTTATATCTATCATCTTCCCTGTACACATGTTGTTAAAAAGAATGAACATGTTTTTTACAAATAATTAAGTCAACAATAATATTGGGATATTTCCATTGCGTCACTGGAATCATTCTAAGAACATTTGAACTATATTCTATCAAAAAACTTATAATACGACCATCTTTTGTACAGTACATCCACTAAAAAGACTTTCGATGCCCATGACCATTCAGTTT
Source organism: Dirofilaria repens (assembly GCA_008729115.1). Lineage (NCBI taxonomy): Eukaryota > Metazoa > Nematoda > Chromadorea > Rhabditida > Onchocercidae > Dirofilaria > Dirofilaria repens. The sequence continues at coordinate 1,754,671 of SNRZ01000003.1, read as the reverse complement.
CTACCAGTCAATTATCAACAGCACTATTTCGACTACATCCTGCAGTATATGACTCTGAATACTGTTATCTCTCACTTCGCAATAAATGTATGCAATTTTTGCAAAGTCGACAATAATATATTTGTTATAAATACCGAAGCAAGACTTTAAATCTTCTGACATTCAGAAAAGATTTCTGCATTGAAAGTTCCAAAATAAGACAGAAGCGTAGACTTTTCATCTAAGCTATAGCCAAAAATATCCAGGATAATTCTTGAAGCAAAAACTTATTTAGTTTGAACAATTAAAATTAACCCCTGGTAAGACTGGCATCTTTATTTGGTTTTTCATTATCACTTCCACGAGCAACTGCTTCCGCCATCTCTGAACTTCTTCAACTGATCGAAACTAAATATGAAATCAGAATAAAACAAACCGTATGAAAGCCCGAAATTCGCTAGAAAATTGACATAATTACACGGATTATATTGGATCAATCCAACAGACTGATAGAATATCTGCAGCACTTCATAAAAATTAAGTGAAGTTTGCACACGAAGACAAATTAGCACGACTATCCAAACGAAAAATGCAAAACATTTTATTGGACTTTTTAATTGTATCATATAAAACACTAATGACAACAATACTGTACATAATAAATTTTTTTTTCAAAATCCTCTCTTACCGGATATTTTACTTTGCTAATTCCAAACTGTATTTTGAAATTCAAATTCAAAAGATCGTTTCAGATGAAATTATTTAAACAAAAACTCAGACCAACCAGGTCATAAAATATTTGAACTCTTCGAATCAAGATACATTCGGAACAACACAATAAAATTTATGTAATCCTTCATTTCTAGTATCAGAACAATTAAAAAGAATATATTTTGAATAGTAGAAAAATACAAAAAGATAAATAGTCATTGCAAGCGAAAGAGATGCACATGCATCACTTTTAGTAGTACATTTGTGACAATCTCAGAAGTACATTAATTATGGAATTCTATGTCTAATACACTAGAGTATAATACATGCAATGAAACAAGTAAATCAAAATTATTTAATTGTTTCTTCTATTTTATTTCATTCTATTCAATTTTTCTCTTCCAGACCAAGTTTCATATAGATGATCATTTATTTCTAATGAATTTTTATTGCCTAAATGAATTTATTTTTTAGGCCAGTCGCATAGATACCAAATAATATAATATAAAAAACAGGCCAAAAGTGATAATTCACATAAGAAATAAGTAAATGAAGTTGGCTTCGAGAAAGGAACAGAATGAAATTGAACTGTTTGATCTGCACTTAATGAAATTACAGCTGCTCGATTATTCGGATGCCACTCCTGGATAAAAGAAATACTGCCGTTCATTTGCGCCATTAAGCGGACCAAAATCGTATGCTTTTTGAGGAAGAAATCCGATAGCTGGAAAAATAGAAATTAAAGTGATATTCAAAACAAAAGAAAAGAAATCTCATTAATTTGCTCATGTTTGTAAAAAAAAGTTTTTATATTGCAAAACAATTCAACTTCTGCAATGTTTCATAATAATGCGAATAAAGTAAAATAAATGATTTCTATTAACTACTCTTTGCTGTGAAAAAAAATCAGCACTAACCAGCGAAGATTTACAAAATTTTATTTTACAATTTATAAAAATTTATTTCACAAGCTACCTGTAACGAAGATGGAATGTGTTTTTTTAACAAAATATAATGATTTCAATTCATGTGTGTCATATATGCCTACACTTCCATCCATCGTTCCAAGAGCAAAGAAATTACCACAACCGCTAACAGCTAGAGCCGATATAATCTGTAACAATTTCAGTCCGACACAATCTTTTAAGTAATGATTAATCATCGATATTTAATTTAAAAATCTTCACTTTTATGATGTTCAAGATTGGCTGGAATATATTAGCAATTGGAATTCCAAGTCAACTTCGCTGAATATTTTCGGAAGGAAATGTACAAATTTGCGAGATGAGAAATAAATATTTTGAAGGATTGATAACAAAATAATTAGATAATAAATAAAGATTAAAGACCTCTTTACATGCCTCCCGAACAAGCATTGGTCGACAAACATTTCGTTCTTGATTGAATGCCCACAATACAACATATGATAAAGCTTTTTTTGTAAGTCGAATTTGATTGTAAGTTGCCAAAAATATTGTGTTCTTGGAACCAAGAACCGTAAATCTCACTGACCGGACCTGTGAAGTAAAACGGGCTAATTTCCAAAAGTTTAATTTAACAATTTGGATTCAGGTATCAACAATCGAGCTTTTGAGCGAACTTTTTTTTTCTCTGCGTATATCTCAATGTAAATCTTAAATATTTACCCAAATCTTTAATTTATCAGTCGAAATTTTAGAATGCCTTTTTTTTTTAAATGACATTGAAATTGTTCAAATTTCTGTAATTATTTCTGAGAGGTAAACAAACTGCTTTATATTTTTTTATTTTGAATTTTTATTCCTCTTTTCTTTCGAATCTGCATCAAATTTCCAACAAAATTTTACTATCCACATACCCTGAATTCGTTACCAACTTCTTTCGGCACAGGTAAACTGCAAATCTTTTCCCCACTTAATGTATTCCAAATATGTATAGCAGCATCGTGTCCTACACTGATACATAACTTTCCATTCGGTGAAATATCCAAATCATCTATATCCCCTTGATGAGCTTTAATTTTTAGCAGCGGGGTATGTTTCGAGGCAGAACCCTACATAAAAATTGTCTCATATAATATTTGTCATTTAAATAACTGACTAAACCATCCATACTTTTAATGGATGTAATTTAAAAAATTGTAAATATTCAGAAAAAATTCAGATGAAAAAAAAGTTCAAAGTAAAGCATCAAAAGAATACTTACTTGTCTTATTATTTCTACGTCCCAAATACGTATAAATCCATCAGCGCCACCCGTATATAATCTTTGAAACTGTCCTTCGACATTCTGACCGAATCGAACAGTCTTCTGCAAAAAAAATCCATCTGATACTTAAAAATCTAATTTAAACTTGTCATTCTAATTTGTTTCACAATATATTTGACTAATTTTCTTTTTTTGCAAGACAAAAAATCTTTCTGTCGTTATCTTACTTTTAGTTGGAAAAGCTTTTACCTGATAAGCATTGCTCAACTTTTCATCTGAAGTTATCCGGCACAGTTTCTCAAAACTTAACGCCAATCGCGGTTGTTCATTCTCCTTTGCTTTGGATAACGAAAACCCTTTCGATTCATACAAATCACAGTACTGAAATCAGACGAAATTTTAAAATGCATTTATTAAAAACATTCAATTTAACGCATTATTTGAAAAAGAGAACAATGACTGAAATTTTTTCAAATTATTAATATGTTGCTAATCTCAGCAGTAGTCGATGTTGATGCCAAATAAAAAAAAATCCTAAAACAAATAATTAATTGATAGGTACAAATGGAATGTAGAAAAACATTATTACATGTTAATAAACTTCTACTATTGCTCTTCCGAAGCAACAAATCATGCTGCAACTTTAATGCATTTCTTTGTATTCTCATTTACATATTTATAAAGCAAATTCACTGAAACGAAAAGGTTCAAATGAACAGGAAAAGACAAATTTCATTTTTTAATGAAAAAAAATTTTAATGAAAATATTCAAAGTCATAATTAGCCACTGACCTCATCATGCCCAGCAGCCAAAAGATATTTACCCTGTTCTGAAGCTCCCACTAACACACAGTCCATATTCATCGTTGCATAGGGATCAGTTTTCAATTCATTGGTAACCTCCACTACTAATGGCAACTGTTCACTCGCCTTTGGTAAATCCTCCGTTGCAACAGCTAATGACTTTGAATGGAACGAAAGCAGTAGAGTCTACAATACTGCTCATGTACATCATTTCTTAATCCTTTATACAATCATTTATCCATTCACAAATAATCTTTACAATCATTCATCCATTTGCAAATAATCAGTTCTGATTTTTAAAAGAAATTTCATTCCATAAGTAAGAAAATTAAAATTCCCAACAAATTATAATTCCTTCCACAAAATACGTAGATCTATAGTTCATAGATCAATTCGTATGAGCTCAATGAATTCGATTTTGCGTAAATTCATTTTCAATACATAACACTAGATCTCGGTAAAAATCTAAAAAAATAAATTACTTTTAAACAATGCGTCAGTCAATCCCAATCTTTCTTCTCCCGATAACTTCGCGATATGACTTCTAATTCAAACATTTCTCTCTTTATATTAACATGTATACTTGTCTACATAAGCAGAGGAAAGAATGAAAAAGATAAAGGAAAGGGCATAATATTAACAATTAAACAACAGCACTGATAACATCAGTGATGTATGATAAATGAAAATAACAATGGTGAAAAATAATGTTACAGTTCGATATCAACCTAATGTTATCAATTGATATGTGAAGAAAGTAATAAAATTCTCTGTAAATAGATAAACAGGAAAAGAATTAGAGAATAGAAGACGAAGTTTGCTGCCCAGTTCAATGTAGTTCATTTTACTCTTGAATGCATCAGTGGAAATTTCACAATTTTCATACTTTTTTATAAACAAATCAGAGGCTTTATTAATAAAGATATTAAACCTTTACTATCCACTATAAAAATAGTAATCTATAGTAATAGTTAACAGAGCTAAGGGCAAAACATTAAGAGCCCGAAAACCTCATACATTACCAGATATTATGAAAATACTTTAATTAGACTATGGGGAGGAGCACTGGATGAATAAAGAAGGAGAAAAAAACAAACCTGGATATTGTTCGGTACTCCAGTTTTTGATGCTCCTCCACCGCCACCAAGCAGAATATGTCTACTACCGACAACTTGCACACAATAGGTTGGTGAGGAGCACCGAGCAATAATAGGAGGGCCATCCCTCGATGATGAAATGCCCATCCAAACCAATACACTTCAAACAGTCAGGTTAAGGAAAATCTCTTGAATGCGGCCTTCGATTAAATATACGAATATAGGGGTCATGCTTTCGTCTCAAGACCTTAAAGGATGTTTCATTTTGAAATATTCTTGTTACAATATTATGTCTCTTACATTATAATTTCTCATTTCAGATTGCGCCTGCGGAATGTTATCTCCTGATTCCAGATTGCTTATAAAATGAGATGTCATTTCAGATTATTTCAATGAAAATTTCCGATATCCTATGTAAAATTTTGATACACAATAGTGTACTGGCATATTTAGAAATTCGATTATATTGTTGTTAGTAATGTATTTAATAAAAGAACCTATCAATAAAAAAATTCGAATTAGTTGAAATGCACTTTTAGGTCAGCATGATCAATCTTAGCTTAAATTCAGTTTTCAATTTGTCGATCTTTTCTTCAAAAAATTTAAATCTCTTTTCATTTTCTAATTCCTTCATTTCTCTTTCGTTAATTTTCTAATCGATTTTGCATAATGATGTGATGTAAGATGGAATTTTTCGTTCTAAAAAATTGATTTAAATTAAATTGAAAAAATCAAATCAGCACCGGCACGGGCCATGTTGTGATTTTTCGCAGCAATCACTAATTGGGATAAAGTCTAAAGTCCACAGTTTATCACCTTCTCTTTATAACTGTATTCGCGATATCATCAGTGTAATGTTGTATGAGATATGGCGAGGCCGTGTTTTGAAATTCATTTTCTTTACTCTTTATTCTTTCATTTTCTAATTCTTAGACTGAAATTACTCAAGTTTTGTGGCAGTAATATTTACAATTTTCGTTAGTGAAATAAATTAATCATTGAATAGAATCCATTGATTTTTTTGTCTCAAATGTTTTATATTATTTCGTTGATTGTTGTTCATTTGCGTCACATAATCACGTTGAATTAATGGCTTTTTTCAACACGTTTAATTACGAATTAGCAATTTAAGACTGTATTCATTTGTAGTGATAGAACAACATTTCTTTTGTTTCTTTTGAGTACAAAGACAGACTTATTTGTCAACGAATAATGCCTGATCAAGCGTTTGATTTTTAATAGAAAAAGAATTCTCTATAGTAAAAGCTAACCATATGTTAGTAGCAATTTTTGAAAAAAAAAATTAGAAGAATTTTATCTCAAATATTGTTAAGACGCATATTGACTTGAAATTATTTCGTTTTAGATTTAAAAAATGATTGCATGCAATACTTCAACCTGCAATTTGCTATTGAATTTATTTCGCTTTCATCGTTTCACTTGCGTAAATTTCACTTTTGGTCAGTTATAATTTGAAATGAAACTATTTTTTCGGACGATATTGGTCAATAATTCATTGTATAATTTGGAGAATTTTTACACTTTACCCAATAAATTTCAATTTTTTAGATTTTACGGATAGCCAGCAGCAACTATGTGAAGCTGCACGCAAATTTGTAACTGATGAAGTAATACCAGTAGAAGCTAAATACGACAAAAACAATCAGTTTCCATGGGATGTGCTAAAAAAAGCTCATGCTAATGGATTCATGAACACAATGATCCCCAGGCGCTACGGTAGTTTTTTTAGTTTTTCATTTATTTATTAAATTAAGCAAATAATTCTGTCGATAATTATATTATTTATTCATTAGCCATCTTAAACTTATCGAAATTATTTTATCGATATATGGAATATTGCCCAAGAAATTGTTTCTTGAGTATTTCAATTAATCAAATTTATCTGGGACAATTTGATTTCTTTAACAATCGTAATATCGCTGGGATTTGAAATCAAAATCATTTTCAAAAGCCTTGCAGGTGGACTAGAACTAGATACAATATCAAGTGTTCTAATTCACGAAAAATTTGGATACGGCTGCACAGGAATATGCACAGCGATGTTAGCAAATCTCCTTGCTGAAACACCGCTGATTTTAGCAGCCAGCGATGAAATTAAAAAAGAGTATCTAGGACGAATGATTGAAGAGCCTTTGATGGCTGTGAGATTTTTTTCTTAGAAGTTTTTAATTCAATTGTTTGAATTCCACCATAAATTCTTTTTAAGAATTATTGTAACACCTGTAATTTCTTATTGCATGCACTTCCGATTTCTTTATTTCTCAGAATAGTCCTAATGGTTTAAATCGAATGACTCCTATGTGATTCTCAGACTGAATTTCATTCTGGTGTTCCGAACTTCCAGCAATTGTAACTATCGGTTTTATATCAGCGTTGTATTTTCCGTTACAGACTAAGCTTACTTCGACTTCATCAAGTTTTTTACATATTTCAATTTGAAACTTCTGATATACGGTATTGCAGTCGTACGCAGTCACAGAGTCATGTGCCGGTTCAGATATTGCGACTACAAGGACTTATTCTAAAAAAAAAGGCAATGACTACATCATTAATGGATCAAAGATGTGGATTACCAATGGTGGAGTTGCGAATTGGTTTTTCGTACTTACACGAAATGACAATGATCCAAAAACACCTGTTAGCAAAGCTTTCACGGCATTCGTAGTTGATGCTGATGCACCGGGCATTAAAATAGGGAAAAAAGTCAGTTTTGATAAGTTTTGTGTAATTTAATAGTTTCAATTTAATTGATTTCTTTTTCGCTCATAAATCTTGATAAGTTGCAGCCATAATAATCTGCCTTATAATGTTGTATATTTGACAATGTTACAGATGCAAGGTCAAATTTATTCATATTCGATACTTTTGCTTGCAACATTCTTTCACGGTATATGAATGAAATAATCGTTTACTCGAATGATAGATAGTAACTATAAGAAGAATAGTGATAAAATCAAGAGGTCAGTGTGGAATTTGATGCATTTTAAGGAAATGAATATGGGACAACGTGCATCAGATACACGAGCAATAACATTTGAAGATGTTCAGATACCAAAATCACAGATGATTGGCGGCCGTGGTGACGGCTTTAAGATTGCTATGAAGACTTTCGACAATACTAGGTAAGCAGTTATGAATAATAAAAATCAAGGAATATCAAATTGTCAATAACTTGAACATTTTCTTCAGTCACATGGAAGGAAGTTTTAGACCGCTGGTAGCAGCAATGGCGACAGGATTAACGGCTCGTTGTCTGGATGAAGCTAGCAAATATGCATTGGAAAGAAAAACATTTGGTACTCAAATTGTTAATAACCAGGTGCTATTACGAAAACAACAAATTAAAACTTCTTATTTACACTTCCAAATATTTCTTATGGACAGGTTGCTTTGTAGAAAACCAGAAAATTAATTAGCCTTTTTAACTTCGAATCACCATGATCCTCTGTTACCATTTCTGAACCCAATCAGTATTGCTAATCTCAACAATGTTTTTCTCTTTTCATCATTTATTGCATATGAACTTATTAAGTTTAAAAATATTAGGGAATATCATTCATGTTAGCTGATATGGCTATAAATTTGGAACTTTCACGACTAATGACTTATCGAAGTGCATGGGAAGTGGCTGTATCGGAAAACTCATCTGCCTCGTACTATTCGTCTATTGCTAAATGTTTCGCTTCTGATACTGCCAACATTGCCGCATCTAATGCTGTTCAGATTTTTGGTGGTGAGAAACCATTTCTAATTTTCAATTTAAATTTGGCAGTATATTTATACAATTATTATTATAACCAATACGTAATTCTTGATAGTTATTCATCTGGTCACATATATTTAATTTTATGGCTGCATGAATCAGTGGTTAAAGTTCTTTCTATTGTTTAATCGTTTTAGGAAATGGATTTAATACGGAGTATCCAGTGGAGAAGTTAATGCGTGACGCAAAATATTGCAAATTTATGAAGGCACTAGCCAAATCCAAAGAATTATTATCTCCCGGAGGTTAACTGCACGAGTTCGGGAGACTGGAACTGCAAGCATGCTTTCATGACGAAAAGAAATGCTTTTCACTAGTTATATAATTGCTGAATTAACATATATACTTTTTGAATAGTATTATATATGATATTGCGATTCATCATGAATGAAAGTAAATGATATAAAACTATCTGAACAATAGATGAATGAATGATTTGATAAAATATTTCTAATGATCAATTTTCCTCGTTTTCATGATTGATTTGAGCTGTCAAATGCATTTTTTTAATTTTCCGTCATCAGTAGCATTTTTTCATATTTTCAAGCATTTCATTTAATCAAAGTATATTCCAAATTACCGATCTCTGATTTTGGTTTTAAAAATATTCTTCGTCTTCGTAATAACAAAGAAACAGAATTTTAATTAAATCACTTCCCTCGGAAATAGGCAGACTTTACATTTCTCAATTTTTCTGCAATATTCAAGTTATCATAAAATATTGAAAGGCATTGTATTTTCAGTGATATATGATATTTTCAAGATGCATGTTACGGAAACTGCAATATTGCAGTATTCAATTTCAAAGTCGATTCATTTCTTTTGGTTTGACCTTTATTTATAATCATTCATTAGTACTGACCATTTATTGAGATTTATTGAGAGGTCACTCAGCAAATTAACTGATCATTTATTGAGATGAGCATTCTATCTGTCTGATTTTTTTTGTCACTTTTGGTACTTCGATAAGAGAATTTAATTGCAGGTGATAATTGTATGGAAAGATTAATTATATATATATATATATATTTTAGTACTAACTGATACACAACGCGAATATCGCGATGTTGCAATGAAATTTGCGAAAGAAAAAATCATGCCCCTCGCAGCTTATTATGACAATACTGGTGAAGTAAAAAGTTCCTGAATTTGTTTATAAAAATACCTTAACAGTGCAATGGACTATTATTAGCCATTATTAAAGTATTTCTCACGCACATTTTAAAGACTTTTGAAGTTTAACAATCTTCATTGTTATTCACTTGAGAAACGAATCCAATTTTAGTTTCCGTGGGATATTGTAAAGGAAGCACATCGAATAGGTCTCATGAATCCACAAATTCCGAAAAAATATGGTAAGCGATTGCTGTTTATATCAGAATATATAACAAGATATGATAGTAAGCTGAAAATATTTAATTTTTCAGGTGGGCTAGAATTAACTTGCCTGGAAACAACACTTATAGTTGAGGCGTTAGCGTACGGTTGTTCTGCTATTCAACTCTGTATCATGGGTCCATCGTTAGCTGTGGCACCGCTTAATATAGCTGGGAATGAAGAACAGAAAAAGAAGTATTTAGGGATGCTTGCCGCTGAACCCATTATTGCAGTATGTTTTCAAGAAAAGAGCGAAAATATGGATGAATAGAAAAGATAAAATGATTTTCATAATCATTTCAATATTTGGGGATTTCCATTTAGATTCTTTTTTAAGAACGCATCGTGAAAATTTAACAGCTGACTTCTAGGAATTGTTTAAATTTCCTAAATAATTTTAAAACTTTTCTAAGAAATCAAAGTTATATTATCAATGAAATTGCACTGGTGCAAATTAGCACTTTACGCTTTTTCATTTGCATGAAATTTATGTTTATTAAATTTTTAGGCTTACTGTGTGACGGAACCAAATGCTGGTTCCGATGTTTCAGGTATTAAAATGAAAGCCGAAAAAAAAGGTATTCTATTAATTGCATAAAAAGACAGTTATTCAGATAAGTGCGTGCGATACAATAGCGGATTATAAGAAATGGAATTGAGTTGATTAAAACGTCTATCAAAAAAGTCATAAAGAGTGTAGTGGATCAAATTTTAAGGGGATTCATATGTGCTAAATGGTACCAAAGCTTGGATAACAGGTGGTGGACCAGCGAAATGGTTTTTTGTACTAGCAAAAACGGATCCTGATCCAAAAGCTCAACCAGGAAAAGCATTCACTGCCTTTATTGTTGATGGCGATACTAAAGGAATCAGGAGGGGGAAAAAGGTGAAAATAATTTTTAATAAATGCAGTTTGCAAAAAAGTAGAAGTATTATTTTGATAAGCTAATGATGAATTTTACAACTTAAATTTGCTAAAAAATTATTAAGCATATCCTATTGCAGGAGCAAAATATGGGACAGCGATGCTCGGACACTCGGACAATAACATTTGAGGATGTTGTAATCCCAGTGGAGGTGAAAATACATAAAACAAAACTTAGGATTTTCAAGAATATTGCTCAGTTATTGACGTTTTAATTCATGACTTCCATTTATCTGAAATCATAATAAATACATGAAATGTTTTTAGAACGTTATCGGTACACCTGGTGCCGGTTTCAAATTAGCAATGGGTGCATTTGACATTACTCGTCCTGCTGTTGCAGCTGCAGCCGTTGGGCTCTCATGGCGTGCTCTCGACGAGGCATGCAAATATGCACTAGAAAGAAAAGCATTCGGAGTCCCAATTGTTACGGTATTCATTAGATTTTTTTGTTCAGAAGTGTAATTCAAACGTAATAGTACGGTATTAAAGAATGGTCTGATAAAGTAAACCAGGATTTCATTTCTGAATAGGATTGCCAATGAGGATTAGTAATTTCCCAGAAGTTCAACGAACGAAAAGTAGTGTAGTATATATTTCGCCTTTGATTTAATTTTTACTATTTATTTAGAATCAAGGCATATCATTCATTTTGGCGGATATGGCAGCTAATCTGGAACTCGCTCGACTTATTACATACCGCGCTGCGATGGCTGTTAACAATCATGCAGCATGCCTTTCCTATTATGCTTCGGTAGCTAAATGTTTCGCTGCCGATACTGCTAATATTGCTGCAACTAATGCCGTACAGATTTTCGGAGGTTTGTTTTAATTGTTTAATTCAAGAAATTTTTCTGCTAATTCTGGTTATAGCAAAAATTTGAAATATTTTCTGCAGGTAATGGATTTAATAAAGAATATCCGGTGGAAAAATTGATGCGTGATGCGAAAATTTATCAAATTTATGAAGGTACAAGTCAAATACAACGAATTGTTATTTCGCGCCATATTTTACAAAAAGTTGCTAATTTGCGAAGCGCTTTCTGATATTCTCGATAAAGTTTCAAGAGATGATTTTAAAGAAAGCTGGTCTGATTGATGTATTTTATATGAATTGAAGAGGATCTATTGATAACTTCTTATCTCCATATCTTTCAGAACTGCGTAGCACAGTTTTAGTTTTCAATTTGTTATTTGAAACAAAGTAAGCATCTTTGAAATGTAGAAATACTTTATATAAATATATCTGATTTATGATAACATCGACTAAACTAGAGCTAGATGTGTACGATGAAGTGTGAAATTGAGGTAGTACTTCAAATACTTAATCAAATAAAAAGAAACAAATTTTCGAAAAAAGAACTCATGAAATCGAAAACTTAAGGAAAGTGGGAGATGTCGAGAATTTGAAGGGATATGGAATAAAAAAAAAGTGAACTAACTCAAGGAGTAAAATTCAATGTTTTATCCTATTGAACACACACAGACAGTGCAACAAAAATATATTGGCTTAGAAAATTCAAAAAGCTGTGGAAAATTTCTAAAACTCAACAGAGTATATCCATACATCGACACTTATACTGAATAAGATGAATTTAAGAAACGGAAAAAGTGATAGCTTTATCAAAGAAAATGATGCCTTCGTAAATCATAATAACTGAGTGATAATAAATGACAGTTCTCTTACAAATTATTAACGAATTATTCGGTTGCATTCTTTCGAGTGCCGATGTTTTTAATATTAATTATTGCCACAAAAATTCTCAGAAAAACTTCAATTTCGTGAATTCTTCGCATCGCATAAGATCGAAGAATCAGTCATAAGTTCGAACAAGTGCAATTTAGAGATGGACAAATGTCGTTTGTTTCACATTTATAGTTAGTTCATTTCCTATTTAGCAAAAACAAAATCTGCTGTTTCAATCAGAATTTTGTATTTTAATGATTTTCTCCACCCAGCTTTGTTTAAAAAGCTTTCTGTTTAATATTTGTCAACCTTTCTGCTCTTCTCCATCTCCTTAAAATTGTAAACCAAGAACCAAAGGAGGCAGAAATAGAGCTTGGCAATTCGAATATTTAAATAGCTGGAACAAACGAGAAACTTCCCTTTTCGGATTTCATACAGAAACATTTCATAGGGTGTGGGAAATAGAAAGAAGATAGTAGATAATAATGGTATTATGTGTCGCAATTATGTAAATAATGCAAGATAGATACACCATATATATCATTAGAATACGTACAAAATGTGTTATCAGTGTGCTGCTACGCTCATTAGACGGACGTGCACGTATTAACTGCTATGTATATGTATTGAATCAATCAATACAAATATCATCCATATCTTTATTACTGGGAAGTCTGCATACTAAAGAGATGGACGTGGAGAACTGGAAGAACGGTCATATCATTCCATAAACAGATTGAGACTGAATTTGAGGGAAATTCACTTAGTAAAGAGAAATCGCTGTTTAACTGGGTAGTGTGTACACAATTTGAGAGTAAACACCAAGAATAAGAAGAAGGAGGACAGAAATATACAGAAATAGATGGACAGATAAATGAACCCGTTCATCATTTGATCGTCTTGATATAATGCTCCGTCAAACGAATAGATGGTTCTTCGAAGATTTTCTGGGCCATAAATTTCAAACTTTTTCATCTTTTCTTTTAACTTTCAAGTTCAAGAAATATCCATTTGTAGGATCTATTCTTTTGATGTAATTGATTCCATAACACTATTTTCTTAAAGCAACTCCTTCTATCACTTCAACGCAATATTATCATTAGCCTGTGATATACCAGAATTTCTGCGTTTTGTAAATATTTCACATTGTATTGTATTAGGCTCTAAGTGATACCAGTCTTCATTGGCCTTTTTACAGGTTACTTCATTCCATAAACATATCATTCCATAAACAGATTGAGACTGAATTTGAGGGAAATTCACTTAGTAAAGAGAAATCTATATCTTGTAAATAATTCGAAACTAACGGGAGAAGGGAATGAATGAATCATTTGTGTTGAATGACTGAATGAAAATATATAGTCGGAGCATCCGGGCAATTTGCATTTTTGGGCATCGTTTGTTTCCTTTTTCATTCCCATCACTCTTTTTTCCGCTTCCATCTGCCCATTTTCTTCCGATTTCAAATATCTATCACAATGTACATTTGTATATTTTCATTCTCTGCTCTCCTCTCTCAATTCCCATTTTAGCTTAGTTATACATATATGTAAATATGTATAGTTTTGTGTCTGCAATTTGTTTTTTTATCGCTTACATTGAACTGTCAACTGCCACTTTCGCCTCGGCTGTCGAACTTTCGATCTTTCCGCATTTAAACTCTCGATGACATGCAAGATTTTTCGTTTGCTAAGAGAAGAGAATTGTCGATGAATCATCACCGTCTATTTTCCTTGCCTTGCCTTGCTTACTTGAAAGTATTTTTCTGTAAAACTGAGATGATGAAGCTCTTGGATAGCGATAGTTTGTTAAGCGGATAGAAGAATTCAAGTTTATTAATTAAGTGTGCTTTTCTCGCCATCCAATGCCACTAACCCATTCGATCACTTGCTCTTTCCATGGTTGGTGTAAAAAAGCTTCTTTCTGCCTCTGATAGAAAGAGAGAGGGAAAAAAATATGGTAGGTAATTGATATGTTACTGATGATTCAACAAATCATTTGATAAAAATATTCATTTTCTGAATTCAAATTAATGTCATTCACTGCTGTTAGATTTAAAGTATTTAATAACTTTTTTTAAGGGAAAATTTAAAATTCTATGCGTAGCTTTGGTGAAGCATTGAAATAAATGCTCTTAAAAAATGCATTCTTCGTCATATCGATTCTCTATCCTTATCGATTATCAATATCTCCGCTATCTGTGTATAAATTTATGTCGCTTGCTCTCTTAATATCCATAAATATCTATTTGTACATATGTGTTTGTAAGTAGTCTTGCATCTGTATGCATGCATGCATGCATGCATGGCGCAGGCATTTGATATTGCAATCAATTCCTTAAAAATTGGAATACTAGGGAATATGAAAGATACGAAGTTAAGAAATAAAGATATTATTTTTGAATGGCTGGTTTTAAGAAAACAGCAGGATTGGGAATATGAAGATTGTGGCAGTCATTTTTTTCTGTTATTTATGCTTTAAATTCTAGTTCTCGATCTTAAATGCTCGAGATGAAATTTTACGTATTATCAATAAATTTTCAAAATTCTTTTATCCATTTTTAATCTAAAATGTAAGGTCGTTGTTAAGCAATTAAAAACACATTCTATCCTAGCTTAATATTAAAGTACTGCTTGCTCAGATTTATCTGTAAATAAACTATGCTATTCTTAATTGCATATAAATTGACGTGATTAAACATCAATTTAAAGATTACTTTTCTCCTGGATGAGAATGACAAATGAAATGTTTTGTTACATTTCTTACCTAAAGTGCTTTATAGAAGAAATTTAATTTTTGCAGATAAATTCAAATTTATAACTTTAAGGTATATTTAAGCTCTTTCTGATTTATTTCTCGATTGCAAATGCATGCATGACATGATGCATTCCAGTTGGTATGGTGTATTACACTTTATATGCAGTATCAAGTGAAAAGCAAGCAATATATACATACATATATATATTACAGTTCAGAAACATTTACATTTATAAAGCGAATGATGCAAAGTACATATTTTTGTAGACATACATGCATGCATTCTGCATTTTTAAAATAAAAAGCGTCTCGAACATATTTTTGCGCATTTACTAGTGTGCTTTAATATATTATAATATTACGTTCAAAATACATTTAAGAATTTTACGAATTTTTTAAAGTCTCGACATGATTAATATCATCAGTTTAGATTTCTTACATTTATTGAGTAATGTTTGCTAAAATTTTCAAAAATAAAACTTATTTTTTTTAGTTCAGGTCATCATGATTTATAGTATGGCTGGGACAAACGTTTGCATGTTTTAAATAATTAATTGCGCTTTTCTCCCAAAAAATATTTGTATTATATTAATATGGTAATTTGTTTTTATATCATTCCTCGAAATATTTCGAATGAACATTGATCATATCCTGTATTTGCTATTTAAATGATGTTTTCTTAAGCCTAAGTCATCAAAAAGAAGCCTTAGGAATGATATCTGTATTTGTTTCAATATATTATTTCTTTATTTTTAGCGCTCTTACTGAAGAGAATCAGAATAGAATCATCTAATGATATCTAATGATAGCGACAAATATATTCTTTATCTCCCGATAACTGTAATTTAAATGTTTTTCTTTTTTTTTTGAGGCAGGCGTATTTCTATTAATTTCTTGTTATGTCGTTCTATTTGTAAATTGAATTGGCAATATCTGTTATATTCGTAATTTATTTCATAGAAATCCTTCATTTCTTCATGAAAAAAGGAAGATATATTAATTAGAGGAAAGAATGATTTATCTTTTGCTGATGGAAATTTGAATTTCACTATTTAATTCTTGCTCTGCTTATTTATTTGCTATTATTTGCTTATTTTATTCATCGCAGCTGAATGCAGATTTATATGTGGATTATCGCTGCATTTGTTGCTACAATTTTGATTTTATCAATCATGATTTTATGCTGCATTCTAATTTTCAAGATACCCAAAAATCGATTATCTAATTCCAAACTTTCCGTTATCGTTCGACCTGAAACTGCCAAACCGATTAATGCATTCGGTAATTTTTCTGAAAATAAAATAAGCAAGCTTAACGGCTCTCTTGTGCAAAGTTGTTGATAATGGAGGATGTAAGAGATAGCAACTTCACTTTGTAGCATATTCAATTTTTTTATTCTTCCAAATTTGCAAAAATCTGCATGCTTTAGCAAATGTTTGATAGAAACTTATTGCTTATGACGCATTGATCGTTCGGTTGAAAGTCCCTATGGTAATGGAGGACTTTGAACGCTGAAGCTCAGTTTTGAGTGAAATTAATTATTTTGAACTATGGCATCATATTCCCGTGCTAATAAGATAAACAATTCACAGATAATATTTTATGGTATACTATGTGTAGGGCATGTTAAATTTATGAAAATCATCAGTTTGTAAGAAAATAATAATGGAAAAAAATTCAAAAAAATTCACTTTCATCCATATTTCCTTATCATTAAATTAAGACTTTTTTTTAAAATTTGTTATATTTTAAACTTCGGGCAAAAAATCTTCTGTCAAATAATTTCTTCGCTACAATAAATATCTCCTGGTACGCATCGTGCTGGGACTTTTATTAATATGTGGAAGTTTCAAAGTTGCGACAAAATATTACATCATATGAACATCAATGCTTTTTTAAATATTTTAATGGGTAAGCATTCAGAAATGATCATCTCAAAGACCACAGAATTAAGTTTCAATGATAAATACATCGCAGACGTAAATATTTAGTGCAGGATTTAATCATTCGTTAGTCGGAAGCGAAATAATTTCTTTGAAGCAATATTGCATTCCTTATCAGTAATTCCACTTATCAGTAAGTTTCCTTCAACGTGAAATGATTAGTTATACAATGCAAGTATTATTGTAGGAAGTATTCAAATTATAAAATCATATTTTGAGTTTGATATATATTTAACAATCTCATATTTGGTCTACATTTAATGAGACCTTAACTCTAAACTAGTTTTGAAACTTCAGGGTGCAATTTCAAATTTCAAAAATGATTCCTTCCGCTTAAAATTTCCAATTTTTTGGAATCTCATCAAACATCTGACCAATACTTGGTCATAATCATAATTTCTCATATGGATATAAAGTTGAATGAGGCGTAACATATTTAAAATGCCATATAAAGAGACGGAACAATAATGATGACTTGTTAAATGCATTATGAATGGCATAATTTTGAATTTGGAAAAATTAGAAAACAATATTTCAGATGAAAGCAGTAAAGCATTTACTCGAATTTCAAGTCCTTCAGTAATCGCAGTGCCTGATGTCCATTACACAAGGTCAATATCATGGAATCAGAACGAGACCGATCACTATGCAAGAAATCTAAGTGGATGTCTAGTAAGTACAATGATTTGTTTCGAGAATATCCTGATTCTTATTACAATTTTTCACTGAAACTATTAAACCATTTTTATTGGAACTTTCGAACTTAAAAATCCCCTTTTGAGCGATAAAATCGTAACAAATATACCGAATATAACATTTCAAACAGTGTAACCTCAGAATTCATAGTTTGATTTGACCTAAACAATAAAAAAAACTGAAACGTTAAAAACTAAGAATTTTTCGAGTTTCTCAGAATAGTTGTAGACACAGCGCAACACCATGCACTTTCCGGTCGATCGAAACAGCGAAATTGGCATTTTGTGGATCGAGATCCTCCATCAGACGAATCTAAATCTGATTATTTGGACCCATTGGATTTGAATTTCAGCCAACTTCATGACATTTACATTGCTAGTAATAGTTACCAACAATCGAAGCAAACCGATCGGCCACCAAATAATGAATCCACAGTAACTACGTATGCATAACTTAGCTTATCTCAAGCTTATCTCAAATTCAAAATTCTCAAAGATAAGAGTATTACTTTTGAGCAAGATAATGCAGTACTTTAACCAATCGCCACTGTGCACAGAAAAGCAGCTTGGGCATTATAAATCATTTAATAGGATGTATTCATTACCCATGAATTCTTCTGGATGTACATTTGATTGATATAAATGTTTCTTGTGCAGATAAATCTCTCAAAACATGAAGATTAAATTCAACTCATTCATTATTAAGTCTTGTTGATAATTTGGTCACAGAGATCATATTTTTGGATTAATATTGCTATCCTTTGTTTTCCGAATGATATTTTTTATAAAATTAAAACACTCTACCAAATTTGATCATAAAACTTCCTATGTGTCAATATTTAGAGCCGATAAAAGATCCAGCCAGGAAAAATTTCAAATAAGCAAATATTTTAAGAACAAATAACAATAATCACTAATAAAACTCTCGCCAAGAAACTTTTGAAATTTTAACCAACAAAGCATATTAATGGAACAAAATTCATGAATTTGATTATTTTCACGATTTCTACAGTTCAAAAAAACGCTCATAATTTCTACTTTTTGCATATTTTCGAAGAGTTAAATTTAATTTGATGTTCTATCAGAGAAATTTCAATTCGATAGTCTATGCGGTTTGCGATATAAGTTTCAGATACGTGGAATATTCTGGACTTTGTTTGAAAATACGAATTTTTCGTTCTATTTGCTTCGATGTATCCTGATAGATATTTTTAGCATCACGGCTCATTTCCTGAAGGATCAGAAACGTAAGGTTTTTAAGGTTCCAAAAAGATGTGAGACTTTGGGTGTACAAGAAATTATATTAAATAATAAATAACTCACTACAATGAAGAAAATTTGAAAGATATGAAGAAGTTTTTACAATTCATGTGAAAAAATGCTAAAGATTCAGTCTGATGGAACGAAGTTGTTGGTTCTAAATTTCATTGAAAGATTCTTGCCTCATAATTATCGCCATGCCTCTCGATCATGTAAACACAAAATTCAATATCTCGAGCAAGCAAACGATAAGTGCGTCCCTTTTTCTGCCTTATTTTTCCTTCTTCAACTTCTTTTTCCAAAGCAGCAATCACTTTTACAGCTTTCGATTCACTGCTGATTGATTTCTATAAATGTCCGAGAGTAAACTGAGATAGATTTCGAGAAACTTAAATATTTAAAACCTACTACGAAGACAAATTGATTGTATCATTTGAACTTGATAATAAAGCTTCATAATAATCTTTCTGATAGTTTCACCTTAACTAACTCCAAAAAAAAAATGTAATATTGTCAATTTGACTCAACGTTTGGCTTCCTCCAAAATTTTCAGAATTCTATAAAATCTGTTAAATAAAATATCAGGAATAATTTATACTAAATATGAAGGTTTTAAATCCAAAAACTTATGGCCTTTTGAAACTGGAATTTTGTAGGATTGGATAGTTTTGGTTCGTCAATTTCCATTTCTTCACAGTGCATGCTCTGAAAAATGAATTGCTGCACAAATATGACAAATTTTCAATAAATGAATATTTACATATTTTGGAAAATCAGTAATTTTAAATGTATTAAATATTCGAACGTAGTCAAGCAATAAGCGAAAAATCAGAGCACCAATAAACTAACTAAATCTTCTAAAACTATTCCATTATAAGAAAATAAAAAAAAAATCACAATGCCTGGACGCAAACAAAATAATTTGTTCGAGTCATAAGCAAGCCCCATTGTTTTCATATTCTGTTTGACTGTAGCATTTTTATCCCAAGCTTTTCGCATCTCTTTACTGCAATTTATTAAATACATGCACAGCAAAATAATGAGCATCTAATGATTGAATGAAGGAAAGATCAGAATGAGAAAACTATCATAGAACGGCAGCAGACGAGTCAAAAACATTATAGTGAGAAAATATATAAACGACAATTAGAGTAAAGTGTTTGAGGTTTATATTTAAATTAAAGAATTAATGTAGTAGTCCTTAACACAAAGATGACCATTCTGTTTCACTGAATTATTCTCACTTTTGTAGCCGATGGAGAGGTCATGGAAAGAAGAGAAACGAAAAAAAAAAATCAGATTATCATCCTTTTTAACATTACCATGTTATACCATCCATAGCTTTTCGTTTTTTCACCGCTTTCTTTTTCGCAGCAGTCAAATTTTTACTGTAATTAATGCGTCGGCGAGCTTTTCTCCTTCCATGTTTCACCGATCTCATTGTGTCTCTTTCCACTATCAATAATTAACCTTTAATCTGGTTAATTTAATAATGAAATTATCCATAAACAATTTCTTCCTTTCTTTATTTTTAAATAAACCCAACAGCCATTACTTCAGAATCTATCCCGATTCCATTTCCTAAAATGATTGCTTCTGTTCCCTGCTCCTTATCTTTTAAGACCCGACATTTCCCACATCCTCATCCACCAATAACTGCTGGTTGAAAACAAAAACTCGCAATGACTCCCCTCAATATCAGTCACTACTCACATACCTCCGTGAAATGTGATATATTCGGTCACCATGAAAACATACGTTGCAGTCCAAGACGTGGAATTAAAGAGACTTCACATTGTGCTGTTGTCATATATATTGAATGGTGCTTATTGTGTTTATAGAATGTCATGGAACGAGAAGTAATAAAAAAGGATGAGGATCGTTTGGTAAGGGAACAACGGTTACGTAAGGCCGTTTATAATGCCATTGTAACTTTATCAGAACACGTTGTTGAAACGACACTCCAAATAATGGTACTTTATATTTGTTGCCAAGACTCTACTTTTATGTAAAAGATATTGCAGAAATTTCATTAATTTTGTTAAAGTTAAGATGCTGTTTTGCAGTTGAACAATCTGGATCAAAGCAGTTGGATGGAAGTAGTCGAGGAACGATATCTTGGCCGAATGTGTGGTTTCCCGCTTTGCACCAATCCAACAGAAGTGAAGAATACACAGAAATATCGAATTGATTTGAAAAATAAAAAGATAAATTGTTTTTGATTCTCTCAGTAAATGTTTAGCGGAGTCAAAGTGCTACAGTCCAAAATGCTGCAATATTTAATGTTCTTCCTTTAACTCATTAGGAAACATTTTTTTTTATACCTTCAAAATTTGCTTTCTGTTTTCCCTGTATTCATTTTATGATTTTGTGAGTGGACTGGGTACAATTTTGCCAGTAATTTGATCTTTTTTGACAAAAATTTCATTGAACTAGAAAAAATCTTTGATTACTCTGGAAGAAAAGGCTTCGTAAAGAATATATTGATCAAATAGAAAAATCTGCATATATATCTTTTAATGGAATCAAGCGTAAGGCTTGGGAAGTTGGAAAATTTGGCATTTATATTAATAACTCAAGAAAAGTGTAATATCAGTGATAATATAACTGGAAAAATCAAGATTTTTTTTTTCGGATTTCAGTGAATTTTTTAATTGTAACATCTAATTTTTATTGCAGGTATTCGAACAATCCTCTGTTATTAACAAATTCTGTTGCCGAAGTTGTTTTTTACGTTTTGCTGCAGTGAGGTCACAATTAAAAACGGAACCTTTGTGGATAAGAGGTGATAAAGAAGGTAACTTTGCACATTTCTGTATATGATTTATTTAAATGAATTGTGGATCATATATTGTAATCAATCTTTTTGACTAAATCCTAAAAATTTAATCAATATTTCTTTTAAACAGCCGTTTGAACTGAAAAAAAATAACAACCTCTTAACAAATTCTATTGCCAAAGTTGCTTTTTACGTTTTCGTAAAAATAATGTGTATTCATAAGCAGTATTTTTTTGTCAGTAAAAATATTTGATTTAAACGGTGAAAATGTCGGACAACAACAGCAGGACACTCGTAACATTGAATTTGTTGAAGATCAGAAGTTGATAACATCACTTGAAATTTTAAAAGTAGGAACTTTACCTTATCTTATTTTTTTTCAAGTGTGAAATTGTATGTAATAGCTATTAACTTGATTTCTAGTTTTCATTAATATACTAATAAGTACTGCTATATTTATATTTCAGGTTAAAGATATGTTTTTCTTCACTTAAACGCAGAAGTTCATTTGCTCTGATTTATATGCAACATATGAATTTGAAAATAGTATAACACTTCAAATTGTGTAATTTTATAAAACAGTTGACATTACCGCTATTGTTATTTTACTCTTTGTTATTGTGCAACTGAAAAAATCAAAAAAAAAGCATGAGTGTTGCAGTTTAACGATGGACCGAGAAGTGTTGACCTGAAATCATCTTTATATTCACTGCTAATTTGTCTTTGATCGATTTTTTATTTAGATTGGTGTTACAGCAGAATCTGATAATGAGGATAATAATGATGAAATCAACATGGATGAAGAAAAAGAAGATGATGCCGATATAGAATTTCATAATCTTTGTCGCCCTTATTTTACAATGGAATCTGTAGTGGCTAGCACTGAAAGTACAAATGAATTCGCAGTTAAAAAAATCGCAGATGAGACCGTTGCGAAAATGGAGGTAGAAACAGTTCGTTGAATTTCTTTGATTAAAGAAAATCTAGTTCTTTTTAATTAGCGGTTAATTTCAATTTTTTGGATATCCTACGTATCTCTGTATCTTTCCGAATTTCAGGAAAAAAAAGGGAATAAAAGACTCTCCGAAAGTGAAAAATTGGCTCATATACGAAATAAATATAATCATAAATTCAAGCGACCAGAAATAATTGAAGCTAAACCATTTAGTTCACAACTTATTAATAAAGTCCCAAAGAACTTATGTGGAGATTTTGAGAGAACGCTGTCGTAAGTTATACTCTTTTGGCAAATAAAATTTCAGTGTTTTCTAAATAAGTTCAGTTTAGCTTACCTTGTGAATTATGTCCTCTTGCACTTTTGCACAACTTATCTCGATGAAATCTTCCGCACATATATTTTTGACTACTATGGCTTTAAAATACATGAATTTCTAGCAACAAATTTTTAAATAGTAGAACACAAGTTTGAAAAAAAATCTTATATTGTTTGCTTTTTTACATTGGAATAAAAGTAAAAATTATTAGACTTAATTTTTTCAATTTTTTAAGAGAATGGTGTGGTCCAGAAACAATTTATTATTTGCAATACCGCCATCAGTTGAATTTATCAAATAATGAAGATGAGATAATTATTGAGATGAAATCCATTATTGCCCAGTTTTATGCAGATGATCGCTCTAGTAATAAAAAGATCGTGAAAGATATATTTCTACCTCCAATTGACAATGTTGATCAGGCGAAACAGAGAATTTCAGTATTGGCTGAATTGCTTAAGCCAAGGTAAGTTCATATCTGTCATATTTTTTTTTTAGATATATTATGTAAATAATTGTTTTAGTATCTGCTTTAAAAAGGAATACAATGTTAGTAATACTCAAAAAAGTTCCTGGAAAATATTAACGCAAATTTTTTTTTTATCTTATGACAGTGAAAGAAATTCTTCCAAAAAGCTAATATCTAGTCAGAAATCTTAACGTAAAATAAGAGATGCATGATGCAAATGCATAGTTTATTAGTTTTTTTTTACACTTTTGTATTTATAGCTGGCGATTTTTGGAGAAAATGTTAAATATAAATGGATTTGGACAGCAGGTTCTAGAAATCATTTCCACGTTTCGACTATCAGCAACAAATATTGTGTTTGAAAGGAAGATATGTGACCTTGCGGTTGCCGCTATTTTCCGCTTGTAAGTAAATTTTACCATGAATTAATTAATTCTTTATTGAGGCAGAAAAGGAAATAGATCATTTTTAGAATCTATTTCAAGTAATATTAGCAGTAGCGAATTCCAGACTTGCTTATTGTGATAGATCGTTAATGGAATTCTATCCGTCTGATTGCATTGTGTCATCCAAATTTACAAAATACTTGGAACAAATAGGATGTGATGTGAAGTACTATGCTAGAATCCTGTCTCTTATCATGAATAAATTGGAATGAACAGCAATATTATCAAGATGTATGTTAATCTTCTTGGAATATATTAATACGGTTATTTCGTTTCCAGATGTTTTAATTACAAATTTTCGCTCTTCAAGCTACAATTGTGTTGTACAAAGTGAAATATAAAAATATAACCAATTATAAAACCGTTCTGGCATCTTTAGAAATAGAATAAGACATTTTTAAAATTAGAATTAAATTTAAACATAGAAGAAATAAATTAAACAATTTTTTATGTGGAACTTTTGTGATTAATAATGATAATATTTTAATGTTTCCCACAGTTTTCAAATTATTACAGAAGTCGCTATAGCAAATTTTGTATTGGTTTACTTTCCAGAAAAAGAAAGAGTAAACTGATTTTAATTTGCCGTTAACTTATTTCGGTTCATAGCTCTATTTCTTTGTTTATCCATGTATTATTTTTTGAAATGAAATAAAATGTTTTCCCTTTTTTAAAAAAACATGTTTGAAAATATACTTGTACTATTAAAAATACGGGAAAGGAATCAAATTGCTACTTGAGAATTCGTGGTTTTATCTGCAAGTATGATTTGGATTCAGAATTTCGTGCTTTGCAAAAGTGGAAGCTAATTTAGTATTTTAAATTTAAGATTGAATGAATCCAACATCCGGTAATAATTGTCAGTGATTGCTGCAGTCTTTGTGCAGGATATTTTTTGTTAACACTCTCTGCTTTTTTTTGTATCTCGTCGTTTTGATCTATGCTACGGTGAGTTCGTATCACGCAAAATTAGCTAATACTAATTTCAAATGCAAAACTCACTGGTAGCATTAATCAGTCTCTTTTACTCTTGGATTGCTAAATAATTAATTAAGTTTCATTATGTTAGAACTTTCCTTTAAAACTTTTCCATTGTATTGATATTATTTTTTGAAAATACTGCTCTTCGCAGCAATTTATAATACTAGAGAGTTGATTTTGTTCTAAAAATAACCAAAATTTATTCATAGTATACTTCGAATACAATAGGAAATTCTGAATGTCTATAGATTATGACGAGAAATAATGACCAAAACTCATCGACTGACATTTCCCGAAACTTTGTTGTCAAAGTCCCATCTAGTTTCTGGTTTTTCTTTTTCACTTCTTTCCGTTTTATTTTCCGTAATTTTTTTTTAGCTTCGTTTTCGATTTATCCAACCATGCTCCAGTGTGTCTTAAAGTTTCGAGAATAGGTTTCGTAGTTTTTTCATTTTCCCAAAGATCATTTCAGTTATTTCTTCTTCAATATTTTTCGTAGGCGAATTCGGCAACAGTCTTTTAATAAAAATAAAGGATAAAATTTTCCACGATGATATTTATAAACATATGCATATATAAAATAATTTTATTAGTTTGTCGTTAATAATTTAAAAACTTGAATTTTAAAATGGTCGCTGGAAACATTAATTCTGCCTACATCACTATCTTTAACAAATCATTACGCCTTAAAATCATTTCTTGGAAATCACCTACATTACTACCGGGAATTATCTACATTGTTACGGTTACCTACATAAAGCCATTTTCGACGAAATTCACAATACCGAAAGCATACGAGATTTAACGTAGCCGTGTGTTGATCGTTAGGGCTGTTATTTCATTTTAGGTTGGTGTAGTTTAGTATGAGGCTTTTTGAGAATGGGAGATATGTTTTATTGTTTTTGGCGTCAATTCGATCCTCATAAGGAGAGAATAGTGACGCAACTTGAGTGTCTGTTTACATTATGGTCAATTAACTGGTTAATTGTTTATTAATACATTTTGGATTAATTCATTCATGTCTCAATGTAGTGAATTCAGTTGATGTATATGAAGCCCTTCAACCAACAAATTAAATTGGTATATCGAAATATATGTAGATAGAATTTCACAAAATAAAAGCGCTATTCACAAGAATCAAAAAATAGCTGTTTGGGTAATCACGTACTTGTAAAAAATTGCATGCTCTTCAGTTTGTGAATCTTAGATAAGAAGTAGAGAGTTTGATGAAACTCTGACATCGCAATCGATAAGTTAACTGAATACTGGAGATATTCAACCTTGTATTTTGGTTGAACAAATGCCGGCTTCCTGTTTAAGGTCAATGACTGATCTTTGGAAATATGTCGGTTAGTGACTGAGCGTTAGAAAAATATAACATTGACTTTTGGAAAAATATAACAAAATAATTTCTATGATTGGTGTCTTGTTTTCCGCACGTTCGTTCAGTTCGAGACGTACCACATAAACTCAGACAGCAGTAGCATGCAGCATAAAGTTCAAATATATATGATCTTTTTTGGTGTAATTTAAACCATATATTCTGGTTAAAATGAAAAATATTTTGCAGGGTTTGTAAAATTCTGTAGGTAAAAAAAATGGCGGAACAAACAGAAAGAGCGTTTCAGAAACAACCCACTGTATTTTTGAATAATAAATTGCGAACTTTGGGAATTGGTAAGAAGGCGAAAAAAGATATACGATATGTTCGAAATGTTGGGTTGGGATTCAAAACACCACGTGAGGTAAGTATGTGGTGCATTTTTGACTTGCATTTATCATATCTGAAGTTTTATTTAAGATACTTTTGGATACTATGTTTGTGATCATTTATAGCTCTTAGAATAGATTTTGCAGAAACGTTTTCAATATCGATTAATTATGTCCTGAGTTAGGGGGATTTTACAAATATATTTTAAAGCCCTTTAAAAAGTGTTCATTATTGTTCAAACTTGGAAGAAGGAGCAGGACTCGATCTAATGATGTAATGCATTTCGAGTATGGTTCAATTGCAGGCCATAATCGGGACATATATTGACAAGAAGTGTCCATTCACCGGAAATGTTTCGATTCGCGGACGTATATTGACTGGCGTTGTTGTAAAAATGAAAATGCAAAGAACAATAGTAATTCGACGAGATTATTTGCATTTCATCAAAAAGTATCGCCGATATGAAAAACGTCATCGTAATATGTCCGTTCATTGTTCACCTGCCTTCAGGTTAATAATTTATCATTTTTTCTTTTTCACAAATTTTTCAGTTTCGCTAAAAATAGCCACTTTCTCCCTTTTCTTATTTTTCGTTTAATTAATGCAGTTTGCAGCTAAGCTCATTGTAAGTCTAGCACTTATTTAGTTAGTGCATGATATTTGTCCGATATTATAAATGTGGCTTAACCTCATGCCTAAAAATTTTTCCACTCTTTATCTATCATAGCTGTGTTTAATATATAGCGAATTTTTCAGGGATATAGCAGTGGGAGATATTGTAACAGTTGGTGAGTGTCGTCCATTGTCGAAAACTGTGCGCTACAATGTGTTGAAAGTATTAAAAGCGTCTGGAGCTAAAAAGTCTTTCGACAAGTTTTGATAAAAATATTTTCATTTTTTTTTTTTGTTATTTAACTTTGCAGCATTAAATTGTTGTTATTGGTTTAGAATTCTTCTGTAAATTGGTCAATTCGCGGCGAAAGGTCTCGTCTTCTGAAAAAAGCTTTGATATAAAAGGTTTTGATATATACAAAAATAGCTTTTCAGATTAAAGGACATAATAAATGTATTTATTACATAATTTCTAAGGAATTTTCGAATTTACATATAACATTAGAATGATTTTTAAAGAAAATAGATGAATTATAATTCTGACAGACTGATATGTATTTAGGTTTGGGTGGTCGCAGTAATTATAAAGATGTCGAAGTCTGATTGTGACTGCTCTGCTCTGGTGCTCTTTTATTGCCAGAGCGAGCTAGCGAGTTAAATTTATTCAGTAAACTCAAATTCTTTACAAATACTTGAAATTAAGTCTGACGATTTTTTGAGTTTCTCGAGTCGTTGTTCGATTTATAAAATTTAATCTCGTAGAAAATTGTTCTGCATTTTTGTGGTGAAGTTTCCAAACAATATACTTTACAATTATATCATGGTACATTCTTAGACATCTCTTCGAGAAAACAGTTTGTTGGAATTATTGTATTGCTAGCGTGAATCAAATTTAGTCCGTGGAAAGCTGATGAACTCAGCCAGTCAAGAGCGGTTTTATTTATGACTGAAATATCAGCCATTTGTCGACAGTTCATTCTTCAATTTATGTTTCGGAGAATTTGCTCATTGCTCACTTTTGCACGTGGGGAATGTTAGAGGAGGACAGATTTCTGTTGAATTTCATTATTTTTTAAGCTATAACTAATTAACATTATAGCTTAAGGTAGTGCAAATAATACTGACAGGACAGCTTGTTTGAGACTTTATATAGTGAATTTTCACCAAATAAGTTTTTTTCGCAATATCAAACAATTTCTCTTGGAAATAGTCTTTCTAGTTTCTAATACAACGAAGTAGAAACCGCAATTATTTCGATAAATCATCCGCAAGATGTCGTTATTTGTACTACTGAAATTTTCTAATGCAGTTAATTTTTCAATCCTGAAACTTAAATTGTGTACGCGTTCCTCTAGTAAAGAATTTTGGCACTTAAGTTATTCGTTCATTCTCACGATGCCAATCCTTAATCCGTTTAATTGACTTAGCAGTTGAATTTTGATTCTTTTCTCTCAGGATAATGTAGGAAAATTGAATCTCCGTCAAATGATCTATTTTTTGATCTATCTTGATCATTTGGTGATAATCAAAAAATAGGGAGAAAAAGAAACTAAAATGATTACAATCTTTCTTGCGAAATATATTTTTTTAAACTAATAGAGAGCAGTAAAAATTTACACATTTGCAAGAATGTCACTGTGCTATGGCCGCTTTCGCGATAAGTTAAAATAGTATTTTCAAAATAAAAAAAAGTATCTCGAGAATCAAAAGTCCAGTAGGGGTGCATATACTTGCATTATTTCGCGGATGGTAGTAATTTCAGGTGCCAGTGAACTAAGCCACGCTATTATTATGTTGCTATTGATATATCTGAAGAAGTTTTAATATATCTTAGACATTAGAGGGAAAATTGTTCCATGAAATAGTTCATGATGAATTTAAAGTATCAACGTTAACAGTTTAAATCTACCAGTTCCTCATTTTTTTGTTTACACTTATTTAATCGTATACTGACTCAAAGTATAAAAAATTCTTCTGAAACGCCTTTTTTTATCAGATTTTTTTCGTTTTGAAAAAGAATTTTTGAACAGCTGGAAATGTTTAAATTTGAAGTAATTTTTACAAAATAAAAACTAATCTTCAATCGACAATATGTGAAAATGAGTAAAATATCATAAAAATAAAAGCTAGAGACTTCAGATGGCTTTCATAAAGTTAATAATTTTCAAAAAATATTTTTTGCAAGTGAATCGCTGTCCATAAAACACGTACTATTTCAGCCGCTTATCAATTCTCTCAATGTTTGTAAATTTCTGGTCCTTTTAATATAAATACATTATTTATATGAGAAAAATTATTCCGAATGTTAGGTCCATTCTTTTTTTCCACAAATTTTAAGTACCTGTTGTTTGACTTCATGAAAATTATTCTTGTTAACTTGGTAAATTTGAAGTTTTGCATTTTTATTTTTTTATTTTTGAGCTTTTATCATACCCCACATTCGAGTCGATAGAATTTGTAACATCTGTCTTCAGTTTCACTATATTCATATTATCCCTATTCAAAAAGCTAGACCTATCAAAAACCAATTTAATATTTATTAATTAAATAATATTTTCCGTTTTTTTCTAGATGTTAAAAACTAGTGGGAAATTATTTGAGGGGAAAAAATATTTCTTCTAAATTTTATTTATAAAAAATGAGTTCTCATCTTTGGAGTACATTTGACATAGATTTAAAATGGAAGTGTCCCATCAAGCTGTTCGGCTCTACTCATATCAAAAAATCCCGATTAGAGAATAGATTAAAAAGATTAAAATATTGTATTATGAAGACTAGCAGCTTAATTACTTTAAAATAGCACTAACAGTACATAATTTGTTATTCAGGGAAACACTGTTAAACATAGGAGGAGAAAATAGAAACAAAAACTAGACAAGCCTAATTCTTTTTTAAGTCCATCCTTAATTGACGGAGAAAAAAAGTTCAGACTTAGTGAATTCAAATTGCTCAGTGAATCTGCTGGATGTCATTAATGATGTAGTGCTTCTCGTACGAATCAGATTAAATTATTTCTTTTTCCTTTTATTAAAATTTTAATCCAAATCCACCAAGTTTTTTAACTATATTTGCATCAGCCTATACAGTTATCACTTGCTATTACTTCGTACGCTATAGCATATCGATGATTACAAAGAATCGAAGTGATGGACAATACATTTGAATCTTCTTTTTGCTACAACACTTGTTCCACTTGTTTTGATTTGCTTTTCAAATAATTGTTTGTTATAAGGAAGTTATACTTTTTTCCCACATAAAAAATTAATGGAAAACACGTCTTAACAGAAGGTGTATGCTGTTTAAAGGGGATTGGTTCTCCCGGTTCCCAGGTCAACACGATGATTCAGTGGTTCGGTGGATTACGAATGGTAACGATACTACTAAGTTCCTATAAAAACTTATTTACACTTTCTAAAAAAATTCGCAATGCATAATCTTATCCCATGCACTAAAGATATTCCACGCAATCCCGAGAAATTCGTGTTGTAAAAATACCAAAGCTGTCTTATATCTCGATCTATCCATTTTTCTTTGTCCTTAAAGGTGAATAAAGATCAACAAGCAGCGTTATAATTACAGAAGCGACAAAGATAGAAGAAGTATCGGTGAGACTTGAAAAGATCTCGAAAGAGTAACTGCATATTGTAATGTAACGGTATAGAGAATCAAAGCATTATCAAAAGGTAAGAGACGACAGAGGTTAGTGAGATTTGCAGTACAAATTGCAGCGAGAAACTGAGGAGGTTTGCAAAAATTTACGGTTTGCTTTAGTTGCAGAGATTAAGGTGTTGGGGAGCGAATTAGGTTAAAATTCTTCGGAATTGTTCGTAATTGACTAAGGTGCTAGGTAATAATTAGAAGAATGCAAAGTAGTAAGAATCTTCGGGACTTTTAACTGCTCGGTTGGGGCATGCATTCATCTACTCTCTCAGTCTTCCTCATTAATTCCAAATTTTCGAGTTGTAAGGAAAAGTTCAAATATAAATCATGAGTAGTTATTTTATGAGAGAATGAAAGAGAGAAGCAACCCAAAAATAAAAATAGAAAAATAACCTAAAAATATAATAAACACAAAATACATAAATTATTTGTATCAAACTCACACATAATGCTTTATTCAAAATCATTATTTTAATTGAATATCTCCATTTTTCCAGATGAGTAGTCGTTCGCACCGATCGATCTTAACACAGAAACGTCGGCTATAATGTACAGAGTGTATCTCCGAAATCTTTTTTTTTCTTATAGTAGTATTTCGCAAAGATATGTTATTGATCGTTGACTTTATGACAGTTTAGCTTAGAATTTTTCCATCGATTATCATTTCAGTCGGTGCATGAACGAATGAAATGACAGCTGCGAAGTATTTTGGAGAAGAGAAATTGGAGGATGCAATTTACGCGATATATTTACGTAAAGTACGCTATGTATCTCCATCGAGCATAGAATTTCCGGTATTTTCTCTATTTTTTTGGTGGTCCGTTTTCAGATCTTTGAGCGAAGAGTAGAGAAAGGGTGAATTTTTCTAAAACTCAGATTTTCGTGTCTTTTATATTTCATTGTTTCCATTACTATAGGTAGGCATTTCCAGGATGACCGGGCACAGGATATAAAGAAGTATGGCATTTCTATTGATAACGCGGACCATTTGCAATGGGAAACCATTCGAGAACGAATCATTCGTGCTGGAACATTGCAGAAATTAGTTGTAAATTTTTGCATTGTTCTCAACTTGTAACAAAGATAAAAGGGATAATTTTTGAAGCTTAATGTCTTCCAGCGGTGGGGTTGACATTGTCTTTGATTTTTATAATTATGTTTGAATTGTTATACTTCAGTCACTAATTTATAAATCATTGTCATTCAGGACTTGAAAATACTAAATATATATTGAATTTATTATAGTTGGTTTTCTCTTGATTTGTAAATATATAATTAGAAATGATCTTATTAATAATAATTTAGAGATTTTAAAGAATAGAGAAAATAAACTTTTTTTTTATGTTTTTATTAAATAATCTTTAAGAAGAATAGCATAGACATTAAGAAATCCTTGCGTACGCTGCGGTTTTGTATACTTTTTTTCATTTATTTAATATTTATGATTTCTAGGAATGTCTTATCAGCGATGAAATGTTGATGGATTCGAGACATTTCAATGTTTTTTTCGCCACTTATCGTTCTTTCGCAACATGTTCAAATGTACTCGAACTTTTACTCCAACGTTACGTATCGCTTGACATGAATTCGTTGGTGACTGGCAAAGCGAAAACTGTCACTTTACAATGGTCTTTTTTTAGATTAACGTGAAAATTGTGAGTATGTGCTGACTTGAAGGATACTTGCCAAACATATTTTTCACTTTCTAAATAATTAAGAATAGAAATTATCTCCACTGAATTTATTGATTATTAGTCTTTTTTTAATTTGGCAACAGTTAAAAATATTTGCGGATTATCAGTTATAATTTTGGTATAACAATAATTGTTTTACAAATTGCAAAGTGAAAATAATTCTTCTAATATATTTGGTGAAAATAGAGAATTTCAGCTCTCTACGTTCAGTAATAATGTGTTGGTTGGAAATGTACCCTGAAGATTTCAATGAACCCGGTGCCGATTTTGCTACTTTGATGCGACTAATCGAGTTTGGTAGAATTCATAAAATCACCGATGTGAGGACGAAAGCTCGGCAATTGCGAGAAAGTTATAAACGTCAAATTATGGATGGACGTTATTTAAGTATGCATATGTTTTTGGTTAGAATTAACGAATACCAACTTTATTTTGTTTTTTTTTTTCTTATATTTCACTTAATTCTTCCAAGTTCATAGTTTCGTGCTAAGCTTGGTCTGAATAAGGTGTAGAAATATTTTATGAGTATCAACTAATATTTTTTTTTTTTTATGCAAAAAGAATTATACTGGAGTTGGACGAACTTTGTGTGGCAGTTTTATTTTAATTTTTGAATATTTGCATTTTATAGCTCAAATACCTTCAATGGAGCAGTATGTCTTCAGTACAGGATATGATGCACCAGATTTCGATACGTGTGTACAGAGGGCTAATATGTTCGATATTGGAAGGGAGAATTGCGTACAAATTGCTGAACAACTCACGTTTTGGGATGCTGTAAGGTTTTTGTACTATCGGCGTCTCCAAGTTTCACGTAATATTTTTTTTTCATTCAACCATTGTATTTGCAAAAGCAAAACTCATGATCTAAGCAATGGCTTTTTTCATTTAATCATTTTTTGCAGGAATTGTTCAAGGAGTTATTACCACAGCAGTGTCAAGGTTGCGTCTGGAATAAAAGAAATAAGCGAGGGCCGGAAACAGTATACACTGTGAAGGCGACAATTGATCAGGTTTCATTATACATATATATATATATATATATATATATATATATATATATACGCCTTAATTTTTGATAAAGACAGCTGTTAAAGGAATTGATAAACGCTGCTGTAAAGATTTCTTAAAATTTTTTGTTAAGTCACTTATGGTTTCAAAATATTAAGCTGTTAGAATATACCTAATATAAGAATTTTATTAGCTATTCTTGCAACCTAAACTTAGCCATATGCTAATAGCCTTAACTTATTCAAAAGTATTACCACACAAATATCTCCTTCAATTCAATTTAATTTTAATATTCAATTTTTTTCAGAAATATATTGTAAACCAAAAATAATCAGTTTTCAGTTCAATGCAGTTGTTCAAAAAGTGATGACAAGTATAGTTCTTCCGGATTGTCGACCTGATTTTCGAGCAAAAATAATCGCAAAATGGATTGATGTTGCAAGGGTTTGTTTGAATATTGGATTGGTTTTTCAGTCACTAAATATAAATTGATTATTTCTAAATCTATACAATTGACTTAAAGTTATTATTTTACAATGTGTGATATATACATATGCCTCTACGAAATTTCGTTTTAGGAACTGAGAGCTTTGAAAAATTTCTCGTCATTAAAAGCAATCATATCAACACTTCAGTCCGAACCAGTTCATCGGTTGAAATATACATGGACATTGGTTTCTAAGTATTAAGCTTGTCTAATTTGGCTCGAAAATTTTCATTTGTTCAATATTAAGAAGAAATGAATGAAGCCATTGTTTTTTAGTGCATCATTAACCCAATTCCGCGAATTAGCGTCAATATTTGATGCAGATAATGGTGGTGAAGAAAGTCGAGCTAGACAAATTCTTGAAGAAGTATGATTTATGTATTTGTTTGTTTTTCTTCAGTTTTTGATTAAATTAATGCATGAATGTATTTAAATCCCAAAAATTTTATACACATTTCAATCACTGTAAATTTTGCACTTTAGGTATTTCATTTTTAGGAAAATTTAGCAGAGACTGCACAGTTTAATCATTTTCGTTTTAGGAAGGTACAGCAAAGAAATCACCACTGAGGCGACCACAGCTTATTCAGAATTGTCGAAGAACAAAGAGTGATGTTAATTTAGCTGAATCTCAAGGAACTGTACCTTATCTGGGTACTTTTCTCACTGATCTCTCCATGATTGACCAAGCTAATCCAGATTTCACTGAGGGTAAGCTCTTTTCCAGATTTAAGAATTATTTAATTGAAATTTGGACGGAAAGACAGTTTTTAATTTTATTTTTTATTTTTTCTCAGAAGGCTTAATAAATTTTGAAAAGCGACGAAAGGAATTCGAAATAATTGCCAAGATTCGCCTTTTCCAATCTGCATGTCGTGCGTATAAAATTCCCATGGATATGGCATTCTGCTCTTGGTTCTGTTTTCTTCCGGCACTGGATGAAAATCAATGGTAATTTTAAGATTTTATTTTCCATATTTCTCGGTATATTACCCATCCTCTGTTGTATATCTAAAAATTTATTTTATCATAAATTTTTTTGCATAACGAAACAATATAATTCATTATTTTATCTTTATACAGCGGAATTAGCGAAAAATTTCTTGCTCATCTTACGTTGTAAATAGGCTGATTATCAGAGATCTCAAGGACTTATTATTCAACAATAGTTATTCCTTTTTGTTGTATATGTTTCTTATTTTCTCAGTTTAATTTTGCTAGTTATGTCAAATTTAAATATTAGTCATTTGTATCCCAGACTTCTATTTTTCGGTAGTTTTTTTTTTTTCAACAACTAAATCTGAAATGTGAAAGTGCTAATTTTTTGAGATGATGTCAGTTTATGAGAATTAATGCTAAGGAGGTATTTCTGGAATAAAAAATTTTCAGTTTCGAATCCACTAAATTTTTTTACTGTTTTTGATCAGTGCTTTGCGAATTCAAAAATTTCGCACAAATTTGACACAACTATTCGAAAATTTTCTCTTAACAATTTCATATTTGAAAATGAGATTATTTTATAGTAATTATTGTTAGCAGACAATTTTGTTCGTGTAAACCATTATATTGGTGATATTTTCAACTCTTAAACTTTAAAATACATCTTTTTCAGTTTCATAAGATCATTGGAAGTGGAATTGCCGACTAATCAAGTGGATTCATCAAAGCCACTCCGACCACCACAAGTATCAAGAATGTACGATTTTTATTTAGTTTTTTAAATAATGATGGAGGAAAGTATATCATTCTTAGTTCTCGGATTATTCTTCAGAAGTATTACTTACTGTTGCAGTTGATAGCTAAAAAACATTAATGATAATTTGATGATCGTAATCTCAGAAAATTACTAGTTATGAATTGAGATTTGCCGTTGTCTTTTTGTCGATGTAAAAGTGATTTTGAATAATTAAACTTCAGAGTAAAAAGCATAATAAAAGATAACTATGTTCGGTGAAATGAGCGGCAAAAAGTTTATATGCGATATAAAATATGAATTTTAATATCGAATGAATCTTCAACAGCGCTAATATTTCTATTCATGATTTTACTATCGCAGTTAATAACTGAAAGACATTAATAATAATTTGATAGTCGTAATTTCAGAAGATTACTTATGAAATATGGCTTGC
The DNA here is from genome assembly GCA_008729115.1 of Dirofilaria repens. NCBI lineage: Eukaryota > Metazoa > Nematoda > Chromadorea > Rhabditida > Onchocercidae > Dirofilaria > Dirofilaria repens. The sequence continues at coordinate 1,718,212 of SNRZ01000003.1, read as the reverse complement.
CCATAATTTAAAATTGCTATATAAAATTTTGCATAATTTTTTAATTTTCCCTAATCATTTTTCGGAATAGAAAATATTAATTTAAAAAATAGCAATCTTAGGTCTAAATTGTTTCTGATATTCTTTTCGGCTCTGAGGTTTTAAGAATAATACAATTTTGTAGTTTCTTGTTTTGGATCGTTTACTTGATTCGGTAGAGCCCTTATAATTTTATTACCATCTGAAATATTCTTTTCATCTTTGTTCTTTATGAATTAACTTCCATCGTTTTAAATTGCTTCATTTATCTTGTTAATAAGATAAAAAGTTACACAAGCCATGTTTCAGGAATACATTATCACGATTAATATCAAATATGAATATAGACGAGAATCCAAATGACAACGGACAAATATCTAATGATTCAGGTATTGTGACTGAAGATTTGTGGTACGATGGTGTTACCAAACCATTTGCGCAGAAGACATTAATAACTGCTTGCAGTCCTTTTGGTATCGTTTCCTCACGATCATTTACTGCTCCTCCAACACCCGGTAATACAATTTTCTGGAAAGGTAGTTACTTTTGTAATTATGATGATATTCAATCCTTTTTGATGAATCTCACCTTTACTCATAATAGGGAGAGATATAACAATTAGATAGTTTAGAAGAGAAAAGGTTGTCATTTTCTTATTATAATTAAAAAAATTACTTTTATCTAAATAAAAGAAATTTTATCAAGTCGAATTTATACTTTTTAGGTAGTGAATTTAGTCCTAGTACAGCTTTTTCACATCGTCGGTCTACAAGCGGTTGCTGGGACAGAAAGCATCAACCAAATGATGTCTCTGTTGGTATTTCATTCAGTTCTTATGGAAATATGGTAGTTGACACAAATTTAACGGATGATCTGATATAACGTCGAAATTCCCATTACTGATATGGGATTCTGATAATCTTGAAAAACACATAAAAGAATTTGCCATGAAGCATTTCGACAAGAGAAAAATATAAGATATATTTTATATTATCACCTTATGGCAATTCCTATGTTGGGTTGATTGCAAAGAAGTGCTTGCTATGAAGCAAAAATATCAGTCAACAGTGATCCGATATTTTGATTGAGAATAAAAAGCTCAAGCGCTTCTTTTTCTGAAAAACATTTATCATAGTGAAAACGCAGTAGTAAATTCCTAAAACTCATTAATTTTTTTTTCATGTTTGCCTACTAAAGCACTGCAGATTTTAATTATATATTGCAATTTTTATTTTTTAGACGCCAGAAACATCGTCAGGTTCATGCATTTCGGCCAATTCACTGCAACAGACAACACCATTCCATTTAGCTCGAGTCGCTTTAGATGATTCAATGAAAAATGGTTCAGGCGCTGCTAATTACAAATGTATTAAGGTTTGATTTAAGAAAATATTCAGCTATCTTATCAAAAACAATGAGAAATAATATGTATTCTAAATACACTGCAGAATTATTACAAATGTAAAAATGGTTTCATTTCTATTATATGGATCGCTAAATATTGCAGGATAATATTCATAAATTATCGTTATTGTTTTTCTAAAATCGAAATGCAAAATCATATTTTTAGATCGAAAACAATGATAGAATGGCAGAATTAATCGAAAGAACTTTGGAAAAACATCTTATCTGTGGTGATCATTCAGAATATTGTCTTGTGCAGCTTCTACCCGATGGATGTAAATCTTGAAAACTTTATAACTTTTGATGTTTTTGAAAACTTGGTATTTTCTAAATTTTTATTTTCTAGCCTTGAACATTTGTTTAAATTATCCAAGAACGAGGGAAAGAAAAATTTGTTGATAAATTTTGTAGCATATTATTGATCTTTTAAAATTGACCAGCATGAGCTTTAATTACGGTAAGATTTTCATATTTCTGAGAACTGACAGTTACACTCCACTATGTATTACTCTTTTATAGTCTTGAAATTTTTTTAAAGTAGATATTGGCTTCAGATTTTCAATTTTTGCAAGAACGGAATATGTTTTTCCTTATTTAGATGAATTTTGTTTGCCGGAGAAATGTAATCCATATTATGCTGTTGCGCCTGATCCCACTTCGACAATGTTAAATTTTGTGTTACGACGAAAAAGCGATGCGGAACGAATGGCAGTGTCAGGCGGTATCGCACCATCGGCTAAAAAAATGAATAAAATGAAACGATGCAATTTATTGCGATGGAGTAGTGGTTATTTATGAATTATAGGTTTTCAAAGCGAATATCTGTTCAATTATTTAAGATATATTTAATGCTCTCTTAATATATTAAGTGAATGATGAGAGTAGAAAATGGTAGCTTCTTTTAACATTATGAAATCTGAATATATAAGGTTTTGTACAAATGGACATTTCTAATGAAATTGTTGTTTCTGCAAATAATAAGATGAATGTCATATCGGTTTTGTACAATACTTTTTTAGAAAACATTTGCAGTCGTCAGTATTGATTTTGTCACATGAACTAGGGTTTATCTTCCAGTCGCAGAATTTCATTATGGTTCGTCCCAGTCAGAATTTTACTATGTTTCGAATCTTACAAATTAGTGTATATTAAGTAGACCATAAACTGAGAGCAACTAAAGTTTAGTAAATACTAACAACTAAAAAGATTAATTCATCGTTATATTATTTCCCAAATCTTGCACATCGTATTGTTTCTTATGCCTGAAATATTTTCGATTTACTTTTTTATTTTTCAAAAATTTCCAAAAATATGTAATTCTAAAATTCCCGGATGCTTTTGTAACCTCTTTTATACTTGCCAAGTTTCTTTTCGAATGCCAATTTAATTCATCTTTTATGTTAATTTTGCTATTATCAGCCAAAAAAAAAAAAACATTTGCATGAAAACATTAAAAAGTTCGAACTGAAATATTATGAGAGTTGCCAAGACACATTTATTCATAGTTGATAACAAATTTATAAAAACTTTTTTTCGTAAGAGTTGTTTTTGTATTCTGTATAATGATCATATTTCAAATCAACATATAAATGATGATTGCTTAAAAATGATATAATTTCAAATCGTTAGTTTAAGCTTATATTTTATTACATTATGATGTGAATTTCAAGTATTAAAGTTTTTCATATGAGAAATATACAGATGAACAATATATTTGGCAAAGAATCTTTAATATTATTCTAAAGTGAATATATCTAAAATTTGTGAATATATCTAAAATTTTTTTTGAAAACTTTATCATTTAGGAATAATCAATAAATATAGTTAATAATATTAATCACAAGTTATCATTACTTTAAGTTTTTTCAATGAATAATGTATAATCCGTCTGATATCTGTATTAATTAGTAGTTGTTGGCTTTCTTTCATTATACCAACGAATTCGATTGCTAATTTTTATACGTTTTCCAAAATTATTGTTAAAAGTCCGGAAGCCTTAATATTCTCTTTGAAACTTGCGACATTTTAATATAAATATTTCTAAAAATGGCATTATTTTTTATCTACAGTAATTGAATTATTACTTCACTCTTTTATATATTCATTTTACATACTTTATCTGTTTCTTTATTAAATTTTTGAATTAAATTAGAATTACAAAATTTTTTTGTCAAAGATTCCGGTTTTCATAAATATTATGCAGTAAATGTCGTTCTGAAATACACTTTGTATATTGTTTTACGTATTATATTTCTTGTTAACAATAAGTGAACGTATTGTAATAGCGAATTGATGACTATTTAATTTGATGCTTTCATTTGAAATCTTTCTTTGGTGCTATTTTTACATTATTTGCAAACTAACTGTTCAGATTTATTTTATTCATTAATAGGGATTTTCCAGTTATGTTGAGAATAAAACAAAGATAATTTGTGATCAAACCCATCGTGTGAGATAATAATGTTGTTAATCGTTGAAGTTTTGTGTTATTTTCTTAATCTTATGCTTGTCGAAACTGGCAACTTTTTTTTCCATGAAAAATATAGCGAGCTGTTAATTTCAAGCTCGAGAACTTGTGGATTGTAACGGCGACAAATTCAATATTCATATACTTGCTAGATTTGTTTTCATGATCATATCCTTTCAAAGACAGATATTAACTCTGTATTATACCCGCCTTTATTAAACAGAAAGTATACAAGAAATTCCGAACATCAACTTCAAAATTATTTTGTGGGTAATCCGATTCACATTTCTGCTTTATCTGGTGAGACATATTGATTTTTTTGATGTTTAGATTCAAATTCTTAATAAGAACTAAAGTTTGTCGGGAATCATGGGACAAGTCAAATTCTATTTTGTCAGTCAGGAACACATAAAATTAACAAACGCTAACAATACTTTATTACAATGCAGATATAACACGTTCGTGGTTCAGGATCAATTTTGAAATTCACATGGTAGGGTATAAAAAGCCAGTTGTTTTCATATCTCTCCAGTAATGCTCTTGCCACTCAATAATTTTTAGGAGAAGATTAGGGTTTGCCTGTTTATTCGTTTTTCTTGCATGATTTATATATTTCGAAGAATTACAGTATATCAGTGGTAAGTTGATTGCTTGTTTCTTTTCTTCTCTGTGAGATGATGGGAAGTGAACTTTCACATTTAAATAGTGATATTATAAGATTAGAAGGGAATATTCAAAAGAACTCTATGATATTTGTGTTGCCTTCTGCCAGTGGTGTCCCATAGTTATTCAATCCAAAAGCACCGGAATTACAATCATTGAACTTCTGAATAGTGTTCTAATCAACCTAGAAAAAATTAAAATGCTTTTTAATATGACAGTTTGCATTGAGAGTGCGAGCAAAAGTCAAATATCACAATATGGTAAAAATTTTTGAACTTCACTAAATTTCATATAATTTAAAATTTTTCCTGGCGAAGCGAAAGTTCTGATGAAGATGCTGATGAGACTTGCCGATTTATTTGATTGAAAAATGCGCTTCATATACGGCACATTATAGAATTGCAAAAGATAAAAGCAAGCTGAGTTTTTCAGAAATTTTTTGAAAGTCTTATCCAAAATCCATATCATAATGATATTATAATATATCAAATCTTTTAACAAATTATGCAAAGCTGTCAGTAATGCAGATGCAAATTTTCTTAATATTTGCGACTATTAGAACGCGAAAATAAAATTTCTAATGCTTATTATTTGTCGGAAGTTTGTTCAGTCGACTTCTGGTATATATATTCTGCTGGTGTTATTTTGATTCATTCTAATTCTAAAATATTATGTTATGAAAAACTTGAAATGCTTTTTCGGAAAAGGAATCCAAGTCATTTCTCATTTTATTTAAGTCAGAACAAAATGATTTTCATAGCTAATTGTTAGAAAAGAAATGTATCCAATGCATATATCGCATATATATTATTATTATATATTACGATAACAATTAGAATATCATCATTTGTGCAATTGATGCATTGAATATAAGAAATAAACTTATCGAGAGTTTATCCAAATTTATCACATATTTTGTTATTAAGTGATGTCTAACGTGGGAGAATACTTCTTGGCGGAAGGTGATGCTTTTCTATTACCATCAAACGCGATTTATCGGATTAATAATAAATTAGACAATACATCGGATCTTTCATCAGTATATTCAAACGAGCCGGAATCCGCAATCGATGATTCATTTGATGCAGATGAATTATATATGGATGATGCTGAATTCACTCGAAGACTTTACAAGTTTTTCATAATTTAACTATTGATTTTCCCATAATCTCTAAAAACATTATGGTTTTCAAATAAACAAACAATTAGAAAAAATGCTTTGTTGCAAAGAAGATCTATTCAACAAATGGATGTCCCAGTATGTTATGATTTTTTTATTGTTCAACTTATAATTTTAAGAAATATGAACTATTCTGATTTCAATCATACAAAAAATTTTGAAGTGTGCAAAAAGTTCGAGCGAAAGTTGAAATTTGTTAGACATATTTAAAGTTATCAATTCAATATTACTAGACTTGTTCAATTGTAGATTTGGCTTAGATATAAATGGTTTTCCATTTCGAGATGATCTGTTTTTCGAAACATTCGATAAAGCCGCGAATTTCACTCTAAATGTACAAGAAATTTCATGGTGGCAAAAATTCAAAGGGATCAAAGCAAATCCAATTCAGGCAAAATTCTTTTGTTCTAGCGTTATAAATATAATGTATATTTATAACGTCATTTATAAATTTTTCAAAAAATATCTTAAAAACTCAATTTTTTGGGACATACAAATGAGGAATATGTGACTTTTCGAAAATTGTCATCTCGTAAATCTGGTTAAAATAAGAGATCGAAAAAGTCTGATCTAGAAATACTACCCAGATTCTGACCACTTGGAACTTAAAAACTAGACAAAATCAATCGCGATTGAATTTTTAAACATGTCAACAGTTTCTGTTAGACCCAATCCTATAATGATCATTGGAGCGCGATAAAAACTTACCAATTTTTTTCTTGTTCACCGCAGATTATCGATATCTTAGATACCATACGTAGCACTTTGGGATTATTTCGGTGGTACATCATGTCTGGATATCAATTGTACAGCGGGTGATCAAATCAACGTGCTTTGCGAAGAATTTCAGTGATTTTCGAATTCATCTTCTTCTGATATGCTTTCCATAATTTATCAGTATAGAGATATATAGCACAGTGACTAAAAAATCGTTATATTTTCAAAAGTTTTGGTTTTGTAAAAATGTAATGTTAAATGAGCCATTTCCAAGCGTCGAGCATATTTCATTCCTATAACAAATATATATATATATATTGTTTTGCCGAAAAGTTTACACTAAATAATAATTATATTTCAAATAGCAACAAATTTTTTCAACAATTTAGAGTTCGCGAAATTGACGGCATAACATCAGATGGTCGGACATTCTTACGACTCCCAATGAAATGGTCATTGGGTCGATGGATTAAAAACCAATCGTTTCAATCACACATTGGATTGATACCATCTTGTTGGCTTATCAAGAAAAGTTTCTATGACGGTGAAATTTACGTTTCATAGCTACTACCACTAATTATTGAACTTTAATTATTTGGAGTTCGTAAATAAATTTTAATTTATTTGAGAAAATAAAAAATTATTTGAACATCCTACATGGTTTTTGGGAATCGCTGATCTTAGCACTGCTTATGATTATCTCCTAGAAGATCGCAGTTCTTATAGACCAGGTAAAAAAAGTTTCGGAATATTTATCATAAATTCGGTTTTGACTTGCGCAGCATTCTCTTCAAAATTAGGATAAACTCGCAAAATTTTGGGATGTACATCACATAAGAAAATTGGTTTTTTTTGAATTTTGAAATCTGCCAAGAAATGGATAAACATGAAATATGTCAAGAAAAAAATTAATGCGGAATTTCTTTCAAGGATTATTTGTCATGTTCTCGCCAATCTGGCTCAATATCGATACCCGTGATCACCGACCTTACATCATTCTTGTTATGTGCTGCAAAAGCAACAATATATTGAATGGGATGATAAAAGCTTATACGAATCAAGTTATATGTAAAAATGTTGATTAAATAACTGCGCCATGATAGTAAACAAGTTATTCCGCTGGAAAGATTTGATATTATTCTCTGAATAAATTGAAATCTAATGATCATTATAACAGTTACTTGATTCAATTTGGATATGAAAAAACAATATTGCAGCAGTTAAAGAAATTTTGAATGACATGAATACGCGATTGGTTTCCGCTTTGTATTCGCCAGCTGTTAAAGATGAGGCGGAAACTAGATTATGTTTGTCAAAGGTTGATTCATTATCATAAGTATTAATTGTCACTAATTTTACGAGAGTATAGGGAAACTGTTTCGCATATCGCTAAGCTGTCCTATTCATTGGCAATAAGAATTTCAATACGAGATAAAAACTTTATGAGCATTACTAATCTTTCTTTTTTGCTCTCTATTCTTGATATAGTAGCATTAGATAAACTTATGCAGAACAATGATTCAGATAATTTTCTTATCATTTTATGATACAATTCATTGAGTTAAATCATTTTCAAGATCAGATTTATGATACAAAATGCAAAAAAAAAGATATAAAAAAGTCAGTTGTTGACTGAAATTAGTGAGTCCAAATTTTCAAAACTATCCATATCTTTTAGCACTCATTTTTTTTTTTTTGGCTTTCTTCACTTCTTCTCTAGCTTTACTTTTAGATCAATTTTCAAACCTCCCATGCCAAGCTTCAGCGCTTTAGGATTTTTTTTTTGTTTAATAAGTACCATTCAACCTGCATATCTCGGAACAAATAAATTATACTGCTTCAGTTTAACTTGCTTCAGTTATTTTTAAATAATATATCTAGTTACTAGTGAATGTATTATTATACTTTCGCGGAAAGCAATAAACTTACTGAATTTTACAAATTAAAACTTGTTTGCTGTTTTGATTTCTTCCTTTTTTGATTTCTTTTTGTCCTAGAGTTCAATGTAAGATGACTTGGGATACGGGCAATTTAGTGTAGATAAAGTAATTAACATATATACTAGCGTCATTTATTTATCATGGATGCGTAAAAGGAAGAGAGCTGGGAAATTGTTGTCATTTATCTCACGTAGAAAAAGTGCATTTAGAGCAGAACATTTGTAAATTTTTAAGAAGTTAATTGAAAAAAGGATGCATCATTTGCAATATTATCGCCAGGTATATCAATATCAACTAGGCATCAAGAACTGTCCAAAGTATTACAGTATTATACAGCTAACTTTTCTGCTAATTTGCTAGTTAATATGATACAACAACCGAAAAATTTCTTTGAAAGATACAGTTTTCAGTTCATGTTAAAACTTTTCAAAATAAACTTGATATTTCTTATCATCTGATAAAATGAAATTGCAGAAATTAGATGGGCAAGAATTTAAAGATAAATTTGGCTCTGAAAAAGAAGATATCGATCTGGAGCGTATCGGACATACATCATTACCATTCTATATCAAGGCATGGGATTTTGGATCTAATTTAAAAATTCGGAAATTTCCTTTTCGAAATATATTTCATCTGAATTGTTCCAGCAATTAGCACAATATATAAAAATGTGCATTTGTGTTTTAAAAAGTATTTATATCGTTTGTGTGAATTATTAGAAAAATTAAAATAAGTAATTAATTGATAAAATAACCATATGAATATGTGTTGTTAAATAGTCAGCGAAATTGATATCATTTAGACCTACACAATTCGTCGCAGTCGAACTGGACGTTATTTGTTGTTTAATCGGCAATTCTCAACACTCTATGATTTAGTCTATTACTTTACAAACTATCAATCACCAATTCCGCACAAACTTAGTTATGGACCGACAAAGAATGTCAGCTAAATTTTATTTTCATCGAAACAATATTACATTTTGTGAACGTTTTGTACTGAAGGATGCATCTATCATCAGTCAAGATTCCTTTTGAACATCGAATTTGCATAACGGAAAATTAAATGAATGAATGGTTTTTAAAATTGTCATAGCACACAGTCGATTAAGACTTCGATATACATGTGATAGAATTGAGGTTGTATTTATAACTTAGATATATTTAAACTTAACAAAAGCAAAAATCTTCTCTTAATTTCTTCTTGTAAAAAAATAAGTTCATCCTGTACTTTGGCTGTTCGAAATATCGTTTCTTTAAGCAACAAGTTGTTTATTTCCACACTATTCCGGCACCATTCATTTCTCCAACTCGCGATATTCATGCAATGACAATGAAAAGCGAGCAATGGGCAGCGCGACATTTCGATCAGGTAAATCAATTGCACAGCATTCGAGAAAAGTTTTCGAAACTTCGAACGAAAAATTTTAAAAATGGAAACTAAAAACATTGATTTCTCAATTCCTCGATAGAATGTATCAGATTTTGTTTTCAGTATTTAATTGCACTGAGTTTTAGCAATTATTTCCAGATAACAGAACCAGCGCTTTTGTCACAAGCATTTTATTTTATATCCCGCTCTATTTTCGATCCTTATAAAAAGGCCCACATGGAATTTGCTGGTTCTATACAACTTGATAATCATGCTATCGAAAAAGCTCGAAGTTACATGAAGAATTTTCCATCAAAGAAATCCCTTGAAGTTTTTTCTTTTTTCCCGAGTAACTTGGCTTTTCAAACAAAATAAATTTGTTTCCTTTCACTGATGATACTTTTTTCCAGGAATCATTTTCAGGATGGCCAAGCCCGAAAAGCAGGAAATAGAAAAGTATCGCTTTTTATGCTTATATTTTATTCTTGCTTTTTACACTAAATTTCTATTGTACTATATTTGATAATGGAATGCATTGGAAAATTTTTGTCTGATCATATGCTCCAAATCCTAATCTAAAATGATGCTACTGAATCTGTTGTGCAAAAATGTACTTTTTTCATCAACTTCAAAAAGTTATTTTTTCAGGACCCAAATTCTGCTAATGCACCAATTAGTGATTTAATACTGAAGACAAATGCTACTGTCGAAATCAACATTTCAAATTTGGTCTATAATTTATGCGTCTGTTTCTATGACGAAACAATTTTTTTTAATATAGCATCTTCTGTTACAATTTTAATTGAAAAGCTTGAAAGTTTCTACGTAATTTCGCAAGATTTTCAATATCTCAATTACAGAAATATTCTCCAGAAGACATACTTGGATCCGGGGCATTTGGTGCAGTGTATCGCGGAAAACTTGGAACAATTGATGGCGAAGAAGTAATAAGTCATTTCTAGATCCTAGTTTAACTTTAAAATCTATCAAATATCCTATGATACAACATCATAAAAACGAAAATACTCTTCTTTTACGAATACAAAAAAGTTAAATTGGATCTGGAAAAAATATGAGTTCACAACTCAATAAATATCTTATTTTAGTAAAAATTTTATATTATATTTTCCATTACCCCACATTTTCACTCACAAAAAAATAAAGTCCTTTTAGATAGATGTCGCTATTAAAAAATTGAAATTGGCTGCGTCGGAAGTGGATCATCAACAATTATGGATTTCTGAGATGGAAATTTTACAGGCAATTTAATAAAAATTTAGGTTTCAGAAAACCAAATTTGAATTCAGAAACTAATGTATAAATTATACATATAATATAAACTTCATTAAAGCTGTATAAAAACATTTTGATCTAAAAATTTGTCAAAAGCAAAGATTAAAATTCAATAACTTATTAGTCAAAAGAAAACACTGCAGTAAGAACAAAAGTTTTTCGAAATATTCAAAAGAAATGAAATGGATTTACCTGCAGATAACCACATCCATCAGGTGAAAAATTCTAGATAATAAGCCATCCGAATGTTACAAAATTTTATGGATTTTGTTATAATGAAACAAAAGATTATGCAATGCTTACATTCGAACTTATGGATATTGGATCATTGGCTAATTTTATGAAGGTTCATTTCCGGTAGTTCTGCCTTGTATATCTAACTCAGAGTTTAACCGCATGATTTTTTAATATAATAAATTAAATACAAAATAAAGCAATTTCAGTTCTACTTAAAATATATATATCAGATAAATGAATATAATATATCGGCAAATGAACACGTTGATTTCCTTACGCAAATAGCACGTGGTATGGCATATCTTCATTCGCTGGATCCACCAATTGTACATGGCGATCTTGCTGCGCGCAACGTATTACTTCGCCATCATCCGAAAGATGATACAAGGTGCGCTATTACTTTATATTTACTTTACAAATTTAGTCTACTTCACAAGTATAAGATATTGAAGATTAATTTTAAATTCAAGAGATCTTAATAGATTACTAAGCATTAACAAACATTTCCTTGGACTAAGGATTCTACAGATACCTGTTGAAAATAAGTGATTTTGGTCTGTCAAAAACAATTCGTCATGAAGTACACTTTTTTCCCGACGATCCGCAAAAAATGCCGTAAGTTACGCAGCAATTTGCGAAATATGTAATTCAATGCATTGTTCATAAATAAGTCTGTGATCACATTTATATCATTGTAGTTTCAAATGGTTGCCACCGGAAGTATTACATCGCCGAGAAATAAGCACCAAATCAGATATATGGGCATATGCAATACTAGCTACCGAAACTTACGGTGTCATTGATCCATATGGAATGTTGCCCAACGAAAAAGTCCTTTCTTTCCTGAAAGGTTTTTATCTGGAAATCAGTGTAACAAAAATTGTAGCACTTTACAATAATACCATTAATATGCGGACGCAAACAATTCTTCACCCTTAATGATTATGATAATGATTCGGATTCATCATTATTCAGTGACCACATTAATTTTTCCCTTTTATCAGATAGAATTTGATTTCTCATTATTAAAAAATTTCAGACGATCATCGCATGGAAAAACCATCAGCAATGCCTTATTACATCTACAATATTATCTTACGATGTTGGCGAAAGCAGCCTGTAGATCGACCAAGTTTTAATGAGATTGTTCGTGATTTAATGCCATATTACATTGAATATGAAAGTAATCATATCATTTTGTTAACAACCAGGATAATCGCTGAGTCTATAGTAAAAAAAAAAAATTGAAGAAAATATTTCGTTATTTTTATTTCTAAATCACGCATTGTACAATTTTATCTTCATAATGAATATTCTTAATGATATGCTCAAAACATGGAAATAAAAAAATTTTTGAATTTTACGGTTTAAACAAGTTATCAAATAAGTGTGCGAAAAGTCTTCCCACTTCTGCTTTTTCAATTTCTTTGAGCACGCGTTGCTTTTCTTTCTAAAAGAAGTTCACAAAAATAAGTTTATCTCATTTGAAACTATTGTTTTTAAAATCTATAGTAACATATCCACGTAAAGTAATTAGGACCGTAAAGGTAATATCTGACTAAGCAATTACCTTCCAGTAATATCCACTGATAGAAAAAAGTTCAATACTCCATAAAAATGAAAAGTCAAAATAAATAAAAATAAAAGCGAAATCAACGATGAAGGAAGAAAACAAACCATTAAATATTCACATGAAATCATCAGAATCGTTCCCACCATCACGATTAGAATGCATCTTTTCCTCATTGAAAACTCTATCATAGGAACGCATTTGGCGTTCTTTCTCTCTTCTTTCCATCTCTGCTTTTTCAATTTCTTTGAACTCACGTTGTTTTTCTTTCTAGAAGAAATTCACAAAAATAAGGTTGATTTCATATGAAACTATTGTTTTTCAAAATCTATAATAATATATCCATTTCTAGGATAATGAGCGCAAAAGGAATGAAGTTTGTATAAAAACAGGGCTACAAACTGTTTTTTCAGTCTTTAAACAAATAGATAGAATTATATTTCACTTGAGATTATAGATTTTTTTCGAAAATTATAAATCTGAAGGTCTGCAATTAATTTAGAATTTTCTATTAGGTAGTGACGTAATTTTCCTTTTTCGATTATTCCGACTTGGCGATCTCGATAATCTTCGAGTAACTGCTCTGATAATATTTTTAAAGTTTTTGATAATAATTAAGAAAATCTACTAAATGTTCATACTTCTAATACAAATAAATATATTACCTTAGCCTGACGTTCCTTTGCATCTCTCTCTTCTTTCTCAAATCTATAATCAATATCCAAGCGCACTTCAGTTTTGTTTAACCTGTTAACAATATCATTCATTCGTTTTGCAACACGTATCTAAAAATGAAAAAATTCAATTCTCAGGAAAAAGTAACTACCATCTCTCAGCGAAACTGAAATGCATTAATTTAAAAACAAATATGTATCTAGAACAATATTATATTTTTTGAACAAGAAATTACCTTTTTTACTTTTTTTTCGTCTTTGAAGCCAATTTGTCCAACATCCATATTGCCTGTTTTTTTTAAATTATCCCAAGGAGTATAAACTATATCGATATTGTTCATTTTATTGCCATGAAAAGAAATGTTTTTCTAATATTTCAAGCTCTCACTTTCATAAATGCTATTTAAATTATGAAACACAAAACATTCACGATCCTTTTATCGAAATAACAAAGTTGAGACGATATCTTTGGAATTTAAATAAACAAATACCTGGATACTATTAGCTTTCACCAACTGAGCACAGTCTTCAATCAAACTTTCAGGCATATCGTTGATTGTTTGTCCTGAAGGTAGACGCGCATATACATGTGCTGATGATACTTTGTCAACATGGAACCAAATATCTTCGGGCCAACCCCATCTACAAATCATTCATAAATTTCTGCAATTTTTCTTTTTTCTGCATACTGTTGTCTTCAAGTTTTTCTAGCATAATGAAAGTAGACCTATAAAAATGCCTTTAAATGAAATTTTTTTTACCAATAATTTTTCAATTTCCCTTTTCTAGATTTGGAAATAGCATAAGTTCCCATTCATTTTTTATCAATTTCTTATAAGCTAGACATAATTATTCTCGCTTAATTATTATTCTTTATTTCTTAACAACTGCATTCAGCACCACAAGAAAAGAAAATAATTTTCACAAACTTTCAACGCGTAGTATTATTTTAATGGATCCCTACCTTATCAAATTTTCATTTTCAAATTTATCAACGCCCATATATAGCATCACTGGTGGATCAGTAACATTTGATGTGAATCTGATCACCATGATCTACAAATACATACAGTAATAATGATCCAGGCAAACCCAATATACAAATAGCCTATTGCTCTCAACTGTTAACAAATTAACCAAACCATTACCTTCAGCACACATACAACCACAGTTTATTTTTCACTGATTTGATCTAAAAATTACTTTATATAAAACATTTTGCACCACATAAGTACCACAAATATTAAATCGATATATTTTGCATGAATTATGAAATATATTACAGATAACATGAGGGAAATGAAGTAAGAGAATCATACAGACAATTTACGCATATTTTCTTAAGCAGCGTAACCTGTAAACAATTAGGGTGACTGGATCATTCTGATCATCTTAGTACTACTTGTTAATGTTTTTGTAATGTGATTATTTGAGGACAACTTTACTTCTTAGTGATTATTTAAAATTCAGTCGTCTCCAACATAATTTGCATGATTTATGATTATTTAAAAGAATAAAAAATTGTCAGTCTAAGTTTCATTTTTTAATAATAATTTTTAAAATTCTATTTAATCTAGTAGAACTGCCCCATCTAGCAGAAACAAGTTGTTGATAACTGAAAGCACCGATTCTAAATGAATTCCACTCAGTTCAATATGCCTTTATAAAAATGATTGAAAAAACGTTAGAGATATGAACAAAAACAGTAATCTGTGCATATGAATGCACTAGTAAGGAATCGCTTTTAATTAAGATATTTGCCTGTAAGTTATATAATCAAAAACTTCGTATAGATAAATCCACTATCAGAGAACATGGATTAATCACTCAGTTCAATATTTTAAAATATTACATCATTTAATTCAAATTTTCTGAATCGTTGCACATACGATCGCGGACAACTATCCTAGAAACGAAGCTTAAAAGATATCCTTCAACAAGAAATTTTTCATGAAAAAATATCAAATGTATAAAATCAAAATTCGTCTTTGGAAAAAGTAAATAACCGAAAACTGAACATAAATACATACAAAATGCATGCAAAGTTCCTCACAGTGAGTGTGTTGGATATATACAATACATAAAACGATATCATGAGAATCAAATAATAAAAAGCAAAACTATGCATAAAATGATATAAAGAATAGAGTCCCGAGATACTTCATTTAAACCATTTTCCTATTGGATTGTTGTAACTATTAAAATTTCAACCTAAATAGATCAAAATTCGTCAAAGGATTAGAAAATATGTCAATATCATGCAGCATATGTTTTTAGACGAATGGAGTCAAATAGTGCAGCAACTTAAAAACGATGAGACCGAAAGAGGTGTCAAACAACGGATAGAATGATATCTCTCTTGAACAACAAGCAGATATCATGTTTGACAACAAACTTGATGCAAATCATCTATCATTCACCATCCTTCGACTTCTCAACTTTCTCAGTTATTTAATAAAAATACCAAGTACGCTGTTTGAAAATTCTGAAGGGGACAATAACTGTTATCATTTGAAAAGATAGTTAATTTGGCAGAAATAAAGTGGGGAAATAAGAATGGGAGAAAAAACACACAAAATACAAAAAGTAAAATGATAAAGGTAAACAAATTAGTTTTTTTAGGTAATTTAGAACTACGGAAAAAACTAACTTAAAAATCTGAAAATGGTTCATCTCATATTTAATGGCAAAGATAGAAAATAGCACCACTAATAAGATTCTTTTTGTCTAAAAAAATAGTTCATCTCATAGTTAATGGCAACACAAATAATAAGACTTTTTTTTTCTTTTGAAAACTTTCTCTCGAGGAATTGCTTGACTATGTCTTTCGCTAACTGCTTGCAATAAACCTCGCACCAAAGACACAGTACATTTGCATTGCTATGCTTGCCAGCCAATCGCTACGGTACCTATATCGAGGTCTGAAGAAAATCAAGACTCATAACTAAAACAAGGTACTTAGATTGACAGTTTTCATGTCTGCAACAAGCATCTAATAAAATAAAATGCTAAGACTAAAATTCTAAATCGATCAAAGTCAGATCATTTAATATTACGATTTCTCCCGTAAAGATTGCATGTGTAACGGTATATTCGACCTTAAAATCGATAATCCGATTTTATAAAAATAAATGGATTCTACTACAGAAATGACCTTGAAATCCAAAGGATCATGCTCCGTATATCTGACGTATATTTATTTTTGTCTAACTTCATAGCTCATAAACATCTCAATTACTCTCGCATCGAATGTTAATATTTCACCGACAGAATTATTGCAAATGTAAACAGCATAATTCCAGATAGCATTTTTGATTACGCTTCATCAAAATCATGAATATATGTTAAAAGAGAATTTAATTTATACTTAACAAAATAATTGAATCAATAAAAACTACCATGGGACTTTTCACAAAATCCATTTGACAAGGACAGCAAATAACTTAGTTGGTTCAATGCCCAATTTGCGAATAACGACAGTAACGTCCTTTCATATTTAATTTTGAAGTCATCGCCATCACCGACATCAGTAAAACACAATCGGTCTGCATTTTTTTTTTTTTTTTGAGATCAAATGAACTGCGAAGGCAATTTATTGTTTGATTACTAAATGTATGAAAACTGAACCTATTGAAATGTAAAAATAAAACCCTCAGACTTTCTAAAAGTATAACTTGAATTGCGTTTTTGGCGATAACCTTGGCGCAAATCGCAAAGGCGTAAATGTTTTCAAAAGAATAGAAGATGATAAAGCACTACTGAAATGTGATGAATGTATAAAAATAGTTTTATTTTCCATGAATACACGAGTCATCGACATCACTGATTTTCGATCTATCAATTTATTTATTCATTTCTTTCATTTCTTGTTTGGTTTTTTTTTATTAATCTTTCATTTTTATTAATTTCCCTTTTGACGATCATTAACAATAATACAAATTCGCAAAAATTTTCTACGAAATCAGTTTATCAAATTATGTACGAACGTGTTACGAGGACAAAACATTCTGAATCAGATAAATCTGTATTTCTAAAATCAAACAAAACTTTCACAACAAAACTGGATGCAATACTGTTTGCAAAAATATCTTTTCTTTATTTACGAATTGTGTTCTATAGGATTTCATCTTTATAAAACTTAGATGAAACAGTTTTTTTAGATCGCTATTTATTAAATGTTTATAAGATTTTGTGAGATGCCGAATTCGAAAAAATTTTAAAAAAGTTTACCCAATATTAGTTCAAAGCTACGAGCTCTTCGTGATCAGAAATAATGGCACAACGACTTATCTGATTGTCTTCTTGATGAAAGCTGGGGAACCAATTACGAACAGCTTTATTAAAAGAATTTGAACGAAATCCACTGATTAATGGCAGTGTTTTGGCAATACAGAAAACCAATCATCGGCAATGATATTGCGTGGTGCGTACCACTTTCATTTAGAGACGACGGCCGGAAAAAGTATGCTTGATAAAAATTTATCCATTTTTTTATAGAATACTAGTAATATGCAGAACTCCAAACATATATCTCAAGCAAAACTTTTTTTAGCCTTAGTTTTGTATGTATAAATGTGAATTAAGGTAAAAATTACAGTAAGCTCAACAATGTTGGTAAACTGACTATAAATTTTCAACGAAATTCCACACAATGAAAAAAGAACGTGCTTAACCAGAATGATTGAAGCCATTTTCTGCAGCTACTCCAGATAAGTCAAATTATCTAGAGAAAGCGCACTCATTTATTAAGTCAAAATCTCTTTTGGAAAGCAAAAATTTTACTGATAAATCATGCAATTCACAGTGAAATGATGTCTTCTCATTTCTCTCCACAAAGAGATTCTTCTCGTTTCTCCTTCCAAAGTTATAAAATTTTTCTTTACCGTATTATGCATAATGTCAATAAAACTGAGATCAGCAAGACATAAGCCTAAAATAAATTTACTGAAACTCAAAGTGATTTGATAGCAATTCAATAAATGAAAATATCGCTATTGTTCTTTCCATGTTTTCCGCAATATGTGAATTCTTTAGAATAATTCCTATTATTTATTTAAAGCTATTACAAATGAAACAAATCTATCGAATTAAAAAAACGTTTACAAATTATTATCCATTTTCAGTTGTAAAATCAACGATAATAATAAATGTTGTTTTACACTTTCAAAAAGTAGCTTATTTACTTGTTAACAAAACATTTGAGGTAATAGTTGCTATCATAAACACAGGTGAGATTCCAAAAAACATCGAAAAACGGGACGCAAATAATAATTCAAGTTAAGGTATGGTGGCATACCTTATTTTACCTGGATTTAGAATTCATCGTAGAGATTTCAGCTATAATCACTGTAAAACAATAGTAGCAACTTGATAAAAACTTCATGTTCAGACAATGAACTGAAAAAACTTTTGTATGATTTCGAATACAATTTTATTCTTGAAAATTATAACTTGAAGTATTAAATTATTAAAAACAAAAAACAGGTTAAACTAACTAACTCTCCATGCTTTCGCCTGATAAATGGAAAAGTTTTACAAAGCAATACAACGGAGTTGAGAACATTCAAGTCGTACATGTGCTGAAAAGAAAAAACTCATATGAATAATAAAAATAACAACTTCTACGAGTAGCTAGTAACAAGGAAATCTCAGTCCGTACTTCACAAAAGCACACTTTTAAAAGCTTGAGAAAATAGATGTTCAGAACATACATCAGCACGTTTATCATATCCTTAAGTGATAAGATTTCTGCTGGCATCACGAACAAATAGAAATGAACCGAAAGTACAGCAATTATTCAATGCATTCATCTTATCAATGCCCTCTCTTTAAATAGTTACCATCCAGAAATTTATTGCTCACAAGCTTATCTTTTATATATGTTCCCCATGCATTATACCAACATATCTAGCTCATTCCCATGCAGCAATATTTTTTTCGTCTTCCATTTTCGTTGCACTCCTCATTTTCATTTTATTTCTCATGAGACACTATGATCTTTAAACTAGTTTACAGACGGATAATGGCCGTAGGAAAAGTTTGTCTTGTTGATTAACTGGAAAAAAGGCAAAAAGTATTTATTAAGTAGTTGAATTAACAAGTTATACAATTCCATGGTTATGATAGAGCGAATAAAAAAGATCTATTCAATAAGGCAAAGTAGATGAATAATTTTGATAGCAAAAAAGGAGAAAACCCGTTTTGATGGATCCAACCGACCTCTTGCAAGCAATTCTTTTAGAATATAGTTTAGGACTAGGCATGCATATATATGGCTTATAGACAAAGGCGTACAAATTTAACTTACATCTTACATAATACAGAAAAAAGCACCTACATACTCATTCATGGGAAATCCCACACAAAGGAATTACTGTATTCACTTTCGGTTCTTTTCGAATGGTATTATTCTGCAGAGATGGGATAACCCCATACATCCCGGTAGATCAATTATCATAATGGTCATCCCGGGACATTCATCTGTCACTTCATCAATAATTGTTAATGGATCACGGGTAAAAAGAGAGATGAGACGAGAAAAGAGACAAGGTTAGCATCTATTTCAATAAATCATTCCGAAATTTCTATCGCACTTGAAATAATGTAGAATTAATGAAAAAGTGAAGCTAAATTATCGATGATCAAATCACGAAAAGCGAAACGAAAAGAAAATCCATTTAGGAATTTCTTAACACATAACTGGCGGGGACGGATCTATTATTATTTAGTGTAATTTTATTTCAATAATATCTCTCTTTGGTGTTTCACCGTTGTCGGATTGTTTTATTTCAAAGTATAATGGCGATATTTATTTTCATATCTTTCTTTTTGCAACAAAGTTTAAAAGAATTCAATTCTCACTTCCTTTCAAAGAATTGAAGTGTTAAAGAGTGCATTTATGAAGCAGAGGCTGTTCTATGGTTGGACCAATTTAAAATATTTTAAAATCCTCGAAATATATTATTACTTCTTATCAAAGATATCATTACCCACTCCAACAGTGTTTGATAGATGGGATCAAATGTTCCTGCGAAGGAAAATTAATTACTGAGTTTACGAACTTTATTTATTGGCTGCTAAGAAAAAGCATTAGAAAATTGGATTAAGGGAGATTTCATCCATCTAACTCCAATGATGAAGCTGCTAAAAACAAGAAAATAACTAAAAATTGACTGCAGTTGAACACTATCATTTCTAATAAAGAAAATATGAACGAAAATTCAAGTCTCGGAGATTTTGAAGGCACGAATGGGACAGGTATATAAATCATTGCATGTATTTGTGATCATTCTGAAAATATGATCACGATAACTTACCAGCAATATCATCTTGTTAGGAAGGTTAGGTATTGTACTTTTTATATCAACTGGAGGAATATCACTAGCAATAGCACTGAGGAGGAAAAACGTCTTTGCAAATTAACAGGACGATTCTCGAATATTGTACAGGATTTTGTGAACAAGCAAGTTATTTAAGTTATTTTTTTCAAGGTATTTTTGGGCTTTTTATTTTATCATTAGGTAGGAAATATAAATTACACAATTCTAGCGTGAAAAAACCGAGACCAGCTGGGGTCATAAGTCCCTGAAATAATAAGGGATTTGGTCAAATATTTGAAGTTAATGATAAAGAATGTTATGTTCATAAAATCACTCCTGCAATATTTTGGATAGTTTTAAGAAGCGTTCAAATATTGACATGTTTTTTTAAAAAAAGGTCTGATTTTCAATTATTTACTAAAGTAATTTATTTATAAATAGTTCTTTTAGCAATTAAAAAACATCAATCTCACCGGCTATACCACCTTGTGCCAGAGGCTTAGATCCACTAACAACGGGTGTAGCAAAAAAAGACACCTCCATCTACACCTCTTTTATCAGCACCAAAAACATCATCCTCAAATCCGACCATAGTCTGGAATATTTTTTAGTTTGTTATTAGTTGATGTCCAGCAGATATTAACCATTAGTTTTCGACAGGCTAAAACTTTAATCATTGTTGAGCCTTATTCTTCTAGACATTCTACTATATTTTAAAATATTATTTACAAATTTTCAAAGTGTTACTAGCATTAGAACAGCTACTACAACATGCTACTAAGTACTTAAAAAAAGTTGTCATCTGATAATCGTTGTCAATTGTTGCTTCTTTTTGTCTGTTATTGATCATTCAGTAAAGAAGGAAAAGAATAAAGGAAGCAAAGCAATGAATAAATAAACAAATGAATATGATGGATCATTTATTTAACCTCAGCTCAGTCGTGATTATTGCTGAACTGAAGCATTTTAAGCCTGTGGAGATTCTATTGATAAACACCTAAAGAAATTTAGCCAGAACTGAAGTCTCAAACACGTTACCTGATAATTTGGATCAAAGGTCCCAGCTGTTCCAGCTTGAGCTGGTGCCTGAGGATCATCACCACCGGGAACTGCAGCTGTATTTCCCTCTGCAGCACCAGCACCAGAATATCAACTTTTCAGGAGTTAAACAGGATAATATCAATTTGAAAAGATTAAAAATGGCTTAGTAATCAATTTTTATAATTTAGTTTTGATAAGTTAATTAATTTTTGATATGTTGCTTAATAATCATTTTCTTTTTGATTTTTTTAATAAATTTTGAGTAGATTTCAAATTATTACTAAATGTATTCAAGTCAGCACCAACAATCATCTATCTTATTTATGGTTTGTTTGAATGGTTAATTTTCCTTATTACTCACACTACTCGCGACAACAATATCTTGAAGCACACTGTCATGATTGCTTTCGGAGTTTTATGTATGGCTTTGATACGCTCCCAATGTTTGAGATACAGTGGACAAATCTTGATTGAACTGAATTCATGGTTCGATTTTTCAATGTTGAATGAGTGTATATTTGGAAGTTTTGCTATTCTTTTAAATAGTAGCATGACCTAATCATACTAGAAATAAAAGGTGAGAATTTAATTCCGTATCTATTTTATTGCTTATTAAATTTTGGTGGTCTTTATATTCCAACAAACTTTGCAAGCATGGAATAGCAAAAAATATCTGCTGCGATTTACAGTCCATGTCATGACTTTCTCTAATTTCAGAAATTTCACATCAGCGATTTTTTTAAAAGATAAAGATAATTGGAAAGATAATAAATTTTGATAGCTTACCTCCTTTGTTTTTACTTCTACTCTTTTTATATTTTTTCTAAAACTTTGAATTTTTTTATTCTTTCACGGTCTCGTTATCAAAATTTGGTATTTTAAATTAATAATGAAAAAGTTGTCATAAAATAGCATAAAATGAAAATTTAATTTCATTTTTTCCAAAAAATTTTTATAGTCTGTTCAAATGATATAACATGAGAATTTTGTTTGAGCTCTAAAATTTTGAGATAACGTCTCGATTTTTCGAGAATAAGAAAAAATCAAAAACTTCCGAACTTCTTTAGAGGAGCAACAACCAGACAAAGAATTAAGATTGACAAACATTACGACTACCAAAGCACTGTCCATAGAAATGAGGAGATAATTTCTTCCATTGTCATCTTTTTTACTTCAAATTCTAGCCTTCGCCTATATTCTCACAAACTGAAATTTTCAAAATTTAGCTGATCTATTTTCAGGAGTGCCTGAAATCAATTAATTATTAACTTCAAAAATACCATTAAATTGGCTTTTTTTTAGACTAACTACAAATTCCAAAGCATACTTACGAATACTACCTCTAAAATCGCATCGAATATATTTAATGATTTGTAAACTAAGTGCTCAATGATAACTTTTAATAGCTTCCAGCCTGTTTGAATTCTACTATCATAGTTTAAACAAATGCTGCAGATGCTTTTAGGTGAACCGCTAAATAGAAATCGAGAATTAATAGATATATGTAGTCATGTTTACAGGACAATATGGCTACAACTCGTTTCATGAAAATTTAAATATTTTCCTTGCTAATTTAAATATTTAACTTGGTAACATAGAATTAGGTGTCGCGCAAGTTATCGCTATCCAGTTTCAAAACAGTCAGATAAGTAGATTTGGCAGAATAATACATTGCCTAGTATAACAAATATCTTTCGGGTTTTTAGCAGCTTTACTTATTGTAAACCTATTTCTCTGAATAAATGTTGGTAGCGCCAACGAGCATGTTAAGAAAGTATAAACTTTACTTTTCAAACAGTAATTACTCGAGAATTTATTGCATTTAATGCAACAAATGAATTGGATTTAATGCAGAGAGGGAAAGTTTAAAAAACATGAAATTTCTATTAAAAACAATGAAAGCATGGAGAATATCTTTGATTGATATGATCGTATTTTTATCATTCTCTAAAATCTAATTATATTCTTTATAATTCAATTAGAAATTCATTAGTCCCATGAAATTTTCATTCGATTTGGTTTGGGAATTCCACCGACAATGCCCGATTCGACCCCGCACTCGTCAACACCACGAAGAATGCGGAAATAACCTGAAAATATGTAAATAATTTTTATATTCACTGGAGTGAATAAATTCAGAACAGAAATAATCATTAGTAAATTTAGAACAGACCTAATCATTAATAAAAAACAATGTCCAGTTAGCGACCACTATTTAATTCTTGGTTTAGATTTATTTGATTTTAGTACTAAAAATGAAAATGATTTTAATTCATACAGAAATTATTAGCTTTTCTTTCTTTTGTTAAATAAATAAGACCCCATTTGCAGTATTCCATGAATTAGCTGCCAACCAATATGGTACTCCCTGATCGACACCCCAACCAAGCATTTTCACGGCATGCCCACCAACCATACTTCCCGCTACATGCTGAAAATATGTCTTGAATTCTCCGAAACATATCACAGCAGTCGAATTTATTGAAAGTATTTCCTGATTACAATATAATCAAACAAAGCAAAAATGTATTATGCTTCTATACAAATTAAAAACGCCCATAAAAGTTTCTGAAATATATATATAAAAAATTAACAGGAATGGAAAAAGAATGATTTCAGGAATCTTCATAAATCAGACCAACTAAATTGGAAATACAATATGCCAACTCTTTCATTCTGCTTTGAGTTATCGACTGCGGTTAACACAAAAGAAATTATTAGTTCGAGAACTATAGCAAATACTGGCTTTTAAAAAGAATTTTCTTCTTCCATTCTAACCCTTCTGTTTAGACATAAAAGACATTTTTAAAATATGGAATTAAAAATGAAATATTAAAAAAATCTTACCTCTCTCTAAGTTTAGCATTTCTAAATCTTTAAATTACTCAAGGTATTCTTCTAAATTTAAAGAACATATCCAAAAGCAAAAAACAAAAAAAAAACCAGACTGTTTTCAGAATATCTGGAATCTTTATCTAGAACGTCTGAATTATTCTGGTTAAAAGCAAATATAATAGGTAACTGAGTCAAAATTGGACTATGAAAGATTTGACTATTAAACTGGAAATAAAAATAGCTTTTTAAATTCCTTATTTCAGTTCGTTTTATAAAATTTTCCAACATCATGAAAACCTTGTAAATTCCACCGGCATAATTCAGAAAATCAGTGTGCACTTCAAAAGAAACTTCAACTGGACCCATCGTCATAATTTCCTTCTGAATCGATTCTACATCGTTTTCAACAGTATAAACTTGCTTCCCTATAAATTTTAGTGTTTAAATTGTTAAGATATTATAATTAAATATGTTATATGAGTCATCACAAAAGCAATCATCAATTTGTGATTGCTCATGTTTGACACTCGACTGTTAAATAAAAAAAAACCTGAGTGAATATAACATCTGAATAAAACTTCCGTGACCCTGAATTACATAGATTCAGAATCCGTCTATTATTACTTAATTTCAGTGCCACGAATGTCAACTGATCAATTAATAAAAAAATTTAATTGCTTGAATTTTGAAAAAAATCACTAAAGATGCTAGTAAATTAAAAAAAAATTGCGATAATTAATTTCTACGAACTGACCGTAATATTTGTCAGCTTCATACGACTTTCCATAATCTTTTCTACACTTCCTGTCGCATTTTGGCGTTGGATAAAGGTCATGCTTACACTGCTTATAATGCGTCTTATTACTGTGATGTTCGCATGGAGGGAATGGGTAAGGTCGGCAGCCACTGTGATTCGTGTAATTACTTCCCGTAACAATACCATCAGAAATCCAATATTTCCATGCTTCTATTGGATTACCAACCATAACAGCTACAAGATAGACTATTTTATCGAATAGTTTTATTTGCAACGATTATTTACATTTATAATAGATATTTCAGAATAGCTCATTTTATTCTTGGCTTTGAATTACTGAATAAATTTGATAATAAATTATGGCATTCATTATGGTCTTATGATAATTAGAAAATTAAGAAGAACTACTGTTTGGAATAATCATTCTCGTTGCAACTATTTATTCCTTGGAAAAATGAAAAAAAAAAAAGAAAAAAACTGAATGGATGTGAAATCTACCCGAAACCACAGGTTTTGCAACAGCTTAGAAGATCATCCGCTGAAAGTGTTACTTGTATCTTTCCCTTCGACATAATACAAATACGATCAGACATCGCTTCCACAGCAGCCACTGCCCAGCATGAACCTAAACTATTTTAAATTCTGCAAATGTCCAGTACTTGGACGAGCACAGAATCAAAAGAAATTATATTTAACATATTTGAATTATTACTCTATTAAGGAATGATTGCGTTTTCTGTTTATCTTATACTTAAAACTGCTTATTAACATACTTGAATGAAATCGAAAAAGTTTTACCGCAAGAAGATTGATCTCGGATATTGCGAAGTGACGCACATTCTGACCATTTTTCACGAGCATCAAATGATTGCGGAACATGGATAGCAAAATGTCGTGTTGGTGACAAATTTTTTTTGTTTGTTAGCAATTGCTTTAGGTTATTTACACCAAGCATACCATATTTCACTTCGTCGCTATATAAATTAAATTTATTTAATTCCGCCTGAAAATACACTTATTGATGAACTTGGTGAGAAATTCTCAAACAAATTTAACTCTAACTGAGCTCCGTTTTACTGATTTACCTTCCATAATGTTTGATGTGAGTTGATGTAATCGATGAGTTCTTGACCGGATAAATTTCTTGCTTTTGAAGATATTTTCTTGTTTCTATATTCATCAATGACAAATCTGAAAAAAGCTATATTTATTTTAATAGTGCCATAATTTCTAGTTCAGTTTCAACTTCAAATTATGAATGAAATTTGCTTATATCAGAATACGCTTACTTCTTTTTTTCTTTTGAAGCTTGCCAAAACGAGTTTATGGGATGTTTCAAATTAGTAACCATTGTTGCGATTACGCAGTAATACAGCGCGATCAAAAGAAGCCACACTGGTGATGCAAATGATCTTTTGCACATTTTGTTGGAATTAAAATAGAAAATCTAAAATACTTTTTCGCTGTAATTTTAAAAGCATATTACAGTCATTCGGTCAGCAGAAACGAAGAAGTAAAAGAAGTTCAACGATAATCTCACTTCAAATAAACGATTATAAAAATGTTTTGAAATCATAAACTTATGAATCAGAACAACAGGATAAATTATCTTTTGTTGCCAAACATCATAAATTTCAAAACATTGTTATC
This sequence comes from Dirofilaria repens, assembly GCA_008729115.1. NCBI lineage: Eukaryota > Metazoa > Nematoda > Chromadorea > Rhabditida > Onchocercidae > Dirofilaria > Dirofilaria repens. The sequence goes on along the minus strand of SNRZ01000003.1, from coordinate 1,691,076 downwards.
TTAGTCTTCAAACACTGTTTATCAGCAAAAAAAATGGAAACTCCAGTAAAAATACAAGTATCTTTAATAGAGTAGTGAAGAAAACGGCAAAAATCATCCCTACATAAACTTTCATTGGTACACTAACCGCCTTTATGTAATTATATTGTACTCCAATTCATTATTATCATTTGTAATGACGTTAAAGCAAATCTCTATATTTCGATATAATGAAGAAGCATATTACAGAAATCGTATTTAGAAGGTGTGACTTGAGAATTTTGCAGTAGAATTAATATTACTTTGATAATTTATTGATAAGAAGCAAAAACTTGTTTTCCTAATTTATATATTTTTTTTAAATTAAGGAATTGATAATATAAATGAGGAACAAGTATTTATTTAATAATTATGCACTCTAGCAATTCATAATTTTTACCTTATCCAGCAATTCATAATTGCCTGTAGCTTCTTGTAAAAGAAGTTCTGTTAGTAAACATCTGATATGAAGAATGGAAATAAACAATTAATGAATGAGAAAGAAACAGTAGATGAATTGATTAACGTGGGAGTTTTTCATAATACGAACAGATAATTGCTGAATTTTTTATTTTTAATATTTAAATCTGAATGCTAATGTTTAACGAATAAGGATGAATAGTTTGCACTTTGCATTTTGTGCAACAGCTATTGAATCTATTCAAGAGGAAATAGCACATGCACTGTATTAATAAACCGAAATATTTTATAATATAAATATAGCGAAACGGTCGAACAATTCTATGTAATAGAAATTTGTGCTGTTTCACAGGTAAATGAATCATTTGTTCAAATTTCAGTATAAATACTCTTTATATCATTTATCTTCCAATCTACTAATAAAGCTTGCTCTTTATATCATTTATCTTCCAATCTACTGATAAAGCTTTAATGGAGTATTTCAAATGTTGAAATGCATATTAATTATCTGAATTGTTGTAAGGACTATGGATTTATGTGCACTGTTTGAAATATTGAAAGTATTGGATATCTCTTATCCTTTACCCCGATAATTAAACATTTTATATAATATATGCTAAGACCCACCGCTCGATACGAAGACCAAGGATCATCCAGATATAAGTCTCTTTATCATTCATCCATTTCACTTTTTGCTTTTGTCGATACTCGACAGCCGCTCTTTCCTCCGACGTTTACCACCTTATCAATTCCCAACGCCAGTAAGTTTCAAGTAATTTCCCTTCAAAAAAGAATTAAAAAAAATCAAAAAACAAATACGAATTACCGATTGTATATCGATATTTATAACTGTTTTGTGTAATGTAGTTGCGGCAGATAAAGTCAATTAAACAAGAATTCATTATAAAATAAATTTAACTCTACCTAATTTTCAAAAACCAATTTCCAAATCACTAAGATGAGCATAGAAACAAAGGGATTTAACAGCAATCAATCGATGGAATGATTATAAACAGAAAATATGGAAGACGTCCTGTTGGGAAACCGAAATATTTCTATAATAAAAGATACTGAAAATAATGAGTTATATAAATATCTCTAGAAAAACAAAATATTATATTAATCAAGATAAAGTATTATAGAAATATCTAAAAAATTCGATCAAATTCTAATATAAAAATTTACAAATAAATCACTTCGATAAATTTCATATATCAATCATGAATTCTCGAAATAATCCCAAACAAATAAAGCACTAAACCAAATTCTCATTTTGAGATCAAGCGAATTATAAATTTTGTATCTTAGCTTATGGTAATTAAGCTCTTATTCTCTCACTTACGGTTTGATATAAATTGTTCGAAATGTTGTAAACATCTTACAATCTGATAACTAATTTCTTATTCTCTCAAAAATACCCGTTGATATAAATTGTTTGAGTTACTAAAAATATCTTCCACTAAATAAATAGTTAAGATCGCCTCAGAGTCGATCAGAAGTAATTCTCAACATAAGAAACTCTCTTCGAAGATCTCCAATGCAATCCTCTAAATCCTGCCCAGTCTACTCAATCAAATCTCTGCAACTCTAATTACCTACAAAACAAAAACAATAAATATCGAGGATATAATTATTTTATAGCATAGATGAAAAATAAATCTTATATCAATCAACAAAGCCTTTATCACACAACAAATTTATCCCTGCCAAATAATCAGTCTTCAAAGCAAATTTATACTCTAAAAATTTAATCAGAAAGCATACATATGAATTACTGTGAGAAAGCCTTGCATTTAACTTAAAAAATAGATTGTTTAATTCGAAATTGAAAATAAGTTTATGGGTTATTATGATAACTCTCAAATACAACAGAATTATTGTAAATGAGAAAAGAAAAGGAGTGAAATTGGTCAGCGCAAGGAGGGATTACGAAGAGATCTGCACAGCTATTACTTTTGAATTGTTGATAGAGACCTAGAAATCGATTGATAGCTTTATGGAAGAGGAGAGGCTAGTGACCCTTCAGCATTGGGTGTTTGATTATGTTGTCGTTGTTTTATCATAGCTGATAAGTCTTGAATATCGCATAACTTATCCACGATATTTTCTACTCTTATTTTCATCAAATATTCCGACTTGTTTGGATAGGATTCATGAAGGATTCTTTTCATCCTGAAACAGTTCATATCATAAAAGCTTTTGTAGATTAAGAACTGTCGTAGTCTCAATTGAATTCAGTTGTCTGAATAAAATTCTGATTTTTCAATCTCAGATTTGAGCTTATTTTTTATCTCTCAGCGCATGAATTTATATATTCTCCAGCCTAGACGGGTTAAGAATATTGATTTAAAAAAAATATTAGAATGTAATCGAATTCTATGCAACCCTCAAGTCTGCATCCAAAAGAAGAGGGAAATTCAAATTTGGATTCCATTGAATAGGAATTTTGCTCAATTATCTGCTTTTTAATTTAAAAATTTTAAACAGAAATTTTTGAAAATATATGAGAGCCTGCTAATAAGTTAGGTCAAGATTTCGAACATACTTTCCACTGATGAGCCAATTTGTATAATTCTCAGTACCTTTCTTTTACAAACATGCAATTCAGTTAAATATTTGTGAAATCCTCCATTCTTAATGATTTATAACAAATTAGGAAAAATCGACCCAAATTATTTTATACTAAATATTTATTAAAGAAGGAAAAATTTGCAATTCATATGCATTACGGAAATTTTGTTATCAGAATGAAGCAATTGAATTCATTGAACTTTTCCGAAAATTTTACTACGAATGTTCATTATTTCTTATATAAAATACAATTCAGACATTTCACTACTGTACTACTGTATTCAAATAGCAATTATTTCGATAATTTTAAGTGATTTTACGCTTATTTGATTTACTATTCAATTTCTCTCGACAACTACTACAATCACTGAGCATCGGTTTCAATGCTTAAAACTTTTCCATAAAAGTCTTAAAAGATTCTGGCAAACAATTGCTTCAAATATAAAATGCGTAAAAAACTCAATGCTTTACTGAAAATGCGGTCGTATGGATATAATGTCAAATTAAGATGAACACATCTCAGGAAAAAATACTGGCAAAGAATGACAAAATCTAAATAGTAGTTCATCATATGTACTTTTTAATTACTATATAGTGTAATGTTATTCGGAATCTAGTATGGAATTCAAATAAATAACCAACAACTTACCAGGTTTTTTTTTGAATATATTCCGATAAATTAGTGACATAGAATGGATGAATAAATGCACTGAAATGTTTTTTGCAGTAAACCTAAATTTTCTTCTCATTGTACCGTTGGAAAGCAACATCGAGATAGCATCCATACCAATGATACTGATCTGAAAGTTGTTTTTGGATTTTTAAATGATATGTTACTTCTATCAGAACAATTGAAAGTATTGTAAGAGTAACAGATATTTTAAAATGTTAAATTTCAAGATCCTTAAACTGTGCAACAATATATATGTAATTGCAATCAGTAATATGAAAGTAGATCAATACACGAAAAATATAAGCTAGAAAATTTATTTAGCAGCCCATGTGCTATCGAATATGAAAACAAACGGTAAAATGACAAACTTTTCAAAAAAATCTATGTCCAATTAATTTTAAAAAACCGCTCAAATTCTTAAGAGATGATATTTCAAAAAACAATGAGTATACTTTATTGCTGAAAAGAATCGTAATAATATCGAGATTTCCATTTACATTTCAATCTTTTTCTAGAAGATTTAGAAATCTTAAAAAAGAAAATAGAAAATTTTGAAGTGCAAAACTTCTTTCACTATTATTTGTGTGATTTAAAGAATGAAATGAATTGATATAATTTTAGAAAAAATAACAAGTTGCTCTTGTATACTAGGAAATATGATGCTTGTAAAAAACTGGAGTGAAAGAGGCTTCAGACGGAACCTACTAGAAATGAAGAATATCCCTTACTTATTTTAAGACTTAGATTCGATTAAAAGATGAGTTAAGAAATTTAGAATGTTGAAAACTCTTTTTAAATATGAGTATTTATTAGTTTTATTTAACACTATTACTATCCTATTGTATAACAATTCTTTGTAGCGAACGGTTGCTTGATGCATTAATTCAATAGGTATTCTTTCCAATTATCATCCTTTCTTCGTATTTAGCAAAAATATCGTCGGTATTTTAAGGAATAGAATTCTTTTTTGGAAAGGTATTTAATGGAAAGCTAAATTTAATTGGAAGCAGCAAAAAAATATTAGATGCAGCTTCACGACAGCAAAAGCTCGAATTAGTGGTCATTAACGAAATCAATAAAACACTGCAAAAAATTACATTCTGAACTGGGCTATGTAATAGTCGAATATGTTTATTGTTACGTAAATCATAAAAAATAAATTTTATTGATATTCTGATAAATTTTTGAATGCATAAAAGTTTGATTAATTCAAACAGCCGTATTTCAGGTAGAAAAATGACGACATTACTATTATGGATCAATCAAGCAGTCTTCGTCTTTTTTTTTACAATTTTATATCAAATATTAGTGTGTGATTTCTGAATTTCCAACATCATTCCTAAAAAAATAAATATAAGATTTGTCATGGCTATTGGTTGCCCATTTCAAATAAACAATCTGAAAAGAAGAGTTTAATGTCTGATGGATATAAAAAAACATTCATAAAACTATCTATGATAGTAAAATTTGATAGTTCAAAAGGAAGAATAAATCATAAAATTATCTCGTTTCAGTCAAGTGCTTTTATTGTCATTTCATTAGTACAATGCTCAAGGCAAAAAGCCTCAAATTAAGAATGTGAAGGATAAAGATGAAGTAATATAACATTCTCAATGTTTTCAAATTATTAAAAGATCTTCAACAATTCAATATAATTTGTTATGCTTGAAGTTCTAAGCAAACGGCATCCTTTTTTTATTCTAACTTTAAAAGTGTCAACATTTTGTCGTTAGTGAAACTAATGAAAGACAAAAATAATATTGAAATATTTTTAAAATATAATAAGCCCTTTATATTAAATATTTGCTTTGAAAAGTGTTCGTTTCAGTATTAGTGTTATTTATCACTTTACTAGCTTCGGAAGTATGATTAATTAAATCTTCAAACAAATATAACTGATTGAAATATTTGACAAATTTCTTTTTATCAATATTTTTAATTTATATAAGAAACATTTTCAAAGCGAGAATCTTTGAAATAGTGTACTTTCCATCAAGTTTAATTGCAATTTTTAAATGTTATTTTTATTTTTCTATTCTACCAATCAGTCCAAATATTTTTATTGCAGAAAATTTAGAAGAAAAAAGGGTAAATGATGGATAAAAAAGATATGACGATACTTCATTCACGTTCAATCAACGCTTGCTAACATTATTAAAATTTAATTAAGCAGCGTTATCAGTATTTTATGATTTATCTCTTTTCAGAAGAATGAAACACCGAAAAATGTGCGTTTTCCAATACCAGCTGAGCAAATAAAAGATAAACAGGAAAAAAGTAGCAGTCCGGAAGAGAAAATTAAAGTGGCAGCAGAAGAACAATATTCAGCTGCTGAAGGTGGTATCTGGTGTTGAATTACTGAAGTTCTGTTTAAGAATTCTAGGAAGTAACTTGCCTTCTATAGGCACGTTTCTTCATACATTGAACATGTTTAGATGCAATTCGAGACGACCCATTACTTACAGAAAGAGAAATCACAATAACTCGAATCATTTTATGAATACACTCAATTTTCATCTGATTTTTCTAATTTTGCAGAAAAGGAAAAAGGACGCTTGAGGGAAACGGAGGAAAAACATGTTGAAGAAATAAAACCCAAAATTATGAAACGAAACGCTAAAGAAGTGCGAAATTCAATGCCTTCTCTAACAAAAACTATTTTCAAGGAGTGTTGAAAAAACGTTGTAGACTTTTGATTACTACCGATGTTTCAAGAACATACTAAGCATTTGAATGATGCAACGAATGGATGATGTAGAAGTTCCAAATATTAAACCGAATTCGGTAGTAAAGGATGAATGGAAATGTCTGACAATTTGTTCAGCTTGAAAAGAATAAACGGATAACGATAGAGGTATACATCGTCTCACTTACCATTTAAAGCTGTAGGAACGAATAGCGAGAGGGAAGGAAACACGTGGCAAAGGTGATTATCCAACTATGGACGATGTATTGAGCGACTGGGATTCTGAAAAAGATGGTAAAAAGAAGGATAAAGAGGTGAAGTTATCTTCTCGTAATCACAAAATAGGCAATACTAGTAGAAAAATTATGAAATAGTATTAGAGTCTGATTCTGAATATGTTTCATTTCGTCTGTGAATCTGAAACATTTTAGAATCTGTTAACCCTCACCATAAATAGCTACGTTGAATTTATGCGTCAGTCAAACATACATTCATTCACTAAGTCTTTCATAGCAACAGAAACCAAATACTAAAATTAATACTTAAATAATGTTTGATTTGAAAATTCTTGAGAATCACAGCTAAAAAAATGCTAAAAAGGATTGACAATCAGTAGAAACACTAAAGGCGAATCTCCACATAGTTTATATGATATTAACGAAGCAAATATAGAATAAAAAAAATTCATGGGAAGTGAATTAAAGATTAAAAATAATGTTTATAGGACGATGATCAGAAATCAAAAGTCAACACAAATCTTGAGGATGTTGAAGAATTTAGAAAGGTTCGAACAGTAAATAAATTTAATGAAAAATATCCTATTGTTATGGATTGGTTGTTAAATTTTGTGTCTAAGTGATTATTTAAAACAGTGGTTATTAAACAGTTTTGAAACTTTTCAAATGATAAATTTAAAAGATAAAAGATGAAATTTAATGGTTTAGAAGTGAAGATTCATATAACTTATAAAGATATTCAATATGTAAAAATTCTTTGTACTTCTTACTAAATTTAGTAATTTACATGATAATAATGTAAGAAATTTTGAGAATGATGATCAAAAATTAATGGAAAGTGGTGGTGCTGAAGAAGAGAAGAAGAAAGAGAAAGAAGGTAAACTTTATTGCCTCTACATAGATCACTAGAAACCTAATTATCAGAAATCCGATCCTAAATATTTTCTGGCAATCAAAATAAATTATTCTAGGAAATGCTCTCCTTTGCAATTCCAACTGAAGCTGAAAAAATATTATTTGCTTTTGGAAGAAATCCTATTTAGAAATTTCACTTATAGAGAAAATTAAGCTTGATGATCATTTCTTGAAGGCGAGAAAAAAGAAACTGATAGCAAAAAAGATGATGCTGGAGGCACGGGAAAATATGATACGAAAGGCAGTAAAAGAGACAATAAATTACTTGCTATTGGAGATAGCATTAAAAAAGTGGATAAAACAGCTGGCAGCCAAGTAAAAATTTGTCAAATTTTTTAAATGAAATCTTTACTAAATTAGTGGACCACCAAGATGTATATGATTTCCTTGAAAGAAGAACTGCTTGTTATACATCAATTACCTTATCTATTGCTGTTAATCAGTAGAAGACAAGCACTTATTATTTAACACTATCAGGACAAATGACGATACTTCGGTGTGGTGTTATTGTATGTATATGCATCTCCTTGTATATTTCTACAAGTTCACTTACTTATTGATAAAGGATATACGACAATACAAACTGATTCTGTCTGATATCATGCATGTTTTCTTGTATAACTGTAAAATATATGTTGATAATTATGTAAAAGATGACTTACGTATGCAAGGTGAAGGATGCTATTTTTCGCCAATGTTTACTTTAGTAACACGTTAAGTGTTCCTGAATTTGAACAAAAACTAAGCCACCAATCTATTTAATCATCTATCTGTTTATATTACTAAAAATTTCAAATTAATGCAATCAAATTAGCTAACTGATCTGCATCGTACTTCCTGATGTTAAGAAACATTTTTAATCTTAACTTTTATTAGTTTCAAAAAATGGAATCAACAATAAAAGAAATAAAGGTTTCCAAGATGAAATTCAGCTAATCGTTTGCATTATCAATGATCAATATGTAGACATACGACGTCAAACCAAGCAGCCATGAAATTGGTAACAAGCAATGGATTTCATAGAGAAGATTCAAAAATTGAAAATTGAGGCTCACTTTTTGTCAAGAATCTTAAAAAGACTTGAAATCAAATTGTGAGATCGAAAAAAAACGTAGGATTTCTACACATTCATGAACAGTCAAATTCTATGCTTACATAACACAATAAGGTCACTTCATTGAGTTCTATTCCATCCATGTCTAAAAAAGTCTATTTTTGTTTAAAAAAAGCGGAAGCACCGGATTTAAGTCATAATTTTATTATCAATTTGCCAATCACTACAAGCCGTTAAATTTGGAAAAATTCGTGAAATCACTGAGAAAAAAGGAAAACAAATTAAACATAACAAACATAATACATCATGATAAAACTAATCATAGCATATCAATGCCACGCAACAAATTAGTAAAGTTTTTAGTTATAAACATCAGAAAAAAAGGACAAATTCTTTTCCTGCCTTACTTTTACAACTCGTTCTTAATCAAGTTGAGAGCAAATAAACTTTATTTCTTGAAACATTTTTTCTAACACTAAGAACAGTAGCAACTTTCATCATATCAAATACACTGCAGCAAGGTAGAAAAAAGAACTGACAAGAAAGATCATATTATATAAGTCATAAGTCATCTAGCTCAGGCATTCAACATTTGAAGCAGTAACAAAAACCAATGCATAATTCTTTTTTCAAATAATACATAATGGTTCCCTGCTTAATCTTCGAGGTACAATCACCTGCTGTAGAAATAAAGGACTTCGTCAAAAGTCGAAAAAAAAAAACTATAATAGGGAATCAATAGACCCAAGAAACTGGCACCCATTGGGGACAGGCGTTAAGTTTCTCCACAACAAGTTCCAGCTGCCGGATTGTCTCATCAATATCGTTATTCAGTATCATATAATCAAAAAGATGTCCAAATGCCTGCCGTAGAATTTCACTTTCACGTAGTAAACGTTCTAAGCTACCATCTGGCTGTAATATTTTATTATAATAGCTGCAAATGAGATTTCATAAAATTTAAAAATAGACATCAAAAAGTGATTGACACATCTTTTAAAAAATGTTGCATTTGAAAAAGTATAAGCCAAAATAAATATTAAACTTATTTTAAAAGATTTCTAGAGAAACAAACGCATTTCTAGATATTCTAGAAAATCTCAAAATTTTTCGAAGTTTTCAGAAATTTAAAATTTCCATTCGAAAACTTACATCCTGCAAACCCTGCAGATTTGGTGCAGCGATGAAAACGACAAATGGAGCATATTCAGTCTGTCCTGAGAACTTTCAACGCCTAGAATTTGTTGGAATCAATGAAGAAATCATGAGATAGTATAATATGATAAGAAATTTGAAATTACTTGAGGTTCGACATCCAAAATAGCCATTTTTCCTGTTCTGTGAATATTGCGAATTGTTTCCAGTTTAGTACCATACATGCATTCCTCGTGAGTTCCATATTCCAAATACTCATTTGCTTGAATATCGGTAAGCATACAATCACTGGATACGAAAAAGTAGTGCTTCCCGTCAATTTCGTCTTTTCTTGGATGCCTTGTTGTATCTGTAATCAAAAGACTAGGTAAATTCGAAAGGCGTTGAAAGTCATTGAGGTCATAAAAGCATTGATATAAGTAGGAAATTCTTACTTATTAATCATGGAAAAGATTCTATCCAAAACTATTTCTCAGAATAACATCAATGCTTATCAGTGACTCTATTTCACAGTTACAGAAAAATGAAAATACTTACGTGGTATAGGATAGGCAAACCTCTGTGGATGCCTATGAATAAGTGTATTTTTGATATGTCTTCGGCCAACGCCATGAGCACCCAGTAATACCAACGTTTTACGTCTATATGTTGCTAACCGTATTACCTAAAAAAGGCTCTGTTGAAAGCCCACCTTACAAAATTAATTGAAAATCCATAAAAAATGTCTTTAAACTTGGAAAACATCGTTAAAAACCAAATAATAAAGCTAAAATCTTCTTTTCAGAAAAATCAATAAATAGCCAATGTACAACGAAAGTAACGCGCGGGAGAAATAATCTTTACCTCTTCGTAAGTGACGAGATCGAGTTGATCAAATAAAGCGGAATGCTTTTGAAGATATTTTGTAGTGTAATATTTTTTTTTCTTATTGAACCACATACAATGCGCTAAATGATAATTATTTGTTGATACTCAAAATATTTCAAGAAGCTGACAATTTATGGAAAATATTTAATGGATTCCGTATAAAAAGCTGAATCAACCCCTATTTAGAAACGACCTGGCTGGATAGTCCTACACGTCTGAAGTCGATCCGGCATAAACTCAAGCCATCACTGGAAAAACTTCAGATCATAAAGCTTATGAAGGATTCATCAAATAATTTCAATATTCTATGCTAGGATCAAGATGATTCACCCTCTTTGATTTAACATCATATTTCTTCATATTTACATTGGAAAATGACTGCTAACTTTTTTTATTGGTAGAAACTTAGCGAAATATGTAAAACTAACTGTTGTCCTTAGCTCGCTCCATAGCCAAGCAAGCAGTTCTCCACTCTTGCAACTCTGGTGACGGTATTAAACCAGCGACCGAAGCGCCTGGAGTGTAAGTACCGCCGGAATTACCATTTCCTAGGGCTGGAAATGGAGAGATATATCGTGCCTGCCACCAGTTATGATCATCTTTTGATATCACCTGAAATAATTCAACACTATTACTCATAAAATTTTTCTTACTGAAACGGTTACCAGTCGCTTAGGATAAACAAATCAAAATCAACTAATAAACAATAACAATAATAAATGTTTAATCATTACACAATCCTACAACAGCAATGCGGTTTCTGACGTGTAAAAGCCGAAAACTGAACATATTTACTAATAAATTAGCATAATCATACCTGAAGAATGTCGCCCGTTTTAAATGAAACGCCAGCTTGAGGACATGGAATCAAATCATCTTGTCCTGGATCATAGTCGAATTGCGCCCGGACAAATATTTCGCATGCTGGTGGAGCACTACGATATGATGGAACTATTTTGAATGTTACAACACCACGTGCATCACGTAGCAACCGCTGCAGCATTTCAACGCTCTGGTTCAGCACATTTATACCGTTGATTTCACGAATTTCATCACCGACATGAAGAGTTGCTGCAATTCATCAATAAATCTATCCCTAGAATGGGAGCAAAAACAACAATTAAAGATTATTTGGAAGGACTTCTTTAATTATCAAAAAAATTCGAATTTAAAATATCTAAAAGAAGACATTTTTAGATAGGATACTTGAAAAAAGTTAACGATATTCAGCAGGTATGGAAAGTTCAGTAATTTGAAAAAAAATTGATTGACTTCCTGCTTGAAAAGAATGCTGCAAGACCTTCACAAACATATTTAAGAAAAATATTATAAAAATTGCATAAGTAGTAAGATTTCTTTTTAATTTTTCCAGCACAAAACGAAAACTTCCTATTGATTTCGATAATGCAGTACTAATAAAAAAAAAAGAATATGAAAGCCCACATACCCTGTCTATGTATCAATCCTCCATGCATAATTCTGGCTACTTGGCATCGACCATCTTCCGTTACCTGAACAATAAATGGTCAACAATTTGCAAAAATATCTTTATTAAGAATTCAATTTAGTTCAAAAAAAACACGAAAAAAAAAAACAATACAACATGGAAGCCTGCAATCCTGCAATGATGAAAAACCCACCTTCAGAGTGATTCCCATCGGTTCTTCAGTATCTTTTTGAAACTGCACCAGACGTACTCGACTAACGGAATCCATCATCAGATCATCATCGTCATCAAACATCGGGAGAATGAACGACTGCGGCAACTCGTTTGTCGTTGCGGCTGATGATGACGTCCCTGCGTGAGATGTTTGCGCCCTCAGTACACCACCATTAAGATATGAAAATGGTAACTGTGATGATGTAGATCCCACCTATAAAAGCGATTATGGATTAAATTTTTCATGGAATAATTATGGTTAAAATTCATACCCACAAAGACAAAGAAAATTTTTGCTTTAGCACGAAGCAATGATCTCAGATACGAATGTCAATGTTCTAATTCGATATATATAATTGGAAGTGAATCAAAATAAAGCCTGATTCATGAAGAAATTTTAGTTTTCTGATATATCAAACTATTCTAATCCCATTCTGATCATAAAAACAAATTTGATTTGATTCGTATTTTTGTACTTGCAAAAAATGCATAAAAAGCCAACTTGAAGAGACATCTGTGGAAGCATATTCTGCTTCTGATGAACCGCATTTCCTTCACAGCTATCCATTTCTATTGTAATGCAATTCCCGCGAGCACTACCTTCATAAATTTCATGGATTATTACATCATGTGCTTGCAATATTGCCTAAAAATAATTTTTAATAAAATTTTAATAAACAAAATTTTTTTAATAAAATTTTTCTGCAGTCTTCTTACAATATGCTAAATTAAACGATGTATGAGTTGGGAAATTCAAAATTTCCTTTTCAATAAATGAAGCAGTTAGAAGTTTCACATGATTCGATATCGACTTAGTAAGTGTAGTAAGCAATTTTAATGATGAGCTACTGCACAATTTAATAAATGAAAAAGTAGATGTCGCGAATAAACTCGAAAAGGTTCCTTTATGAAAAAAGCTGTAAGTGTCACTAAAGTCTCGAAAAGAACCAGAAAAGCAGAGAATTCAATGATTCGTTTGTATTGGATTTCACATGAATGTGTATATATTGTACGTGCGTATCTACTGTATAATATAAGATATAAGCTAAAACTGTCAGCCTCTGTCTATGAGCTGCATTTCCCATACGCTAACAAAGGCTCTATTTCTTATAATCAATTGTATCAGAATCTTCCACCCACAAAAGAAGATGATCCGAAATTCAAATCATTGTCGAAATAGATGTTCGGCGAGTTTATTTGGAGGAATAATATTAAGGGTGATACTGAGTTTTTCATACTGTTATCGTTATTCGTTTTATTGAAATTTAAATCGCTGAGTTTTTGTTGTGATGTTAGAATAACTTCTCGTATTAATGGTTTAATTATCTAAGTTTGAGAATGATATCTTGGGACTTTGTTTTTGGCAAAAACTTAAATGGAAATAAAGAATTTGCAATTCTGTGTATCCTGTTGCAACTTAAAAAAAAAGAATAAAATTTTTCACTACAATGAAACAAATTATTAAAAACAAAAAAGGAAAAATATTTCATTAATCGAATAAGCTTCAACCTGAATTTCTCGGGATTCAAGCAATTGCTGTAACTCCATTATTTCAGTTGAAGGTTGCAAGAATCCACTGATTTGTGTGCACAACTAAAAACATACTTGCAACCAAAAAAATATATTTAAAAAAAATTTCAATGAAAGGAAAAGCAATCAATTTTTAGACCGAATGAATATAATTATCAACTAATGAAAATCACTTTTGAATAGCCAAACCTCTTTAGCATATCTGGCAGAATCATGCTCGAATATTAATGGTTGGATAGACAGATTCGATATTCGATCATACAGCTGCAAATTTTAATGTGTGAAATTCCAATTAACAGCCGATTTGAGTTGAAATTAAACTTTCATAATTGAAGTTGAGTGACATTTACATTTGATCAAAAAAGCAATATAAAATTCATCGAACTCTGTTTCATGCTTTATTCGTTTATCAATTATCATTTGATAGATTGTTTGAAAATAATTATAGAGGATGAATCAGAAAAATCTTGCTGATTCATTTTTCTTATTTTTATTTTTTAAGGATAAGAATTTTCTTAAAAAATTTCTTAAAGTTTCTTTAAAAAATTTCTCATAGATAGAAAAATCTTGCTTTTTCTAAATTCAGAAATTTTCTAAATCACTAAGTATTCTTCAAATCACAAGCAGCATTTATATATAATAATAAATTATTATAAATTAATCAAATATTTGAATATCGTCTTTGTTCAGTGAAAAAGATCAGCCTATTTGATTGCTGCTTGCAATTTACTGTATCTATTTAATCCTTCCATTAAGAATAACAAATAGTCATATTTTGTAACTTAATAAATCAATTACGTAGTCAAGCCACTGAAATGCTATGAAGAGATGGATATAGGAAACCTTACACAAAAATCCTTGAAATATTAATTCTTACGAACTGTCCGTAATTTATTGTTGAAAGGTCTCTTCTTAGCTTTTTACTCCACAGAATCACTGAAATCTACAATTATACGACTAGCAAATATGTCGGAATTTGTAAAACATTTCTTTAATTCCGCTAAACAATAATTGAAGTTTAAAAAGTTTTTGTATTATGAAAAGATCAACATTTTGCAAATCATTTTGAAGAAGAAATTTGGGATAGAAAAAACAGAAAAACAGACCAAATTCTTCCTAAAACAAATTAATAGTCAAGTGCTAAATCGAACAATATCCCAACCAATTTTCATCATTATCAAAAATGAGGCTAACTATGCTATTGTAGCTCTATGAGGCAAAACACCAAATGTTGCAATCATATTCATTAAACATTTCATTTAATTTTTTAGATGCTAACTTCACTCCATGTGACAAATATTTCTACTCGTTCATGCGGCAGGATATCTCTAATTAATTATGACAGGTTATGTAGAAGATAATAAGCAGTTTCGAACATAATTTATATGCAGCTTAATTCCAAGATCAAAACAGACTGCCGATTCCATTTTGAATATATCGCACTTCCTTTTAAATTCTGATTTCATTTTCTTTCTGCGCTTAATTCTTAAGGTATTTCATTTAGAAGTGACAAACAGTTATGTTCAGGCTGAATCAGTAACTCGGGTAAGCTCATTTACAATCAATGTTTCGGTCGAGAATAGTACTAACAAAATGACAGTAAAAAGATAGTTTGGGCTTTCATCATCTTCACAATACAAACTTCGATTTGCAGTACGAAGAATAAAAGAAAAAATAATAAAAACGACCTAATTAAAAGTAACAATAATAGAAACTGGATTATTATAGAACCAATTTTGATTTGCATATTTCGATGAAACATCGTTCAAAACATATTCTAAAATAAGGAAAAGGCAAAAAAAAGTTTTGTTTAACCAAAAAATATCCTAGAGAATATGATAAAGAATCTGGTAATTTTGTGCATCAGATCTTGTCAAAGACAGCAGCAGATAAAGTTTTCTTGAGTAGGTGAAGAACAGATAGATGATAAATATAAGATTGGGTGGATGAATCGATAAATGGATACTTTCACAGAAATTATCTGTTTCCTAATAAACCTTATACTTTCTGAAAAGAAATACTGCCAGTAAAATAATAGCTTTTATTAAAGAAAATGATTTTTGGAAAAAGGAGAAAGTATTTAAAGAAATATATTATTCATTGTGATAAAAAATCATCAATAAATCAAATAGAAAGAAATAAAATAAATAAATAAATAAATATATATATATATATATGATACTTAATAACTTAATAACTTTATGGAAAGACATATATGTATATATACCTCAATGTTCATATATATCGTTCGGATAGCATAGAATTATTTTTTAGGATTATTGAAAAATTGATTAATGAAAAATATGCAAAAATTTGAATTAACAAAAAAATCACACAGATGTCCGATTCAATATAGCAATCTGTAAAATGCCGACATCAAACTACAAGACAAAGAAACTCAAAACTATAGTTCCATTAAAAAAACTGACGCCAAAAAATCTAATCCTTTAAGAAAAATGGAACCAACAAGCTCAGTATTTCTTGTGGAAAAAGTTAATAAAAAGAGATTAGCCAGGAGTTTAAAGTCGAGAATTTAGAAATTTGCTAATGCTAAGTCTAATAATTTCTTTCCAAAATCATTGCAAGAAAAAGCTATCTTGTCTAAAATTTTTTAACTTTTGAATAATCCAATAACCTTCTTTTCTATAGAAATTTTTTTTTGCCCAACATATAAAGATGAAGTGATTATGCATTTCTGGTGTATCTACTTCGTCAGTGAGATTTACCACTTCTTTTTTGTCAAAATTATCTTTCCAATTTCAAAGATATGAAATAATTATATATTTAAAAGTTTCGGCCGCTCAAAAAAGGAAAGAAAAAGAGAAGACAAAAAGGCCTTTCGAAAATTTGATCCTCTTGCCCTCTCATCCCCCCCTCTTGCTGGTTATGTTTTTAATCTCTGAATCGGATACTTTCCTTAATTTCCTACAAATGTCAGTATAGAAACTGTCGGTTCTTCAACTCGGCGAATGGAATAGTGGAAATTAATGATTTGTACATTTCAATAAATAAAAAATGTTTAAGCGAATTTGGATGTAATTTTCTCCTGGCAAATGGCTTATTTTTTAAAAATTCATCAAAATAGAAGAATTCTCCCAAAAGCTTCTTTTTCGCTTTTCTAAAACAAAGCAACAATAGTTGGTCGTTTTGTTGACAGGCTCATTTATTTTCTTCTCCTCCCTCTCCCATTCCAGTAAATCCTATTGAGCACAAGAAAAAAAGATTTGGAACTGGAAAACTGATAAAAAAATTTTAAAGCAGCCCCGTGCTCAAGAGAATTCTGATTTATTTGTGAAATGATTCACATAACTTTACGTCAAACTTCGTCAAAGGAAAAAATTTTTACCTTTTGATTAAGGGTAATAGTAGCGTACTCTTCCAAATAACACTTGTCATCATTCATCCCTTTCATCTCTTACTCATCATTCGTCTGTAATATTCAGAAAACATTTCAACAAAATTCAGTCAATTTTCTATGTCTTATTATAAAAATGATTTAACTTTATAAAAATTCACGTACAATTAGTGGAATGAGCAAGAAATCTTAAACAGAAAAACCAGAAGTTTTATGTAACTTTCAAAAGAAAAGTAAAGCAGTTAGCTATGCATGGGAATAGAATACAATATTAAAAACTGATTTAAGAGAAAAAAACTTAATAAGGGCATAATCAAGAGAGAGAGAAAGAGACAAAACGAATAAAAAACAGGTGAATAAAGTTAAAAATAAAATAGTTACTCGTGAAAATTTGCCTGAGTTGCTACAAGATAAAATATTTCTGATTTGCTATTTTTTGTTAACTTTTAATCATATCAGTAATGGACTCTACTATTACGTCTGCGAATTCATATTTCTTCATGAAATGCTGCAAATCATTAATCGTCTCAGACAACTGAATGTCTTGCAATATCGAACGATCAATCAAAATTGCAAGATTTATGGGAAACGTATCATTGTTAATTTCTGAAGAATATGGCTATTAACAGATTATGTAATAGTTTACAGCTTTAGAAGATATTAAAGAACGTTCAATTAAACATCATCTTATTCAAAGCAATAAGTTTCAAACCTGTAAAAATGATAGGAGGGCATGTTTTCGACAATGGATAAAATTTGAATCTTGGCAAAAGGAATCATGATGAGTTATAGATTTAGACTTAATGATGGCATAAACTAATCTATGGCATATTTATATTCATAGAAAAAAGGAAAATGAATAGATATAATTCTATTTTAATATTAAAAATTAAGCATTTCTGAGGATGGAAGTTAGACTTTTAACAAACGTGGGAAATTTAGAAGGTCAAGAAAATTTGAAGATGGATGGGAATTAACAATAAACATATTCGAATATATAGAGAGATATATATAGAAGAGAGAGAGAGAAATGAAGATGTATGATTGTGAAACATATGTTTTGTTTTGGAATGTCAGTTCGCTTCAGGGAATAGAAGTAATAGGAAAATAGTAAAGAATGTTTGTTTGAAATGTTGCTTAATAGCAAAATCGACCGAACATCAGCTGATGCTTTCCAACAACCAACAACAGTAGGCGGCATTGAAATTCATCAGCTTAGAATCAACGTTGTTAAATTGACTGCTTATAAGTTCCTTGAGATGAAATATTTTTGATAGATTTTCTTGATAAACCGAATCGCCTATTTCTACACACTGATTTAATCATTAATCGTGCATCCTTTAGACATAATTCCAGTATTTAAAATCTTCAAATCGATTTCTTTCCATTTCCCTATTTACTCTCTCTTTCAATGCAGGATAAGTTGTATTAAATTTTCGACAATTATTTATAAACAAAAACAATGAAAGTAACTGTTAAGCTTATTTTTCTGTGAAACAGCAAAAAAAATTACTTTTACTTTATAATTTCGGTTCAATATTAAAGTACCAAAATTAAGATTAATATGTAGATAACTGATGATATAGCATATTTGTTACAAGAAATTTATGGGATTGAAAACAAACACGAACTTGGTGATTAAAACGGATCCGAATGCATCACTTGTATGTTTGATATTCGTAACACTTTTATGATGATTCTAGATTAAACATTATAGAAGTTGTTGAGACCAAGTTTTAGATGAAGCAAGGCTGAAATAAAATCGACGTTTGAAATGAAGAAGAAATGAAATAGAAGGAAGAAAAGAAGGGAAAGGGCGTCAAAAACGAGGAGAGATTATTGTGCTGAGAGTAGACTTTCTTTTTTGATTCGCAAAAAAGGCAAAATGAATTGATTTTGATAAAGGAATGCTAGTTCTTTCAAATGCTACATTAAACTTAATGACTAGCTTCTTTACTCAATAAGCCAGAGTGGTATTCGGAATTACACATCTCTCTTCTTGCCTTATATTTCTTCGATTTCATAACAATCACAGGAATATAAAGTCAAAAAAAGTCGAAAGTTAGTTTGCAAAAAAGTTAGTTTAAGAAAATAATTATAATATCAAAATTAAATGTATGCAGAAAAGCGAAATCTGCCAAATAGTACAGAGAAGTTTTTGTCAAAAGTTTAACCATGAAAATGTGAGAATTGCCTAGTTCCGTTGCATGCTGTTTGCTTCGCACATTTCTGTTAGGGTTTTCAGTTCGAAACAAATTTACTCCCACATTTCCAGATGGAGTAATTATGAAATACCTAAAATTTAAGGATGAAATGTCTAAAAATTTCAAACTCTTAACATCTGAAACAAAAGACAAAAGTTGAAGTCAAGAACAATTGTAATTGCATGCTTATTAACAATTTCAGCAAAACAGAAAGAAGCGAAAATAATTTCCGGAAGAAAACAAAAAGAATTTGAAATTTTTGAATGAATTAAAAAATTAATTGTTTTTATATGTCTGTGGCTTTTGCTAAAATCAAAAAATGAAGAACGATATAAAAGCTAAAAAGCAAAAAGAGAAGAATGAAGAATTAAAGTTAGATTATAAATCACAAATTGGATGAAATATTTTTTGAGAGATGTTCGCCAAGATTCATTTTGTATTATACTTATGTCATTTTGAACATCCTCTAGACAACAGCTGGACAAATAACTTTGATTATTTAGGTGCATTGTAGCTTACTAATGAAATTCAATTTCAACTTTAATTTCTCGCAGCAGTAGTGATTATGCCAAAGCTTATCAACATAGTCAAGTACTAGAGAAATAGTCATTTGCGGAAGAAAAACAAGGCATTCTTTTCAGTTAACATTGCATTCGTGAAGCTTCCACATTGATGAAATCCTGGACAGTGGCAGAAGCAAACAGTTTCAAATAAATAAACTCAACAATCACAAATCATTCGTATCATACGATAAAGCGCACACTAGCTATGATTAAATTTGAGTAAATCATTGAGCAGATGATATCCATTTCTTCCTTCATCATCTTCATTTCTTTCTTTCTTTCTTTCAAGAAAATCAAATTTTTAGGACTTCAATTTTTTTCAAATGTCTTTTTTCAAAAATTTTTTCCTTCCTAAAATAAATTTACAATTTTGAACAATCAGAAACAATTCGGAATAAAATATTCAAATCATTAAATACAAACAGTTCTCAATAAATGGTCTATTCAATCGTGTCGAAGCCTTACAATAAGCTGCTGATATATATCTTATATTAATTTAAATTTATGAAAACTGCACTTCTATTCTTGCACATACATTAATTCTCTTCAATATTTAAATAACTGGGAACAATAGATTTCAGAATGTTATCCCTTATTGTTAATCATTTAATTTTTGGAACTATCTGAACTTCGATCACATTTCGGGAAAATTCGATAATTATGAGAATCCTCAAGAAGAAATAGTAAAATATATATTGTCATTTGACATCTCTAATGCAGTTCCTCCTACTAATGCCAAGGAGAATATTGAAAATATCACCATATAAATCCTCACAGCGTCTTTGATGCAGTTTGTTTCTTTGAAAGCATTAATTATGCATGCTTTTCAAAAGGAAAATTCGGAGAATTGGATGAAATTTAAAAGTGTTTATAAACAGGCATTTTTAGCTCCCAAAAATTATATTTAATCAATTAGAAGTTTTGTTCTGATTTTGACTAATTCAATAAATTCATTGCTTAAATATGATGCATTAAGTAACGGAAAGCATATCTTAAAAAATTACCATCAGCAATGTTTTTAGATCAGCATTTTCCAATGATGAATTTATTCGTGATGGATCCATGGTTTCGGCGTTGAAGGATGCATCTGCAAGAGCAGTTATCTGATCCAATGACGTCAAAATCTGTAAATTATTGCTAATCATTAATGCAATTAATAATTCTAAATACATGATGACTCATCCGATCAGTTTTTAAAAAGATGGATCCCAAATTTCGAAAATCAACTGGCAGGGGATATATTGCCAGCAGGGGATATATTCGCCAGCAAGTGAGAAGTCTATAGTGTAAAAGCCGCATAATAGTAAGCTAAGTTTTATATCATTGAAATATGAACAATTAAACTGAAGAATGGATGTAGAAGTGAGTGAAAGTCTCTCAACTAGCGAAATTCGCAACACAAGCAGAAGTAGAAGCGAAATAAAAAAGAAAACTGAAAAATGAAAAAGAGAAAAGAAGCAAGCCTGAAATTAGAACCATTCAAATTGCTATAATCGTCTAATTGGTTATTGTTTTACTGAATTTTTAAGACAAATGTCTTATTCAGAAATTTTCCATACAGATTCCTCCTGAGATTAATTTTCAATTCTAATAACAATTTCATTCGTTTATTCTTATGCAGAAGTGCACATTCTGATGTTTATTTTTAGCGTTTCAACAAGAGATTCTAAATTATAATTTGAATTTCTCAAAACAAAACTACACATTTTCGTTACTTTAGAATAGTTAAAACAAGCCCGCATTTGCTAAACATTCTATGTTTTCATTATAACTCGTTTTTTCTGATAATATTACATTCTCGAAACAAATCCACTATATTAATTGTTTGAAATGACAAATTCAAACATGAAAAATTATTTGACAATACTTACTACTACATATGATACAGCACAAAGATAACAATTCTCACGCTCAGAAATAATGCAAGAGAAAACATAACATTTCTAGATAAAATCTCTACCAACGCAGCATTTATAAAGTTTAAAGGAATTAAATAAAGCATATCGAAGTGAGAAATTAAAAATTTTCAAAAAATATTTTGAATTTACGATACAAATATATAAACATTCTATTCGAACTACGCAGAACAAAAAAGTTAAGTAAAATGTATGACTGCTTTACGCAAACTGTCGATCAAAGCAAATATATATATATATATATATCTTTGTCAAAAGAAACTCATTTGCAGTGCCGAACTTGTTGAGCTTGCAACAATGTTGCAAATGATACTAGAAAATTAAGATTAAACTTTTAAATGTGCACCTTTTCAACGCCGAATAAATCCTCAGGTATTTGTTGTTCCAGACCACGTCTTGTACAACCGTCTGCATCACAAGTGTCGCCTCCAGGTAGCAGATCACCACTGATCACAGCATCTGAATGTGCTGCAGTTGCGACAGTTGTATCACTCAAACAATTGCATCCTTCTGTCCACTTCTTGTTGTTTACGGCTGACAATATATTGCTCTGTAATGAGGCTAGCTTTTTGGAGTTTTTAAAATTCTTCGAAAACCAGACCTCGATCTCATTAAAAGCTAAGCAAGCAGTATGTCGAAGACCTCAGCTCCAGTCCTCTACAATCCATCAAGGACAATACGAAAAAAATCTGATCTTTCTGAAGGAATTTCATATTCATTACTGTGAAACTTTAAAATGGTATTTGATCCTATGAAGGAGCAGATATAACAAAATAAAAATGTTGAACTGAAAAAATAATTCAAATATGACGTAATACGATACTTCTTTCCATCATGTGCTGCTTAGTAGTGTAACAAATTTAACGCATTAATTGAAAATTCTTCTTTTAAAAACAAATTATGACTTACTTTCAATTTTCGACGTGTATTATACCTTCGAATTTGTTCTACAGTACTTTGCAAATGTCTACGAGGAGCAAAACGACTACGTTCACATAACCATTCGTGATTTAAGGCACCTTCTGCAGATATCCTATTGTTTGGATCCACGGTGAGTAATCTGATAAGCAGATCTTTCGCTGAATCACTAATCTGTTGCCATGTCCCACCATGATGCTGGAAATATACATTATCAAGAGAAATATATTTTTGAATTCAATATATTGATTATAAAATCTCTCAAAAGGAAAAAAATTGAATTTCAATAAATTTAAGATAAATAAATTTTCGATAACGAGTAACAGTAACGTATAAATAATTTTATTTCTTCCATCTAAGAGAAATGCCAAAGTGAACAAATAGAAATAACTATTAAGATTCTGAACATAAACATACCGAATATCTCCCTTCGGTAATACTTTCATACACTCTCTGTCGAGAGCCAACAAATGGTAAACGTCCACAAAGAAGTATGTAAAGTAAAACACCAGCACTCCACATATCAGCTTTTGTGCCGTATTCCCCATTTTTACTACCTCGGGAGCCATAAAATATGGTACCCCCACACGACCTGGAATTCTACAGTTAGAAGAATGTAAACAAAATCTAAGCAGTTCATGAATAAAAAACCAAAATACTTACCAGCTCGAATAGTTGCGGTTGGGCAAGGTAATTTCATAGAAACACTAAAGCCAGTCAACTTCAGAGGTGCTGAATTATCCTTACTGCAAATTAACAATAATTAATTACTTGTAAAATAATGGAATTAAGTATTTTGGAAACGGATATGTTATAAAAGAGAGAAGTTATATAAAAAGTTTAAAGAGCTACAAGATAATTGCCTTGCCTTGCAAGAACAATATTGTGTGGTCGAATATCGCGATGAATAATTCCTTGGCCATGCATATATTCCAGAGCTTGCATTAACTGCCTCATATAATGACTACAAAATTTTAGATAAGAATTTATTTTTTATGATAAGCTACTGTATAAAGAAATATTATTAATACCTGAAGCTTATAGTATGATATCAACCATTAACTGATGTAAAATATATGTTTCAGTAATAATGATATATCTATCTATTATTATCATGAGAAATACATGAGATAGAATAATAGTATCATTGAAATTTTCACTATTTTCGTTGCTTTAGTCGTGATACAAATGATTATTAATATGAAAAACAGTTTTCTGAACTGAACTCATTTAATAATTCTATCCTGGTTTAATTGAAATCAGTATTTAAAATAATACTGATAGCAATAAAAAATATTATCCCTCCTCTTTCCGGATATTTCACCTGGCAACAGCTTCACTATAAACAAAACCAGCGCTAGCTCGCTTAACAATTTCAAAGCATATGTCGTCACCATCAAGAAATTCGAAAACCATATGAACGGCTTTTTCTCCAGTTATCACATCTTTTAATTCGCACAGGAATGGGTGCTTCAGCACTGCACATATTTCAATTTCATTATCAACGTCTGGAAATAAACTAACAATCGATACTTATATGAAAATTAGTAACTGTTAATTACTGGAAGATTGAAGTATGTATTGAATTTAAGATTAATAATGACAGATAACAGTCAAACAAATAAACTTAAATAATAAATAATTAAAATAGTTTAACCGAGGAATAATTTAAGGTATCAATAACAAAACACTATCAAAAATTTCTTGTTAAAGAGTGACCTGTTTTGGTTAATCCTGAAGTGATAGAATATTTTTGCAAATCGATACTTTTCACCGAATACAACTTCGACGTTATGCGATGCACAGCACGATAAACTATACTTAACGGACCACTATAAACAAGGAGATTGTGAGATAACACAGCAGGATAATATTTCAAAAACGAAATCATTCAATATCAATATTTAACAAAAAATATATAATATCAAAAGTATTTGACAAGACATCTCGAGTTCATTCATCAACAGTGATTATTAATAAAATCAAACTGATAAACTTTTAATCCTCGCATTAATTCATTACTTGCACTGTCTTAAATTTGATTATCCGCTTCTGTTGTTGATAACATTCGCCGTTATAGATTTTTCTCAAAATTTTCAGTTAAATTGAATGAGTGCGAGAAATTTTGAAAAGATTTTTCCTGAATACATTAAAAGAATTGACTTACTGCTCGATGACGTCCCCGAGTTGGTAATGATGATTGAGCAACAATGTTTCTTCGCTCAAAGTCCATGGCTGTCCTGCATACATTACTTAAAACGGCCATCCAGTAGTCCCTCTTATCTCTGAGGATAATTGGACTTTGGATGTATCAGCAATAGGAAGCCAATATAGGCACAGATATATAAATAATTACAGATGTAGTAAGTCCCTCAGATGCCGAAATAGTCTTTGACAGTGAGAACTTCTAAAAATTTACTTAGAAGATAAGTGCAAGTTAGATAAATTCAACAGAAAAATGATTGATTAATGCGTAAAATTATCTGATAATAATTAAATCACTAAATAAAAGCTCTTTATGATAGCTGTGATACTTCAAATTTTCAAATGCGAATTTTTCGTCAACTGATAAAGTCATTGCAGTCATTAATAGGTGTAAAATTTGGTCCTCATTATTTATAATTAGGCTAGCTATATCATGATAGTACTAAAATATCATTTCAAATTTATCATGAAATTTTACTACCGAATATATTATCTAAAGCTAATTGCGGTACTATTTTTTCGAACTACCATGCAGAATTAATGAGATTTAATTCTTAGCACTATGCTTAAGCAAATATAGAAATTTGATTGATCACTTGGAATTTCCATTTTTTTAATCTATAATTTGAAAAGTATGCATTATCAAAAAAGGAATAGATGTATTTCTGCAAAGCAAGCCATGATGATTAATCCTACCTCCACAATGGACAATAATCCTTCATAAGATATTAACTAACACTTATCTCGTCAGATATTAATCATAGTTAGTTTAATAAAGAGGTGTTTTCCTTCCGATCAAGAACATCTGCCAATATCCTCGTCGATTACCCAAAAAAGCAATTAATTGAATTAGTGATTAAATGACAATCGAATGCGGTATCTATTTTGTGTTTCACGCGATTTCATTTTTGTTTTTCCCAATCTTTTTCATTCTCTCTCTCTCTTCTCTTCACTTATTTCTATTCTATGGAGAGCTTCAGCCTATATTTCCACACAACTGAATATAGCTATCGATCGTTGCTGATTTTCAATCTTCAGCAATTTCAAAGACGCCAGCACTAAACGAAGACTCGATTACGTTTTCAAGAATAGGCTCATCACTTCACTGAATTCATAAAATTATAGTTTATAACTGATCTATCAAAAAATTTATTCTGAAATAGAATGATTTAGAAGTTTAGTGATTTAGAAGTTTAGTTCTGTTGACTGAGTATTTGTTTAAACTATACTCAACAATAAGTGTAATAATTCGTTGCAAAAATATTTTTTTCCTTTAAATGAGTAAATTTGAGTAAATTTGATAATTAATCAAATAAGTTTTTCTATAATTCAATCTCATTTAAATGATAATAATTATCCTAACAGTTCGATGATGTCAAAAACAAAATTAGGGAAATGATTAACACTATTCAATTCTCGAAATTCAGACGAAGAATCAGATAAACAAAAGACTATTTATTCAACTTTCATCCGTTTTTTTCGGGTCCAATTTGGTACTAAATTGTTTCTGCTTTCAAAAGTATGTTTCTGCTCTCTTAACTTTCACACGCCTAATCAATTTTCAGATTTTCTGTCAATTTAGATGTTCTTTATTAAAGTTCATAATATATTTCATTTTTAGATATTTCCGAAGATTGAAATCAAAAGTCTTAGCTAAGTCCATCAAACTTTCAGGCCAGTTGATGAGAAGTATAATTGCAGTTTGGTTGTCATAACATTTCACCCAATTCCCCGAGGCAGTAATCAAAATTCAAAAAATACACCTTTAGATTAACTTCTAATTCTCTAAACAATACATATATACGAAATTGCTACATTATAGGCTGTCTAAAAAAAATTTATTGTCCGTACAGATGTCATTTTAGTTGGTAATATCGGTATTTTGAAATAGTTTTTTCAAATACTCCAAGTAGGCTAAAGTTGATTTATTTCAAGTCAGAAGCTGATAATAATAATAGCAACATATTAACTGGTCGAAGTGCTTCGAATAGAATTGAAAGATTGAAGCTTCAAGGATATTTACTATCACATTCACTTTTGAATTTAAGCAGAATTTCTAAATCCAACCGATATTTGAAGGGAAATAGATTCCTTCCAAAGCAGACACATCGAGAAATATCAGTGTAAATACTCACAATAAAAATAATCGAGATAATATATTTTTAGAAATTAAGAATTCAAAATAACTATATAATCTTTGCATAGATTTTCAGAGACAACTTCAAATCTCATATTTCAGCAATGTTGTGACGTTTTTTGAAACGAGAAATTTCTCGATGACAATAACCAGGAGATTTTTCTGCTGTAATAAACAGAAATAGCGAGAAAAAGAAGAGAAGAGGGATCTGAAACTACAGCAAAAAAATTATATCTCGAAAATCCAACCTGATAGATTGGAACGACAAAACACTTCTAATTTTTTGATTATCTTCTCAAATAAATCTGCTAAAAATCAAAATGTGAAAGCATTGATAAGGACATATTCGTATAAACTAAAAAAGAATCATATAGTTGAATAGCTCCTTTAAAAATGTTCTATCTGTCAGAGCAGTTGTCATTGGCAATTTTAAAAAATAAGTAAATGAGATAAAGAGGGTAAATATTCAAAACTGAATAGTAGTAATGCTTAACAAACAGCAAAATCTCAAATGATTTAGAATCAAAGAAAAAATCAGAACCGAAAAAAGCCATACCTATTGAATGCTGAAATTAAGTTAGCAAGAACTTTTTATTTGAAATTCTTAATTAAGAATTCTTCTACATGACGCAGTAATACTCCACCAATAATGATCTAGGCCAAGCCAATCTTCTATTTTTTCAAGAATTTATTTGATTAATTATTCAAAAAACGAAATTTAGATTTTGGCCAATTTTGCAGCTTCGTCACCTAAATTTTTTTCTTCTCAATCTCTCTTATTCGATATTTTTTAAATTTCGTATTTCAATTAAATTTTGAAAAGAATTAATTTTTGTTTTTGCATAAGAATATGCACGAAAAATGAAAAAATGAGGAACTCCAAAACAAGCATCTGCCATTTCAGATATGTTAAATATTGTATTGCATTTCAATACCTTGTCTCCTTTCCTTTTTCCTCACTAATTACATTTTTTTGATGATAATTATAAATAATGAAATCAACAGCTTAAAAAAAACATTTCCAGTTTTATAAAAGTTAATTTATTAAAAATCCGAGAATTTTAATTTGCAATTCTAATTCTTTTCTCTTCCAAATTCTTATATTTCACATAACCATGAACAGTTCTCACACGATTAAATCATTTTATCCTAATTTGTTTCACATCTATATTTTGATTTCCTAATCATTTATTTGCTTAATAGCCGACAGTGAATTGAAACCAAAAAATAGACGGAAAATTCAATAAAAATTGAAGTACCGCAATCATTAATCTCCAAAAATTTTTTGAAATAATTTATTGAATTATTCTTCGAAACTGAATATTCTTCTCATTATCGCCCCAACATATTTAGGTGATGTATAGGGTAAAGGAAAAGGATGATAAAATATCCCGGACATCTAATTTCAATATATAGAAATGATTTATTCACGAGATTTCATTCCTTCGGTATGTACTCGTTTGATACAAATACAAAAACAATATGCAAAGTCTTATGAAAAGCATTTAAAGAAAAACTGATTAGAGAGATCAGCGATGTTTCATGCTAACAATTTGCGGTACTCTACGATTATTAAATATGCGTAAAACTATCGTCAGATTAAATGAAAATACAGACTTCCTGACAATGATTACAAAGTGGCCGGAAAATTGTCTCAACGTCAGCTGTTATTTTTTAGAAAAATATGCAAAAACTTTGCTTTCTTTTTTTTCTCTTCCGCCTTCGCTTCCTTATCTTTAAATACTCCAATTATTTGAGATTTTTAAAAATATACCTTATGTTTGATAAACCGGAATTCCGATATTTATTGAATTAAGAAAAAATAAAAATAGTCAGATAGTTTTATTTTGAATAGGACATTTACTTGGATCTTCAATTTCATTTAAATTTTCATATCATATCTGAAAATGAATCGAATTCACATCCTTCAAATTGAATTCTGAATCTAAATAAATCATGTTCAAATCATATAAGTATGTTGTCGCTTAATGCGAAGCATTAGATTGTATTATTGATGTCTTGATCTTAATCATTTGTTTATATGAAATCGAATCATTTCAAGTATTTAAGTAACATTTGTAAATATCAAGCCATGAAGAATAGGAATCAACATTATATTCAGACATTCATTTTCATTTTAAAGTATTTCTCGATTGTCCAGATCTAATGATAAATAAAGAAAACATAAGTATTATTTATATGAGTTATTTCTAAAAATGGTCATAAAGAAAAGATAACAAATAAAATAAAAATGTCGTCATTTCCGCATAGTTATTTTGCGAAAGAAAATATAAGTAATAAGTGTTCATTTTATCAATGCAAGCATAAAATGATGGGAATATTATGTACTGCCGAAGAATATTCACAAACTAAATGAACTGTTTATTTTATCAATAACATAGTGATTATTTGAGTTCTTTTTGGGAAAGAAGAAAGTCACTAATCAGATTAAAAACAATTTCTCTCATGAAATTTCTAACGAAGGATTAAAATTATTGCAAAAAGGATAAGAACTTGCGATATTTCGAAGCATATTAAAAGCTTACTTATTCATAAGTATTTAGCATACCATGAATTTACTAGAATTTCGATGTGAGATACATTCGAATATGAAAATTCCACTTATCTAGCCTGCACTTCCAAAATGATATAATATATTTCAGCCGAAAACAATGATGAAAATCCAAAAGAAGTGAGAAAGGTTAAAGCACAGCAATTATTAGTAATATTATAATGATATTTTTATCGAAATGAAGTGAAGAAATATACAAAGGTAGAGATGGGAAAATAGCGTTCAGTTTCAATGTTAAATTTAGCACTTTTCAATAGTAAAGAATGAAAGATGGCAAGCCTATAAGCTTCGCGAATAAAGAAAGGTTTGTAGGGAGAGGAAACAAAATCAATAGAGTCTAGGCCTGCAAGTTGTAATGCTTTTATATGGTAATAAGAAATAGAGGACAGATAGATTAATGCAACATTTTGGGATTCCGGCTAGCATAAAATTGAAATGAGGTAAAAATTCTCGAATATTCTAAAATCTGGCAAACAACTTCTCTTATGTCTCCTTTTATAGGATTAAAAATAATATTATTGCCCTTAAATTAAGCTCGCTTATCACTTTCCTTTAGCACGATGTTGAAAAAAATTCTGCAGAATTGTTGAAAAAATTAAAAACTGACGAAGCATTTTGGTAACAACAAATAAAAAACAAATTAAGTATCGCTGAAGCCTTTCGCAGAAATGTTAAAATTACTCGAAACAAAAGCATTCGATTTTGAGAGACTTTCTAATGTTCCTTATATATACACAAAAAAAAAGAAACAAATAACAACAAAGCATCAATTTTCTCTTCTCCCTCATTTTAACTCAACAATTATTTTTTTCAGAAACAATAAAAGGACAGAAGTAGTAGAATGATGAAGCATTGCAACAGTTATTGGATTATGTTAGCATGATGTACACAATGTCATAAAATTTTTCAATAACTAACCGATATATTTTAAAATCGAAGATGGTCGCAAAAAAATGGTTTCATGGCTTATCAATAACTTTGTCGTAAATCGATAACAGAAAAAGCATTTGACTACAACGATCAGTGCATCACAGTTTTAACATCAAAATTGGAAATCGTTAATAAATATACACATATTAGACTACCATATTCAAAAAGATTCGCTATCATGCTAAAATCTTACGGGCAACTCTATCTAGTCTTTCATTACAGATAATCATTAGTTACTACCTAAAATGATTGTTCCATCTATCTTAATTACCAACATTATCTTGAATATACATGAATTCAGGAGCAACAAGTATCAATAAATGCTATCGTTGGAAGAAACTGAAAGACTAAATAGATTTAATTAAGAATGAGAAGATTTTCGGTAAATAGTAGAATTGTCTTCTCTCTCTTAATTAAAATTACGCAGCATTAAGCAAAAGCTATTCATGAATAAGTAAGTTCTAAGGTCAGGTCTGGTAATTACTAGTCAGGAAAAAAAATTAAGCAAGATATAGTTAATAGCTGTCAAGAAAGTGATAATTGCTCTCTGCCTAAATCATGAAATAATACAAAACAATTAAATACGAGAAACAGTATTTTCATAACATTGATTCCTTTTTTTTTAAGTTTCCCTTGTTTTGAATGCTTAATTTGTTCGATGACGATGACGATATAGCCAATTCTACGATGTTTAAACACCAAGTCAATTCCAAGTCATAACTCGTTTCAATCCTTTTTCTTGAAAATTCAATGTAATGGATGAAAACCGATAGGAAATTTGAATTATTCAAGAGACTTTCATCCACCAATCAAAAATCAAACTGTTCCTATTTCAACTGAAAGTATCAGCGAATTAAAAAAACAAATAAGCAAAGAAATCTGAATATTGACAATTGCTCTGTACGTCAACGCATTATATATGTCATGCATAATAAATCTGTATGCTTTGGTAAGGCGGTGTTTAAACAAGCAACACAAATAACACCTGGTGAAGCTGAACGTCTATATCGTATCGACACTATCTTTATGTTTATGTAGTGACCAAGTCTATGTATTAAAATATAATCTGTATTAGGACTTTTCAGCATCACAATCTTTATGCAATATTTCGATCTCATTTCTTCATCACAAAATCTCGGTATATTAGTGCCAGTAATAAAAGAGTACTATCAAAGTGATTTAATGCAATCATTTTGCTGGAAAATAAAAATAAAAGCGATTTTTCATTTTTCGTCTTTTCATAGGAAATGAAATGAAAATTGACGGATAAAAGGAAATAATTTGAAGAAAATTTTTTGTATTTTGTTGAAAATATTTCTCAAAATGAATCATTTTGCACAATGGATTACCTCTACTACTATTTTTTTGCTATACCCTATATCATAAGCTGAATAAATCTACTTAAGTAACTATTTCATTGCCACTATGTTATTTACACAAAGTTTCTACAAACTAGAAAGAACATATCTTAAAATGGATAATAAATTTTCCATAAATTGTGTAACCGATATGATTTTTATGAAGTTCAATTTACACTGATTTAAAAGAAGCAGACAATATATTTTATAAGTATAGCCAAATCCATTGAATATACAAATATAGCAACAAATACCTTGGAAAAAATATTCTGATCCAAAAATAAAATCTTAATTAAACTGAATCCAAAAAAAATATAAGCTGAGCAGTAATCAGATATAGTAAAATCTATTTTATATTTAACTATAATTCACATAAAAAACTATCGCCATTAAAACTAAAACTAATCAAAATTAATAAAAGAAACAAAACAAAAATAATTCAAAAAAACATAATAATAATTAAAATCGTAATAAATACATGAAAAATTAAAATCAAAAAAAAGGAAAAACATCAAAGTTAAAAAACAAAACAAACAAAAGAAATAACGAAAAAAATAAAAAAGATAATAACAATTATAGAAAAATTAAAACTAATTATACTACAAAAATAAGCCAGCAAGAAAAAAAATTCCTAAGAAAAATTACAACAAAAGAATCAGAGGAAAAAAGTTGTGCTTTGTAATATTTGAAATACACAGTTAAAAAAACATCGAAATATTCAGAATTTATAATTTTTAGACTATGTCTGACTACTTTGAATGAAATAACTTGGATTGAAATATCACCAATGTACAGTTAATGATAGGTGACATAAATGAGTTAAGAAAAATGATAAATAAGCAAATCGTCAATACCCAATAATAACTGCTTCTGAGGATTTAAGCAAATACAAAAATGATTAGAAAAATAGATAATAAATGAAATTTTAGGAGGGAGTGATTTTACTGGCAGCAGCAGGCATTTCTAAGTGCAAACTTTTATTTTTATTGGTTTCTTGACATGATATTTGTTTTGCTCAATCAGCCCTTTTTCTTTCTTTTTTTAAATATTACGGAATATTGGACTTGAAGTAAGAATGAGTCATGATTAAGCGCATATAAAAATGGATATGTCTGTAAATGAGCAATATATAAACATCATAATATACATATTGAGATGAGGATTCATTGCAATATATTTTACTGGATTAAACTGATTGGAATATCAAAGAAATATTAATACTTTAATATCGCTTCAAATATTTCAAATCATCCCAGCCGGGAAAATTTTGGCTTTTTTTCTAAAAAAGGGGACGGCATAAAGGCACTTAAAAATGCTGCATCTTTCGTGTTCCAAAAAAATTTTGGTTTTCGATTAACTGTAGGCTCAAAGACAATGGACAATGGAAAACAAATAACAAATAAGGGTAATAGGCCAAAATTCTATCTGTCGAAAATTCATGTACTGGAATTTCAGTATGTGAATTTCGAAAATATTGCATAAACATTTTTGTATCTTGAAATTATAGTTCTTAAAATAATCTTTATGAAAAATTCGACGGAATGCAAAAATGGTTTAATCTGTACCAAATTTTCCAGATTAACGATCACTACTAATTTAGCGAATGAAAATTTACTTGCTATCGATTACGTTCAAGTATCGCATTTCCTTTTCTAGGTAATTTAAAAACAATACATGCTTGATTTGTATCGTTAACGCTTTTTGTATATCTCTTCCAAATTATGTATATCTCTCCCAAATTATATTACTGTATTTTAGCAGAGTAGAGAACTCTGCTAAAATTTACATAAATAGTGAAGTAAGTAAGTATAACGGGAAGAAGTGATATTGCACAGAAGCATGAGCATAATGAAATTATATGGTTATTGTAAAATATTAAAATTATGTATTGGATAATAAAAGTATATCCATTTAGTGTACTATTTTTCTAAGAATCCAACAAACAAGAAAGACAGGAAGTCGTATCCTTTTTTAAAATTTAAGAAAAAAGTCTACAGTGACAGCCGAATTCAACGGTCGTGAGATGTCCCATCGTTTCCATTTAAAGACAGAAATCAATTAAAAGAACATCGGAATTGGTAGCTTTTTCTTACTGAAATCGACACGGATGAAATTCTTCGATCATTTCACTTTTAATTTATGTTGTCTTCATGAATTAATTGTGACTATTGAATAAAAGGAATATAGAAAGAAAAAATTTCATTATAAAGAATTGGTGTAAATTTTAAAATGATAATTTGAAATTATATTATTGGAAACATGGAAAAAATATCCTTTCTGGGGTCTTCAATATAATTCAATATAATCTTTCTATGGAAATATTTTTAAAGAAACTATAACTAAATTTGAAAAGTAGCATCTCTTCGAATTGAAGCGGGAGATGTTTGCAAATAAAGTTATTTACATATTCAAAAAAATATATGAAAGAGAGAAAAATAAGAAAACTTACGAAGAAAAAAATGAAAAAGTAGAGAAGGTAAGAATTAAAGCTTATTTTCCGCGATATTCTTAGCTTCTACTAAAAAAAAAATAAGAAATAAAAAAAAAAGATTCCATAAGATGTGTTGATAGGATTAGCATTACCAAAAAAAAAAAAAAAAAAAACCAGGCTCTTCGATAAGTTAAAAGGTTTATAGTAATATCGTTTGCATGTTGAAGAAACACTTAGCTATAATATATATGTTTAATTATTGGTGGAAATGTTTTCAGGTATTTTGTTTTTCTCTAATGATTTCTATGGATGTTAGTATTAACTGCTGTGAACTAAATAAAAAAAGCATATAGAGAACTTTTGTAATACCGAAGTATGAGAGATTCTATTCAATTATTAGTTCCAAAGTCAAGAAGAATTAATCATTCTATTCATTAATTAATTCCAAAGTCAAAGAAGAAAAAGAAAGCATCTCTTTGAATTGCTCTTAGAGATTCGAAAATTGGTGCCAAAAACATCTTCAGTTAAACGACGCATTCAATGAGTGAGAATAGGAGCATAATTTATTTTCTCCTATCGATAAATTTATATAAGAAGGAAACTACGACCAGCACAAAGCTTCTACTAAAAGCAGCCGTTTCAGGAACAATAATGTATGTTGGGATCATGCAATATTAGAAATAATATAAAGTTTTAAATAGAAGGAGGGTATTGGGTGAAAATAGCGGGTGAAACGGAGGGTAGCCTTTGGATCGAGACCGATATTTGAAGATGAATGTGTTTTCTTTTTTTACTTTTTCCTACTTTTTCTATATTATCAAGCTTATCTTTCTTTCTATTTTTGAGCTATGATAATGTTTTTAGACTAGAATGCGCTCTATTAGTAATGTTCAATTCCAATTTAGCAATAACAAAACGTCTGTTTCTAAAAGGTGTCGTTGGCAACAAAACATTAATCAATTAATCAATTCAATTGGCCGAAATTTTCAATGGAAAATCAATACACATGAACGAATATAATAATAATAACAACACAGTGTAAAAAACAGTTTATTGTATAAATCCATAATTCAGGTAACTTCGCATGCTAAGATCATCTATTACTAAATTTAACTGAAATTAATCATTACTGTTATCTAGTCGTTCACATTAGAGGTATGCGAAACAACTGTTACAGATTGTTGTCATCGAATATATATGTGGAAATCAATGATTCAATCTTTCATCTTCGGTAAAAATTTTTTTTTAGAACTTAATAAATTTTTATAATTAATTTTTTTTGTTGGCAAAAAAAATTTGTTTCAATATTTTAATTAGAATGATAAATACAAACTTTAGTGAAAATCAAATATTCAAAAATAAAATAAGGATGAAATAATAAGTAATATTATTTGTACTATTCGATTAAACTGAAACATTTAAGAAAATGCAAGAAGAGATGGATATGAATCAGATAGGTTAAGAATTACCAAAAGACTGGATCTTGGATTCCCAATCAAAGATCGAATAAGTATAAAAAATCAGTTTACATATATATAATGATTGAAGAGCTCTATTGTTACTATCATCGACGCACACTTATACATAATTCTTCACATATTAGTATAAAACCTTATTTCTTATTTCATATTTTATTTCTTACTTCATATTTGACAATGATAAAAAATTAATTTCAATTTTCTGTTTACGTTTTTTCTCCATAATGCAATTTGAAATCCTAACTGAGATATTAATGGATGAGAAGAATGTTACAGATAGTTAGTTGCACAGACATGGATAGTACGCATGGAATGTGTTTAATATGAATAATGTATTTTTGCAGAAGATCATTATGCTAAATTTGGCTGAAGGTCAATCATTCCATTCTACTCCATAACTCTATTTCAAATTAAACTCTTATGATATATACAATTAATTGTAATGATTGGATTTATTACACAGTATCAATACTATCTATATTAGAATAATTTATCTTTCAACAGTTAAGACAAAAGTATATTCACTAAACGTATATAAAAAACTTCATGTCTAATGCTATCACTGATATTGATTATGATAAAGGAACAAGTTGACATATAATTGATAGGGCGAATGAAGATAAAAATGATCTATGAAAAATTGACAATTCGAAATAAGTAATGGTGCCGAAGTGAAAGAAAGGCATAATAGAGCAAAACTTCTTCCTAGTGAAAGTCGTATAGTTGAAAAAAGTACATCCCAATCGCAACTAACAGATGAATGAAACTTTACCAAACTTGCCTTCTTGACTGATGCAGGATTGTTGCATAAATAAATGCAATTGAAGAGAATCAATAATTTTGATTAAAATAGTAAAGAAAAGGATACAAATTGTGATGCAGCATATTCCACTTGTTTTATTTACAATTCACATTGAATGCATAATGCAGCTTTTCTAGAAATGCCATTACACATTTGCAATCGATACTAGATGCTTTCCACATTCTGCAAGCTGTAATCGGAACGATGTATGACAATATCTTGCATCTGTTTCCGAGAAATTCGACTTCAGATTGGCAGCACGATATATTCACTCTTTTTTGGATGCGATTTCTTTGGAATTTTGTATCCAAATATTTAACACATCGAAATTTGTAATACACAATTTCTAATGATCTTATTTGAATATTACTTTATTGCTTATTTATTTATAGCTGAAAAATAAACTTTAGGATTAAATGCTGGTAAAAATGATAATGGGTGCGGCATTTATTGATTCCAGTCACGGATTTTGAAATTGTTAAGTACCTCAGTTTTCGAGAGATCTGATAAAAAAATTCCTGTTCTGAATTTGTACACGATATTTTTTACGTCAAAAGTGTACTTAATCTTATCAAAATTTAAAGACTAGTAAAACTTGAAAGAATAAGATATTGAGAAATTCCAATGGAATAATATTTTGTTGGGTCCATCCACAAAGAAAATAGCTTTTTTTCTAATAATTAATCAGGATTGTTAAGAGCATAACAAACTCGAAGATTTAGGGATTCATTTGCAGTGCGAAAACTTTTAAATATCATAAAAAATGATACTATATGTACAATCTTCCCCAGAAAACTTAAAGATCCTTAGCTTCATCTTCACGTATGACTTGTTGGATGTGGTCCCAGTCTATTTCTACCTGCAAATTTAATATTTTTTCCAGTAACTTCTGTCATATTACATTATATATTTTTTGTAACTATGGGAATTTGTAAAATTTATCGAATTAGAATAACTCTAAAATCATGAAGTATATGAAAATTCTGGAATTAATTCGAAATTTTCTGTCAGCTAAGAAAAGCAAGTATTTAATTAATATTGGATCTTCTCAGTATATTTGGAGAAGTAATTTGAATACTTCACGTTTACCTGGGACTGATACTTTAAAAAATCCTGGTTTGTCTCTTTACGTCCCGTTTCTTGTAAATATTTTTGCCGATAACCAACGACCGTTGCCAAATGCATGTCGTATTTAATCGCTAATTCAAGCGCTCTTCAAAAAAAGCAGTTTACATTTGATACAGATGATAGTTAGAACAATTTCCCTTTGACTATTTAAATTGCATTTGTAACAGGTTAAAACAGTAGTACAACTCAAATAATTATTTGATCATTAAACTTTAGAAACTTATGGAATCATTAGTGGAATCGCTGTATTAAATTCTAACCGCTGCCATCGGAATAAAGAAATATTGAACATTAAAGCGCGGAAAATGTATCCATTTTGTACAAGGATTGCGTCAGCGTCTTTGAAATTTCTCGTAAAAGCGGCCATCATTGCTGATCGGACGTCATTGCTTTGTTCCGCTCGTAAATGTGATAAAAATTTCACCTTTTCGATCTGAAATTAAAACTGTATCCTAGTGAATTTATCCGCTATATATGTCAACCAATCGCCATTATTGAATAAAACTTCTTTTTTAAATAATTTCTTGAGTCGTGCGACCATATTTGAATTAAATAAAGCGGACTGAATTGAGCCGAATTCTCAAATAAATTTTTGTGCTTGAATTGCTTATTTTCTTTTATAAATTACTGAAAACTATCCACCACTGATTTTTCACCTATCATGATTTTTTATAACTATTTCTTAACTTAATATCTATTGCCAAACCAGACAGCAATGTTCAAATACGCATTCTAGGATTTTTGTTAGTATACAGCTTATCTTAATTAAACTACATGAAGATTAACTTTGATATTAAAAATTAATTGGAAGCAAACAAAAAATTTGAAGAGCATTTGCTGCGAATAATTATACTTCATCAAGCTCAGTATATGCAATTTCAGCGGCATAAAAATTTTTTGCATCTGTAGCTATCACTGCAAGCATTGCCCATAAATGGTTCTCCTGAAATATGAGAAAAAAAATTTAAGGTGTCTGCAAGAGAAATTGATGTTCGAGATCAAGATCTTTAGGACATATTCTCCTATTAATGCTTTTAGAATGCAAATGCATATAGCTGTCAAATATTTCAATAAAATCTTCTCATCTGCAGTATTTTTCCAAAGATTTTTAAGTATACTCGAATGTGTCGACACAGGCGAATTGCTTGATCCCACTTGTTAGAAGCAATGAATAAGATAAGAGCGGATGCAAATGGCGTTATTGTACAAGATATGAGTGCGCCATCAGAACGCCTCACTGAGATGTGATTGCCGACAAAGCTAAAATAGAACATTTTTAAAACACTTCAAGTGTGGTTGCTGTTCTCTATGATTTGAAAATTGTTTTGAAAATCACAAGAATAATCAATTTCTGAACAATCAGAACTTTGAATAAGCGTTTTCTATTTCAAATCATTCTCTAAAACTTTCTTTATCTTTCTAAATGCATAATAAACGAACTTATGTAGATATGGCGACTTCCCAAAATCGTTTTCATCGTTTTCAAATATGGTTCTCTGGATTAAATCACGATCGATAAAGATAGTAGCTGGATATAACCATACAACAAGACGACTGTCTTGCAAACCAGCTAGCATATTTGTTTGATCGTTAAAAAGGATGTTTGTCACCACCGCACCTTCAATATTACTTTGAAGTCAGGACAGTAAATAAATATCTGCAATATAAAAGAATACCTAAATCTTTTTTCGAAAAAGTTAGGTTACGGTATTACAGTAGCAGTTCCAATCGAACAATAAAGCTAGGATATCCCTGCTTCCAGTGTATCAGAAATAATCCATTTTTTATCGATTACTGTCTCAAATGAAAAAATAAAGCCAAATTTGTACCAAAGAATGTTTACTGAATCTCAAAATTCATATTTACTACAATTATTGCCTGTTGAATGGACACAACTTACCGATTTTGGCAATTTTTGAAAACTACCAAAACTCTTCGCAACTATTAGAAAACAGTCGAAGCATTTATCTATAAATGCTAGTTTCCGATCGTTCGCCGGTCCACACTGATCGATCGCTATTTCAATTATATCATACTGCAATTTTTGAATATTTTCTAACCATTTTTTTTTTCAATATTCATTGATTCAATCGTCTCGTGTGCTCATGTTTTTAAAAAAATCAAATATACAAACTTTATATGCTATATGCAAGAGTTCTAAAATATTGGAATTTTTGGCCATTTTTAACCATTAAAAATTAAAATAGTCTAATTTTCTTTGGTGCTTTCTGTAACTTTTAATGTACCTCTTCCTCTGAATCTTACTTTAGATATATTATCTGTTTGGATACTTATATAGTGATATGAAATAATTAGTTAATTAGTAACAATAAGAAAACGGAAATTGAGAGAAGTAAGTTTACTCAAAAAGAGCAAAAAGATTAGATAAAAAAGAATAATCTTTTTCAAGAAAAAGAATCTTTAGAGTAAAAATTAGAGGTAAAATTAATTATGTAGCTGGATTATGTAGAATGGTAGACTAATCAGAAAAGATATGAAATGCTTCTTATAAAGAAGAGAAAATTCATAGAAATTTTTTCAGTCAGTCTTGAAAAATTCATAAAATCTTACGTTGTGTGAAAATTTTCCGTTGCCAATACTCTTCCCGGTAATAGTTTCAAAAAAATACACCGTTTTCAAGTCCACTCGATCTCGAATAGCTATGGTATCGTTCGAGATAGCGACAGTCTTCTCACTGACTGCTTCTCTGCATATACTTATAGCAGGTGGCTTCAATAAGCATTGCATACAACCTTCGTAATTATACACTTGCATTAGACTACCATCAACCAGCAAGAAGTATCTATAGAAATAGTTCAATGTATTATCAGTGAATGAGGACGTGAGTGATTCTTAGAGAATTGAAACTTTTGTTAACTTTTGCCTCATTACTAATTTTTTTATAATATTTATCTGCAGTTAGTAGAATAACTGGAGTGATATATGGCAATCATAAAATAATGCGCCTACTTTTCACAAAGCATAATTAAAGAAACATTGCATTCCTTTAAATCCATTATGATCGGTGTGTTCCAATTCTTTATACTGAAATTCTGGAATAATTATAGAGTCGTTCATTATTACTGCAAGTCGGGACATCAACTGATAAATGAAATATACTTCTCGCATCTCTGATCCTTTATAGGTTTTAGTAAAACCAACCTAAATATGTAGCACTGATTGATAGTAGCTACTACGAGCTGCTCGAAACCAAGAGACAATTTTGTGACTCGATCTCGTAATTCTAACTTTTCATAAGCAATATTAGAAAGTACATCACGAATATCGATCAGTTGGCGTTTAATCTGCACCGCTTCAATATTTCGCCACGTAATTCGTCTTAAAACTATAATATTAATTAAAAATTAAGTAACTTTTCTCACAATTTGCAGTTTAAAAACACATTATTAGAATGTTTTGTTGTTTTCAAAATAGCCCACTAAAATGACTGCTTTGTTTAAATTTGAGACTTGTTTTGACCAGTAACCCTGCGAATTACTACAGATTAGTTAAGGAAAAACCTGAGATTTGTTTTTGACCAGTAACCCTGCGAATTACTACAGATTAGTTAAGGAAAAACTGAGATTTGTTTTTGACCAGTAACCCTGCGAATTACTACAGATTAGTTAAGGAAAAACTGAGATTTGTTTTTGATCAGTAACCTGCGAATTACTACAGATTAGTTAAGGAAAAACTGAGATTTGTTTTTGATCAGTAACCCTGCGAATTACTACAGATTAGTTAAGGAAAAACCTGAGATTTGTTTTTGATCAGTAACCCTGCGAATTACTACAGATTAGTTAAGGAAAAACCTGAGATTTGTTTTTGATCAGTAACCTGCGAATTACTACAGATTAGTTAAGGAAAAACCTGAGATTTGTTTTTGATCAGTAACCCTGCGAATTACTACAGATTAGTTAAGGAAAAACCTGAGATTTGTTTTTGATCAGTAACCTGCGAATTACTACAGATTAGTTAAGGAAAAACCTGAGATTTGTTTTTGATCAGTAACCCTGCGAATTACTACAGATTAGTTAAGGAAAAACCTGAGATTTGTTTTTGATCAGTAACCCTGCGAATTACTACAGATTAGTTAAGGAAAAACCTGAGATTTGTTTTTGATCAGTAACCTGCGAATTACTACAGATTAGTTAAGGAAAAACTGAGATTTGTTTTTGATCAGTAACCCTGCGAATTACTACAGATTAGTTAAGGAAAAACCTGAGATTTGTTTTTGATCAGTAACCCTGCGAATTACTA
The DNA here is from genome assembly GCA_008729115.1 of Dirofilaria repens. Taxonomy (NCBI): domain Eukaryota; kingdom Metazoa; phylum Nematoda; class Chromadorea; order Rhabditida; family Onchocercidae; genus Dirofilaria; species Dirofilaria repens. The sequence goes on along the minus strand of SNRZ01000003.1, from coordinate 1,649,034 downwards.
CAGATTAGTTAAGGAAAAACCTGAGATTTGTTTTTGATCAGTAACCTGCGAATTACTACAGATTAGTTAAGGAAAAACCTGAGATTTGTTTTTGATCAGTAACCTGCGAATTACTACAGATTAGTTAAGGAAAAACCTGAGATTTGTTTTTGATCAGTAACCTGCGAATTACTACAGATTAGTTAAGGAAAAACCTGAGATTTGTTTTTGATCAGTAACCCTGCGAATTACTACAGATTAGTTAAGGAAAAACCTGAGATTTGTTTTTGATCAGTAACCCTGCGAATTACTACAGATTAGTTAAGGAAAAACCTGAGATTTTTTTTGATCAGTAACCCTGCGAATTACTACAGATTAGTTAAGGAAAAACCTGAGATTTGTTTTTGATCAGTAACCTGCGAATTACTACAGATTAGTTAAGGAAAAACCTGAGATTTTTTTTGACCAGTAACCCTGCGAATTACTACAGATTAGTTAAGGAAAAACCTGAGATTTGTTTTTGATCAGTAACCTGCGAATTACTACAGATTATTAAGGAAAAACTTGAGATTTGTTTTTGATCAGTAACCCTGCGAATTACTACAGATTAGTTAAGGAAAAACCTGAGATTTGTTTTTGATCAGTAACCTGCGAATTACTACAGATTAGTTAAGGAAAAACCTGAGATTTGTTTTTGATCAGTAACCCTGCGAATTACTACAGATTAGTTAAGGAAAAACCTGAGATTTGTTTTTGATCAGTAACCTGCGAATTACTACAGATTAGTTAAGGAAAAACCTGAGATTTGTTTTTGATCAGTAACCCTGCGAATTACTACAGATTAGTTAAGGAAAAACCTGAGATTTGTTTTTGATCAGTAACCTGCGAATTACTACAGATTAGTTAAGGAAAAACCTGAGATTTGTTTTTGATCAGTAACCCTGCGAATTACTACAGATTAGTTAAGGAAAAACCTGAGATTTGTTTTTGATCAGTAACCCTGCGAATTACTACAGATTAGTTAAGGAAAAACCTGAGATTTGTTTTTGATCAGTAACCTGCGAATTACTACAGATTAGTTAAGGAAAAACCTGAGATTTGTTTTTGATCAGTAACCTGCGAATTACTACAGATTAGTTAAGGAAAAACCTGAGATTTGTTTTTGATCAGTAACCCTGCGAATTACTACAGATTAGTTAAGGAAAAACCTGAGATTTGTTTTTGATCAGTAACCTGCGAATTACTACAGATTAGTTAAGGAAAAACCTGAGATTTGTTTTTGATCAGTAACCTGCGAATTACTACAGATTAGTTAAGGAAAAACCTGAGATTTGTTTTTGATCAGTAACCCTGCGAATTACTACAGATTAGTTAAGGAAAAACCTGAGATTTGTTTTTGATCAGTAACCCTGCGAATTACTACAGATTAGTTAAGGAAAAACCTGAGATTTGTTTTTGATCAGTAACCTGCGAATTACTACAGATTAGTTAAGGAAAAACCTGAGATTTGTTTTTGATCAGTAACCCTGCGAATTACTACAGATTAGTTAAGGAAAAACCTGAGATTTGTTTTTGATCAGTAACCTGCGAATTACTACAGATTAGTTAAGGAAAAACCTGAGATTTGTTTTTGATCAGTAACCTGCGAATTACTACAGATTAGTTAAGGAAAAACCTGAGATTTGTTTTTGATCAGTAACCCTGCGAATTACTACAGATTAGTTAAGGAAAAACCTGAGATTTGTTTTTGATCAGTAACCTGCGAATTACTACAGATTAGTTAAGGAAAAACCTGAGATTTGTTTTTGACCAGTAACCCTGCGAATTACTACAGATTAGTTAAGGAAAAACCTGAGATTTGTTTTTGATCAGTAACCCTGCGAATTACTACAGATTAGTTAAGGAAAAACCTGAGATTTGTTTTTGACCAGTAACCCTGCGAATTACTACAGATTAGTTAAGGAAAAACCTGAGATTTGTTTTTGATCAGTAACCTGCGAATTACTACAGATTAGTTAAGGAAAAACTGAGATTTGTTTTTGATCAGTAACCTGCGAATTACTACAGATTAGTTAAGGAAAAACCTGAGATTTGTTTTTGATCAGTAACCTGCGAATTACTACAGATTAGTTAAGGAAAAACCTGAGATTTGTTTTTGATCAGTAACCCTGCGAATTACTACAGATTAGTTAAGGAAAAACCTGAGATTTGTTTTTGATCAATAACCTGCGAATTACTACAGATTAGTTAAGGAAAAACCTGAGATTTGTTTTTGATCAGTAACCCTGCGAATTACTACAGATTAGTTAAGGAAAAACCTGAGATTTGTTTTTGATCAGTAACCTGCGAATTACTACAGATTAGTTAAGGAAAAACCTGAGATTTGTTTTTGATCAGTAACCTGCGAATTACTACAGATTAGTTAAGGAAAAACTTGAGATTTGTTTTTGATCAGTAACCTGCGAATTACTACAGATTAATTAAGGACATTTAAAAAAGGTGTAAAAAAGGGAATTTCACGAAAAGTTCTGAGATGATTACTTCTCGACTAAATAGGCGTGCAGAACGCTTCCATTAGAGCATGCACCAGCCAGTTGAGTGCTATCTGGCGACCAGCTGATATTGTAAATGGTTCCGGTAATCAATTTTTCCAATGAATGACCACTGTAATTTTATAGAAATGAAATATGGAAAGCCACAATAAATAATAAAAAAAAGAGTATTGAAGCGAAAACTCTTTTTTTGAGATGAAGATAACTTTAAAACTTCAGGAGGACCAACTCCAGCTTTATCGCATAATCTAAGAAGATTGAAAGATCCAACGGCAAATAGGTCGCCATCAACGTTCCATGCAATTGATGTGATTGGATAGTCATGTGGGCTACTGGAGTATATTGGACGTCCATATTCGTCCCAGACCTACTATGAATATATTCAGATGAAAAAGGTCATTCTCGTAGGCCAGCTGTGCTGACATGACACCGAAAAAAAATGTAAATTTTCAAAAATTAATGAGTTTTTTGGTTTTTGCAGATCATTTTTGTATAACTGAAGAACTTTGGGGTAACCTTATATTTGCAGTCTTCTCCACCGCTCACTAAAGATTGATTTGGCATTCCAATCAATACATAATCCTATACCATCGTGACCTTTCCATTTAATCAGTGACTGTTTGAAGAGTATAATTGCGGTCATGATCAAATATTCAATGTAGAATATGAACATTGTTAATGAAAGCTCAATTCTTCAAATAGTTATTAAACAAATTCGTTCTATAGAAATGTTAAAACTTCGGCAAAAATAGAACTGCTCATCAAATTCAATTTAATTTAATAATTCATCAAATTTTGAGACAAAGACTACAGCATTAGTTGAAAATAACAAAGTAGTAAATATAAAAGTACTATTTTTATTAAGTCGCTTTTGCTTTATTATCAATGCCTTTCTCGCAATGAATTCCAAAGAAAAATATAAAAATTCTTTAATCACCTGCGATTTAAGAGCTTTAGTAAAGCAATTTTCACCAGAGCAAAAAGCAATATATGAATCATTGCCATTCCAGCAAATTCCGTAGACGGGACAACTATTTTCCAGTAAAATACTTCGAAGCATACCGTTTTTGGACCATATCTTCACTGCACCGTCTTCTCCACCTCAATCATCAAGTTCAGACTTTCAACATCCGTATAAATCATTATTCATTCTTCTAATTTCGAACTGAACATTAGAAGTTCAAGCCAAATTTTAGGAAGACAATTTTTAAATTCACTTCGACGTTATACAAATGATATTTTCTATTAAAATGAAATTTTGTTTTGAACTGAATTAACATTTTTGCATAACATCATTTTTAATAAGTTTTCTGGAAAGAATCTGGAAAGAACTAACAAGTGGCAAAAGTAGAACCATCATTACTCCAGCGACCAGATAAAATTGCTCCCTGATGAGCTTCTACTGCTTTTTCAATGCGTCCATTTCGATTGCAAATGTAAAATTTACCTGAAATTTGCATTTAGATTGAAAGATATTGAGTTAGCAATTAATACTTGATTATTCGACTATTTTCCGAAAGTATTAAATGTAACATTTCTCCAGGAATGCTATGGTTATTATCTAAAATAAAGCCTACCTTTTTTTACTGAGAAACAAGGATACATTATAGAGAAAAATGAAACCTTCCGTGGATGTTAAAACAAAGATATCATTCATCTGTTGTTTCGTATAATCGTATGGAAGCCAATACATGCATGTCGGATGCAATGAACTAAAATTTATTAACATTTCCTGCTTTCGCAATTTTTATTATTTACTAAAATTTTATGCCCAAATTTTGCTGTTTTCCAAAACGGATATTTCATTTTAATTAATATCAGCAAAGTATAGTTCTACAGTGATAAGCAAATAAAGATCAAATAATGAACAATTTGGAACAATGATAGCTTTCTATCTAAGAATCTCTGTTATCAAACCTGGGCAAATGCATTAGCACCTCGACATCATTATTCGCTAAATTCCATTTTAACACTTTTTGATCATCTCCGACACTGACCAGTTCGTTGCTTCTTACCCATGCGACCGCTAATACTGAATCCTCATGCTTTGGTTCTCGTGCTATAATCACCTTCAGCCGCATTTTAAAGTTTGCCTGCAAAATCATTCGCATTCGAAAGCCCGACAAATGAAAAAATCTATGCAATAGAAGTTGATTCAAATTTATTAAGTGTCAATTTATTAAATTTGAAAAGATTCTGTGTTAAATCAAAAGCGTCCTGAAAACCCGTTGCTAATAGTAACCACTCGAAATTTATAAGTGAAAAGCAACAATATGTAGAACAATTATTTTTACGATTGGAGTATGATGTACAAAAATCACTTGAAGTAATAAATAACGGACAACTGAAAAACTGAAATATTTGCAAAATAATGCCAGTTCATACAAAAAAAACAATTTATGCTTGTCTTTCAGAAATAGAATTCGTATTCCAATACATATCAGCCAACTTTTTCTCTTTAACACCAAGAAACAAACTATGCATAAGAATTGTTCGGATTGAGGAGATTTTCACTTTCTTTTCAATAGAATATTACAAAATGATGTACATATTTATTGAGTTAAAATTCGTATAGCAATTTTTAGAAAGTGTATTTATTAAAGTATTTATTGATGGATTCACTTGTGGAAAATAATTCCAACAGAAGATTAAGTTTAATAAGTTGTTGTTATTGCATGTAATATCTGGACTCCTATTTTAAGACTCACTTTTTTTCCGACATGTTGGCCGTAACTAGTCATCTATCGGAATTTCTCATTCTTTCGCTTTTGAATTAGGCTTAAAATTATCAATTAATGAGAAGGATGATACATTTTAGACGTTGGTGCAAAAAGTTAGTTTGTCGTGCAATGGATTGACGAGAGTGAAAAATGCAAATGAATGCGAAACTGAAAAATGAGAGAAATGCTAAACCATTATATAATATATTTTGGTCAAAAAGTTGTCCTCCTAATTCTTCCTTTTCCTATTCTTCTTTTTGCGACACTTCGTTGGCACTGTTTTGAAGTCACAACAAAATCCAAAACGTTATCTCCTCTATTTCTATTTCTAATCCTATTCATCTGATAATACAATAACGCATGCATTTGTTTCCACATATGTTTAACACAGATCAGTGGGATGCAGTGGAATTGCGACTTTGCAATAGTTGAACATCTTTCATAGTTTCTAGATGATCAACAAAGTTTTGCTAGAGTAGAGATGTCATTGATTTTTGGTTATAATAATAACTAGGCCTTCTCTTAGTTTGAAGACTAGGCATTCTTATGGCTTAGATGGCTCTTATAATTTTAAACTTAGGATGAATGTTATTGTTTTATATATTCACCTCAAATTATAAATAGTTAAAATCATTTATACAATGCGAGCTGTCGAAAATTATTTTGGTTCCAATTTTTGCTTCACCTTCCCATGCGACGTATAATGCTCGTTACCTCCACGAATTATTCGTCTATTTCACATCCGTACTATCTCTCTAATATATCATGTTCAGTCAATGTCTCTCTAATTGATTATTATTCTCGAATGATTCTTTTGAAATATTTTTATGGATATCTAGTCTGTCTGCCAAAATTGTCTCCAAGCTTATTAGTTTTCCCCTTGCAAGTGCTTCCATTTCAGTAATTCATCTAATTCCCGTAGCAACTACCGCTTAGCGATATATTTTCATCCTTGACATCACCTGTAGCAAATATCCCTGTCTTACTAATTAAAGTTGTTTCAAGCTTCGTAATTATAAAACCCTGTTCATTCATTTCAACAAAGCTCTTAAAAATACCCGTTATTCGATGCAATTGCAATGTACATTCTATTTCAGGTTTTATACACTATGAAATTACCATACATAATACTGCTTAACTTTTTCTTATGTTTGCATATTGAAAATTGAGAAATAGCGATAATTTATCACTGATTTCATGCTTTCTTGCATCTTTTCTATTTCATATTATCTTTTCTCTCCGCTATCTAAAACTGATTATTCTTTTCCATATCATGTTCCAATAAATCCGGCTTTATATAAATAAGTTGAAATTCCTTCATGAAAATGGCAAAAGATTTGAATATATAACATTTATTGCAACCTTTTCGAAGATGACTATAACATTATTATTGATCAATCATAATACTTAATATTCCTTAGTCACATTAAGGGAACCGATATATTCAAATCATAATAACATTTAAAAATCCTGTGATTTATTCCTTACATCAATTCAAAATTTTTGCAAATCCTAAAAATAATTGTAATAATAACCCATTCAACAAAACCACCACTGGAAAACAAATACTGCTGAAATTTAATTTGATAAGTTTTATAACCAAAAACGATTTATTTATTCCCATTTTCTCTTGGCTTCAAGAAACAAATCGTATTTGTACTGTGCCCAAATGAAAAGAATAACATTCAATATTTTAAAGTCATAAATCCGTTTTTCTATTGATTGATGGTAAATATTATATTGGCATAAAAACGCACAAACTAATTCTTGTTTTACTCGATGGAAGATAAGTAATTACTGTACCAGCGATTGTTAAGCAACTATTGGAAGTTTATCTCACCTTTTTTTCAATTAAAATGACTGTGTTCCTCTTTGTAGTCAGGTGTTAAATAATAACTCAACATTCATATAATCTTTTTTTCATTCTCTCTTTTGCGATCTTATTTTCACTGATTCTTTCTATCTTCTTAGACTCATTTTCAGTAACCTTGTAATACCTCAACCAGAAAAATAAAATGCAATATGGTTCCGCAAATTTTGACGGATTTCACTTTCTTTTTGGCAGTTCTCACAAACTCTCCTTATGCGAGATCGTTTTATTTCATAGCAGAGACGTTATTTACCGTGCGTCAATTTTTAAGTTTATTATCAATATATTCGTTTACTGGGAGAGAGGTTAGTGGTTTCTGCTAGGGTGGGAGTAACAAGATTGAATGTACGGAATGCTGTGAGCATAACAATAGAATATATGATGATTAAAATAAGCTGTGGTGTAGAGGAATTGAAAATATATGGGAATATTGATGGCTAGAGACATTATATATTGTAGATATGAACTGCCGCTATTAATTTATTCTCTGATTGAATGCGACTGAATTAATCAAGAAGCTGGTCTTCTACGAATAAGGTTATAGTGATAGTGCAAAAAGAGAAAAGGAATGGGCCTGAATGAATGATAAATTTGATATGATTCACATACAGTTTACTGGTTTCAACTTTGTGATAGAAAATTTTTCTTTCAAGGTTCACTGCCTCATACCTGATGGATTTCAATTTTAAGAAAATCGCAAGTGATGCTAGTGGCTTTTTCAGTCGTGCTAAACAGGTGATTAATTTGCATTACATGAAAAATATATATTCTTTCGAATAGATTCTTCTGATATTAAAACTTCATGTCATAAGAGAGCTGAATAAATTTAAAATTTCTATAGCATGTTAATACTCAAATTTTCCAGCTCAGGTCATACCCATCCGGAGATTTGTGATTGTATTTCTTAATCTTTTGATTGGGAATATTCTTAAGAACTGTTTTCGAGATAAAATGAAATTTTTAGTGGATTGTTTCTTTTTTTATGACTTTATGTAATGAACTTTTATATTTATAGTTGACAGAAGAAACTTTTCTGAAAGCTGAAAAAACAGAACTCGATGCGCATTTCGAGAATCTATTACAAAGAGCAGATAAGACAGAGGAGCATACCAAACGATTACTTTCTGCCATGGAAAGTTACCTTCAACCAAATCCTAGTAAATTTTTGAAATTTACTATCTGAAAATCTGCATTTTATTTATCGACAAGTCGACGTGCCATCAACTATGATGTTCATAGGTTTTATATTTTTTAATATAAATTTTTTTCTCGATGAATATGCAAACCTTTCATCGGCAGATTTTATTAACCAATATTCCAGCGATTCGAATGGACGAAGTATTTTACGAGAAATTAGAATTGCGCAAAGAAAATCGTCTAAATAATTTAGAGCAACTGGCACAAGCAATGAATGAAGCTGGTAATGAGTTCGGAGCTGGCACACCATATGGTAAATTTTTATTAAAATTTGGGAGAAAAATCATATACAAACCAATTCATAAATCCACAAATAATTTTGCTTGCTATTTTAACTGGAGGACTTTTTTGGGCATACTAATTATTCGTGCCACACTGATTTAAACAATTCCAATATGCTGCTTTTGTTAAATCGGTCTTCAATGGATTAATTAAATTTGTTCTTACTGATTATCACTAAAAATTTAGAATCATCGAATTGCGTTATTACAAATTTATTTTTTGTCTTAGTGAATTCTCCTCATTCATTTAGCAACAAGAAGAATTTGACTGCGAAGCGGCAGAAATATAAACGAATTTATGGGAAAATAGAACTTGTTATTTTCCATAATTTTGGATTCGTAATTTTTCGTATTGGTTTGTTAATTGTATTTTTCTTATTTGCATATATGGCAGTGTCAGTTTATGATGTACATGACGAAGTAAATACAGACTTCGATTATGCATCTATTCCATAACTCCATAGTTTTTTAGGAAATGCGTTACTGAAGACAGCCCAGGCAGAATTCAAACTTGGTGCTGGAGAAAGAGATTTTATCAATAACTGCACAAGTAATACACTTCTGCCAGTACGACGATTCTTAGAGGGTGACATGAAAACTATTCAGGTGCAGTATTTCGTACTGCTTGTTCTTTTTAGACCGTGCTTTTTTTCAGTAGATAATTCCGTCAGCTTTACATAGTGAAATGTAAATTCTTAAAATTGGTTCATATGCAAAACATCTTGATCATTGTTTCAAAAAAGTTGGCTATCGGTTTTTATCCACTTTTCAAAGTTAAGTTTTACAGCGTGAACGAAAAGTTTTGAATACAAAACGTTTGGATTTGGATGCAGCCAAAAGCCGATTAAAAAAAGCGAAGTCGATAGAAGCACAAAATAGTGTAAGTTTTGTGTTGTTTTCCAGTGCCATTTTATTGTTAATTCTGTCGCATATCCCATTAAAAAATCTTGATGATTTCAAAAGAGAATTATTTTTGATAATCAGCTTATTTCTTTAAATTAAGCACAATATTACTTATCATAAATAAAAGTGAAAATAATTTATAACTGAAAATGAAAAGTTTCGTCCTTTTGAAAAATGCAATTTCATCCATCTGAAATTGTATTTTATTAATTATTATTTTTTTCCTTCAACACATTTTTTGCAGTTAGGAAGTTCTTTCTCATCGGAACAGGTTTCATTTTTTCTCTGTTCTTTTTTTTTGTTTCTAATATACATAACTTTTTTGTTTTTTCCAATTTATACGATTTTTTGAATGTGTGTGCCTCTATTTGTGGTGAATATTCTTGTTGTATAGTCACTTTTCTGCCAAATAATGCACAACAAAATTATATCCTAATGTGATTATACAACATGCACTTTAATTCATATATGGGCGATAGAATTAAAAATATAAAATAATGACAATATAGTCAATACGAAAATATCATTCTTTGTCGGTAGAGCTTTTAAAAGAAGAGTTCGAATCAAATGATTTTGAAAGTATAGTTTCAATAAATTATTTGTACTTCCATTTTAAAAATATTTGTTCATAAAGCAGTGCCATATTTAAAATAATATATTAGATAAAATTATACTTCCATATATAATAGAATGTGATGTTATGTTTGAGAATGTTATGATAAAATTTTTCGTTTTTTACCATAAGTACCATAACTACACATGGCACATTAGTTACTGTGTTTATATACGATTAATTTTTATGTGTATACGCTATTGTTTCCAGACAAATAATTTTTGTCATTATAGGCATAGGCAGAAGCTGATTTACGCATAGCGCAGGCGGAATTCGATAAACAAGCAGAAATTACAAAACTACTGCTTGAAGGAATACAAACTACTCACGTAAATATATTCTTTTCTTTTTAAATAATTGTCAGACAATTTTTTTGCAATATTTTATCAAGAAACTGAATAGACAGTAGTACTTTTTGCAGATGTCTTCATTAGCTAAAATATCTTAATTCGACTTTTTGCAAATCGTGCTTATTCGTTTTCATGTTCTTTAAAAATTTCAGAACAATCATTTGAAATGTTTGCGCGATTTTATCGAATCTCAGATGTCATTTTATGCTCTTGCACATCAACATATGGCAGACTTACAGCGAGAACTTTCAGGGTGATTTTTTAACAGAAAATCGGATGTTTTATTGGCGTTTTTATTATTGTAGTTGTAGGTGAGACAGGAATATTGAGAAAAGAAAAATGGGAGATAATGAAGGAATATTTTCAGTTTCAAAATACGAGAATATCTGAAACATTACTGTTGGGAACTGTTTTACTTGAAATGTTATTCTGTAGCGTACGATTTCTTCATCAGTTTTCCTTTCGTATGCTTAGTGACCGTTATTATTAGAAATCTTTTGATGCATCGATGCTAATATTCATATTCTCAGTAAAGTATTTTCGTCATTTTTCCACAACTGCTTCGAGATCAGATTTATTCATTATTGCCTTGCTTGCATGGTATTTTGGTTTTTTTTGTTAAAAAAGAAAAATATGGATTATGAAAAGTGAGGAATATGGTGTTTTTAAGAAATCAAAGAAAACTGGATTCATTCTACTGTTTGTTTTAGAGTTTTTTTTTTTTTCAAGCAAATCAAGATATTGTGCACATCGCATTTGTATTTGGTTATTGTAGCACATCGGACGCAGAGTCTGCTACAGGCCTGTTTAGCAGTTAACAGAAGCACAGGTAGTGGTGGTAATACAATAGCAGCTCCAGTAACACAATAAATTCTATGACAACTAAATGCTACTTTAGCTTCAAAAGATATCGTAAATCCAATGCTATCAAATGAACCAATTTTTTTTTCCATTTGGATTTTTTTTCCACGTGTATTTGAAATTTTTTTTCTTTCTACTTTCTTTTTTGTTCCATTTTAACTAATGCCAAAATCATATGTCTTTTTTTTTTTAATTTTATAAATAATGCAAAACTCTAGGGAATCTGAAAAATATACAAACGAGCCAAATTTTCGAAAATAGAGCCTGCAATTTAGGAAAATGTGACTGAGAAACAGGAAAGAAAAAGGAGATAATATCCTTGAGTGATGGCATTCAAATAAGGATACGTTTTGTTATGGGAAATTTACTTATAGAATTTAAATTCATTCTAACTAAATTATTAGCTAGAAACACCGGTGTATCATTTTGTTACTGATTTAATCAAAAATTTGGCATTTCTTTGTTGTTTTATACAAAATAAATGGAATTCTTCCTTAATTAAGCGGCTTTTCCTGCAATACTCATCACTTATCCTTATTTTCGGAATCATTTAAATGATTCAATACTGTATATTTATTATTGTGCTTGTAGTGGTGTTAAATGCATTTTGCGTCGTTGCGTGATGATTGTATTATAGAAATTAAATCAGCTTAAAATAGATTTACTAAAGCTGAATGTGAACATGAAATTAATTGATGGCCTACAAAACTATTTGATTTTGCTTATTGCAAAATCTGCCTGTGAATTTTCTTTTTTCCGTTCGCTAATAATCTTTCTGGCATTTTAGAGATTTTTGTTAACTTTTTTCCCAAATTCTTTTGCTTGATGCGGTGTCCAATGAACAAGATTACATTCTGTATTGTTCATTTTTTGAATACTATAAATTCATCATTAATCTGTTTTGATTGCCTAAACACAGAGACAGGAAATAAAACAGCAAAAACAGGGCTGTTTCGCTGTAGGAGTAAATATGCCTTTACATGGAACAAAATAATGGAACTTGTTGAAACTGATAAGAATGGCAGATCTTATCTCTTATACAGTCTCATCTTTTCACTTTCGGTATTGAGATAATTTTATAAATAAAATGAATAACTTGCAATTTTACCTTCCATAACTCTCTTTAGATTGAGGCATTGATTAACAGTAAAAGGTATAATAATAGAATAATCTCTATTATTGTGTTTGGGTTCGTTTAAATTTCGGCTAGTTTTTATCAATTCATTCTAATAACGAGATAACAATATCATCTATCTAAAGACATCATAAGTACAATCAGTCATATAGAAATCGGAAGATAAGGTTTTCTCTTGTTCAAGACTTTTATCTACAGGACTGTAACATTTCGATTAAGTCTTTAGCTTGATAGCAATAATTTGTTCAAAAAATTTGCGAAGAATATTATATTTATTTAAACTTTATATGCAAATGCTTCATCTTATTTATAGATTGTGATTGTATATAAGTTTTTTGAAATGGATGAACAGTTTGTCATGAAAGGGAAATATAGAAAAAAAGAAAACGGATCTTTTATTTTATGTTGAGCTAATTTAATTATATTATATATAACTAGAAATAATATCAAACATTTTCGGAATGGAAACTTAAAGCCAATGTTTTATTTTTATGATCGTTGTGTCTCCAAGTTTAATGTCCGATAAATCCATTCTTCGAAATATATCTGCAAAAAAGTGTCTGAAAATGGAATTAAGAAACACGAGATGATTGTCAGAATTGATAAGATCTTCTCATCTTTTTTTATCGTTTCTCAATTTTTTTTCAATACAAAAATTATCGATGATGTTATGAATGAAATAGGTTTTTTCATATAGGTTTTTTAGCTTAAAGTTTAAAATTTATAATTATTTGTGTAGAAAATTTATTAGATCTTTAATATATTCGAAACGATAGCTTTTGTTTCTTGAAGTTCTAATTAATACTATTTTATTCATTTCTTAAAAGAAATCTTAACATACAGTTTATTCTTGACCAACACTTCTTAATCTTGCACGACATCTTTGTGAAAGTTTGTCCGATCAAAAAAATTAACATGATTATATGGACAAGCACAGAGACACTGATTGTTCCATACTGTTCCTGAATGCTATGATGGTTAGGAAATTTAAAAAACGAAAAATCTTGTTTTAAAATGCGTAGTAAGATAAAATAGTACTGCTAGTTTGCCTTTCTTTTTTAATACCTTTTGCAAGAAAATGTAAAATTATTAGATCTTAATTAGTGAATTAATGAAATACATGCATTTAATGACTCGTCTGTTATGAATCATTTACATATTTCTCCAAGTTTAAATCTTAAATTTCACGTTGGACGTCAACGAGTGTTAGGCTAGGAAGTTTGTTCTCAAATTTTGTCAGTACTGGATGATAGTTTTTACAAGATAATTCTAATAAAATACGACAAAAATAGCAAATTTTCCTTCATGTAAGTGGAAAGAAAAAAATAGCAGAAGCGACGCTTCATTCTAACTGATGTAGAAATTCTTACTATCGAAATTTTAGTATTTGTTTGTTTATAGAAAGTGTAACGACTACATTACGATGATGAATGGTGCAGGAATAATTCGTAGTCAAAAAGAAATGCAATATTGCTTTCAAAATTAACAGTACTGGAGCATGTTTATATAAGTTGAGATTCTGCTCGAAAATGTTTTCTCTCATTTTCCAATAGATACGGATTTGATAAATATACATAATTTAAGAAGACTTATATTGTTTCTTACCGGTATTCATGATAAGCTTATTGAAATATTCATTTTGTTGTTCGTGCCATTGTCTCTGAAGATTTTGGCGCTGGCGATATAAGTGTTTTGCATGACTTTGTTGAACACATTGCAATATAGAAACTTGGATACGATTTTCGAACTCCTCACGGGCACTACAAAGGCAAGCCCGAAGCCATGAAGCATTGATTGAGTGACATCGCGTTCGCAAACGAACTCTAAGTATTTTTTATTTCTTTACATATTTCTAATTCTTAGATCAAATGATTTTGATTTCATCATTTCACTTTTAGTATTTTGAAATATAATTCTCTGAAAGCAAATTATCCTGTATTTATGCTTGTTAAAACAAAGATGTAAGCTGACATTCTTAGAATAAAATACTTCTTATTCATAAATTAATTATACATGAAATGAGTTGATCCATAGTCTCAGACTCAGGACAGTCATAGACTCAATTTGCTTCATCAAAGCCATCCATATTCCAGCAATACTTATTTTAATTTTGAATCAATTCCAATTTTATGGAAATAGTTGGTCATTACAAGATTACGCCTGAATTTTCATAATATTATAGATTAGTGAATGAAATTCTTTTACCTGCGAATACACGATCTCATAATACGATCTCTATCAATCAATAGCCGCTGATAAAATTTGTTATTATTGATGTACTGATGATAACACTGCATTTCATTTTCTTCCAGAAGACAAGAATCATTTGTATTGTTTCTATAACATACACTAAATTCCATAAAGTGGTAATTTTCCAAAAATAAGCTTGAATTTTTTTTAAAAAATTATCATCAGAACAGTAATTTCTAAAATAACCTACAATTTCAAATCTGCTGAATCGATAAACCTCTTAATACCATTTCCAAATACTCGTCCTGTTTTCTTCTGAAAAAATAGTTTTATTACTTTTTAAAGAATATTGCTTCAAAAATAACGCAAATTCTTTTTGACTATATAATTTACAATTTCTACAGTCTTAAATTCTTAGATCCTTGCAAAGTATTTTTAAACATTATTCATCTTCCACATTCCCATTATATTAGTAGTTGTGTAGCTGCAAAATATTTGTAAAAATTTTTACAGATCTTCTAATGACATATATCTAGAAATGTAATAACCAACCTTGACTAAGCAAGCATTGCAGCCGAGTTTTCGAGATAAGAATATGTCGAAATTAACTGAGGTAATCCCCAAAGATGATCGGCATATTCCAAGCTATAAATTGTACGAGCGTAAATAGCATCTTCTGCAATCGAATTAAACTATTTTAAAATTAAACACGAAGTTGAAATAATATTTAAGAAAAAACGATTTCTGTAATGCGTAGGCAGCAAATAATTCATTTATCATTCTCTACCACAACTTTCAATGAGAGATAATACTGACTTCAGGAGAATTTTTGGAATTTAATTGTAAAAACTATTCCTTATATTACCGTCAATTAAAGTAGACTTGAAGTCTGGAAACTGTATCGACACTTGAATCGGATCAAAGCAATTTTCTAAGGCAGATAAGTATCGATCTGCTGAATCGATAAATTGTTGGGATTCAGAATTTCGCTATTAAACGAGGCTCGAACTGCACGTATCGACTGTCCAAAGCAATCCTCGAACAATGCCAATTCATAACTGCATTTACATGCATATTTCTTAATTACTGGGAAAAAAATTGTTGCAAGAGTTTAAAATTTTTGGCTTTTTCGGTAACGCTAATATAATTTGAAGTCATTTCTCGACTGATGAAAAATAAAGTAAAATTTTCAATCTACGTTTGTTTAGTGAAGCAATTCCGAAATGCAGAGCGTTTTCTTTCTTGCATGAGACGTTCATATTCTTCCGTAATTATAGCGCAATGCTGTAGCTCTTCCGCACATTCATTCACCTGAGATCTGTATTTTAGATCATTGATTTTTTTAATAATACCGAATGATTTATAGAATTATTGCAGGTTTTTTACGACATGCTTAACCGAACTATTATTAGTTCTTAGAATGAGCAAATTTTATCACTTATAATAACTTACTGGATTGCGCACTTTACTACTCCATGCAAGTATGATAAGGGCAGCTGTTTGAAGTAACACTTGAACCTTCATATTAATTTAAAATTGTGATTCTATAATTGCAAAAATACTTATAAATGCATCCAGAATTTTAATTTATTTCTGTCACGAAAAGAACAATAAGTCGAAAAATATTTTTATGCGAACAACACTAATAGAAAAAAATCAAATAGCATAATTCATTACCACTACTTAATTTCCTCTTATCAAAAAACTTCGTGTTCTAAAATACAACATATTACAAGCAAGGATGGAGTCTAGAATTCCAAGCTAGCTAATCTTCGTTCATTGATATTGATTTTTGAGATTAACAGGAAAGAATTAATTCAATACAATAAGAAGTAATTAATTATGTGTATTTAAAGTATTTGCAAACTATAAAAGTAAAAACCTGAGACCATACCACATGAAATAATGGATCGACTTGAACAATAATTAGCGATCCATATCAACATGTTTGTTTGATATGTAAATGCTGGCACTAGTATCTTCAATTCATGTTTGTATTGCTGGAGAGCATTAAGTACTATTGATGAGAAATTGTTCGAGTGGCATATATGTCGAAATATTATTTTACATATTCGATGATTGTTACCAGATGCCGTCCACTCACAAGTTTGTTCAGCAATTATGAGATAAAACATATAAAAGAGGAATGAGCAAAACTCTATACTATTCCAAAATGAAAAAAAAATATTATCGTTCAATGTCGCTATATAAACGAAATATTACCAAAGAATATTACAAAAAGATAGGATATAAGTAAATCAATCACTGCATCTCGAATCTCGAAATCTTTAATAGAGCTACTGAATAGAGCAAAAGCTCAAGCAAGAAAAACTGTTGAGCTATTCCAAAAACATTGCTTGAAATATGCTTCCTTAATTAAATCTTTAAAAAAAGCATATATGAGAAAAACGAAAACCTTTCGAAAGCTAAAATTATCTGGCCTTTTTCAACTATTGCAAATTTCATGTGAATTATTTTAAATTGTATTCAGTGCCTTGCGATACATACAGAAAATTAAAATTTATTGTTGCTAATGGATAAATGCATTATAAAGCAACCGGTCAACGAAAACCTGTGATACCAAATAGTGAAAGAGCATTAAAAGCATAGCATAAAAAATTAATTTGAAGCCCATAGTGAAAATAAATTTACTGATATAAAGAACAAAAGTGGCATATAATATGTTTGAATTTGTATCCAAATCAGTAGCCGGAATCTATCATAGCTAATTCACATTTTAAATAAACGTTGGAACAAATAAAAACATGCCACTAATGTAACGCTCATAAGGAAAAATCGAAAATATTCTCAAAAACAAATAATCAGTACTTTCGAAGACCACAAAAAAATTTCAAACTTTCAAATTCAAAGAAAAATTCATATCAGGTTCCTTATAGCAAAACTACTAAATATTGATCTCAAACATAAACTAAAAATCTATTACAAATCATATCAATGACAACATTTGTGAGACTTATCTAATTCAAAAAGTGACTGAAAATGCATTCTGAAAAAGTAATCATTTTTATTGGCCAACATTGACAATAACATAGGAAGAAAAATTTAGGCATCTAGAATGACACAAAAATTTTCGGAATTACCAATAATAGTACGAGCATAAACATTGAATTCAGATGGCAGTTGAAAAACTAGAGCTATTAATTCAATAACATACAGCATTTTACGAAGACGAAAAATGGAAGTGCTTAATGAATCGCTGTTACCTACCATTTCCATTTGAATGAAAATTTACCAATATCGATTTCTATCTCCGACTTCATTTCATGCTTATTTATCGTGTCAGAAAGACTAATGAAGGCAGATATGTAATATTTTTTAGTTTTATCAATCCAAAGATACTACTGAAGCATCGGATAAAGCAGTGATAAGCTGAATTCTGCATTTTCTTCAAAACTACAGGAATCATATTGAAAATTCCTTTGAAAAAACTGAAAGATTGAAGTTTATATTTGTGAAAAACATTAAAATCAAGTTGATTTATTAACGATATGCTTATCAGAGCATTCCACAATGCGAATTTAACAATGAAAAATTTAAATAAGAAAAGCGAACAATGAAGTGAATTACTATGTAAGGAGCATTTTGAGAAAGAGAAGCGGGAACATTTTATAAAAGGAAATTTACGAAGGAACAGAGAACAGAAAAACGAAAATTTGAAAGATGAACAGGCTATTTTAAAGCTTACAAATAATGACACAGAAAAGAAACTATTCATAACAGAAGAAAAAAGGAAAATAAACGGCGAGAAATGTTGTATCATTTATATTTCAACTTTTCGACTACTTTATATTCTCGAATTATGTGAAAGCTCGCACAATAATTTTGTAAACAGATCATTACAAATTGAAAGATGTGCGAAGATGTCAAACAGCTATACAAAAGGAATACGGTAGCTGTTAATTCTTATATAGTATCAAAAAGCAACTAACTAGCTCACTTTCTTTTCTTCCTTTTTTCTCCCGCTTTTGCAAGGAAAACAACAAAAAATTACAACATATCAGCACTCTAGTTAAAAAAGACAACCGGGACTTACAGAACATTTAAACATATCGTCAATTCCAAATGAGGTAGCAAACTGATATCAAAGTGATATATTCCTAAATGTATAATAATATTCTTTGTTCTATTCATTTATCGAAAAATCATACTTGGATTCCACCATGAATTAAATGAATTCCATCTCTAATTTTACTATGGCAGAATTTTTTCATTGTCAGTAAATGAAGAAAAACTTACTAATTGCTTGATTTTACTTATTCTAATTAAGTCTATTTATCTACACATTTTTCTCTCATAACCTTAGTTCTCGTCTGACAGAAACTAATCTAGCAATCATGAAACAGAAAAGAAATTTAAAACATTTTACCGAAATACTTCTCGACTATCAAATGATTATGAGTAAGATTTCAATGATGTGTGAATAGGTTTTACTTCCTGATGAAGATTTCGCAATAATTCCATTAACGAATTATTTAATTACATAAACTTATTTTATTAGCTTGCTTAAATTAATTGCAGTTTATTTAATCATAACATCTATTTCTCTTACTGTTCGCCTTCAAAATTCACTTAACCAAAAAATTATTTTCCATTAAAAGGAGATGAGAAATATATTTAAAAACTAAAGCAAAAATTAATATAAACACAGAGAAGCAATATATGGGTGTTTTGTCATATAATTTGAAGGCTTGTTCAGAAAAAACTGAAAGAACGGTAGAATATGAAATTACCCGCTTGTAAACAAAGTCAGGGAAGAATGAGACAGTTAAGATATAGCAGAATAGCCTGCGCTCATTTCAATTATCAATCTAAAATACCAGAACAATCTTAAAATTATGAAAAGTTGATCTGAAACATGATAGCCCCAAAAACAAAACTGCTATTAACAATCTTTAATACACGAATCCAAACAAAAGTTATGAAACGCCGAATAATACTGACTAATTGATGGTGCTGAAAGAAAACATTTTAAATGCAGGCTAATGCAGGCTATACAACTACTATTCGCCATAACTCCCTTTATTCCGATTTGCTGCAGAGAAATTGTATTAAGGCCTACAAGAATGAAACAGACCTCGACGTCCACCAGGATCGCTCAGCAATGGTTCGCCGTAATTTGATTTATAGTCTATATATTCCTGTAATACATGCATAAACAATATACTGAAACAAGAACCTTAATTAATAAATTAACGCTGTTTGTGATGAATAATTTCATGAATTCTCATAATCAGTTGTAGCATATCTCCAGCTTTAGAAATTCCAGAACACACTTTTGGTTACTATCATTGGGAATAATAAGCTGATTTTAACTGATCAGAAAATATTATGGGATAAGATAATCAATAGTTAGAAAAAATAACTACGGTGATGTAACTGACACAGAATGCACTTGAAGCATTTTTGAAAAAAAAGGCGTTAAATATACCTGGTGACTCATCAAAACTTTGTCGGACTGAAATCTGACAACGTTCACTTTCATACGTGTTTCTTCCGAGATATGCCCACGATAACCGCCTTTTCGCATCAAATTATCTATCGTTTCTGTGTGATCCCAACCTGAAACATATGAATGAGAATTCGAAATAATACAAAGATTCAACATCAATATATTTCGAGATCTTTTTTCGGCAATTCTCATTAAAACCAAATTTTGTTAATTATACATATATATATAAATTTTCGAAATCAGGAAAAAATAAACCTTGTTCACTTGCAACTTCTGGAAGATATACGGCATCACGATAATGATGATTATCTTGAAATTCAATCCTGAAAATCAATTTGCAGCATTTCAAATAAATAGATGAAGACCCTCGCAAATTTTTTTATGAGCTGAAGAAACCAGAGCTTGCTAAATTCAATGCTAAAAAAATTAGGAGAAAACAAAACGAAACATTTCAAATTTCTACGCATATTTCCAGTAGCAACAAATTAAAAACTGCAAACCTGATTCCATGAATGCCAACAACCCAGTCGCGATAATCTCGAGCTTTTTTCAAAATTAATTAAAATGCTCACTGTACCAATGTAACTGATCAACTTCATGCAAAGTGATAGATCAAACCGAGAATCTTTGAAGGCACTGAAAAAAAACCAAAGTTTGGTGTTCAAAATCGCGATTTAGTTAACATCAATAGAAATTTGAGAACATCTGAAGCACTTTTTAATTTTTTTTTAAATTTCTAAAAACGAAAGACTTTCTGATTTATGGAGAACGAATCATCGGTTTAAAACAAATTCTGCAGTCTCAAACATTATCACAAACAATAATACGTTCCACCATCTCAAGAAACTGTCAGAACGCAGATGTTTTCTGCTTTTTATTTCGAAGACTTTAATTTTATAGCTCTGCATGCTAATCCAAAATGCATTTGCTCGGAAAGCAAGCATGAACAGAAAATAGCATAATAAATAGTTATTGTACATCATTTACAAAAAACAGATCAAAACCTCTGCTTCACCGACTGTGCGAATGTTTTTGGATCAGCATTCTGAAACAGAAATCCTGAGAATGAACTGAAAAAATACCATTCCCAGCCACAAAAAAAAAAAAAAGAAAGCAATTCGAAAAAAACAGTACATAAATGAAATAGCGTAACGCACAGTAACGGCACGTTTTGATTTGGAATCGAACGAGGTAACAACGAGTGTGATTCGTTACCTAGGCCCCAAGCAAAAATGGGTTTAGCTTGGTGAAACCCAGGTTTTGAGCACGTCTCTTTGCTTACCAAAAGCGTCATCTAGAGTAAATTTTAAGTATTGTCTTATAAAAGAATGCTCACAAGAGAAAATAGTTTATAGACATAGCATATTAAATTAGCAACCATTGCTTATGAAGTGCTACAAATGCATGTATTACGCAAATAGAAAAGAGTCAACTATCACCAAAGACCTCCTTCGACACTGGAACTCCGGAGTTCTATATCATATTGTCTCTCAAACTCAGCAAATCGTAGTGCTCGAAACGTTCAAAACTTGTTCATTCCACTAGCACTTAATCCTTCCCCATTCCTTCTCATTTAGCATTTAGAAAATTCAAAGTCTAAAAGTGACAACTGTTCAAAGAATAATTCTGACCGATCAGTGCATCATTATACCATTTTTCTGGAATTTGTGAAGCATGTGGTGTAATTTATTGCACAAATCAAAGGCCATAGTTATATTCAATTATAACACTGAATGAATTATTATAATTCAAGCATTTAGAAATGTCCATTCGTTATGATAAGTCATTAATTCCTATGTTATATAGGTGAAGTAGTCACTATTTCATAATTCATGAAATGTTTCACTATTAACATTTTTTCAAATGATGGAAAATGAAACTGTACAGAAATACAATGCCTTTTGCTTAGAAATTAAATCTTACTTGCTTGATATAAAAAGTACTCAGGTTAAGTCGAATCAAAAAAAATAAAGAAACCATAGTTTCTAAGCATCTGCGTTTTTAAATAGATAATGATCATACAATATATTAAACAGACGGTATTCTAAGTTTCCAAACAACAGTGCAATCCATTTTCCGAGTCACTTCTTGTGATAGTGGAACATATAATAAAGGAAGTTAAAAAGTTCAGCACTATGACCATAATAAAATTTGAGACTGCCAGAATAAATAAAACCTTATAATAGCATATTCATGTAGGCCTTTATGTAGCACAAGATTAGTGAATGTTCCAATGCAACCACGTAAGCGCCGATCATATCCCTTCTTCCAGGTTACAAACAACGGACTAGAATTCAAATTAAATGGGATTACCGACAAAAATGCTTCAACATATTTTCATCAAATATAGACAATTCTATCAAATTCCAGTAAAAATTATATCCTCAGGTTTAAATCCTACAAACTGGATTGAGAAAAACTTACAACTTCTCGTTTGGAATTGTTGGAGGTATTTTAGGAGCTTGATGATTGCGCAATACGGCATAGAGTACATCGAAACAGTACGCTGTCATGTGAAATGACGCGATACGGCCGCTTATATGACCTGGCTAAATCGTTTCATAGTTATTTCTCAAACATAAGTAAATGAATGAAAAAAAAGAATAACTTTAATTGCACAATAGATAAGCAAATAAATGAAAAAAGAATAATTTCATTGTACAATAGAGAGGACTAAAAATTTTTTTATTTAATCTCAAACTGTTATCTTTAAAAGGTACTTCTGCACCAAGGTAACTCTTTTGATCTTCATAGCTATTTAACGTTTATGCGTAATTATTGATATGTATAATTCTAACAGTTTTTTTGGTGGACTAAAAAACAAAAAGCGTAGTGAAAATTTATGCCAGAATTTTTTAATATATTTTCTGCATTTTTTCCAATGTAATAACTTAAGAAATCTTCTGCATAACATCAGTTATGGGTCACTTTCCCTACCATATTTTGAGATCTTTCATTACGAGTTCCAATTTTAATTTATTGTAGTCTAAAACGCGTATTCTAAAAATGAAAAGAGTTCTAAACAATTCAGGCCAAGAGGGACGAATAATTTTTGATTTTTAAAATACTATCTTTGAAGACTGAGATAACGTCACAAAACACAGCAAAAATACCATCATCAGCATAAAAATGGTATGTTTTACCTTCTTTTCTAACTGATAGGTAGTGGTGGCAGTAATGGTGGAGCGCAACACTGGATGCTGGTGCAATCGGCGCGTTATATGGTAGTGCTCTCGGTGGCGTTTTTTCAAATTTGCTTTTGCTGCTCTCCTTTGTGAGTTACGCGTTAGGGCCAGAAATACATAAATATCAAATTGTTTGGTGATGGTAAATTTCACCTACTTTCCTTCTTTTCTAATCAATTTTTTTTTGAAACTACATCCCAATTATTGGAAGTTTTTTGAAACTATATACCTGTTATTAAAAAACGATGGAAAAAAGATATATAGATATCAAAAGAAATAAAAAATCTGATGATACTGATTACTTAGACTTCTGTTAGCATAATTAGTTTTTTAATTTTCCCCCAAAAAAATAATTTTTTTTTTTTAAATTTCAATTTTAAAATAACAGTTTCTTAAATTTTCGAAAAATTTTTTTGATGAAGTAAAATCAAATGATTGCGTAATCACTTTTTACTTCACTGAGAGGGTACTATAAATCTCTTCAGTCGACAAAGTTAGAGAGCAGCAATAGCCACAAAAATATTACCAACACCACGCTAGTAGGAATAATTTGAACTAATTTAATCATGCAATTAATTCACAGCATATAATTTCACTATCCACATTTTCTGATAGATCGTATTTGTGCGGAAATTATTTCGGGAGCTAAAGAGATCGAAAATCAAAATTGCTACCATTAGATCTATTTAACGAGCAGTCGCTTCTAAGTAAGAACTTAAGGTAACGAAAAATAAAATCGATTTTTGCAAACGACGAGAAGTATAGCATACGTAACACAAAAAATATTTCTAATTTTAATAGCGTCCATAATAATAAAAAAATTCTCTCTTCAAAATATTTATTTGTTCTTCCAAAAAAGTATATATCTAACAGTTCAGTTAAGAACTGAGAAGATAAAACTCAAAAGTTCTATTAATGATGTAGGAAATAATGCTTCACTGAAATTTAATAAATATCATGCAAGTCAAGCGACAGATTATATCGTGTAAATTTCTTAATAAAATGCATAGGTTTTGGCTTTTAAGCATAAGCAGTGATTCCTGCAAAATAGAATAAAGAGGCAATAAATAAAGATAAGCCAAGTGCAAAAAGGAACGCATTATAGTTCATCTAAGATGTGAGTTTATTGTATGCAGGCATTACTACACTAATATAGACAACCTAAGCCAAATGCGTTTGCAACTTGTATAATATCGAATGCATATTCTTGAATCATATATTTGTGCAAAACAGTTTTTACGAAGATTATCATTCGCAATACATTGCAAAGAAATATTGAGTAAGATAGATTACATAAACAGTTTTGCAAACAAGAGTCCACATCATTCATAAGGCAAGTCAAAGAAATGATCAGTGCAAAGACTCTTCAAATCCACGGTTTCACTGTAAGCAATAGCTAAAATCAAACAATGGCAGTTAAAGTACATAAACAAAACTTTATGCGTGCTACTGCTGCAAAACAAATACCCACCATAAAATCGATTCAGAAAACAAAACGAATAGTGTAATAAGTATCCATGCAAGTAAAATATTATCCAAAGGAAAAAAAATTGTCGTGGACACAATTTAGCAAATATTATTAGTTAGAATTAATCCCTATGAAACTACACAATACATACTTACACAAGCATGCAACGTTGTATTTCGTAGTTCAATCCAGTAATGACATGCATGTTACAACAGTATTCTGTACTGATATTTTTTCCTTTTAAAAATATAATATTTAAAAACAATAATCCTTAGACATATGCAGACAGTATTCAGCTTCATATTTTAGCTGCGCAACAAGGCACTAAAAATGAATTTTATAAGAACTAATATTTGTCGCATCACGTCTAAATTCACTTTATCAACTTCATCAACTTGAAATATGCTATGGCTAGGCGCATCGCCAAAATTAGAATTTCTAACAGAAGCAAGAACAAATTTTCTGTGATCATTTTAATTGAAATAAGGAAATAAACATACAATATTGCAAGAACTGAGGTCGGTACTGGCACTGCTCATGCTTGATGTACTGCTGTGGCCGCTGCTCAATGATGACATGTCTTGCGGCTACGATTGACGACGATAACGGTGATATTACGGTTGCAACTGCTGCTGTTGCTAACTGCGTATTACTGCAGCAGCCCTGTTTTCTTGATGGGCTCGCCTTTTTGACGGTACCCAAGCGCTCTTTATTTCCCGCCACCGTGCCTGCACTCCAGTATCCAACGTTCTGTCTTTGTTATTTTCTTTCTCGAATTGAAAATAAATTCATTTAGTCACGATGTCGTATTAAATGCATTGATTATACGATCAGGCGGATATAAGCAGCGCGAAGATATAAAAAAGAAAAGAATATATTATAAAATTTTTTGGTAAGTAACATCCTCGAAATTTCACAAGTAACATACATATGTTAAATTATTTAATTTTTCATTTCTTCCTGATCATATCTCTCCCGCAATAATTCAAGCTTCCTACTTTTACAAACAAAATTTTCGATATTTTTCATCAAAATAACAAAACTTAGCTTGCCTGAACTTCGCGTCATCGGGGACATTCGGAAAATTGCGACACTTTCACTTTCCGAATTCAATACTTTTTTATACCTGTCACACTTAAAGTTGGAAAAGATGAAAAATCGAATAAAAAGGATAATAACAGTTGATCGTAAGTCTTATGAAAGTTGAAATAAACATAATGAAAATTTTGTTGATAGGTTTTTCACAAATGAGAGACAAGAATAGCGGAATGTATGGAAACAAAAAGCTTTACAAAAGTCGAACAACCTACTGCGAAAAAAAAAAAAGAATATTATAAATTTCTGGATCATATTTGACATTCAGAAAAAAAGGAAATGGACATTTGTTCTAATGGAAGCAATCTAAAGAAGGCATCAAAAAAAAGGATACACTGATTTTCTTGTCTGATATTGAAACAATGTTTATGCGATTTCCAAGAAATGATAAAAAAGGAGCAACACAGTGGAAGCTTAAAACTAAGTAACACAAAAGACTTAAGAATAATGGAGTGCGAACACTGAAAACTTCAAAGAAAGCATTCATAATAATGAATGAGCAGTTATCATGGACAGCTTACTATTCCAAATTTATTAAAACCACCTTTACTGCCTTAAAACATTTTACATTTTATTGTTTGAAATTAATTTTTGTAGTTGCGATATTATTGTCATATTTCACTACCATATCAAAATTAAAGAATCACAAACCTTTGAGGACACATCACTGCTTCCGAAACGTTGAGATAACGTGCTTGCAGTGTCACGATATTTCACTGTGAAAAAAAACTTAAGCACTATTGATTAATAATCGATGAAGTATGAACATGTAAATTTCGCTGCTAGTAACTAATTTCTTCGTTATATGTAATATCTTAGAGATCACTCGACAACACAAATATTCAAAATAAATTAAGGTAAACTACTCGTTGTTTAATTCAAAAACTGGTTGTTCATTTACAGATAAATACTAAACATTGTAAATGCTTAAGTTACTAATCGTAAATATGTGAATATTTTTTCCATTTCTGAAAATCATAAATTTTCAGATTATTCTTGGAAATCACTAATTCAGAATGTTCTCGAGAATCTTATATCTTTCAAACTATCAATTTAAGAATATTTATATCACATTTATCCAAAATGCCGTTTAACCTTGAATAAGATTCGATTAATATAAGAAAAAGATTTAAAGATACAACCTGCCAAAGTCAGAAGTACTAATAAATTAAATAAAGTTTATGAAATTCCTTCTGTGACAAAATTCTTGATAAAGATCAGGGTTTAGTAAATACACTCCACGTAAAACTCCGTGTAAAAACATAATAAATGAAACATATCACACAAGTTCTATCTGTTAATTCCATGGACAATTATTCTACCTTATTAAGCAAGCCAACAGCAAACCAAAGAACTGTAAAATATCAAAAGAAGGTGAGGATAAAGGACTGCCTAAAGTGATCATGTTGGATTCAGAAACTATAACTTGCAACAAACCATCAAACATTGATGCAGGGATCATTGCGAAACGAACTACGTCTTACGATCAAATATTCGGAAAAAATTGAAATAAGTTATTCGAGTGGTATTTCTTGGTGATAGCGAATCCTTATTTGAATGTGAATCGATTTATTTTTCTTCCAATGATAGTTAATATACTAAAGTTTTATTTCGCCTCACTTCAAACTTTTCTTTCTAAAAAGTTATGAGTGGAAGTTTCAGGGAGTCCACTAATTAACTTTCATATCTCTACTTTTATTTTTCTTCCAAACTTAAGCTATTCTGACTTCGTACATCATAAAATTACTCTACTTGTATGATTCGGCTTAGCCCCTGTAATTTTCTAACCGGATCCACCACTAAAAATTGTACTTAATGATCTGGACTTCATTCCCCGGAATATTCTTTATTTTTTGATATCATCTTCAATAAGTGGGATTATTCGCTTGATCCTCAACAATACCTCTTGTAATAATAACTTCGATCTGTGAACATTCCTTCTTTCTATAGTTCCATACTCTTTTACTTGAAATCAACAGAAATATCGGCTAAAGAGCAATTCGCTCTCTCCTTTCGATTATTGTCCGATATCCTTATTCTGTTTCCTAAATGTCATATTTCATTGGTATGTTTCTTTCCATCTGTCACTATTCATCCAAACTTATGTTACATTATATTTGCTGTGATGATATTTATGAGGGAATCTTAACCTTTAAGCTTCCTATTATGTCTCTATATTAATTAATTCTCAACATCATAAAACCATCATCTCTCGAATTCGCGTCGACACTACCGTTTGCATATCATAGGCATATAAATATCGGTGAACGAACGAGGAATGAAATACATGAAGAATCTACAAGAAACATGTGCTTAGATTTTTTTAATCAATAAACCCCTCAAAGGAGATATTATGGTATCGAATCATGCAATTACTATATTCTTTTGTCCATATCATTCATAAGACAGGTATTTTAATTTGAACAAATGATAATTTAAACTAATGAAATGTGGTGAATGAAATAAGATATAGTGAATATTCGACTGAAAACAGGAATGAGCTGCTATTCGCAACAAAAATGAGCATTTTCTGAAAAGACAAAAAAGCAAAAGTTAGCAAGAACGGACCATTCAGTAACCAGTTCACAAATAACTGAATGATGTGACTGTTATGTGAACGGAACTGATAACTGGTGATAAATCCTGCTTAACAAAATGTATTATCTCATACAATTTCGTGAACAATTATTACAATCATACCAAAGACCAAAAATAGATTCTCTTCTCCGCTAATGGTATAATTTGTTACTTAAAACTAGCAATGTGTAAATATAATTCATGTAAAGATTAATACGAAATGATGAGAGTTCCTTATCCTGCAACGTTTATAGTTTATATTAATTAAACTAATCAAATAATACGATCATACGACAAAATCTTTACTTTTCTCGACTCATCTCGTCCATAAATAGCCCCAATACGGAGAAAGAAATAGAGATGACATTATTATTTATTGCTGTCAATGCAATTTTTTATAATCTATTCACCTCTCAAGCTTGAATTAGCAATGACAGACTGCAGGTAGATGAATTTATATCCATCGATTTGAGAGGCAATAATTTTAATTGTTTTTAAATATCCATGTATATAATCACTTAGGTTATATGAATTGTGTATCTTATTTTGTAATTATTAGCATGATATGTTTGCTAGCATGATACGGCTTGAGAATATTGTCTAAATAAGTTAATAGAAAATAAGAAAACAACTATCGAAAGATAACTAGAATAAAAGTATAGGAGAGTGATTTTAGATGGCGATAGTTGACAGTGCACAATATTAGGAGAGAGAGATGGGAAATAACGTAGATCGATGCTTGGCTTCATAATGCTAGATGGGGCTATGAATGGTAGGTACTTCGGCTTTCTTTGCTCATTAAAGGGTGGATAGGAAGGATGAATGAAGAGAGGGATAGATGGATAGATGGATAGATGAAGAGATAGATAGATAGAATGATAGATAGATGGTCGAATAGGATAGATGGATGGATGGATAGGTGGATACATAGATAGAATAGGTTCACAACTGATATTTAGAGCTGCAAACAGTAGGCTGCTGTAAAACAGATTGCTCATTAAGAAAGGAAATGTAGTTTGCTTTTGAGGTAGTGCGACTAATTATTGTATCAGAGGTTGTAGAACAGGATGTGCTAGCAGTAGTAGTAGTAGTAGTAGTAGTAGTAGTAGTAGTAGTAGTAGTAGTAGTAGTAGAAGTAGTAGTAGTAGTAGTAGTAGTAGTAGTAGTAGTAGTAGTAGTAGTAGTAGTAGTAGTAGTAGTAGTAGTAGTAGTAGTATGTTGTGATGTGATCGATAAGACTAGAAGCTTTCCAAAAATTTTGTTCTCAAGAAAAAATATAAAATTTTTCAGAAGTACAAAATAAAGATTTATTAATTGGTGATGGTCTTATGCCTAATAATTATTAAAAACTTATGCTAAATTTGTTAAATTATAAAATTCTGTTTTGAACAGTTGGAATAATTCATTAAAAATATGGAATTATCGTTAATAAAAGAACACAAAAGGATAACTAATTTTTTTGCAATGAAAAATCTCTTTCTTATGGTCTCAGTACTTACGATCATAACGAAGAATTACATATCGGCCACAACTTTGAGTACTAACGTTATGGATCTCAAAATGACATGAATTATACATCCGTTTTAATTTTTATTAATTTCTTTACATAAGTATTTTGTAAAATTGCGATATTTCGCAAATCTTTATTGCTTACTGTACTACTACTACAATATAAAAAATAATGCAGATTGAGATACAGAATCGCATTTCAGATATCTTATCTACTTTTTGAAATATGTTCCTGGATAGGATTTCTAGGAAAAACTAATAGTGCTAATTAGAAAGTGTGTTATACGATAGATTAAATTGTTTGGAAAACTGCTGACAAAGATATTGTCGAATAGATATTGTCGAATTGATGAAAAAGAATACTATTGCAGTTTTCTAACCCAAATAAGGGATACACAAGCAAACTCATAACATCTGACCTCTGAAGTGCGGAACATAAATTGGTGATGAACATAAATGTTTATCAAATACAATATATCAATATCTATCAGCGCAAACATTACATGTGATATTCGTATATTTGTTATGACATTTAATCAATATTAATAATCATAAATCATCAAATTTCGAATGATGTATTATGTACCAATAAAAATCATCGCATAACTGTTGAATATGTTAAGAGATGAAAAGCCGTTGCTCCTATTTCACTTGTTTTTGCATTTTGCATTTTCCAAGAAAAAGATAAGGGGAAAGGTGAATGCAGGTATGAAAGAGCAGAATATTAAGATTTCACAAGGAAAATGCGAAATATAAAAGATATGCTATAAATCGTCATGCTTTATATCTTGGAATGCAATGCTATATGTTTAGAAACGGATTTTGTAAATGGTCCAAAAAATCGGATATTTCTTCAATAGAAATCGTACTTGATGTTTCATGTAAAAATCTATTAAGTTCGCTATTTCTTTTTAAATAACGGTTGATTGAAATACCAAATTTAACGATATTTATCTCTGGGTTTACAATCAAAGCCTTATAAAGAGAAAGGAGTACTTTTTTATCTCATTATCTAACCGTAGATTATGTAACATCAAAGCGGAATCTGAACTCATGATCACTATACTTATTCGTGTTTCTATAATTTGATCAATCATGAGTCGACATAGTCAAAAAAGAAAAAATTTTTATCATCAATTTTTAAAATTTCTGCAGGATCATACATAGTATTTTATGCTACTTATAGGAAATGGTCTTTTAATGATTCCAGATTCATTGCAATCTTTAGGAGAATGTACTTAAGAAAATTTTCGATAAAAATAAAGCGATAATTTCACCTGCTTTCTCTTCATACACTTCTAACACCTATACATTCCTAATATGGTATGAAATTATGTCTTTCAATCCTGCACTATAATCTACTTAAAATTTTTTCGAAGATTCTGGAAGAGAAATTAAAAACTTAGGGAATTAAAAAAAGATTCGTATTGAAATTATCATAAAATCATACCTGTGCAATAATTTTTTTCAATATATCTGAGTGATGATGTATTACTGTAATGCAGCATGCAGCTTATCGAGATATGGGACATATCAGTAAATCAATGAAAATCACGAATAAGCTATTATGCCTTGTGTTTGCTAATATCTGTTTATCCGTTCTTGTCAATTTAACCAAAAAATTCCTTGACCTCAAATTTTAATTATTTACTGGTGTTTGAATTTCATAAAGAATGTTCATTTTTTAAGATGAAAGTACATTTGAATGTTTACTATGAAAATCATGTTTTTCAAATGGTTACTTTGATATACAATGAATCTCCATCGATTTAGTTAATGCTTGTTTAAATTGTTGCAATGATATGCCTGTGATTAGATTGTATTGTAACACATGATAACCTTACAGTTGTTTGACAGCTACTTGATATTTTCTAGCACCTATTTCTGACTTTTTCGCGTTATTTATCTGTTTTAGATTCATAAATTTTTCAGTGGTAAATTTTTTAAACAAAATAAACACTGAAAATATCCAGATTTTGAATGATAACAGTATTATCAATATCAATTTCCAATATGAAAAATGGATCACATGATTGTTTCACGATTCCGTGTAAATTTCTTAAATATTTACTGAAAATTATAAAATTTCTAGCGAGATTCAATATGATTATTACATTCAAAAAAAAAAAACTTCGTTATACAATAAATTGCTGTCCAAGTTTTCAATGCTGCGATAACATAATAAATACTTTCACGACACTCATGAAGAATGGTAGTTAAAAGACGTTTATTTAACTTAGACAATTCGCATGAACTACAAAATTAGTAGTTATACAAAATTGGTAAGAGAATGTTCACATGAATTTGAATGATTCACACATGATTATAAAATCTGAAAGATAAAGAGATTATTTCTGAAAATGATTGAAAAGAAAATTTTAGGTTACGAATCATTTATTTATTCCGAGATATTTATAAAATATAAAAATATCTTGATTATTTCGATATTTATTATGTAAAATATTTCAATACTCTGACATTGGGTCAGATTCGAAATGATCTAACTTTTGAAAAGAAACATATGATAATTAGCATTTTTTATGCTTCCCTTCTAAAATATGCAATGACATTAATTTTCAAAAACTTTTTATATAAAATGAACGGGGAAGTGGACTAAATAAGTTTTTGGAGGAGCAATACATCGATGGATATTTCGATCTGGAGATGATCAAATTACTTTATTTCATTGCAATATGAATCACTATTTGTAGTTAAAGGGAGTTTTAGAAGAATTCATTTTTTTCCAAATACGCTATCGAGTTGTCTCAAAATTCATCAAGAGTTTGAAATATGAATGCTAACTTCATTAGCTTATATTCTCCAGAAAACGTTAAAGAATTGTATATATCCTTATTTTCATTTCTTTACCTCTTTCTCTACATGTGTAAGTTTCTAATCTCCTCATTGGTTAAATCTGCATAAATAAAAAATTAATATTTTCATAGAGAGTGCTTGCCGCAAATTAATACGTATTTTAAAATGTGAAACATGATCATATATTAAACCTGGAAATAAATGCTTAAATAATTTCAGGAAAACTTCTCTTTCTCAGGAGCAAAAGAGCATATCACTTAAAAATTTTAATCTTTGTAGTAAAAACTTTAAAATAACTGAATGATATAAATGAAAACGTACATGACAACAATAACATTAACAACCTAGCTAAAGAACAGCACAAGATTTCTTCTCTTGAAATGGATTGTGATTATCAATAGGTCCACTGACGAGCATATCATGTGGTTTCTCTCGTTCGCAATATTCTATCAAACTGCAGAAAAAAGATAAGAAATAAAAAGTTCAATGATCGAAATTTAAATAATAAATAAATTAGCAGATTTAATTTCGAATGAAGAGAAATTGCTTTTAATTAAACAAAACTCACTCTTTGGAGACTTCAGACACTTTTTTTCTTGAAACTTGTGCTTCGATACGAAGCTGTTCTGTTTGTACTCGAACTTGATCCATCAAATTGGAAAAATCAATTCGTATAAAAAACGCAAGCCTTCGATTTGCAAGATCTGAAGTTATGAAAAGCTGAAAAATAAATAGTAAGCTTATAAATACAGCGTTCAAATGCGAGAAACAAAACACGAGATATTATAAAACAAATCTAAAAAATAAAGAAATATAAAAAACATTGGAAAAGAATGCGCGAAATATTGCAAGGTGTACAGATTGGTTTCTGAAAAAAGCAGTAAGCTTTACCTTTCATTACCTTGGCAACTAACTAATAGCAGGTTGACTGGTGCATTAGGCATTCTCTCTCAAATTTTCATATATACTCAAATTTAGTTCATTTATGTCTGGACACAGCATATCAATTGCAAACAGTAAATAATTGCGCCAAGATAGTTGTTAGCAATGCTCATTAAATTAAAGACTTCCTCAATCAAATTAATTAATTACATACTTGTCTTCACAATATATAATTTAATTCATTTTTGAAATCTAGGTCTAAATTAAAATGGACTGGTAAATCACTGATTTTTTCATATGATTAAATCCTTTTTAATCATGTGATTATTATCATTTCGTCTGATAAAGGATTTCTTTTAGTCTTCGATTGAAAAAATTTGTTAAAAAAAGAACATTCATATTATCAAGCTGTGTGAAGGCAGTAATTGAAGAACTTGAATATGATGAAATTGAAGTAGGCCAAGAGAAGACGCCAGGCAAATGGCTATTTATCAATTCTACTAATATATGAGCATGTGATCATTGAAAGTAATTAAATCAGTTATCATTCCGTTAAAGTGATAATCAATAATACGTTGTAGTTGAAAAGATTATTCACATTTTTCATTTTTCCGACTTAATCATTGTTGAATATGCTTGAATAAAACTGTTTCTATTTGCTCAGATAAATCCGTTATGTTGAATAATATGAAAGTCAATAAATCAAGCTCAAATTATATTTCATTCTTGAAAAAATATCAAAATTCTTTGAGATTGAGCAAGCATCTTATTCTTCGCTATTTTAATGATTGAATAAAAAGTAATTAGATGTAAATATGGCGTTTAAGCTAAAGATTATCCATAAATAGAAACTGTTTTGTAGCATATTTTTGACTGACAACGAATCAAAACTTTTATACCGGCCTTTACAGAGAATCATTGAAATTTTTTAAAATTCATTTATGATATGTGTGCGGAATGTTGTAACCAATTCAAATAATAATAAATGTTAGATGGAACTGCAGTAAATCAAATGGATAGGCACTCATCTAAGAGGCACAAATTTCAAGTTGCTATAATAGTTGTGGCATTAGCAACGATGAAATGAATTAAGTGGGCAGTGGGTAAAGAAATTTAAAAAGGACGGTTGTAAAGGAGGACAGTGAAGAATGCCTTAGTAATATGATTAGTAATATGATAACGGTTCGCATTCGCTGCAATAGCACAAAAATATAGTCAATCAACCTCCTTTAAGAATATCAGGACGAAGACAACGATTCATTTGATTTAATGAACTCTAGCACTGATAACCACTACAGTATCACTACAGTTACTACTGATGAAAGCATTCGCTACTGGGATGAAATTGGAATAGTATGTTACGATGTAACATGTGAACTTACTAAATTTTTTGCAAGTGAAATCATCATAATATAGATATTAATACAATTGGGATAAAATATCGGCCTGTTTCGTGACAATAAATAAGGCAAAGAGAAATGGGATACTTCTACACCATTATTATTAACTCATCGTCTTCTTTTAATTTTTCTTCTTTACTGGATTCCAGTTTTTTATTTTTTGAATTCATGATACAGCGATGAAACAACACATAATTTTTTGACATGTAAATGCATATCCTTACAATAATTGCCTTATTGTAATATAAAGCACAACAAATTTACAAAATACGCAAATCAATAGTTTTTATTTACAAAAGATGAGTTAAACACTAAATCTAATTTATACATTTGAATGAAATTTTTTATACTTCTAGAATGATTCATAACCTCAAAATATTAGCAAAAAAAAAAAAAAAAAAAAAAAAAAAAAAAAGAAAAAAAACGACAAACAAAATGAATCCAACAAATATTTTAAAACATTTTTGCAGGCATTAAGGAAGCATGAACATAAATTTGGAACAGAAATAGAAATAACATTAAATGCAATGAAAACAAGATAAATTGATTTACTTCATTAATTTAAATAAATTGCAACAGTAAAAAATAAGAATCTTTATACGCAAAAATTGGACTAGAGAATATCATTTTTCCATATAATAAAAATATCACGAAAGTTATAAGATAAATGGAACTAAATATACATCATCTTGTAATTTAATAATTCACTTCACCAATATCTGATGTCAACATCATAACATCATAACATGCTTAAACGAGATGTACTCAACGAACGACGTATAATATTATTCGAGCCACCTCGCAGTGGTAACAACATAAACCTCGATTCGGAAGATCTTATTTTTGGTCTTTCGTCAATAGATCGATAAGATGTCTGCAACAATCGCGACATCGTGTGAATGGTATCTGAAATTATAAATTTTATTTTAATTTATTTCATAAATGAATACCCAAGTTCTTTACTGAAATTTTTTTGAAAATCCCAACTGGCTACATATATGGCTACAATAAAGCCATCTGGCAACAAAACTGGAAATTTCATTTCCTAAACAAAATCAAAGATAGCACTTAAAATCTTTAGTATACTAATTAAATTATCACTGAATTAAAACAGAAAAGCATTCAACAGAATATAATATTAAAACTTACCAGATGGTTCTATTGTAGCCATAAATGTACGTATTCGATAGCCACCAAGCCAAAAAAGAAGTACAACTGCGAGGGAAAGGAAAATAATTGCCTTCAGAACAATGAAGTGCAATGGAGAATCACGAAAAAATTCATTAAAAAAAATATTGAAATGACGCCCAAATACGCCAAGAGAAGTAAATATGAAACTTGACAAAACCTCACAAATCACATCCAAAGGTGCAATTTCATATATGGGGTCAACATACAGATCCTGAAAATTTGAACATTTATAAATTGCGCAAATCACAACCACGAATCAATTCAACTAATCTGATTTTTCTCTCAGTTCATTTGGAATGTTGAGATTTGCAGTAAAATCATCCATTTCTATTCTTTTTACTAGCTTTAATTTTTTATTTTTTCCTTGAACACAAACAACTTAGGATATCTCCCATGATGCCTATTTTTTCACTTCTCATCCAGCATGCACATCCAAGACGAATTGGAATCGTAAGTCATAAGCGCTGTTTACATCCAATATTTTACATCACCAATCTAATTACATGTATTCCGCTTTATATTAATGTGTAATGGAATATAAAAGAAACTAAAACTTTGTAATGTTGTTCACATTCGTTTTCTTGTTTCAAAACAAATAATCCCGACACCATATTCAAGACTGCAGATAAAGTATTATCTGCTTTACATTTTTCTGCAATTGATTTTTCAGCACGTGACATTTTTGCTGCTATATTTGCCTGCAAAAAGTTTTAAATTATGTTGGTAGTAAAACAAAAGCAATGACAAAACGAATGAAAATTCAGAGTTCTTAAAATAAGAAGTTCAATATTTTCAAATATTCCATACCCCCTATCAAGTCTCTAATTCTGCTACAAAGCATAAATAATTTATCAGTATAAATTTTTTTTTTAAATCTGATTTAAATATTTTATTGAAGGTGGTAATTATAACAGCACCGCTTAATCCAATAACTTATTTTATGCAAAATCGAATTTATGTTTTGTTAATTCCAAAGTTCAAAAAAAATGATGAAATTACTATTTTTTAAAAATTACTGCATACTCACTAAAATATTTTTACTGAAAGACGCAACATACTGAATGATCAGAGACTTCTTGCAATTCTCGTACAAACAATATACTCACCTGATATTTCTTATGAAAAGTATTAAATACTGATATGATGAATGATATGAAAAAAAACAGCCAAATAAAAGAACGTATAGAAAAATGAGTATGATATAGAACCAATAGTGCTGGTACCAATAACAAAAGTATTTAACAGAGGTAAAAAAGTCACAATCCCATCCAATATGCGCTTTGCAAATGATTGGTCTACGTAGTGCTGCTGTAAACAAATAAAGATTCCTTTTTTCATTTTTCTGTTAAAAAAAAGCATACAAATAAAATATTACTTAAGTATTTTTATTCAGATTTTACTTTTAAGATAGAATTTCCCTTATGTTTATCAAAATACATTACTATCATTCGATCAAATTTGAAAAAATAAACAACTGCAAGCATGCATAATTAAAAATAGTGCGACAAAAACTTGAGAAGAACTAGAATATATAACTAAAAACATACCGGAACAATAAGTTTTTCCATAATTTCCCGAATTTGTTCGCGCACGGTAATTGTTTCATCTTTAGAATTCAAATACTTCCTCAAAATAACCAAACTGTCGGCATCTAAATATACTTCTACAGTTCGATCAACGCGTTTTGTCTGTAAATTAAGGAATGAAACGCACTTTATCTGCAAATTAAGGATGAAATTAAGAAATGATAATGAAAAGGTTTTGGAAAACGTAACAAATCTATCAGTGATTAAAAGTCTAATTCTTTTTAAGCAGATTCATCATTTCATTATTATTCTGAAATAATGACTATCGATTGTTCGGAAACAACTAAAATAAATTGCAAACAACCCTGGAATTTTTATGCTAGAAAGCAAAATTTGCTTGCTAAAAAAAATAATGATATGAAGGAAAATCTTAAGAATTTATTAAAATTATTTTACCTTATCAATATCAACATTCATGCGATGCAAGATATTCCGTATAATATGCTTTAATGTCAAATCATGGACATAATAGGTCTCAGCATGATCTTCAACTGGAATTCCCTTGAATAGCTACTTACATCATCAAAAATTAAATAAGAAATGCAAAGAAAGTATTCGAAACTTTGATATTTTTTTGAGAAGAGAAAAAGGCTTAAACGTATTGTTTCCAGTTTCCTTCTACCTAGTTAGTGACAAAACTTACATACTTTGTTATTTTTCAAACATTCCTTTAAATTCATTTGACATATTGCCAATTGGTTGACAGTGTTTTTGGTGCAAAATGATGATGAAGCAAAAGGATCATTCGGATCAACTCAATTTTCCTGATCAACATGTAAATTCAGATCGATATTTTCACCATTAGAACCAAGAAGCAAATCCAAATATACTATAAGGAGTAACATGACTAAATGCTATCTGAAAAGTGAAGAATACATTAGACCAACTTCATTCTTACTTCTTTAAATAACTTTAAATAACAGAAGAAAAGCCTACAGAAGCTGAAAATTGCGGTAGAAAAATAAGCACTTAGGTTGAACTTAGAATTATAAGAAGCTGAATCAGACTACTTCGAAACTAAATCTCTTCCAAAGAAACAAACTACAATCTATCCATTTCCTCTTTTTTTCTTTATCCTAGCTGCTCCAGCTAACGAGAATCGTCCGCTGCCAAAACGATACTGCTATTGCAGCCCTCTATTCAGTACAATTTCAACAACTCGCAGTAGGCAATGATGATGAAAGGAGACGAAATTGCTGCTTTCAGGTGTTACGTAATAATAATGATAATAGTGATAATAATAATAAATAATAGTAATAACAATAATAAATAATTATAATAACTTTAGCAAATATTGCATATGAATGAGCGATTAAACTCTAAAACTGTAAAGAAAAAAAGAAAAAAATCTGGATGACCGAGAAATTCGGACGAATTGCAGGTCGAGAAATTTGGATAAAAACGATGAGTATATAGTTGGTGATTTAATGACGAAACTTCTGAAGAGACATACTGAATGAAGAAATAAGTGGTCATTTGTTATTCCAAAACGTTGACATCTGCAGAATGTCTATTGGCGGCGAACAACTCGAAGATGACATACAGTAATGATAAATCATTGAAGAGGAATGATTTGACAGAAGTTAAAGTAAATGCATTGCTTTCAATGGTTGAAGCAATCGTTCTGCATATGTTTCTCCTAACACTGAAACATTAGTAATAGAATTTCTCTTTTAAAATTTGAATTCTAATTCGAAATTTCTTTTATTTTTGTTTTTGATAAATCATTGGAGAGGGGTGATTTGATAGGATTTGTTTAATTTTTTATTTTTTTTTTGGACTGCTTAGTAACCGATGGAGTTAAAATCCTTGCAGCGATTTTTTTAGTTTGCTATAAAAAGCTGCAGAACGACAGAATTGTCTTCGAATTTCTGTCATAACAATGATGCGTTTTGAAGCGATATTACTAGTACCATTCTCCCGAAACACCTAAATTTTTAGAATTAGTTTATCGAATCATTCTGAGGTCTAGCATGTTGTTAATGTCAATTAAATTCCTTCTTTTGCTCTCCAATGCTGCTGAGATTTGTATGGCGCTGCTTTTTCAGTTTTCAAACAGTTATGAATATGAAGCATTTCGATATCATTTTTAATATCATTGAAAAAAATGAAAAATGTGTTGATCATTTCCTCCGCAAACTTTTTCTTTTGTCTTCTTTGCTTTAACAATTTTTTCTATTGTTCATTCCCCTTCTTAATCAAAATAATTTCTTCCACTTTAAAAAAACTATGAAACTGAATTTCATTTTAACCTGAATCGCTTTAACCTGAAATTGTTTCGTTTCCTAAATCAGAACTTTAGAATGATCAGCATGAAGCATTACTAAGAAGCAGCGAAGTTGGAAATCCTAATTTAGTGTAAGAGTGGCTAATATTCAAAAAATGTTTGCTTTGGTTCAATTATTTTTAGAGGAAGTATTGTTTTTACTTTGATTTTTTGACATTTTCTAGGTATTAACAGTTTTTTTGGTTTTGTTTTATTGCAATAAGTGGTATATGAGAACTATATTTATTAATCATGTTGGTGATGATTTTTGTATTTTTTTGTTTTTAATGATTTTGTTTTGTTTTCTATAGGCTATTTCTTTTATCAATTTTTTTAGCTCTTTTGTTTGGTGCTTATTCTATTTGTTTGTACTTTTATTAAGAGAGGACAGTATCCTTTTGATAATTGATTATCTATGGCTATGATGACTTCCATTCCTATTAGCTATTTGATTCATAGTGGGAGTTTGGTTAGAATTATAAACATTTCGTGTTTGTGACTGCTTTAAAAATGCTATCTATAAAAAAGCATATGAATTCGATCATACAATCAAGATCAGCACAACATACAGTCGAGATCAGCACAGCTTCAGCAGTGCTCATTGTTTCATGTCAACTTCCAGATCGATCTGTATCGTTTTAAAAGATTTAGAAATTTTAAATTGAGATTGGAAGCAGGTAATGCAAAATACTTCATGAAATGGAGACAAAGAGCTTGAATCGAACAAAACATATTTCATATTTCATACAGAAACAAACAGAAATATATTTCATGTCACATTGCATCAAGAGGAATATATTTTTACATCATAAAAATGGATATAAAACCTTGAGAATCCAGGAAAACCCTAAAAAAGCCAAATATAAAAATTAAAGTTGAAAACGGTTGCGACGAATAATAGTAAGAGTAATGATAAAGTGGTTCACCACAGATATAGATGAAGATTAATAGCAATAATAATTTTTATTGTCAGAATACTTTATTTTAATTGTTTTTTGTAATTTATTATTTGTTTAGACATTTTTCAGATATAATATTTATTCTTATAAAAAAATGAATCATTTTGCTGGAGGATCATTAAGTTATTTCATTTTGCCTTGCTCTCCGTTTAGGGTGTGATACTTGGCCTTTCTCATCAAAATTATATATGAAAAGATATTCGCCTTGAAATAGCTTGCTTGAAGAAAAGATATTATTAGCTTTAAGCATCATTACTCCGGCGAGATTTACAGCAATGTATTCGGATGAGACATGTTATGCAAATCAGCAAAAAAACACCAAAAATAGCAAGGCAGATAACTGTGGCTATAATTGTGGTAAAGCCCGTCAAAAAACGGTCTTCAGATGGCGCAATATTCCATTCATCTTTTTCCTGAAAATGTTTAAATTGTTTTCTACCGAAACATTGTTGACACATATTTGCTTCTCGAAGTTAGAACAACGCAAATATAGAATTTCTCTTACAACATTTTTTGAAAAACAAAATTACTAACTTTGATTTTTATACCATTTTGCTTCTATATTTTAATAAATTAATTATTAGAAATGTGCTCCATTCTAACAAATTATACAAAAACATATTTAAATTCCATGTATTCAATATCATGATTACCTACCATCTTTTATCAAATTATCAGAGCAAGTCTCATAAAATAAACAATGCTTATCTTTTTCGAACGATCCCGAAGATTTTGAAACAAACTGTGTTTTCGAATCTCGAAACTTAATTCCTTAAGTATTTGATGCATTTTATGCGTTATTTTGAAAATGATAGAAAATTTTTTATGGTTAGTCAAATTATAGAATCAATATCAAAATGATCAACTTGCTTTTTTTCTCTCCTTTCGAAATCTGTAATGTTAACGACTGCATAGATAATTCCCGAGCTTGTTATTTAGTACCGTATTATTTACTTCAGCAGAAACATTTATTTCACCTTTTAAATGTTTTGCTGATCAAAATGATCAACTATGGACACGATAATCAGTGATTGCATATTTACCAGCTTCAGCACATCATCCGTTACAATTTTAATGGACGATCTATTTTATTATTATAAACAAATATTATAAATCTGACAAAATACTAAGAATCGCTGACATGGAAAAGGGTATCTCTGATTCAGAAGAGATACGAATGCTTATGAAAGCATGAGTGTCATGAAATATGTTGAAATAAACTTCGCCATGAGCTTATTATCTGGAATCCAAAATTACTAATGTGGTATGTATATTTATTATGTATATGTGGTATGTATATTTAGGCATGCGTATGTCAAATACATTGATCAGGAATGTTAGGAAAACCTTCCAAAATAATACTTTAAATTTATCAGAATATATTAGCAGGACGGCAAGATAAGTCGGTCATTTCCATATTTTCCTCCAAAATTTGTTTAAATTATATCTGTACACATTTGCATCTCGCTCAAACTCATTTGCTCAATGTAGATCAACAGTAATAAGTTAATTATCTTGCTAAAACAATTATTGGAAAGTTGCATGGCCTACATACCGACAGCCTATTATCTCACATTCAAATTAGACAGAACAAATCAGGACTATCAAATAGCTACTACTGGTAACTGTGTATATTCCAACGCTGAAGCAAGAGATTGAATTCGAACATTTTCAAAACACACAAAAAAAAATGAAATATTATACCTTGACAGGACAAAGCCATCGTTGCATCATTAGATCACTAATGTGCTTCATGGAGCAAGGTACATGACATTGTGCTTGACATAGATGCTCGGTATCAAAAGTATGTATTATGTTTTGTGGGTAATGCTGATACCCAGATTTTCGAGCAACTTCGTTATATCCCATTGGTCAGTCGTATGATGTTGGTGTTGAATCCAAATTGATTTCTAGAGGCAAGTTTTGTTGTTTCATTAACAATTTTATTAGTCGATAGATATAAACATTTGGGCAAACTTCCAATAAGCGTTGATAATTAATTGCCATAGTAATAATCAGTATCATTTTTACTGAATCAATTTTTTAAAAATTAAAGACATAAATCACTTGCACAATGATGTTTTGTTAATTTGAAATTCCTAGTTTTGAATCTGAAAATTAGACTCATG
The DNA here is from genome assembly GCA_008729115.1 of Dirofilaria repens. NCBI lineage: Eukaryota > Metazoa > Nematoda > Chromadorea > Rhabditida > Onchocercidae > Dirofilaria > Dirofilaria repens. The sequence goes on along the minus strand of SNRZ01000003.1, from coordinate 1,605,852 downwards.
GGAAAAAAATATAAAATTCATGCTGTTAAACATTTGCACACAAAACTTGAACAGCCTACCTTGTGCCGTATATCGACACCATTTAAATCATTTTTACACTACAGCAACTTATACGATTCTATTCTTTTAATCATAACTTGGTTAGAATGAGATTTTGAAATGAAATCGTCAATAGGTTTCTGAGAAATGTTTCCTTTCTAAAACCTAAAAGTGAAGTTTATTTCATCTCTTTGTCATATCTCATCAGAAATGTAAAGAAACGGAGTTACGCCTGAAAACAATGCGTTTCAAATGAGAAATACCAACAAAAGTTGCATCGAAATCAGTAGCTAAGAAAAGCTTTAGATGTAAAATTATAAACGGAGAAATACATCTATTTCATAGAGTATTCGAAATTAAATGTTCTGCATTTCATTTAATGACCATAAAATCTCGACAAATATAAAAAATGAAATAAAATTAGGATTAGTTGGTTCTCGAACCGATTATTTGTAATGTCACTCGAAACGTTGAGACTTCAAAAACCTTTGATTTTTGGGGTAAAACTAATTAATAAAATTATTTTAACAATAATATATGAGATATGCCGGTCTGATAAAAATCATTCTCAACAAAAAAAACGACCCAAGTTTAAAAATATATAATATCTCTTGAAATGACATATTTTATAATCGTTATTCGAGGTATCATATGCAAGAAGGATAAGTACATTATTTGAATGTCGAATTTTCAAAACTATTATTTACTGGAATACAACCTGATTCATTTCAACAAAAACACAAAACAATTGAGAAGATCCTTCAAAAAAATCAGTTAAGAGCAAGTTCAACTAATTAAAAATAGAATATTAGGCGATTTTTGCTGCAAAAAAAATTAAATTAAAAAATGTTGTGAAAAGAGCAAGAGAGCTATAGTGATAAATGTGCAAAAACTGTTAACACTCTACATTTACTTTAGAGAATCGATATGTTAACACTTTGGTCACTTTGCTGTTATTATCAGTACGCGAATGTCATATCAAGCTAGTCATGTTTTTGTGGACTGCTGGAAGTAACTCAGCATGATAATCTCGAATTCATCTAAACGGTGGAATATGAATGAAGAAGATGGAGGATGTAAAGTAATAAAAGGTAAACAACGAAATGAGATAGATGAGATAGAGAAAATAGGCTGTTTGCTAATGCTGCCAATTACAAATTCAGACAGCAAAACGCATCTCTGCAGTAGGAATGCATTTATTGCAGTGGAAAGCAATCGGAGATCCACGGTGCTTGCTACTTGGCTCTAACGCCCATTGGCCTATTTAATTTCCGATTTGTAATATGGACAATTGTATTATGGTTGTGTTTTCGGTAGTTTATATATATATATATATATATATATATATATTATATGGAAGCTATTAGATTTATCAGAGCAATAGCCAAATAAAAATAATGGAAAAGACCAAAAGTAGAGCTAATCCAAACTGCATATGAACAAGTGTTTTTCCTTCAAAGAAGTCTAAAAAATTTGACACTGAAGTATGTATAAACTGAAAAGATAAAAAAGGTACATGAAGGTACCAAAGGTACACGAGGAACATTTATCATTTTTTCATTCATATATGGGTTTATAAGCATACAGAAATATTATTGAAAAAGAAACATTACTTTTTATGTTTCTTTTTTTGGATTATCAAAAGCTTTAAGAAGGAGTTTAGAAGGGAAATGAAGAAATCGACAGATGCCTTTCGCGATATCTTAAATGTTTAAGGATTTAGTCCTACCAGTATTATATTTTCTTGTTAATTTATTGAAATGAAAATTAATAGTTTACTAGCATAATTACTATTGTATTTGACGACCATCAGTATTGAGCAGATGGATAATAAGTTAATGCAAACTATTTATTAGAATAATTTTGGTTCACCATCGCAAAGCAGTTTTTCTTCCTTAATTATCAGAAAGAAATTCATAAATGAAATGTTAAATAAAATAACTTCATCTGTTGGATAGAAATTTCATCTTTATTATATTAACCTGTGTTTTTAGTAAAACATAAAAAATTCGGCACAAGAACTATATTTGATTTCCACGTTCTTCAGCTATGGAATCCCATTCTGTGATAAATTTTATAAGAAACGAAGTTGTCAAGTTATTTAACAATAGCAGTTGATGGCGTAGCAGGAAATCATATCAAAAAAAAATATAGATAACTATCAACAGAACACTGCAATTATCTACTCATTGCCTCCGATTAATAGTAGGCGTAATAGTACACCAAATACGACTACTACAGACATCTCGAAAAAGTTATAGTTTTTAGTATATTCAACTTGCTAGTTAGAATATTAATACTTCTAGTCGAAACCATTTCGAATAAAAATTCAATTTGTTTCAATACTATTCAACTAACATTATTTTCATAGTTCAGCAAGGCATTCGGATTAAATCAAAAAAGTCCAAAATAATAGAGTTATCATTTTCGAGCACAAGAACAATATTTGTAAAAGAGGAATCCTCTAACAATAAGGAAGAATCTGAAACTAACATTATAAAAAAAATATAAGAGACGATATATTTTACTAATAAAGTATTTTCACTATTCGTTATTGTTGAACAACAAAAGAAAAACTTAACAAGAAGATGGATATGAGTATTTAAATTTGTGAAATGTCGTAAGATTATAAGCTCTTTGTTTTTCCATCGTTAATGTTATAGTGGTGATGAAATAAAAAAACATTCCTATATTTCTACTGGAAAAAATGACGATAAAAATAAAAAGAAATAATATGAAGGATGCAACAATACACAAATTAATGGGCTTCAACATTAATAAATAATTATTACTATATGCTTGCAGCATATGAGCTTGCCTTTCATACCAATCATCGGATGAGAAAGAAATTCCATGAAGACCTACTTCGGAACAATCAATACATTTTTCATAATTTAATCATTAGTCGTTGGGTCTCGGATAGCAATGGCTTAACAGTGTCGAAGCCTATAAGACAAACTCCCAGAGATTTGCAGTTTACTACTACATTTTAAAAACAAACACAAATTTCGATGAATAGCTGCAATCCCAAAATAAGCATGGGCTGAGTCAGCTGAATTGATATTTGTAAATATTTATGTAGAAATTGATGGTACCTTTGTAGAAATTTTATAGATCTCTCTCTCTCTCTCTTTAGTATTTCTTGTGTGGAAAAAAATTTCTCGAATATATTACTGGAGATATTTCTTAAAAATTGCTCAACTGTCATTGAAAGAAAAATTCTTGTCAAGAATTTGCTATTCAGGAGAACGCAAATGAAGAAAGGAGGCCAGAAATGAATGAAGTGAAGTATAGCGAAAATGATACGTTTGTCTTTATTGAAGGCTTTTTTTAGGGAAATTTTATCAAATGTATAATTATTGGAAAAGATGAGCTATTGTGTTGAAAAGCAATCCCATAGGAGTAGTACTAGTAACGAAGCAAACAGGATGATGGAAGCATTTCATCCCTCTCTTCACTGCTATCTTTAAATATTAGAAACATGAAAGTATGGAGAACAATAGCCACAGAATACTGCCAACAACACCTCTAAATGAAGGCTTCTGGAACATCCGTTCCTCTTCACTACTTTTAGTTTTTACTCAAAAAAAAGATGAAAATTTATATTGAAATTCAACTATATTGAACGAGTCAATTAATCGACTTCTCCATTCTTTAGTAGACAACAAATTAGCAACGACTTATTGACTTCCGATCACATCATGCTATGCTGATGATCACGTTAAATTGCTTTATCGAATTGCAAGAAAACATATGATCTCGTCTCCTGAATCTGACTCTTATCAAGATGAGTCCAACTGCTTGAAAACGTCCGCCATCCGCCACTTTTTTTGAAATACAAAAGCTGAAGCAAGCTCTTAAAGAGTTTGCAAATCATCAGTTCTTCGCTATCTTTTGTGAAACACTGAAATTTTTGAGAGCTGCTAAAAACAACAACTGCCTAACTAAATGGGAAATTTCCATTTTAGATTAGGAGCATGATCACTATATTATTCACGAGACATGAACTTTATTATTGCAACTAACTTATCAACGAGATGAAAGCGGCCTTTGGAAGAAGAAAAGATCAAAAGGATAGACCAGGTATAGGAGATAATTAATTCTTCGATGAATAATTTTATCCTCATTGTTATCTTTAGAACAGGTAGGATCAAACACGTAAATCGCCCAGTTTTTATGTATTTATAGCCAGTGAAGATTAAGACTAGAAAATTTCTATTTCAATAATCGATCTGAAAAGCAGTCAACCACAAATCAACCAAAATCTTCATGCAACATTTTAATGCAGTATCACCGATGAGTAACGAAGTAATATATGATAATAAAAACTTTCTCAAGCTGGAAAATTTGCAAATGCGGCGAAAGCTAAACTCTTTAACTAACAAAAACGATAGGCATTATAGAGCAAATGACAATAGAAGATCAAATTGGGAAACAAAGTCATATTAGATCAAGCGCACCGCCATCCTTGATTTGCATCTTAAATTAACAATGCATATCAATCAAGAAATGTTTCGACGGGAACTGACAAATAAGTGATAAAAAGAATGACTATAAAAACATTGCACTTGAAATCCTTGGTGAACTTTATTAAACAACGAGCTACTGAATGAAACGAAAGATCATGATATATTTAATTGTATGGATGAAATTTACGCTAATTTCAAAACAAATATATCATTCCTGTTTCACTGTTTTGCATTCATTCCTTCTTTAATTTTTAAAATTCACCAAAGAAGTGTATGTTGCTGCTTCCTGATATAGTACTTTTTCACAAATCATTTTTTTGTTAGTTAATTAAAGTGTCTGCAATGAGGAGTCATCGTTTTATTAAACAACGAGACATTAAGCAACGAACGGAAAGACCATAAATGATGACCGAGCTAACAACGAATATTAAAACTTGTAAAGAAATCTTTATATCGTATTACATCTAGCTTGAATTACAAAGTTTTAATTATGAAAAATGAGCAGAAATCTTAAAGCGTCAACCATTATCTAATATGCATTCATCAATGGAAAAAAGTGGACTTTCAGCCATAACTGTGAAACTCGAAGGATTCCAATAATTGCTTAGCTTGTGCTGAAGGATTCTTGAAGATACAGAAATGTAGTAGCATTGAAGAATAATTCACGAAAGATAGTGATCAGATCACATAAAAAGAAATAGATAACATCCTGATTCATCAATGGATGGGCATGCATTGATGAGATGTTATGGATGTTATGAAAAATCTAAGTGTTCTGGAATCAAATTTCCAGGAAAAAATCGTAGCGTAAAGAACAAACTCTTAGCTTTAAATCATTTCAGACACTGTTTCCCTATTGACTAAGAAAGTTTTCGATAGTGTAGAAAAAATGGTGAAACTATAAATGAGAATTAATGGAAGTGATTCTTTTATTCTTCAATTCGAACACTGGCTAAAATTGGAAAAGACGGTAAGCAACTCTTCATCAACTGTTTAGAAATAATGTTCAAAAAACTGAATTTGAAAAAGGAAAATAATTAATCATTTCACAAACGACATAGTTCTGTTATCGATATGAGAAGTCATGGAAAAAACCGAAATAGCTCAGTAACTAGAATAAGGTGGAAGTTGGTTTGAACTAAGTATTTCAAAATCGGATCATGACCAGCGGACACCTCGTCGTCTTCATTTACTGAAGGAAAAACTGTAACATTGGTAGCAAATATTGTATTCTTAAAATCTTCTTGATTCCGTATTATCACAAATCACTAAACTCTGCATTAGGTAGATTAATAAAAAGTTTGTAGCGATGAAATAAGCAATGCAGTTGAAGGAGTGCATCACTTCACGATGATACAGAAATTTATTTCATCACACAAGGAGATAAATTATGATGATTTAAATCAATCAAGTTGATAGCATGAGGAACAATGAATAGATGTTCCGAGCTGTTTAAGGATATTCAGGATTAAAAAAGTTCTTAATCACTCTTATGTAAATATACACAAATATTCATGTGGATATACTTTATAATATAAATCATGGGAAAATGATTCATAATAACAAAATTCCGATTGTAGCCTACGTTCAAGATCCCATCAAATCATTGCGAGACAAAATGCCGGAAAAAATCCTGAGAACTAAGGCCAATCATGCAGTGCGCTATAACATTTTTTGCACTGATATCAGAAGAATTAAATGTAACTTCATAAGAATCAAATAGAAAAAAAAATGGCAAGTGAATGATACCAATAGCAAAGTTAAATCCATTGCAACATAATAACGAACCTGAAATAACAATAAGGAATGTTTATAATGAATATAAAAGAGGCAGAAACAGATCTAAAGTATTACCACAATGTCAGGCTTTAATAATTTTAATTTTTTTTTTGGTAATGAAAGGAGATTAAAAAAAAAAGTCAAATTTTGAATAACTTCAATGGCTGAAATTGAATTAAAATTTACTTGGGATAACCACAACTTTTAGGTTGTTAGATCTTTGGAACAATTCTTATCGCTAACATCATCAACTGGATTGGAACAAAGAGAAATAATTTGAACTTTAATTAATTATGCTAAATATTGAATTTCAATTACATGCCAAAATTGTTACTGTTACGATCGATTCGACAAGATGCTTCATCCACATCAAAGTGTAACAGAACAGAAATAGAAAATAGTAAGAGAATTTAAAAAAGAAAAGAAATCTGAATAGCTTAACAAATTAAAAATATGAGAGGTATAATCAACAAAAAAAAAACTGCAATATAGCTTTTGACATGATTAATAAAAAATATCATATAATTTTTTGGGGATCATTCAAAAGATCCACTTTCATTTTTCTAAAAAAATCAGTTAAAAATGATTAAAATTTGACTTTTTTTTTTAATTTAAAACGTAAGAATTGGAAACAAGTCGGACTTCATTCCTCATATTAAATAATCATAAATATCAAAATGACTTTTTTACAAACAGTGAAAACAATGAGGAAAAACTAACCGTATTTCGGGACAAATGAAAAATCAATGCGACTTACAACTACGAAAAAAAGAAAAGAAAATTGCTCACATGAGACGAAAAAATGACTGAAATCTGATTATGTTTCTTTCTAGAAAAGAATCCAACGATATTTAAAAAACACACACTAACAGCAGTTCGAAAGACATAATTTAAAGAGAGGATAAAAAGTTGAGGAGGCACAAATTATAATATTGAAGAACAAATTCATCAAAGAGATCGAAAAAAGAAGCATATAGATGTTCGTTTATTGTTCGAATTATTCTCTGTGTCATATTAAACAACTGGATTATGTTTCTGGCGAAAATATTCAGTACGCAGTGCTTCTGCACATGAAGGCCTTGCTTCCGGCATGAAAGCTAACATATTCTGAAACCATTATCTAACTGCATTTTTTTTATGTATAAATTTATGATCGAAGTGAAAATTTTATAAAGAGTACAGTACATAGTTATTCTTTTTAATATAAGAAAACGGTACTGATTAAAAATTGCAATATTTGTGAAATAAATCTTATTTACTTTTTCCCCGTTTATTCAAAAATCTCTTCAAACAGTTTTTACAAAACTATGTAAGGTGGACTGCATCATGTAAAATAGCTTACTTTTACTAGCTTTGCGGCATCTGGGGGCAATTTCGGTGCGATGCGGCGTATTGGCTGTCCCGGATACGAAGGATAAAATGAACGTTCAATGACTGCATTTTGAGGCCATTCATTGGAAGGCGGAGTGCCAAGTTTCCTGCAAAACGTAATATTAGGCAATTCATAATACTATAAATGAAACAACTATATCCAAATGATATAAGGATATAGCATGACAACATCTCAATCAAATCCCAAAGATCTACTTCATACTTAGGAAGAAAATGAGACTCAAATAATTAAACAGAATATTGTCTTAGATTTTAAACTTGATTTGATTTTTAAATTTATGAAAATGATGGTCCCAAAGTCAGGAGTGAAGCGGAAATCCTAAGAGGAAAAGTAAAAATGAACTTACTGGAAGATAATACTCAACTGTTGTGCTTCACTGTGTGCTGGAAAAAGCGGTTGGCGGGAATATAATTCCGCAATGATACAACCAGCAGCCCAAATATCTACACCACAATTATAGGAGCATTGAAGTAATACTTCTGGACTTCGATACCATAAAGTTACAACCTAAAATTCAAGCACCGAAACACCAAATGAAGATAATCAAAAAACAATGAGCACTCAAAATTACCAGCGTCGTGAAAGATGATTGCATTGAGTAGTAGCGAGCTAAACCGAAATCAGCAATTTTGATTGTTTGGTCACGATTGATTAATATATTTTGCGGTTTCAAATCTCGATGTATAACATGATTTGAATGAAGAAAATCCAAACCCATCAAAATCTTAAAGTTGAAAATAAAACTGCATATCTGTACATCAGCCGACAATTAATTTTTGACGAAAAAAATTAGCTGTCTGTGAAGAAGAAAACAATGAACAGAACATAATCGACAGCAGATTAATGATACAAACTAGAATAAGAAAAGCAAACAATATTTCATATATGAGATAATTTTAATTTACATTTAGATAATTTTCTACAACAGACATTTTTTTTGATATAAGAGAAACATGAATATAATGAAGTTATTAATCAATATAAAGAATAAATTTTTCCCAGGAGATTGCAATTATATGTCAGCGTGTCAGACACTTGTCAAATTTATTAAAATGACTGAAATATGTTTATTCATTTCTAAATGTTATTTAGGAAATAGCTCAATATATTTGACAAAAATTTTTATTTTCTATATTCTAAACAAAAAAAAAAACGGAATACCTGTTTTGCGATATGACGACATTGATGATCACCCATATCACGAGGAATAGTGCGCAAAAACTCGTACAAATCCCAGTCACACTTTTCATAGACGACACTCAAACACATTTCACCCTTATCAATTTGACCATGAAATACATCGTGTAATCTGCAAAAATATGTGAACTTTATTCAAAAACTTCCATACCAATATAACATGCTGTTTTTGATCGTAACTTCTGTAAAAAACATAAAATCATAATAAAATTCAAAACAAATGAATTTTGGCGGGATGGTAAAAAACGGATGAAATTAATTCTCAAGCTATAAAATTCAAGATATATTTCTATTTAGAAAAGAAAACTATGAAGAAACAAACTTCACAATATTCGGATGATCCAAATTGTGCAACGCTCGCAGTGCTGAAATCTCACGTATAATGCTTTGTGGTATACCATCCTCTGTTATACGTACAATCATCTTTTTTAGAGCATACTGTAACAAAACAAATTGAAAAGGATTACAAATTGAAGCATTAATGAAAAGCTTTATCCACATATCTTATGAACTAACATATATTATTTATATCCTATAAAGTCTGACTGAAGAATGAGGGTGAAAGTAATTATTATTATAGCATGCAGAGGATATTTGTGGAATTGTGAGACCTAGTTTGTTAATGAGAGAAACCAAATAAGTTGAAGAAAAGTTTCCATTAAATAAGCAGTACAAACAATGACATTATCACTATGATTCAGGACGGGTAATGCGTATGTGACTGGAATGAAGACAATTTAGATACTGGATTAGAACAAAGCAATTAACAATAATGAATAATTGACAAATTTTGTCAGAAGATGAATTAATTTTATGTCATATTAAAAAATAAAAAAAAAATGTAAATGAATATCTGCCTGTATATTACTGGGTATATGAGTAACTAGATATACAATACCATATGCACCCTTCCCAATCACGCGATGCTCCTCATATTCATGAACATTCCCATGACTATCCACACATCGATCACATCTTGAACAACTTTCCTCCATCATACAATAACTGCAGAAAGAAAAATCTATCGAAAACATAAGACAATAAAGTAAGATAATTAATGTGACGAGAAAGGGATGCACTCTAATTTTGCATTTGATTATCAACAATCTAATTGAAATGCGAACATTAATCTGTTCAACGGCTCATTCTGAATGGACTTCAAAAATTCAAAGAACTGATTTATGAAAAGTCATGCTTCTAATTCTTTCTCTTTCGATTCATCTCAATAATTAATCTTCAAATGTTCATTATATACTATTTTGCCAATCTTTTCAATCCTCATTCCTTAATTCCTTAACTACTGAAATATATTAATTACCATTACATGCAGTGTATTTCTAATTCTTTCAACGCACCCTTCAGGAAATTATCATTACCTTCCCCTCCCCCACTTTCACCCCCCCTCCCCCCCAAATCAGAAATCAGAAAAATGACCCCTCAACTCTACTCTGTTCAGCCTTCTCAATTCAAAAATTAAATCGGCGAATGCAATTTCTTTCAGCGAATAGCGCGGTATGAAATCAACCCATCCCTCCAAACAATATTTTCTCTTTTCTTTCTGCAAGATGTTTCGCTTCAGCAAAGCGGTTAGCAGGAGATTTCATTGGGTGGACATTTTCTCGTTGATTGTTCAGTTTTGTTTCCGTTGAAATAGTGATTTAATTAGCAAAATTTATATGTATCTTTTGCAAGTATCATCCCCCGTATTATCCTCTCAAGCAACCGATGAGTGCCACTGCAATGAGTAGGTACTGCTCGGAGTAACTGCTGTGAACGAAAAATGGCTGAAATGGATACGGCAGATAATGGTTTCCGTGCAGCAATCATACAACAACTTGAGCGTCGGAATGTTGTATGCAGACAGTTCGATTCTTTGTTCACCTCTTGTAAGCTTTGTCGTTCATTGCTCTTTTCTGTTCTTATCATTGCTCATTTCTCTCTCATTTGCTGAATTATTTATAGTATTGCTGGATTATCTTTCGGCATGCTAAAGTCTTTAATAAAATTTGAAATTAATATTATTATGTTAAGGAAACTATCCTTATAAATCTTTCAAAGGATTTCAATTTTACAACGCTAATGATACAATGATAAGACAAAAGCTTGTTTATTGCACGATTAAATAGGTGAAAAAAATGAATAAAAATCAGGAGAGATATAAAGTATATGTATTATCACTGATATATTATACTATCACTAGAAAGTATCTGATTAAAGAAACACATATGAAATGAAGAGAAAATTATGGCACGATTCGTGCCAAGTACCATAATTTTGAAGTGCATTAAACCTGTCTCAGTACAAATCCAAACACTATAAAAATCATAATTTTGTGATATCTAATTTTTTTCTGTTTGTAGACTGTGAATTAACAGAGTATGTAGCGAGTATTGCGCGAACTGGACGTATACATTCTAGTTCGAGTACTTCGCTGTAAGTTTAATTGTTTCCTTATTGCCCTGATAACTTAGATAAGCTAGTGATTCTCATCACGTAAAAACGTTATGTTTGATTAGACAAGATAGATTGTGCCCAATAACTCATTTGGATGGAATGAGAAATACTTTATTTATTTGTGGAATTTTTCACTCAAGTTATTGATCAGTGGAAAGAACGGCGTGACTAGTCAATATGAATTATCGGAAGCTGTTGTATGGGTATATTAATAGGGTACTCACTCGTATTTTCAATAGCAATATTTGAGAGCAAGAAGCTCGGATCGTACGATGGAACTGGAAGCTGAGCTTGCAGATCTTTACCGTAAAAAAGAGCAAAATGACCAGCAATTGATTGAAACAAACAATCGTTTGGGTGTTGTTATGCGAGAGCTAAGCGCAATTAGTATTGTGTGAGTTTTAGTTCATGTTAATGTTTATTTTCGAAATCTTTACTATATTAGACTATTAATCAAGCCTAATTAGAATATTACTGGAAATTGTTCTTAACAGGGCTTATCATTGTCTTCAGGTTTGTTATATTTCTTCACAGTATTTTATGAAGCCGAAAAATCTGAGCAGCTAGGGTCTTCCGTTTAGTTTTTAAAGGTAATTGATGTTCTGTTTAAAAATAAGTTATAGTAAATCATGTAATTTTAAATTGATTTCAGTTAAAAAAATATTTAGAAAAGAAGAATGCCAAAAGGAAAATCAAAAGCTGAAGAGAAAATTAATGGAAAGAGAGGAAGAATTGATTGCACTAGAAGAGGCAAACACTTTGTTAAAAGATGAACATTTAGCTTTGCAGGCATGTGTTTTAATAATTTTGTTGTTATACAAGAATGTTAACTAGATTCTTATGACACGAGATATAGCAGCATTGTAAACTTCTCATAATTTTTGTTTAACGATGTAGACTCTTTTATATGTAAGACGTATTTTCAGATTTTATTAATTTAACTATTTATTGAAATTTTTAATGAATTTTGAAGATAGAAATGTAATAACTCACAAAATCTTGCAGGCAAGTTATAACAGTATTGAAAATAAATATCGAGAAGCACAAGAGGAAAGAAATAATTTGGTTGATCGAATAAAGGATCTTAAAGAAAAAGAAGTACAATGGTTTAATGAACAGAATGAACGAGAGCAAGAGTAAACATTTCATTCATTTGAACTTTTTTCTTATTTTTTTAAAGTGATTTTTTTTTGATTCTAAATTTTATATGAGAAAAGAAATATCGCCCTACTACTTTAATCTTTTTATATTTATAATGAAATCAGTCCACTAATATTTAAATTGAACAGATTCTTTTCAAAATGAAGTTATGCTTAATTGGGAAAGAATTGTGATTCATAAAGACTGAGAAAGACTAAGAAACATAACTATTTATGTTTGATAGTATGTGATAAACTTGTGTTAACGTAATTTTATTGATCTGTTTGCTAGATCTAACTTATTATGATTCAGATTGCGCGAACACTTAGTTCTCTACCTTAATGTTAATAAAAATATATGTGCACATCAAGCATATCTAAGATCTATCTGTATTGTTGTTTTGATATCATTCATATTAGCTAAGCTCTGTCTTCATAACCTATCTGTTTGAGCTTGTAAGAATATTTTTATTCTTGTTTCGGAATCTCAATCACTGCTGCTTTTCCTGACTCAGTGACGGGAGCATACTATCATGTTTAATTAGCTTTTAATATTAAAATGCGAACTTCATAATCTATTGTGAAATATTTAAGAACCATACTTCTAAAAAATGAAATATGCTTATTTTACCAGGACAAATATGTTGAATAACTTCAGTAAGTTTTTCTAAATCTAGGCGTTAAAAAAAGAAAGTGCTTTAAATCCTATTGTTCAGGGAACGTCGTCGTCGTTTAACAGCAGATGTTGATTCTGCATTGAACATATCGCATAACAATGAGGACAAAACTTATGGGTTAGTTAATTGGTAAAATATTCATTTTACCTCTTTTTTTGTATCTTTTATATATTTCTTTGTACAGTTATTGTACTGTTTTCTTTTTGAGCTTAAAAATTTGCCCATATGGTAAATTTTTACAGAAAAAAATAAAATAACATTAGTATAACAGAAAATGAAAAAAATGGAATCTATATTTTTATCAAATATATAAGTGAGCTGAATACTAACATTGAATAAAGCGTAAAGATTTGACTGCACTGGAAGTCCAAAAAATATGTAAATACTTTATGATACTTTTCCGAATATCACAGTGTTATTTATTATTCGAATGTTTTCCAATGGAATTGCTTCTGAATTTCGGATTCAGTGATAGTTTGCAGATTTGAGATTATCAATAGTACAAATCAAGTCGTTGATTATAGAGGTGATATTATTCCTAATTACTGTAAAACAAAACTGGTGAGTTAACTTTTCTATAATTTCATAAGTTCTATCTATAAATTCATGTGTACCATATCACAAATTTTATTGTACTATAAATTCTACATTTCTTTTTTTGCTATGTTATAGTTGATTTGATCTGAAAAATATATATTTTTTGAGAATGATCTATAATTTCCATATATGGAAAGAAATCAGACTTTTCATGACTATAAACTTTTTTCTAAGGATTATGGCGATGATATTAATGATGTTCTTTGGCATCCAAATGGTAAAATGTTTGCGGGAGGTGGTGGCGATCATAAACTTCGTTTATACAAAGTAGTTGATGACAAATTTGAAAAAATGTAAGAAAAGATTAATTATTTTAACAGCTGAAAATTTAATTACTTGAGTCGTGATTTTCAGTTAATTTTCAGCAGCTTTTAATTGATTAAAGTTTTTAATCTCTACTAATAATATTAATAAATTCCTTCACAGAATTTTAGTAGGCATAGTCATTTTCATGGTGTGTAAAAAAAAATTGTGCTTCAGTGTTTCTTTGGCTGGTTCAAATGAATCAATACTACGGATAGATTTCTCAGCCGAAACGAGTCAAGTTCTTGGAGCTGGCAATGATAACGCTGTTCGCATTTGGGGAACAGATAATCATGTGGTCAAGGTTTGCGATTTTACATTTAAAAAAATCTCTGAATTTCGTGTAAATGGTATTCTGCAATAATCGATTTTTCTATAAAGCTCTATTTACCTTTCATTATTGCTGAATGATTTCGAATTTCCTAAAATAGTCATGATTTTTGAATTATGATGATCTTCCAGTACATTTTTGTTTTGTTTTCTTTTTTATTATCTTGTAGGTTATGTTTTTGTTTTCAGCATTCGTTAACAGGACATGGAAATAAAGTATCATCAGCTAAGTTCTTTCAAGATGGTTTACAGGTTGTTTCTGGATCTTATGATAGAACTTTTAAACTGTGGGACTTAAAAACTGCCAAATGTACGTTTTTTTATTGTATTTATAATTCTGTTTCTATACAGTATTTCTTTTGTTACAAGTTTTCTTTAACATCACTTTAGATAGAAAAAGTGAAAAAATGAGAGCGAATGAAAAAAAAGAGAAGCATTTAGTTACTACTGGAAAATTTGAAGAATAAGTCAGAGAGAATAGCAGTCAGAGCTTTCAGTTTCACAAATTAAGATAAATTTTCGAGGTATTAATGGAGCTGGATCCCTTTCAGGTCTGAGAACATATTTTACTAATTCAGTGGTATATGATATAGCTTCGAGTGATAAGAGTGGAATGGTGGCTAGTGGTCATTACGATCGTAAGGTTCGATTTTGGGATACAAGACTGAATGAACCGGTTCATGTTGTCGAACTCGCCAATAAAGTTACGTCATTGATTCTATCGCTTGGTAAATTAATGTTTCGCTTTGTAGTAATTAAATACTTCATGGTATAAGAAAGCGATATCCAAAAATTGCTATTACGTTTTACATTGCAATTTTTTCTTTCGTGGTATTTTGCTAGTTTTTTTAAAGGTTTCAGAAATTGCTCTTCTAAGTTGTTAATTATTTTAACATATAGTCTTTGTCGATTTTCATGTATAGATTACATTACATTTGTAATATCTAAATTACAAAGTGAATGCATTTTTTATAATTTTTGAAATAGGTATAAACATTATTATAACGTTTAAATTAATTTTTTCTATAACAGATCACATTAAGATTCTTCCATCCTACTTGCATCAGCACGGGATGAAACGATGTCATTGATTGATTTACGTTCATATCAAATTGTTCATATATACAGGTATTTCTCTTTAAAATTCTTTTATCTGAGGAATAGCTTCGATATTTTTCTAATTTTGGTTTCATTTGCTTTCTTATTTCTTGTTAAACTGTTTTAGGAAATATGTTGGGAAGGAGAGATAGCTTTAATATTTAAATATGTTTCATTTTTTTTAATTAGTCTCATCATCTCAGTAGTTTTTCTTCTAGACGTGTAAACTGAAGTATCATAAATATAGGAAGTTTTTATAGTCATTCTTTATTGCAGTGCTGATCAGTATCGAACAGGAAGTGACCACATTCGTTGCGCGATAAGCCCTGGAATGGAATACATCGCGTCTGGGTCTTGTGATGGAGCCATTTTTATTTGGAATCTAAAAACAACCAAGCTTGAAAAAACCCTTCAAAAAGGCGGACATGAGTAATTGTTTTTTCCCAAATTTTTTATGCGTAAAAATTAATTAATGCAGAAAATCATTCATTACTTTTTTTGAGGTAAAACATTGAATTTCCATTTCTCACTGTTTGATTCAGAGTTTTTTTATAGGACAGTTGTGTATGTGTGAGAGAGAAAGAGAAAGATAGGAGGGACAAATAGAGAAACGAGGAAAGAAAGATGGTACCATTGAAAATTTCTAAGTTTTTTGATTTTAACCAAGGAATTTGACGTTTTACATTTTATGTTGTGTATAAAAAAAACATATATATGTAGAAAGAAGTAATTAGTTTTATAGAAAGATACATTATTAACTTACAGCAAAAAGATTTTTTTCTGAAAAAGAAGGAAAAATTAGCGATTTTCCGTAATTAGTAAAATTCTAATGGTTTTGCATTTTTCATGTTTAAGGTAAGAGTACGTAAATTTTGTTCCAGTAGAACAACGACTACTTTTTCAATGCTTTTTCATATTAACCCATTAAATAAAAATCACTTTTTATTACTAATATTTCTGCTCTAAAGTAATCCTGATATATTATTCGTGACCGGAAATATGATTCATTTTCGGATATATAAAAGCAACTGTTCTGTCAATGCTTATATATTTTTTGTCTTTCAGACGAGGTGTGCATTCAATTTCGTGGCATCCCAAGGGAAATATGTTACTTAGTGCAGGAAAGGAAAAAACTATTTGCTTGTGGACTGTTTGATTTTAAAAATTTATTCTCAATTCAATTTTTGTTTCGATGTTTTTATATATATATATATATATGTAATTCACTATACTAGAAAAATATAATTCACTATACTTTATATACAAAATAAATATTTTGTATATAGATGTTTATTTATTTTATTGTATAATAATTCACTATATTAGAAAAAACAGTTATTGATTCTTTTTTCTATAATAACTTGTGCAAAATCCGGCCACACTGTTCCCATTTCTCGAAGACTTACATGCATCTAAAATAAAATAGAAATAAAATTCACAAGAGAAATTTTTCATCATTTACTACTATCTTTACAGCAGTGCCATAATAATGTTTTATGAAATATAACGTAATTTAAATTGCTGGATTTATTATTTTATTTTTGGAGAAGCTACGTCTTATATTCCAAAGCAGTCAAGATTTTATTTTGCTAGATCATAATAAGGCATTTGAAAAAGTGAAGTTAATGTAATGATCGATTACAAAAAGTATATTCATCGCGACTTAACTTATATGTAACTTAAGAAAACAATGTAAATGAATTAAATTTTAAGAAGCTGTTGCTTATGTAATACAATACTACTTCCTAGAATTATTCAGAATTTAGCTGATTCTTTTTGTTTCTGTTGAAAAATTTTATATGTTGCTATCGCATTCTTATATTTTGTACGTCATTACGGATTATCCAATTTCACAAAAACTTTAAAAATGTTATACATAGACTTAGTGATGACAGACAATGTAAATTTACCTCGTTTATGTCCTCAGTTTTACGAAAGCAGAATCTCTTCAATAGACTACATATTATAATTTTGATTTCCAGCATCGCGAAACGCATCCCAATACATTGGCGCGGTCCAGCACCAAACGCCATCCAGTTTCTTTTCTGAATCGCAGTACACTTTAGGAACCTGAAAATCTTTTGAGTTTTCAACTAAGCATGAATTGCTTTAGTTTTTCTTGAACTCGCTTCTACTGCATTTCTTATGCAGTAGTTTCTTATTTTTAACTTTCTATTTTTGTACAGTGATAACATAATTTTAATCATATGAAAGCTTGAAATGTAATTTCAGAACAAAGTTCGCATTTTGCCTCTCTGTTTCTGCGAATAAACCAGTCATGGCGTTGGAGCAAGATTGAAACCTTTCAGGTCTGAATTGCTTGACATCGTTACCCCATATTTCCTGATCATAATGTAAGCTCCAAGTGTCAAAAATCACACCCACACCTTTGTTAAACGTGTAAGGTCCTATTTTACACTGTTGCATACAAGTGCGAGACTGTAACCTGCAAATAAAAGCTTAACATTCTTTGTGCATTATGTAAGATAGAATAAGAATTTGCATGATTACATCTTTAAACAAAGTGTAAAATGTCAAGTAATCTTTTAGTCTTAATTTGCTTTTTTTTTTTTTTTTTTTAATAGGCGAGATTAAATTATAGATCTGCTTTTGAATAAATTCTAGTTTTTATTAAACAAGATTTGGAATTTTAGCTTGCACTTGCTCTTCGATCACGAAGTTCGAAATTAAGTGCTCACAAGGAAGCGTGTGGGAAAAGTCGAAGAGTTTCTACGATTGCACAATGAAGATAATTCAGCTGCTGTATATTATCAAATGTGATTTCATCCAACATTGCAACTTCCTGGCACAATTTTTCCTGTTTCTCGTAATTGTTAGCCAGTAGATATATTAAATAAGTTACAGTGTTAGCCGTTGTGTCGAATCCTGCTGATGTTAGGAACCGGCACTGACTGATAATTTCCTGTAAGTTCATCCCCAGAACCAAACATATTTCAATCATATTATAAATTCAAAATGGATATAACTCCTTCTTCACAATATAAGATTCATTTATTACAATGCTACTACATTTGATAGAGAATTCATTTTGGAAAGTAGGTATGTCATATTCGATTCTCAGGTTGCAAAGTATTGGCAGAGACTGAGGGAGTGGAAATACTGCATCAAGATATCTCAAAAATTCAAATTTGACAAAGTGAATTGTCTTACTCCGCGTGTTAATTTCTGGATGATTTTTATGCTTGATACATCACATGGTCTCTCGGCATCCAATATCCAGTCATTCCATTCATCATCTTCCACACATTTCATGAAGTAGAGAAAGCTGGAACGACCCTAAAGTGATGCTTTTATAAAAGTTTCATGAATCTATTCTGAATTCATGGAACTTTTCAGAATAAATTTACTTTGAAGCTTCTTTATTCGTTCTTTATTGTTTAACACGACATCTTCGAAAAACATTAAAGCAAATGAGCGATGATGCATTCAAGACATTTAAAATGAATCCTAAGAGAATTATTGAATTTATATTATAAAACAAACAGATATCTGAAGTGGACGTAAATCCAGAGAGATAAAGTACCGCATTTTAGTCCTATTTTTGCGATTTACCAAAACAAAATGAATCAAACAGACCTTATCAACAATATCCATTGAAACAATTTTGTGAAGATAATTTGTAAAGATAACTAATGGATCAATGTCAAGATGAAATGCTGTACGGAAACGTAGGCATAACTTGGTGTACATTGACGATATCCATTTCAAATCTGGTATACACCCTTGCAAGATATTCTTGATATATATTCATTTAATAAATCAAAGCCATACCACTAGTTACAAAGCATCTTTCCAAGAAATCCATTCTTCATAATTTGAAATTTTATTAAATTGAATAATTAAAAATTTTTCCTCACATGTAAATATGAAAAAAGAATGAAAATTCTGCAATGGACTGAATTTTTTCAGCAGAAGTTTGAGATTGGCCTCATTGTGCTGACATTATATGGAAGACCCATACAGCATCGTGATATAATATCGAAAGTAAGTCTTTGGAAGCGACTGAAACCAATCTGTGAAAATAAAAAAAGTTATGTTCGAGTCTTTTAAATAACATTAGCAAAGGAAATGGTTGAAGAAATGCACAATTCAATTTAAATGTGAAAATTGATTTGTATTCCATAGAATTCATTTACTGGAGAGGTTAAATGAAAACATACGGATGAAGCTCCAATACTTTAGAATCCGTGACTTCTTTTTCAAGGTCCACTATAAAACGATTTACGAAATGATGCATGATATGAAAGAGCTGCAAAAAAAATTAGGATGTGTAAAGTCTAGAAGTAGAGAGTTAAATTTCCCATCACGCCATTCATAGTCCAAAGAATATTTATTGCTTATTGCCTCTTAAAAATTAGTGAAAAATCAGAAACCTTCCGTAGATTCTCGTTTGAAACAGCTTTCGATGTCAAGCTTCGAATTCGTTTCCATCGTTCACCCCTTGCAGAAAATTCATGGACCTCATAAGCAGTGTCTGGATGAGAACTAGTTGGATCTATCTGATGTTTTATATAAATTAACAAGATATTATTAAGGGACAAGTAAACAACTACATATTTCAAAAAGAACTCAATTAAAAAATTTTTTTTCAAGAGATACAAAAGTTTTATGCAAAAGATAATATAACTTACAATACGTGAGTGAAATAGATGGAACTTTTTAAAACATATTTGATGGATAATTTTGGAATCTGAAGTGACGATTACTGGGTGGGAACCTTGCATTATCCCATAAATACGGCCATATTTTCTGGTCAGTTTGCTAAGTTGCCAATGAGTAGAGGATGACTTCATAATACCCAAACTTCCAAATAACCAATTCTGATTCGGAACTACTGGAAAACCACAGTCATGGATAACATTCCATGCTTTTCGATATCTGAAGTTTAAGTGTTATAAAATCCGATTTTGTTCTCTTTTTCAGAACCACATCCAGATCTTGCGTACCAACGATTTTGACTCAAAGGACATTTTTGCTCTCAGTTCCGAAAATGCATTAAATTTACTTCCTTTATAGCAACAACTTACAGGAAATCAATCTCCTTCTTTCACGCAAGATTTCTCCTAGTATCTGAAGAAGAAGTTCTATTCTAATCATTACCATCAGAAATGACTTACTGCAAGATTCATATACAGATTACCGTATGAAAGCTAAAATAAGCTAACACTGCCATTATTACTGATGAATCAATACTTGTATATATGTTTTCTTAATTAGGTATACCGCTTGCACCATTTAAGATATGAAAAGAGTATATATCTTCTCTTAATCTCTTTATCAGTGTTTTTTATGAAAAATTCCTACTTCGTTGCTTTATTTATCTCTAGGTTTACTCTCGTTCATCATGTTGGATTTCATTTTTGTCAATTTCTAATCATTCAATGATTAAAAATATCTTACGAGTTCACTTAATTTTAGAATACAATATATATTTAAATTTAGCTAGCGTAAGTTAAGTTATGTCAGATTTTGGCTTGTTGACCTTCAATTGGTCTATGTCATAAACAGCCGAAAATTGATTTCATATCATAATAGAGAAAGACTGCATTTTTGATTGGAATAGATAATTGTTTTTAAATAATTTATCTATTTTTATAAACTTACCTCCGAACAACTTTTATGATCAGGTAGAGGACAGCAGGAAATAATCCAGAAATATAAAATAGTTCCATTCGTCGTAACAAAAGGTCAAGTCAACAACAAACAGAAGATACTTAATAAATTTCGTGAAATAAATCTGAGCAAAACCAAGGACGATCAAAACGATACTTTTAAATAAACCAGCTTCTATTTCAATGCATCTTGTTTCTCGATATTGTCTCCACCTCTTTCAACCGTTCTTTCCAAGAGTTTGGGAAAGCTAATCAAGTTTCTTCTCATTGTTTTTATTGCCATATTGTTTGCTGTTATTTAGAATTAAAGAGAGAGAACAAATAAGTAATTTTAAAATAATTGGTCCTCATCTAAATTCAAGATGATTTCAGCAACTTCTATGAAAATTTTCGGCTGATTTTGCCATCACCATTAACCGCCAATTGGAAGTTTCCAAACCACCAACTTTTAGAATTATTTTTGATTATCATTACAATACGACCATATGGTATATTAAAATTCCCATCTTTCTACTAATCATTCTTCAAATATGTAAAATGTTTTTTCTTGTTTTTCTCAAACAAAAGGCTCTAATTATTAGTTACCGTAATAGTCCGGAACAAGTGAAAACAGACCAATTCTGTTTGAGAATAACTTTTATACATCAATTTTTGCACGAAATCAATTGAATTGAGTTTCACCGATTCAATATAGAAAACATTCCACTGAATCATTCGATTCTTCAAATAAGACAGCTGACAAATACATAACGAACGGCCGCATAATGAAATTTCAATCTTCTTTTTCCTTGTATTTTACAAGTTTCATTAGCTATAATAAAACCAAAAAACGATGGTTTTTTTTTTTCATTTTCAGAGATACCAACTACATATTTTTTGTAATCCTCTTAAGGACAAAATGTAGAATTGATGACGACCAATTATCTCGTTTGAACTTTTTATTATTAATGCCTTTGGATATACTGTTGCGTTTTCTAAATAAAGACTGGAAATAGACGCAATGAACCTTTTTTCCAATATTACTGAAACAAGTATCAAGTTTATTATTCTTATATCTTCTATCGTTTTCAAATATTAACTTAATGTATTGTGGATATTCTTTTAATATATTATAAATATTAAGAGTTTGCTTTCAGTAAATGTTTAAAACATTTTCAAAAGGGTTCACATAAAAATATACAGCAATACATAAAGGAACCAAAAAAATTCAAAATCGACAAACAATTTTAGTGATTTTTCTTTATCTTCAATCTTCGGTTCAGAACGAATGAAGTAAAAAAAATAAAAACACATTATAATGGTATTATGACCACGAAAACAATAATTTACATAAGGATGCAAAACCTAACAATAATGCACTCTCCATAACTAAAAGAATAAGATATCGACGACTACGCAATCGTTCATCTTCATATTTCCTTCGCAAAATTTTATTTTTCTCTTGCTCTTCCAAAAATTTCCGAGAAATCAGTTGATACTGAAAAATCATTCAAAGCAGCAGAATAATAAAATTAAAATATAAGTAAAAATGAAGTTATAAATAAAAACATTTTATGTATATCTCGCAAATCAACTGTCCATGAAAATTGGATGATTATTTTGTACAATGTCTGTACCACTATAAAGCAAAATTTTTTAATAAGATCTAATAGTTGAAGAATTTTATTTAGTGTATTCCGTCTACAGAGAATCAAAGTATTCTGAAAATAAAAAGTTGAAAAATTGGAAGTTCTTTGCAAACAAGTAAAAAATACCGAAAGCTTAAATTAGAATCCACGGAACCTTCTTTTTCATCCTCACTAATTTCGCATATTGATTGCAGCAGAGCGTTAGCTAAATAATTTTTAGTGAAACAAATTCAC
Source organism: Dirofilaria repens (assembly GCA_008729115.1). NCBI lineage: Eukaryota > Metazoa > Nematoda > Chromadorea > Rhabditida > Onchocercidae > Dirofilaria > Dirofilaria repens. The sequence goes on along the minus strand of SNRZ01000003.1, from coordinate 1,582,882 downwards.
AGGAAGTTACTTGACGGCATATAGGAAACCTGTAAAAGCTGATTGAAATTATAATGAATTAGGCAGTTGAAATCGAGTGGATCGAGAATTGAAAAAACATAGAATGAACTAGTTTACAGATACCACTACATATTTCTGGAAAAAAATATGTTAATATGTCTAAACGTAATAAAATGTCAACTTTGACTGCTACATGCGCATTTCTCTTACGGCATGCTTTTCTCTAACAAATGTTAATAATTTAAATTTAGTAAATCCAATCCTATTATTATAAATAAAAATGAAGCAAAGTAATCAAAGATTTGAAGATCTATGAAGAAACGAAACTGCGCCGTGTTCGAAGTAGGAATTCTCGACAAGCTTTCTGACACAATTCTGACAAAACGAATGACCGCATTTAAGAATGAATGGCACCGAAGGAAATATATAAAAACAAATAGGACAATGCAATGCTGAAGATCTACTGTGACACGTTCAGCACCCTCAATCTTCACCGTTCTCTGAAATGTTGCAAAAATTTTTTCCATATTTTGAAGAGATTTTACCTAAAACCGTTTTATGTTAGAAGCTAAAGATATTATCTTCCCATCAAAATTTTTTAAACAAAAAATTTCCCCACTGAAAATAATATTATGTACTTTCACTAAATTCGGCTTGCATTTTAAATTCACAGGAATATTTGAACACAGCAACATATACACGCAAACATGCATTTTAGAACGGCAGATAATTTGCAGCAACTTCTTTCACTTAGAGAAGGAAGTCATATAAACTTACATGATTTTCCGAATTTCTTTGATCTAACTGAGCAACAACTGAACGTAAATGAGCAAAAAATCGCTTCATTCACTTTTATTCTAAAAATCACTTAAAACAGGCTGGGAGAAAATACTAAAATTTCATTAATGTTGTAATAAATATAAAATGTCGTCACATAACGAAATACAAAAGCGAAAATTTCTAGATACTTTATTTGAATATTTAAATGCCGAAATGAGAAATAATTTAAACTAGACTTAATAACGCCTAGCACTAGAAACTTAATAACGCCTAGCAAACAATTTTACAAAAGTCCGCGAATAGTCGAGAGAAAATTCGACATTTTCATTATTATCAAATTCAAGGCCTTAAGAAAATAAAACTTTATAAATTAAGTAAAAAAGCTAAAAACAAAAAGAGAAAAAGTAAATAGAAGAAAAAGTCAACAATATTTCGACAACGCCAGCAACATAATAACGAAATACAAAAAAAGGAAAATAATATAAACAAAGAAAGATTCATTTATAATATTATTTACAACTGCAAAAGCGAGCGCTTCAACTTCTGCTTTATGAAAGTCAACATTTAGGAACGTCAAGTTTAGTTTTTGATGATGATTTATCATAACTCATTTTTTAAAGCACTTAATATTTTGAAAAAAACGAATCTCTAAAACTAATGAGATCAAATATCAATAAAAATTAATCATCTGTAAGTGACCACAGAACTTTCGGGTGGATAATTATCGACATGATTCATGCAATGCGTTCTTCGGGCATCGAAGATCGAACATAAGTGGGGGCAGATAATCTTTCATTATTTTCCTGAAAATACCAATCCTCGAATGAGAAAAAAGAGATGTGCGATAATTTGGTTCTAAATTTTTTTTTTGCTCTAACAAATAGTATTTTAAACAGCGAGTTTCCTGAATTGATCCTTCTAATTGAATTAGCATCTATATATAATTTCTTTGGAATTTCTGGAGCCGTAGCCATATTGTAACATAAAAGGAATAATAAACTTACTTGCAAACACGACATTTTATATCAAATACTCCGGAAAATTTTGCAAATAGATTAAGGACATATGAAAGTGTGTGTGCATTTCGAATATCAATACAAGGCATTATTGTCTGCATCAAATGTATATTTGCTTGAACACTCATTTTCCGATATACTAAATATCGGCTTTCTTTATGAATATCAACCTAAAAGAAGAAACACGTGATTTCTCATAAAACTTCTTATAGACGAGTTAAATTTATGATTTAATTTTGAAAAATTGAATTTTTATTGATGAGTTAAATAAATATGATGAAAAAAGCACACTTGAGCAGAGCCAACATCCAAATAAGACCACTCTTCATGAGGAGCAATCATTTGCACAAATTCCGGTAGGCCACTATTGACAACCATAAGCATTTTGAGTAAACAGACGTACTGTTTATCTACCACCTGTCCAAATTTGAACTATAAAAGAAATAAATAAAACAATCACTGCACGATTTACAGAAATTCGGCAACACTTTTCATTTCACTTGCAGCAACTATTGCATCATTTAACAGCTGAGCAAGCAATCTGAAGAAATTTTTTAATAACATGAATCAAAAACTCATCTTTTCAATAAATGCTTTAAAAAACATAAATATGTATACTGAATTGTAAATAACTGAGAAATAATATACATGCAACATTAATTTCAATACTCAAATTAATATTTCACATAATAATGCACTTACTTCAACAATAGCTGATAGAGTACTTTTCTCCAAATATCGTCCAACAAGACCGATTTTTTTAATATTTGGATCTTTCAGAACAACTGTTAATGTTTGTTCGAAAATACTTTGCGGTGATGAACTAAGTCCATAGTTCGAGTATGATAACGGTCGGTCTGTCATTATTGATCGCCGTCGATTACCCACAACAGTGCGTAGGAATTCTGCATACATTTGCAATAATTGCTAAAATATATAACATATGGATAAAAAAATCTGGATGCAAAAACAGAAATACGAGAAAAATACAGAAAAAAATAACATTATTTGTTTCCATCCATGTCGATGCTTCCAGCGCTTTATCGTATAATTCATTGATATGTGGATCGATCTGTCCATCATGCAGAAATCGGCTTAACCGCTCCATTTGTACCGTCATAGGTGTCGAGGCTGGCAGTTGTTTGGCATGTGATTCTAGATTACTACAAAAAAAGAATTATCACTGTCAGTAGAATATGTTAGTTCGGCTTTGAAAAAAAACAGAATTATTCAAATGTAATCAAAGAACTCATAGAACCAGAAGATTATGCAATCTATCAATTTATTAAATATCAAAGAAAGGATAACAAATAAGATTATCTCCATAATAGCAAGGAATTAAATAAAATTATGCAATCCAAATTGACTTCCAAATTGCAATTTAAATTTCATTAGCAAGATATCCATCGCTGGACTGCAGTAATTTAAATTTAAACCTATAATCTCCATAGAACAGAACGCGTCAACGATTAATACATATTTTTGATTCTCTAGATTAATGTATTTATTCATATTTATATATACTTTACATATTTTAATGTTTTTTAAAACTTCGCATTTTGAATGGATATTAAATTTTCTGTTTTTCTTAAAAATTTATTTCCTGCTTAACCCGAAACTAGATACAACATTTTTTCCTAAATCAAGTTTTTAAATCTGTGAGTATACCTAACAGCAGCAGCTGACGAAAATAAAACATTGAAGGTTCACGCAAAAAATGAGGGATACTTCATTGTTGCTGTGAAAATAAGTGATTCATAATTAATGTCGTAAACCGATTTGTCCTTATATAGTGTATTTAGTATATAGCACAACTGCTTACACATTTTCAAGGAACAAATATACTGATGATATTCACCATATTACTGATGTATTAATTTAAGATTGTATAGATATATCATTTCAAGTTATTTTATATGCATTAAATTATGCTTGCTTGAATTAAAGGAAAAAAGACTATACTCGTAAGCAAACGCTATTTTTCTCAAATTGAATCTCAAATAAATTCCAAACGAATCCATCCTTATTTTTTTGCATTTAGTAAACTCAATCCAAGCCGATGCCTGTTCAGAAATTACGCGTAAACAGCAAAAGTCTAATGTTTGAACTTGTTGTCAGCGTAACAAACGATCATAGTCATTAAGAAAACTGGCATAATCAAATACTTCGTAGATATTACAGATAATCATACTACGCTATTTAACTACACCAAATAGCCAGAATTCTGGTCCAACAATAAGCTTTGACCTGAATTTAATTTACTGAACAATTTCTAAATATAATATAGAAAAAGCTAACTCATAAATCTGATTGATAAAATCAAGTCTTTCTTCTAATGTCTTTTCGCCATCAGTTGGATCACTTTCCCAATTATTTTCTACTATTCGGCGATGCACAGATATAACTTCATTTCGAAGTAAGCGCAACGCATTTAGACCTTAAAATTCTATGCTGCAATTTACATTAATGCAGGTTTGAACTAGTTCTAGTTTTAACAATTTATCTAAATTTCATCTAAAAAATTCTTATTTATTTTTCAAATTTCTCTGTGCAGCTTCCATACAATAAAATCTTTACATCTTTTCTATTCGAAATCGCGTATTCAATATTTTCTCGATAATTAAACCACAAATTTTTACTACATATAATGATTTCATGAAGGATAAAACCGAAACCTACAATGATCTAAGTGAGTTGTCAATGACTGAAATTGCTGACTGGAGAGATTTCCCTGCATCTCATCAACCGAAGAACAAGTTGAATCGATATAAACTTCTAAAGCAAATTTAAGATGGTAATTCAATCAACAAAACAGTAACGTCATAACTGCAAACAGCAAAAACTGAACACTATAAAGCACTGACTTAGAAGGAAAGAAGCAGAAACGTAGAAATGGAGCGGAAAGGATGCTACCTAGAAAAACGGCTGTTTCAAATTAAATTCACGACACAAAATTTAATCCTTCCTTCCCGAATACTCCATTTTCACTTTCGTTCTGCAAGCTGTAAAAAAAGCCCGATAATGATTCGGATCGATCCCGCCAACCTCGAAATTTATCGGTAAACAGTGGGACTCTTTCGCCAACCACTAACCCTTCCTCTGTCTGACCCCCTTAACGGAGGCAACAGCAAAATTAAATTTAATGCGTCCCTGATCTGTTCGTTAAATCTAGCGTGGCTTAGATGAGATTTCGAGTTTTGTCTAGTTTGTCGCTGTTGATCAATTCTTCCGTTAGTAATGGTTGCTTACCTTTAGGACCACTTTCTAATCCGACCGAATCATAGGTGCCATAGCGAAGTAACATTGTCATTCCTGTCATCTCCAAACCAGGTATGCTGCGCAAACATGACATGACGATGGAAGATGGAAACTGTTGTCCCTGTGGCTATTTCTATACATCCCGATCTCGTCAGTGTTGCACGGTGCAAAATTACTCTTGGTTTATTTGGTTTCGTTAAAATGAATGCAGTAGATTCAGTGAAGGTACTGTTGTTTTAGCTGGTCTTACATTAGACTTCACTGAAGCAACTGTTACTTCGTGTTTTTCACCTTCCTGTTTAACACTTTCGCTACATTTTGTTTTATTTAACCCTTCTCCCTAAAATTTCTTCTCACTAATAGTGCAGCTACTATTCATGAGGTCTTCTGAAAAGAGGATAATTACCTCAAATTTAATCTCTTTATCATCTTTGATCAGTACTATATCACTTTAGAAAAGTAAGGATCAGAGCAAAATTGAGAGGAAAACCAATCTAGGAATATTTAATAAAGCAACTGGAATATGAACTACACCTGTCGCTATTATTGTTGTTGACTACACATTTCTTATCTTTTTTCGTTTTGCGATTTCTGTAACTTCTCAATAATCGTAATTCTTCTTTTCATCATGTTGAAGTTCGTGCTTCTTTTCGGAATCTGCGTGTATGAATGCTGGCTACTTCTTTATCATCCGGAACGTGATCGGCGTTTTTTTTTTCTCACTTATTTTTTATCTGTTAATTGGCGTTTTTTTCTCACTTATTTTTTATCTGTTAATTGGCGTTTTTTTTCCTAATTTGGTTCCTTGCCCAAAATTGTTGCTATCTGTTGGGGTTGCTTCGACAGAGATACGATTTTCTTTTGTAGCTTCTCTGCTGTTATCATATTGTTTAATTTCAGTGTCATTTTCTTTGTTCTTATTAAAGGTTTCATTTTCTTTTGAGTTTGTAAGCAACACTTTCCTACAGGAAAATCACAATACTATCGTTTTTATTATCAGCAGAATATGTATGTATCTATCACTGATAAAGAGAAGCGAGGAAGAGGGAAGAATAGAACTATTTTTTTTTTTTTCAGTGGTTTAAGTTCGGATATTTTCTCTGTCTGTTTTCTTCCTCAAATCGCATCAAGATTCTGAGCATACCAAGATATCCAAAGTAAGTTTTAAGCTTTTAATAAGTATTCGGAAGAATTAACTTTTTGAAATTGTTGCAGATGATGCCGTAAGTTATGAACGGTTGCACTCTTTGCTACAATTTGTTGAATTTTTCCTTTTAATTCCTCGATTGATTCAGCAGATTTCTGGATATATTGTTCCAGTAATTGAGCAACTTCAGGCTTTCCCCAATCGCTTGTATTCATATTTTTTTGTAGAACATATAAACATAAAAAGCATTATAAATCTTAGATTAAAAAATGAATATAAAAGAAAACCACAGCAAAATTATTAGAACCGCCATCAAGCGAGGGAAAATTTTTAATCGTGTGAACAAAACTTTGTTGTCCCGCCATAGCACACAACTATCCAAATTTTTTTTTAATTCCGCATGAAACAAAAAAGAAATTTTCGGGAAACAATTTTATACCTGCCAAACACAATGCATGAAAATTTGACATTGTCTAAATTTGAAATCTCCCATTATAGATCGGAACATCATAGATCGGAACGTCAGTTATCGAAACTGCACATTTTATGTTATGTAAATTCTTCAAATGAAAAAAAATCAAGTCAGAACCAGGTTTCCACATATCTGTTAGATTATTTCAGTTCAAAATATTACCTTGCTATTTGAACAACGTGGCTGTTTGAATCATGAGCGTCAAGCGTTTAGACTGATATAATATTCAAAATGAATTGAATGATGTAATAACTGCATAGTAAGATTAAATATTGGAAAAGATTATTGTGGCTATAATGAAATTTAAATCCTGTATAAGTAAGCCAGCTGACAGAAATGAGTTAAATAGAATAAAAATGGTAAGCATGTTGAAAATAAATAGATGTAGTAAATTTTTGCCACGTCTTATTGTTTCCTTTTTTTCTGTAGATCTGTTAGAGCTCAGTTATTTGTTTGATTATGCTGTGCTGTGACGAAGAAAATTTGGTCTAGAAGTTTTGAAACAAGAAACGTTATAGCGAAGTTATTTTAACTCGTTAGTTTGAATCATATATTTCGATTTGCAGGCAATCTCGTGCTTAAAAAATGGAAGAAAGTTGAATATTGTGGAAACAGTTTATTCATTTTTCTTATACTGAAATCGGCATTATCATTTCTCTATTTAATACGCATGCCTTCATTCAATTAATGTTGACCCTTACGAATCATTTCACTGGATAAAAAATTCATCGACTTATCAAATAAGCACTGTTTTTTTTTTCTTTTTTCTTTTTTTGACGGATTTTGTTTATTACTTATTATTCATGATGTAATACATTATTTTAATATTCCATCATCTAGATAGACTATGTACGATGCTTTTAATTATTAGTAAAATTAAAGAGTAAGAAAAGTTAAATCATTTCTCTTCACATATCGTTTTTAAATGTAGTGTATTTTGTGCCCAGAAATCTTTAGATTGAATTTTTTAAAGTTCTGCTGAATATGCTTTGCGAGACAGTAATTCTTAATGAAGATGAAAAAGAGATGTTAGAAGACCGAACTGCCGAACTGGCTCAGTTAATACTTTATTTGCAGGTATTACTATGTAAAGTTTCAAGAATTGCATTTTTTCATAAATCTTAATAAAAAGTGCCATGAAACTATTGCGAGTTTCCTCAATTCCAAAACATTTTATAGTGTCGATATCCCTCAGAAGTTTTTGTTTTGCAAATCTGAAAGGAATTTTTGCAATTCAAATTGCGTAAAGAAGTTTAAAATTATTAAAAATTACAACATTAATTGTTTCTAAACAAAATGAATGTCAACATTTTTTAAAATGAAAATAAAAACAAAAAGTATATCAAAATCCAAATACTATAAACTTAAATTAAATACGTTTTTCAAGATTTACATCTTTTCAGAACAGAAAAAAAAAGTGCACCAAGCTTTCAAATATTAGAATGTGGGAACAATGTATTGACCAAACGATTGATATTCTGGATGAAATTATTGGCGTGAAGGTATATTTTATGTTTTTTACAAAAACTAATAACTAATGAGCTCAAACTGTTTGGCTGAAAATGCTTTGCATTTTTATTCTAAATTACATAAATTTACTGTTGTAATTTTTAATAATTTTAAACTTCTTTTCGCAATTTGAATTCCAAAATTCATTTCAGATTTGCAAAACAAAAACTTCTGAGGGATATCAGTTGTACGTAAAAAATGCTTTAAAAATTCAACACGAAATTTCCGATGAAAACAGTTGTTATTCAAATGAAGTATCCGTTTTGCTATTGCTGTCATGAATGTTTATAATTCTCAAAACATGTGCATTTTTAAATTTTTTCAAAAAAATTCATCAAATTAATGAATGTCAGATGCTTTATCATAGGATAAAGCAAAGTATGGACTACTGATTACGATTCTGATGTTCATTTACATGATGAATCATCCCAATTCTCTCAGTTATATCGTTTCCGAGAACTCACTAAAAAATTTCTTGGTAAATTTTTTACTTTTTTCAATCAGAGATCTGAAAAACTTCTGACTTTCGTTATCGAAATAGTTTAAAATTTTAAGCAAAATTATTTACATTTTTTGCGGAAATTTAAATTTGTCTGTAAATATTTTTGGTATTTTTACTTAAGAAAGAAATGGGTATTACTGATAATAGTTGTTTTGGAAAACAAAAGGATCTGAACAAATTATTCGGAGCTACACCTACTGCTGAATTCGTTTCGCAAGGTGAGATCTCTTTTCCGCTCAGCTTTTTTCCTGTTAATTCAAATCACTTATGTAATATCAGATTACTCCATTTAGTTGCTTTTTTTGAAATTATATACAAATTCTTTAGCCAAGTATAATGATTTTATATTACTTGATTTTGTTCATTTTATCACGATTATAATGGCGTTGATGTACATTCTCATCTAAGGTTGGCTAACTTTCACAAAAGGAGTGGATGAAAATGGTCGTGATATTATAACATATGAATGGGGACCTCGGGCAAAATCCTTCATCAATCCGATGGTTCATAAATTTCTTGTTTGGCAAGCAACAAGAAAATCATAGTCTAAGACAGTCAAATAAATGCTTTTTGTTATTTTCTTCAAATAAAAGTAATTGAAATACTTTTATGGAAAAAATAGTATAGAAGATTACAAAGAATACAATAGAAGTTGATATCATGAACAAATCAATTAATAAATGGGACAGATAGAGTATTGCTTCAAATACATTTAACAAAATTCTTTTTTGCTCTGTGACATGCTTTTCACTAAGTCTTTTCGCCCTTAATTTGTTTTCTTCCCATAACCTTAGGAACTGATATGCTTTGAAGTCAAAACTTGAGTGAAATAGACTGGACCTAAACTTGTGTCAACATAAACTCTTTTTCGAAAAAATGAGTTTTATATTCATTTTAGCGGAATTTAAATGTTATTCGAACAGAATTTTGTTGATTGAGATTTAATAAAATTAATTTATAAAGTCAAAAAAACTGAAAAAAAAAATTTTTTAGGCAATTCTTCGGATATATTCCACTATGGATGGTAGTATTCCACATCATTAGGGATTTCTTACCAGGAACACAGATCGTTGCTGCTCAAAATGCTTGATTGTTCTTGGTAGTTAATAGATATTTGAACTTCTATAATATCGTATTCATTTTCTGATTGTTGATACTTTTATAAAATGTAATAGAAGGGTGTCTTTTTACGCAAGCCGGCAAAATTATGTCTCTTTGGTTAAAGAAATATTCAATAAATTAGTGAAAGAAAATTCACTTGGAACATAAATGTAGACATTGCATTTTGTTGATATTTGTTTATTTTGATGTTTGGATGATCGGTAAAAAAGTTTTATGTAACATTGGATGACTTAAGAATTTCTTAATCACTTGTTCCTTATGCATTGTTCATTTGTTATTTAAAGAAAGAATAGCAGATGAAAAAAGTTGACGATCTATGTTTCCAGTTTTTGAATTTTTCGTATTAATAGACAAGTTTTTGTATCTTTGCGTGATACACAGGTTTGCTTCTATGATAAATAATTAAATTAATATATGGTAAAACGATCTCATTTTTCTTTGTCTATGCAGACATTGGTAAAGATAGAATGAACTTACATTATTTACCGTTATAGCTCATTTTCCGGAAATCTTCAATCATTTGACAAATCATTCGCTCCTATAATTCCGTTAAATATATTTAGTCATAGAATTTTTTCAGATTATATTAAGTGTCATGTGAAGAAATTTAATTTTAATGTTCAAAGTTTTTTAGAATTTTCTGTATGTAGCGTTTATAAATACTCTTAAATTTTGTATTAAGTATTTTTGCCCAATAAATCATCGAGTCGTTCGAGCCTGATACTTGAATTGTGTACATCTTCAGTATATTCTTCAACGCGTGATATCGATTTCATAATGTTGAAAGCTCCTTAAGTGCTATGCGAATATTGCGCCTTTAACTCCAATACTTTAACTCCAATAAAACCATCTGTACATCAAGTGTTTTTGAATATTATATCATCCAAAATATCGTTGAGAAAATGAATTAAAATGATTTTGTTCTTTATTCAGTTTTTAAATTTCAAATAATCAACATTGTGAAATGGGGAACTTGAGATAACCTGTGCAAGGAAGTTAATCGTTGTATCAAACGGCAACAGAACATTCTTTCGTGGATGTTTTTCAATTTCGACTGAATATTTGCTCATTTCCCTAAGCCAGTTTTGCGCTTGTTCAATGACACTATGACGCTTGAGCCAGAAATGACGTTTGATAACGTCCTGAGAAAATTGATTATCACATTTTTGATGCAAATTATAAACACCTGTGTATGGTAGCATTCTCACAAAAGCTTGTTTTGCACATCCAACCAGTAACTTTTGGAAAAATCCATCTTCGGATATTTTCAATAGTGATGCTTTGCAGATCCAAAGTACAAAAGCAATAAACTTTTTCGGAAGTGTTTATCAGTGCAAACAACATTTGAAACTTACATGAAAAAGTAGAAAAGAGTCAACTTACTTTGAAATACAGTGGACCATTTTTAACCTGTTCTCTAACTGCGTAAGTTAGCGTTGCATATTCAATCAGCAAATTATAATGTTTCGAGTATCCGTCACCTTTCTCAGTTCCTTGGTATTTTTCGAAGCCAGGTTCATTGAAGTATGGTTCCTTCACAAATATTAGACCCTGCAAATAAAGTAAACATGAAAAGTTTTTTTTATTTTAACAGTTCGCAAATAAGTTAAAGTGATGTGCCACTTTTTAATTATATTGGATTGAGGAATGGTTTGTTGTAATATCTATTGTATACATGTTCGTTAATATCTCATCTATCTAAATTCTTTAAAATTTATGTTACTTTTTTACTATGCGATTTTAGAGAGAATCTTACTGAATTTTAGCCTTCATTTACCTGAATGCTAATAAGTACTTGTAATAAAGAACAATGCACGCTCCATTTCTCCTCTGGCCGACCTTCCCATGTGCCTAGTATCGATAAACAAATTTTACCATCAGTGTAGAGGTTAGGATTGAAGCGCACATTTCCGTCACCAGTCGTTAAAAAAGCACATTTTGGTGGCGAAAATGGATAGCTGCAATTTCGAAAATGAATCTGATCAGTTATGAAATTCACACTTCAGGAAGTATTATAGATTTTTTGTATTGTTCGATATGCTACTGATATTAAAAGATTCCTTATTCCGCATTCAAACTTTCTGAATAATCCTATGATCAGTTTTTGTCTTAGCATCAAATGAATTGCATAATCTATAATTGATATTCTAAGATAATTAATTAATTCACCGAAGCATTTCTAGTTTCGTGATTCTTGATAGGAAAAAGGTAAAAATAAAATCACGTTTGCATGATTCATAATTCAGTTATTAATTCAGTTGGACAATTCGGCTATTCCATTTTCATCGCACTATTATTCATCTAATTTAATAAGCACTGCTGCCATTAAAAAACAACCAAAATTTTATTATTAAATATCAAAAATGTAAAAAGTGAAGTTATAGCTTGTATTCTAATTAATGAAAATACCCTGTTGGAAAAAAAATATCAAATTCAAAGAGGCCATTTTGATAAGGTGTATCATCTGGTCCCGAGATAAGCACTTTCACAATATCGCATCGTCCTTCATCCACACAAACAAATATGCTGTTACTAGCATTCAAAGGTAAGCTATTTGGCATTGATGCAAGTTCTTTAGCTATAATTTTCATCCTATTTTGTTTAAAGAATTTCATCATAGATTAGTTTAAACATTTTAGAATAAAAATGACAAAATTCAAAATAAGATTTCAGCTCTCGATATAATCTATAAAGTTTGAAAGTCTAACTAAAAATCTGTTAACCAATTCTTTTCGTTCTTTCTTTTAGAGATGATGAAAACGGATTCACATTATGCATTTCCTTCTTAAATGTAAACGGTACATTGAGTTTGCCATAATTACCGATAAATCTGAAATAGATGAAACTTCTAGAAGAGAGAATATCTTTTAATTCGCTTTGACTCTTATTTAATCTTGAAGTAACACTTGTACTTAAATCCAGTTATTTATAGTTTTTTCTTTTAGAAGTCTCATTTATTTCATAGGTGGTATCTATTTCAGATTTTCTTTTCCAAAAAAGGGAAGTATTTGGAAACTTTCGGCGAAATTTCAAACGAACCTGAACGTTTGTACTTGAATGTTTTTCAAAGTTTTATAGTAAATAATTGACAGATTTTCTTTTTTGATAGACATCTCTTCATCACAATATCCAATCAACACTGCTTCATTGTCCTCAATCCTTATTGTTGCAGTCCCTACTCGCTGTTCAACTGGAATACCTTGCTCATATCGATAAGCAGCAGCTATCAGAACCTGAAAACAGATCTGATTTTATCAGTGTTTTCTGTTCACAAATGCAATTATTGCTTGCATTTGCAATTCAACGTTTAAGGAAATTCTAATCATTCATTCTGTTCGATTTCTTGATGTTCCCATTACATACCTGTGAGTACTGCTGTGCTTTGGTGATAAAATCGATAAACCTAAAATCCAGTGAACCTATCTGGGCCTTGAAAGAATTAGGATATGATGCCATTATGTTCGAGAATCGCAACATCAAATCTTTAGCGATAGAACGAGAACAGTTAATAGGATGCACCAAGTACGGTACCAAAGCTGGAACTACCGACATTGCCGCTGCTGTCTCCAGGAGTGCCTATTAAGCAATATTGTTCACTGTTTAAAATGTTTAGAAAATTCTCAAAATTTTTCAGATAAAAAACTGAAAATATCATGACTATCTGTTTGTATATGATTGATTTACCAACTAACGATGTTGCTGTAAATAGATGTGAAAATTTTGAGCCAAATCAAATGGTCTTTCCTTCTCTTACTCTGTCAGTCTTTAGAAATAATTCTTTGTCTCCAAATCAATTTGTAAGAGGAAAATAAATAGGAGGAAGTATTTGTTATTGAAAGCACAAGAAATCGCTTCTCATTTCTGGGAAATTTTGAGATAAAAAAGTGATGTGACACCTGATACAGTTCAATATGTTCGCTGACATCGAAAACACTATCATTATTAAGATGATATTCAAGCAACGGAATGATAGCTGATTCGCCGAGTTCTCGAACGACTGGTTTGCTGACATGGACTGGATAACGATCGATAAAATGCAAGTACTCATCGGTGGAAAAATCCGGTGAGGCGCAATAGATATACGCTGTTACAGCATTTAATAGCCAAATTAAATGCTCTTCCCGAATTAGACGCTCTTCCACCTGTACTCATATAAAATTATTATCACATTTTGTTTAACTTACTTATCAATTTGCTGTCATCTATTTTCTGCTTTTCATACTTTTTCTGAATTTTAAAATTGCCACAAAGCAAATACACTGGATATTAGCTACAAAATTAACAATAAGTAAATCAAAGATTGACTAAAAATTAAGCAGCAGAAATCTACTAAAACAAGAAAAAAAATTTTAATTGAAATTCAAATTTCTCTTCACTTCTCAAAATAACCTAACCGTCCGTTCGATATTCCACCTGCTCCGAGTTGAGCCATAACCGTAGCCAACGCCTTTTTGAATATGTCCTGTGAAACTACTTTTCGCAAATTTCTGCCCTCTTCTTTTTTTACTGTGAATAAATTCTGACCTAAAAGATTCCCGGAAACATTATAATTCTCGAAATGAAATTTTACTAAAATTTAATTTTAACAGGTCAATTTAAAATAAGAATATTAAAACAGTTATTATAAGCACTTTTCCTGATTTTCCGATACGAAGCACTATATAAAACTGAAGCTGTTGATTGATATTTGTCTATATCCACTTATTTTAATCGAAATGATTTCCGGAAGTAAGCATTTATTCATTTCCTATCTAAATTTACTATCCATCTTGAATAGTAAATTCTCCAATTATTTGCCATACTCGGAAGAAATCTGCCTTTTAGCGTTTTTAATAAAAATCATTAAATTCCCAATGTTTTTAATACTGATAAATAATTAGTATTCGAAAACCAGAAAAATAATCATTTTCGTTTATTTTTATAATCAACATTTTACTAATAATATTACTCTATTTTTATCAATGATCAATTTCATGATAAATTATTACTGATGATTTTCATTAATTATTTGGAATTTTCACAAATAATTTCAAAACAGGCGCAACCTATTTAGTTTATCAATTGCCACCATATTCTGCTATCGTTTCACATATTCGTTTAAGGACGCCAGCGTGAAACAATTGTAATTTCTCTTCTGAACTACAATTACTGATAATTCTGAAAAAATCCATACGAATATTTTGACCTCCTTAATCAGAAATTAGCATTATTGATTTTCAGACACGAGAGACAAAAAACATCTGAGTAGTGAAACTTTGAAGAATACTAAAATGTTATTGAACAAAATTAGTATTCATATAAACTGATTAAAAACAAAAATAACATTACTCAGGCACTGAAGAGCGACTAAATTACTATGATTAATTATATCTATTTTTGTTCATAAGAAGTGCTAAAACCTGGTCAAGCGTAACATATTGGTCATTCGTAATGGTTTCTGTGCAAGCGTAAGCATGAGGCGTTCTGAAGTTGTTGAAGCATCTTCAGGCTCAGGACTTGACGGTGATGATACCATTGTACCCATCATCACAAGTCTATGAATACTAAACTAATTATATAACTGTAAACAAATACTGATGAAATCTCAAAGGCATAACGATCTCAAAAGCAAAATATTTAATTGTTCATGTCAAATATCTTCAAAATTCCTCTTCAGTCTCTTAATGGTAATGCAGTATAAAGACATGTTATCCTAAAATTTACGATTGCAATTTTTATAATATAAACTTTACGAAATTTTACGACATAAATGTTAATTGAAAATTAACATTTTCTTATAAACAACCGACAAAAGATGAGATATGGAACGGTTGGAACGATTACCTTGATACCTCCACCTCCCATTCTCAAACAACTTTGAATAGCTTTTTTCATTGCTCTTCTAAATGAAACACGTTTCTCTAATTGCTGTGCTATACTGTTTGATATTAAAGCCGCATCTACTTCAGGCCTTTTTATTCCTACTACACTCACTTCCACATTATTTTTTACTTTCTCAGCTATTTTTTGTTTTACCTTCTCAATATCCAAGCCTTTCTTACCTATTATCACTCCAGGTCAGAGCAAAAGACTTCTGGAGGCTTATTAACTTTCCAAAGAGAGAAAGAAAAGAGAAGAGGGCAGGCAGTTCAGAATGGATTTTTTCAGAGGCGAATGGACACAAGCACTCTAAGCAATGGATATAAAAATCCGGGCTTCAAACTTATAATGTTTGATCGATATGAAGAAAAGGAAAGGTATAAGATGGAATCTCCTAGGCTTGAATAAACCTGGCTAGTGACTGTGTTTTCAGCAGATAGTCGTTATAATCACATTCATATAATTATTTAGCAGTAAAAGACTAGAAATATATAACAAACACTTAAAATCTATCTCAGTCTTGCTTTTATGAAATTAAAAATATATCTGAAATCCAATCATCTACTGAGAGCAATAAATAAAGCTAATGTGAACTTGAGTTCAGATTTGCATTTCACAAATGTATTAAAATAAACAAATTTTATACTGAACGAAAAAAGCTGGCATCATAATGTGTTAACTCTGTATAATCTCATATGACTTGAACTAGCAATAATTTTTCAATCTTAAATTAACTTTCGTAAAAAGCGATAAAAAAGTAAGATAAAAAGTAGCTTGAAAATCAAAAACTCGACAACTTTTCGACTTCCCAAGAATTCTTAGTTTAACTCAAATTAAATCCAAATGTAAATGAACGAGAATAAGGATATATTCTGCGATGTGTACTTCTGAGACAGCATCAGTGCAGTTTGATATAACCGTCATTATCGGAGAAGTGAAATAGACCGAAATAATCTACAATATAGATATGTCCAAATAACCAAATTATTCTTTGTATGATTCATCTTCTAACATAAGAGGGTGAGTGTTACGATATCTAATAATATAACGAATCATTTATATATAATTCTTCTCTTTGCTGTCTATAATAAGATTTATATGCAATTAATTCATGCTATTTGTCTGAAATGTTGTAACGATTGAAACTTTGTATATGTTTGAGTATTGTCTAACGATTGAAACTTTGTATATGTTTGAGTATTGTCAATCTCTCTTCTTTGTTCTGATAATTAATGTGTGATCACCACGAAGAATCACCTATACTAAAAAGACTTCTCGCCATTAGCTGGCATGTTACAAGAAGTGGTTCCTCGGTCAGCAATATCGGTGGAATTTTTCTTCCCGCTCCTATATCATTCGGTTAAATAAGCCCACGTCTGACGTCTCCGTATAAAAAGATATATCATCGTCCAAAAGGAATCATATACCACTCTTCAATTCGGTTAATCCTGTGATTCTTTCATTTTACTTTAATGTTATTAATACTTTATTGCAATAATGGTATATTCTTTACTATTATTGATTACCAGTGTACTGTCCATATCCAGTGTCGACGATTTCCTTTCTGATCGTGACAAAACTTAAAATGGGTGATTTTTCTTTTCGACCCTCAGAGATTTCTTGAATTTCTTGTTTTTAGCATTTGGAATGAACAAACTTGGGTAATTACACCTTTATTACGATAACTTCAATTAACACGTCAACGAATGCAAAAACAACAATATTAATGATAGAATAAGAAATTCTAATAATGATAAATAATTCAAAGAAAGAAACTATCCAAAGATACCGGCTATGCCCTCCAATTGACCTCGGAAGTCCATCTAACTAAATGATGCTGTTGATTAGAATTTTTCATGCCACTGAGATCGTCGACTATTTGGAGCGCATGATAACTAATATAATTTACAACTCTTGATCTACGTTTTAGTTATCAAGGGGACTTTTCGCTCTTTCAGTAACACTCGGAGGCGAGAAATATTTAGAGGCTAAGCTTTCAAATCTGGAGATCTCTAAAGATACAGATACCTTATAGCGCACGACTTAACCGCATGCTATTCGACATTTTCTATTTCACACTCAAATGCTGAATGGAGAGAGCATTTAAAGAAAACCGGTGCATTCATCAATTTGTTTCCAGAGGGAGGATGCAATTGCAGTAAAAGGGAAGTTTTTTATTTTTAAAGTAAAGTATTGCATCACATCAAATACAAGGATATCACACAAACCATGGATCTAAACAAAGAAGCGATGGATTACAGTTAAAAGAGAAACACGAAGAAGTAAGCGAATCTTATTAATGTGCAAAGAAATCGAAATAGTCCATTAAAACCATCCAGAAATTCAACAAAAGCTTGATATTCTTCGATATCGGTTCGCAGTTATTCTTCATGTCTAAGTAATCAGCGAGTTGATTAAATCTTCAACGCACCATAGAAAAGAGATAAGAATCGCATCATTTGGTGATGAGGCCCCAAAAATATGTTTCCTACTAAAGTTTAAATCGAAGTAAAAAATGAAAAAAAGGAAATAATACTATTGGAGGCAATTACGGTGGACTACTTAACAAATGAATTACAAAGCATCAAATTAAAATAAAAAAAAATTGTTCTTCATAGCGCAATAAGATCAATTGATTCGTCTTAAGATTCAATAAAGATGATTTGAAATACTTAGTAGAGCGAATTACTTCGCTAAATTTATCCAGGTAGGCAAGGAAGAAAATTTAAGAACTGCATTCTCTTTACGCAAAAGTCAGGCCTATGATAATTGGAAGTTGTCGGAATAACCGAAATATTTTATATTTTTCATGAGCCATTATTTAACATAGAGAATGTTATGGTGTCAAATGTAATGAATCATCTATACAATTCTCAATTTTTTGTTCCTTACTATCAAGCTTATCTTCAATAGTAAAATACTGTGATCTGATTCATATGTAAATATTTCTAAAGTTATAATAAAGCCTATGTGCAATGTTAAAATACTTTCCCGTCAAAGCTATGCTAATACAGCGTGATAATTTTTTTAAAAACATCATTATAAAAAGCATTTTTACTAATTGAAGGATTATGTTCACTATCTTCTTTCATTGTTCAAAAATATTTTAATTTCTGGTTTTGTTTAATTATATTAGTGATACACTTTTATTGTAATACGTAATACCATTCAAAGTTATATTGATGCTTATCCTTCAAGATGATCTATCATCTTACTATCTCACAAGAAGAAGATAAAACTTTTATGACAGAAATGGGTATACAAATGAAGTCTATGATAGTAACGCAGTATCAGTAGAATCCACATGTTTTGCTAATGCCATTAACATTCCAGGCATACATCAATTTTGAAAATTTAGAATTAATAGGCCTTCAACAGCATGAAAGGATATTAGATTAATTTAAACAAATTATCATTAAGGAAGGGAAGAGATATCAAGTTTATTAGTTATAGGAAGAATCAAAGATCAACTTAATGACAATTATGGTTTGTTTCGGTTGATTAAAACCATTGGTGAGACGATTCAGACTGTTTTCCACTGTAACAAGATATATCATTGATCAAAAGAAATCTCTGGATCAATACGACGCTCAATATTTCTCTTGTCATTTCCAAAGAAGTTTCGTTTTTCACGAATTGATCCTTTCTAATGCTATATATTTAATTGTTAAATTAAATTTTGTCGAATCAAATACATGCTATTCATTCATTGGGTTTGAATTGAATTTAAACTGATTGAAGCCAAAATGACTGAAAACTCCGAACTGAAATAAATTGATCTGAACTAAGCCTTTTAAAGAAACATCAGCTTCAATGACGTCTAATGAACAAAAGTTCATTATAGAGAACGAACCATCAAAAAAAATCACATCCGTTCATGTTAACTTTACTCCTTGGCTGCCATTCTTTTATAATCTATTTTATAATCTTTCTTAAACCACTTATCAAGAAAACTTCCGAAAATTTGCTTTGGCGAATTTCTGGTAGCTTAGGTTTTCTATCTTATGCTCTTTCGTAATTGCTAAATTTCCTGATTGTTCTAAACATAACTTTAAGCTTCGAATTCCTTTCAATTTCCGGTTCCGATTTCATTTTGCTATTTGTTTATTACTAATCATTGAAATGAGTAAACTATTCTCAATTACAATATATCACATAAATTACATTTATGCAACAGATACAAAAAAAAAAAAAACTGAATAAGACAAAGATTATAATTCTTTTGACAAAGTATTGAAAACAAGATGAATATGTTACTCATTTCGCTAGCAGGAATATTGCATTGGATATTTCAAAATTAAAGGTTCATTTCAACAATTATTATTTTCAATCATAAATAGTAAATAATAGACATAACAATCGTCGTAATTAACAAAACAGGAAGAAAGTTAGCAATGAGATGAAGAAATGGAACTATGAAGTGATTGATGTATGGTGAAAAAACAAAAATACGCAATTATAATAATCATCACTATTAATATAATATACAAATGGATAATTACAGTTAATGACAGTGACAGATGATAACAAAGCGAAGGTAATGATAAGGAAGTGAACGAACCGGCAGTGTGTTAAGATTGCAAAAAAAAAAAAAAAAAAAAAAAAAAATCGAGATATAAAGACTTTATTTCATCGATGATTCAATTTATTATGAACTGGAAATCCTAAATATACTTACTTTAGTCTGACTTAATGCTTAGAATTGAACGAAAATGATAAATTATGGCGTTATCCTTTCAATAATTAAACTGCGCAATAAGAGTCAAACAATCAGTATGCTCCTTACAGGGCTGCTCACTAGTCGAGATCAGTGCAAAGATTAAATAGATCAAAACATTGTTCTTAAAAATGAGCTCTACTGAAACTGCTTTTTTTGAAAATTTATAAAATGCAAAACAATAATTCCTTCTTTTATTGAAATCCATCAGTTTTATTCTGCAAAAAAAGAGGAAAGAAAATAATTTTGTTTCATTTAATTCCTTCATCTTATTGACTGATGTTTTAATTGCTATGATGATTTGAAAGCAAAGAATGTAATATACTGGAAAAAAGCATGCAGAAAATGCTGAGGTAACCTTAAAAGATAAATAATCAAGGATAAACAATTAAGAATAAAAAATTTAGCAAACGATCACAACATTTTGAACTTGAAACAACAAATCACAAACTTCTATCTTGCCATGGCATCTGATGAATGATACAAAATACTTACATCAGAAGATTAAACTAGTTGCCGTCATTTTTAAGTATTTTATAAGTCTGTTAGATTGAGTACAATAATATATTTTTGTTCATACTAATGAAATTAATATCAAGACCAATTGAAATATGAAGTGTTCGACAACTCTATTAATTATTATGATTTATTATTATTATTATTATTATTATTGGTACAGTTCTTATTATTATCACTATTTTTATTATTATCAGTACCGAAAAATCAATAACTTAGTTCGACATTGCTAAGGCTATATTTGCTATTAACAAGATTGAATGAGACTGATGCGTTGCTATCAATACGAAAGATATCAACATTATAAGAATATGAATTTTGTGCCAGCTTAATTATCATTTTTCTTAACAAACAAATAAATAGACTAATTTAAATCTCTATTTGTTAATAAGCTTTAGAAGAAAAATCTGAAAAAAAGTATTGAATATCTCAAAAAAAATACTGAGAATTCGATTTAAATACACAACGGCAAATAACTACAAAGTTTTAATAATATAATAATATCGGAAAAAAACATAAGGTGTCCTGATAAAAATATAGCGAACATATAACTCGCAACCTCAGAAATAACTCTTTAATAGAAAGAAAAATAGCTAATAAATAGCGAAGAATAAACAGTGATCTTAAAATTTTTCGAAGTGAAAAAATAAGCAAAAAGAAATTTGTTCGCAAATTTCAATATCAGGACGTAATTTTTTTTTGCTTTTTCTTTTGAAGTTAAAACAAAAAAAGATTAAAAAATAATTTAAAAAAAGGTCAATATTTAAATTTATTGAACATTGACTTTTTAATTATTAAAATGTCTAAAATTCGGTGTTATCGAACAGTTCTGATTCCATGAAGTAATAAATTATACCCAATTTGTTCCTAAGTTATCATTTAAGAGAAAA
Source organism: Dirofilaria repens (assembly GCA_008729115.1). Taxonomy (NCBI): domain Eukaryota; kingdom Metazoa; phylum Nematoda; class Chromadorea; order Rhabditida; family Onchocercidae; genus Dirofilaria; species Dirofilaria repens. Next base: position 1,561,094 of record SNRZ01000003.1, on the reverse strand, counting down.
ACAAGCAACTGCAACAAATGTGCATGCAGAGATGCGAAACAAAGCATGCCTGCAAGATACCAATAACAATCAATCAAGTTATGCATTAATTTATCCTCAACATCGTTGTACATTACATATTTCTCGTTCATATTCATTTCCAAAACATTTTCCACCTATACCATAGCATTTACGCACCCTTTTTCGGATACCTTTACCGCACGTTTCAGAACATGGCGACCAATAACCCCAGCCTAAAAATTCTCATTTGATGCTAATGGACTGCTCGTTCAAGTTTTCGGTATATTAGAATAGCCTCAACCTTTTATAAGATTGCTATCATTAAAGTGAATTTGCCGTAATTATTTTCAATATTACTAATGATACTAAGAAAATGGCAAATAGCGATAATTTAAACTTTAAAAATTTAATTTTACTAAATGATATAACTTGCATATAACTGTTGAGAATCTCTCAAAAATATTGAAACTGAATAACTGTCACCTACTGAATCGACTTATTTCTTCAATACATTTTTAGAATTGATATAAAAAAATTAGCAATAATAAAATCCTTTTGATTAGCGTAATTTTAATGTGATATTATGACGCCATCCATAGCTGTATTTATAGAAAATGACAGCTAACTCTTCAAAATCGGTTTTTATTTTATTTCAGTCCCAAAGTGAAATGCAAATTTTGGATATGATAAACTATTAATGGAATATGCCACTCCTCAACTGCAATGATCGTGCTGTTATCACTGAACGGTGGCAAAAGTGATTAAAACTTTTTTAATCACTTTTTTAAACATATGAGATTGAAAACAAGCGAAAGACCCGATGGTCTTTTATTAACACAGGCATGAAATTTTGTCTGAGTAAGAAATTAGCCGATGAACCCAAAAAAGATTGCCAATTGAAAATTCCGGAAAGAAGAATACTTTCAGTATTACTTTTAAAAAAAAGAAAAAATTTTGGAGAGCGATAGAACTAAAAAAATTTGGAAATATCGAGAAATTGCAGCAATGCAGGATCGCATTCAGCAGTTCTCGATAAGGAATTATTGTTGAATAGCCATAATCGGTGAAGATTTCATTTTGCAACGTTTATATTCGTATGCGCAGTAGAATTCGAGATCAGTCTGAGTAGTAGAAGGTGCATTGTTAATAATTATAACCGATATTTGAGTGATAGTTGAAGTAATCCAAAGTGAGGTGCTAGCCAGGTAGTATCAATTCACAGATCACTTACCTCCCCAAGAAGCAGAATTTTCTATGGAAAATGATTTGCACTGTCTGATCATACATGGTAATGATTCTTTGAATGGGCCATTGCATGTCCCATACTGACAGATTCGGATACGTCTTTTAAAACCTCCACCGCAAGTCGTGCTGCAAGCACTCCAGTCGGACCATCCAGACCATTGACTAACTACTGCTTTAAATGCAGTTGCCACACATGGATTATTGTTGCATTTCTGCCGTTCCACGTTACTTCCAGAACAACCGTTTGTAGCTGAACACTTTCTAAAAACAACTACACTTGAAGTGAAGACTTAAGTCCAAATTAAAAATTAATTAATAAAAAGATTATGAAACTCACTTTATAGATTTACATCTTCCTTTATTTTCATTTATAAGTTAAATAAAGCATTTGTAAATAATCCAAAATCAATCTGTCATTTCCTCTTACCTTTTTCTGATACGTACACCTTTTCCACAAGTCAAAGAACATTGTGACCATGCTTGCCATTGCAACCATTTGGCGCTGATTTCACAAGGACCTAAATTACATGACATCCTCGATTGTCCCGAACCATCGCATGGTTCCTGTTGTTGAGAAAAATGTTTTTCAGATATAATTTATTTCAATATCAAGATACTAATAAGAAGGTTTCTTTATAAATCGGAAGATAAGCTATCATTATTGTTCAACTTTAAAAGTTGTTTTGCCAATCAAAATACAAACATCCGGTAATCAGACTGTTACTAATTCTGATGTTAAATAGACGTACTTTGGTGCAGTAACGATTTCGACTGCGTATTCCAGGTCCACAACTAACCGAACATTGCGACCACTCGGTCCAGCTACCCCATAGACCAATTACGCCCGTACTGCATAGCCCCATATTACATTGTCGTGTTTCCATCGAATTCTCTGAATCACTATGTAACTTTGATTTTTCATTTGACAATGACATAGTTTTATTTGGCTAATCTTCCATGATATATTAATACGTTATGTTTCACTTTTCAATGAACATTTTAAGCCTTAATGTAGAAAAACAATATTCTAATAATATCATAATGATTTCAAGAAATACCTGAGCATGAGAAGGATATTGAATTGAGCGATGAACTGGAGCATCGCCGATAACGTGCTTGCCATCCAGTACCGCATGAAACAGAGCACTGATTCCATGCAGTCCATTCATTCAAATTATCTTCCTGATCTGATCTTCTATCGGTATCGCATGCTGATAAATTGCACTGACTTTTCTCAGACGATGCACCTAAGCACTGATTTTTTCCATCACTGCATAATCGGATCCTGTAATTTCCAATATGTGACATCAAAATAATCAAATTGCTGAAAATTTTGTACTGTATTACCTGAAGTTCTCTTTGCTTAAATAATATGAAGATTTAACAACTAATCTATCTGCGCCTTGTATTGGAAAAATCTCAGGAATTGCTCTAAGAGATTCAGAAAATTCTATTATTATTAGTTCAAAAACTAAGCATTTTTTGAGCTTATAGATAAGCAATAATATGAAAGTAATCACAAGAAAATCAATTATAAGTATAATTCGAACAGAGTCATAGGCCAATTTATGAAATATATTAGTTTAACAGTTTCTTCCTCATTTCTTTCTTCCTCAGAAACTAATTATTTTTTGAATGCATCTGTAAAAAAAATCAGTATAGTATAGTTCGCATTTTCTAGAGCTTGATCATACATATTTCAGTATTTATTTTGTAATAAATTTAAATCTTGATTTATTAAATTCATATGCAAGCTTTGTTAGATTAGATTTGATGAAATGGGATTTATGGATCCAGAGCTAAATCTAAAAATAATTTTTGTATAATTACCGTTGCCTATAGCCTAAACCACATGTCTGCGAGCAAAACGACCAGGTTGACCAAGATAACCACTGATTTCTACCGGTAGCTGATACTGTACTAGTTATTACTGTTCCTTGAGGGCATCGTTCACTGACGCTAGGGCATGATACGTCGCGCGTGATTAATGCATTACTATCACAAGATAATGGCTGCAAATACGATTCGTACAATCAACAATTCCCTTTCTCCCATTATAAATTTCAATTAATGTTCGGAAGTAGTCACCACTACATTACATCGTCTTGTCTGCAGTCAATGCTGAATTTTGAAAAACTAACAAGACATTCGCCATCCAAACAATATTTGTTATTGCCACAGGGAGCACCGTCTGGAAGAATATTACCGAAAAAGCGATAGTTTCGCTGGGATCCATATTGACTTACAACATCACAAAAAACCTAAATTCGCAACATTGTTTAAAATTGATTCTCTATTTGATACCTTTCATTACCATATAACCGGAGATTATTGATTAAAAGTTCGTTTAATGTTTCTTGTATTACTCTAACTTTTTGTCTCAGATCTATGTTAAACATATGAAATTTTCAAATCTAAAACTTTCGAATCATGTGTTAATCTCAATTGTTGATAATAAATTTGCTTAAAATTGTACGATAAATGTTATGCGTTATTTTTTTATAAATTTGTATTATTGGAGAAAAGTCATTGCGATCCTTTTGCAGCAAAATTAGACATATTAAATACTTAATTGCATAAAATTGAAACCTTGCATGCACGTTGAGGATAACGAGTAAGTTGAGTGCCACTTCCACTTAAATCTGAATCATTTTTTAGCTTTTTCTGCTGCATGCATTGCTGTTTAATATGCTATAAAATCATACGAGTAAACATCAAATGAGGAAAAAAATAAATTTGCCTTAAAAAAAATCGCAATTATATAGCAGAAAGAGAACTTTTGCATCTTCTTTCGTAAAATGAATTCTTTATTTCATCTTATTTCCTCGTCACAACTCTGCCGTACAGATTTACCTTATTCACCGATTTTTTGGACGAATTGCAATGACGATTGCATACAACTGCACGCATTGTTGCACCCACGCATTCTGCACCGCCATTCGCGGGCGGTGGATTGGTGCAGCTTCGAGTGCTTTTAACAATACTCATACTACCAGCTATATCGGCGCAATCACATGACTGACAAGAAACTTTAGACCAATTAGACCATTGGCCATCAGTACGCTGCAAGGCAAAATGTCTCAAGTTGATAAGGATAAGGCTTTAGATCTTAACAAAGATCAAATTCAGCATAAATTTTTTTTAATGATAATGAGAAAGTAGAATCTATACAAATACTGGAACAATGGAAATTATCAAACAAGAAAGCATTCGATTCCTTACTATATTTAAAGCTTAGATGAGAAGCAAGACTAGATCTATCACTCAAATCTATTACAATAAGTAAACAATTTGTGGACTGATAGAACAATTAATGCTATAAATGCTTGATTGTCTTTTCAGTTCTCTTTCTTCTGAAAAGATCAGAGCAACCTTGGGTATTGCGGAAGAACTAATCCCAGGCCATGGCACACATCGACCGAGCTCACACCATTTTGATGGACCACAGAAAGTTCCCTCAAGAGCTGGATGAGAAGTAATTATTCGACCAAATGTTGACTGTCCGCACCACATCATATAGCATATACCATCGTAATGGTCCTGACGCGGGCTGATCTGAAAAATTTGAGCATGATTGGTTTGCTTCACATGGGTTGTATTTTTCAGACAATTTAATTTCTAATGTAATTATTGAACATGATTGATTTGCTTCACATGGGTTGTATTTTTCAGACAATTTAATTTTTAATGTAAGTCATAATTAAAAGATCAGAGATATATTACTGAATTCCTTGTATCGAAAACTGAATTCTTATCAATTATAATATTTTCATATACAACCATCTAAACTATTTCGTAAAATTCTTTAATTTTTTTTTACTATTTTTCGATGAAAAACTTATTCAAAATTTCTCACGGGAATTTTCTTACCTATTTTTGTCGTTCACACATAATATAAGCTTGGCTTATAAATAAATCTTTCCTTAGTATATTAAATTTTTTTAATTACTATCTTTCGGTTAATAATCTGGAATAGCTTTTTTTACCATTCTCCGGTTAAAAAAAGAATATTCTTAAAACTTAGTAATAGCTATTGCAAAGATCACAATTGAAGATTCAGTGCTACTGATTTCTTTTCAAATCTCTTCACAAATAATCTTCAAATAGTGTTCAACTATATTAAATAAAGTTCAATTTCGAAAACCACTGTTAGTGTCACTACTATGCTGAAATATTTTTTCACTACATTTTCATGATATGGAGGAGAAGAATCGACTAGAAAAAATATCATGATGATCGAAAATGTACAGTGAGTCAACTACAAAAATCCGGAACAGCGTTGCAGAATTTTGCTTCCATCTCTTCTCTCTCGAGTAGAAGTTTGTTTGTTCAAGAAAATATGCACCATCATGATGGAAAAAAGGGAAGAGAATATCATAATTCTACCTGATAGCTAAACTCATATATTCCACGCAAGATCGATTCTACTTCATTTTTTACGAATAGCACGAGAATAGTAAATATAGAAGAAATGTTCAATACAAAATGTTTCCATACAAATTGTTAAAAAATGGTATATCTTTAAAATGGAATTTTGTAAAAATTTAAAATTGATACTCATGCCCAAAAAGTTTCAAAAGATTGTTTCAAGCTAAATTAAAAAGAAATCTGTCCTAAAATTTTAGAGATTTTAATTAAATCTGTATCGCTAGGAAAAGATCTATTCTACTTTTTTTCGAAAGGTAAAAAGATAAACAAAAGAAACGGTGATATTTATTTTTAAGAAAAAAATCCATTTTAAAGATACATCATCATATATTGCGTTTTGTCTTAAATACAAATTCAAACTGAAATAAATCGATGTGTCACTTTTTTAATAAATATTATATTCCCCGTTAAATTAAAAATATGGCATTCTTAGCCTGTTTTTTTAAAATATTTTTTTTAATTTTAGTTCAAGACAATTTTAGTTTTGAAGATCTGAGAGGATCCAATCATAAATTTTCTTTATTACGTCTTTAAAAATTGAGATTAGTCAAAGATTGAGCCAGAGGAAAGCAATATTATGATTGATATTATTGGAATCAGTAAAAACTTTTCCGTTATTTGATTTAATATTTTCTGTATGTTCTGTTCCATAAAATCATTAGAAGAATTAAAAAAATTGCTTAAATTCATACAAAAATACAAAAAAAACAAGAATAATGTTGGTGGAGATATATACTTGTTGATCAACTACCTCATTCAAATCAAAGATGGAAGAAGTTGTAAGTAAATATTGAAGTAAATTTTGGACATGAGATTAATTTAAAATGAACAATGAAAGTTACTTCATAGCAAATCTCGTAACTTTTAAATTATACTGATAAGTAAGAAAAACAATTGCAGTCAATTTGCTAATTATAAAAACTTTAAGTTTACGATCAAATACAATTATTTTCCATACCAGAGAGAAAGAGTTATGGTCAGATTAAACCATCAGATGAATTTTAAAATTAGAAATAGAATGGAATGCAATGAAATGCAGGCGTTGTATAAGCAATATCTCATATTGGTGAATAAATTATTGCTAGATTGAAAAAGTATAATAAGCTAACGCCCATATCTCAGATATTTTTTCAATTTGTGTATGATTAAAACAGTAAAAAATATAAAAACAATTAGCACTTATTGATATGAAATATTGGGTCTAAGATCATTGATAATTTCTAGAAGCACAACCAAATCATCGTTACATTATTGATTTTATTAAAAGGTGCAAGAAAATTAAAATAATACATTAATAATAGTGAACCAACCTGTCGATATCCCTGACCATGCATTATATAACATTGCGTATCTGCATTGTAAACTTGTCCTGGCTTTAGATCTGTTCTCACTGTTAATTTCTGTGGTAGATTGGATACTCGTAAACAATTTTTACCACGACTACTGAAAACCATCAAGTCTTAATAATGAAGAAAAATCAAGACAAAATCTTAAGCAAATTCAATTAAAAATAATGATCGATACATAAAAATTCTGGTTAAAAGAAATAACTCACTCGAGACGTTGCAGGAATGCATGATAGTCGCGTAAACTACACATTGACCAGGTTACTTTTCCTGGACCTAATGATGAACTCATAATGTGCTTCGATGGACAGTATGGTTCGTCATGACGCATTCCAACACTGCAATATTTAGTCAAAACATATTGCAATGTTAAAAATATAATCAGACAGGTAATCAGTAAGTTTGTGAATGAACCTACCTGTGACCAAGCTCATGAGTTCCAATAAAAGCTGATGTAAAATCGAGTCCTTCAGCCAAAGTGCAAGTATTCCACGGATCACACATACCATCCAATCGGGCGATACCGCTTATAGATCGCGATCCAGTACCACGATGGATGTCATATCTAAAGTTACTTTAATATGACTTTTTCAATTTTTTATATAATCCATTTCTAATCGATTTCACTCGGGCAGATGTGACTGAGAGTGTTTAGTTCGATGTAATTCAGTGCGTAAACATTGATTTCTCTCAGCTTGCACTTAGTGAATTTCATTCGATATTTCTACATGAATTCAATGTTCGAGAACATTACAAGAATGGTCAAACACATGGTGAAGATGAACCCCGTAAGCATCAATGCGTGATCCCAATCACGTGAGCCCAAATTTCGTTGATAATGGCAAAATCGATCCAAATATTTTTGAGCATGTCCGTTATTGTGCAAATGTGCTGCCATAGTGCTCTGAAAATCATATCCGAACAATCTAATTTTTTTTACGATTTTATCCAAAAAAGTTTGGTGCTTTGTAACATTTACGATTCGAGTATCAATTGATACTCTCGATTGAACTTCTAATATAAAACAAGTATAGTTATGTACTCATTTAACTCCTGCCATCCTTCTCCTCATGTATTTGCACTATCTGGACAAAAAATCAAATTATTTGGATAAAATCATTCTGGAACAATCAATACTCTTCCTCTTGTGTATCATCTGCCAATAATCTAAATCCTCCTGTACTTTCAAGTATCAACTGTCATCTCTTACACATCAATTCTTCTCGCTTTACGGTCATTAGAATACGTAACAAAATATTTTAACAATTCGTTTGAAATCATCAACTAACGCAGCAACAATGTTTTGGCACATTTTCTCTTTTTTTGAGATTTCATGCATTCAAAGTGGAATTAAAATGAAATTAATATTTCCAGTTCTTTTTATTTTCTAAAAATGGCTTACTTCACTTGGTTCATATATTTTTGCAAAATTATTGATTAGTTTGTTTCAACAATCAATCGATAACATTGATCGGAGAATCTAAGCATTATGCAGAAAATTTTGTATAAAATCAATCCTATACTATAAGATAACCTGAAGGATCGGAAAAATCTATGGAAAAATGATACCGGTTGAGTGGTGAGCATCTCGAATCTCACTACATGAAATGATAATTGAGGAATAGCACTTGGTTGGTGATACATAATTTGTATATTGTTAAGCATTGTTAACGCGTAGTCTTGTAGTTTATTATTTGCATCTACACCATATTTACTGCTAAAGAGCTTCCATAACATTTCATCCACGAATATTGCTAATTCCACCTAAAAATTGAACTTTGGAATGACTACTCTTGATTGCTTGAGATTACACATGAAAAAGAAGACTTAAAGATTCATTCGTAGACATGCGAATTCTCCAATTTCAGATTGTTTTGCAGAATTTTATTTCGCCAAGATGTGATTCTGCTGAAGTTACAAAACAAAGCGACTCCTGAACGCAAAAAGCTTGTCACCATTTAGTGTGATTTTTTGGCCTTCATTATATTTTTTTTATCTCAGAAACGACAATTACGAACTCTATTTATGCTGATATTATTGAGAATCTTTTTTCTTCCTTTTTTACCAATTTTTCAAAGGCTGTATTTTCAAAGATCTGCTTCATTTTTTGACGAAATTCACAATTAGGTATTAATAAATCTTCTGATATTATCATTCCTTAAGTCTTATATTTCGCAAAGGAAAAAAAATGCCATTCCTTTCTGGTAATTCGGCACCACTAAATTATCCTTCTTATAAATATTTACATATAGTACAACCTATTTAATCGTAGTTTACTTATTTAATCGTAGTTTTTTCAAATTTCTTCCACATTTTCATGCTACTTTTCGATGATATTACGAATTTTGGCCAGCATTAATAATCCATTAATCGAACTTTGGGATAGAATTGCTCTTGATAAGTGAAGATAAGGAAAAAGATATCAGTAATTAAGCAACAATATAATTATCACAGAGAAGTTGCGCGAGATAAAAAATTGAAGGATAAAAATATCACAAACGAATTATGCTTCATTTAATATCATCAAAGACTTTGGTCAGAAAATATAGTATAACTTTGGAGACTTAGTATTTGAAAGATTTTAAAAAAGAGAGAAAAAATTTTATGATGTGTTTTCTTGCAAAAATGAAATACGGATGCTGTAGAAATCATCATCAGTATATTGCTTTTATGAACTAATGATTAGGTAGAATCGGTAATGACAATAATTTGTCTGATAGTATCTTTTTATTTTGCTCGATGGACTTTATTCGGAAAAATCTTTAAGCATTACTCTCTCTTTGTTAATTTACTTGTTTCTAATAACCAAAAAGTTGAAAAGCTGGAAATAAATATAGTGGAACTTTCATTTTAAAAGTATCGAATTTGCCGGAAGACTTCGGAACAATCTATCGGGCTCAAATTCATTTCGTATTTTTAACCAAAAGAAAAAGAAAGATTTCTGTGCAATATTTTTTTATTAAAGGATACTAGCTATGAAAAAAAAAATCAGAAGATAGAATTTAAGAAAAATCCAAAAAATAAAATGCGACTATGTTGACAACAGTAAAACTGTAGTATCATATATTTTTCTCCTGCGTGCAAATCAATTTCCATAGGAATTTATGAAATTTAATATTATAATAAATCAAATTTATTCTCTTTAGAGTAAATGAAATTAACTAACAATAAGTTCGCTTTCCTCGTTGAGACGTTGTCCAACTGCAAATATATCTTCGCTCACTTCATTTTCGTCTTCCGTGAGTTCGGCTGATGTAATTACCGACTCGAGACCGCAAAATTCTTTTTGTGCCACTTCACGTTTGTATATTACATGCAACCCGGAATCTGAGTCTAAATTTTTATAATATTCAATGTTTTAAACATATTTTAGAAAGCAAACAAGTACAAAAGGAAGAACATAAATTCATACTTAATTATTCAGGCTTTGCATATTCTTTCATTTCAATAAGGCATATCGAGCTAATACTCCGTCGTTTTTTTTCTTTCATATTTTATTAAACTGCTTCTCAACTAGATAAAATCAATAATAATTTACAGTTTTAATTAGAACAGTAATTGAAATCTATAGGCAGTACCATTCCGATTGTTCTGGTCAAATCGATGGACATGACGATCGGGTAATGGATGTAGCACATAAATTTCATCTGGCATCATAATTATGCCTTTCTGAAAAATAATAATTTAGTACGTTGAGTCAAAATTTTTAAATTATTGCAGCTTCTGAATGCTTGCCGTGAAATTTTGAAATATTTGAAATTTTAAAGAATATAGCATCTATTAATTAATAGTTACGAGAACTTTGTGCGCCTTTTTTTTTTGAATAAAAATAAAGGTTTGTATGAGCAAGCTTATAATTTTACGTTTTATGAGCACATTTTGTTTTCACGGAATTAAATATGTTTTCTATTCAAAATATGCTTGTTCTTTTTTTACCTGTTCCTCTCTCTGTCTGTCAAGTTAAGTGAATTAAATGCGATTACATTCTTCAAACAATGTTCCAAACGATTCGTATTGAAAAAAATGGATTTAGAGAAGAAAAAGATATGAACTACAATAAGTACTGACGAGATTCCCATCACAATCACTGATAGCTGCGTACACTTCTTCTGATTTGTGCTGATAATGGCAGCTGGTTGGTGCCACTCCAATATCCAATCTTCCACCACCACGTGTATTTCGAAAAACGGTCCTCAAATGCGATGATATAAGCGATTGAATGCTTGGTTAACGTCAAGTTTATTTGTTTTTTGTGAATGGTGATCTGAATCCACTTCAATTGACCATCTTTTGAATACTCTGTTTCCGGATATAGTTCTTCATGTTGAGGCACTGTAAAAATATAGCTTGGATAAATAAACTATAATCACTTTGCAGAAATTTGGTACCATCTAATAAAAGATAAGGCGATACAAAATTAAAGATATAACTTAATTTTCGATTCACTTTATCTCATATAGCTATAGTAACAAAGAATTGGCACAATTTTAACTACTTTAACATTAATTGTCACATTTTCTTGGTAATATTTTCTGCAGATGATTTCGCTGAAGTATATATACAATATATTTTTCAAGTATCACAGTTTTCGCATTGTTCAAAACAAGTTCGCAAAGTTGTTACAAAAGAAAGCTGGCGAGAAATGTCCTGAATATTTTCTTTCAGCAGAAAATAAATGAACTCTCGTTAATATTTTATATGATGATTGAATTGAGAATATTTCTTGATAATATTATATTCTTAATAAGCGCAATTTCTTAAAAAAGTAGTTGTTAAAGTTTTAATAAAAAAGGGAGGAAAATTTTCTCAATAAGTACTTTATCTTAGGCAAGATTGAAAATGCTAATTAAATTTATTTGACTGATGTAACTGATTAAAAACGCAACGCTGCTCTCAATTAATAAGGAAACCATTCACTTATTGTTAACTAAAAGAATAGATGATGCATTGTCCCATTAGCCTTTAATTGTGATTTAGATATCATACAAAAAAGATCAGAAAAACTATCAGATATTTCTAGTATCTTACAGCCAGAAGAAATGAACATATTTTGTAATGCTAATTGCTTCTGTATCATAATTTATTTCTTCATAAGAAAGCGAAATATTAAATTCCAACATTACAAGTTGGTTTTGTCAACAACTCATAAAGTTCTCGCACTGCAATTCTATTGCACGGTATTATGTCAATATTGAGCCTGAATAAGTAATAACTACTAATAAGGTTAACATACCATCAGAAAAGGTGTGCACACCGAATGTATATCGTAATTCTTCCGCTGAGAGGAATGGCGCTGTTGTCGATTCTATTAACTGTAATTAATAATTTTCATTTTGACCAGGGTAATATTTTTGGCTCGCTTATGCCCTGGACCTTTTCCATTCATATGCTCATTTATTGTTTATTGTTCAACTCCGCCGCCCTATATTTAATTATTCTTTATACTGAATTAAGAAGTTTAATGTATGTATAGTATATATGGTATGGTATATCATAATATTCATTTCCTTTACTAAATAGTCGTAGAAAGTTGACAATAAGTGATGATAGTGTTGTTATTCATTCAGCCAAACATCTCTATTGAAAATAGTACTCAAAATCCAAAAGCACATAAAACGACTCTTTTAATTTGCACACATTATAGTTATCTAATGATTATAAATAATTTCATGTCATTCAATAATCATAACAATTTGCAGGTATCTCAATTCAGTCCGTAATTAGCCACTTTATAATTTGGTTTCAATAATAACTGTTGTATTACAAATAAATAATAAAATAAAATTATGACATTAATTGGCTATTTTACCGACAACATTAATAATTTCGAATCAATAAATTAAAAGAATATCTGGGACGAAAATATAATTAGAGATAAACTAAAAATAAAACAAGGCTAGAACATATAATGGTCAAAGAATATACTTCACGTTAACTACCATGCTTTTCAAGTATTGAAGTCGTTTTGATCAGTGGTCATTTTATTTCATCATAGTTCTTCATAGCATTTGCGACATTTGTTTAAGCAATATAATATAATGGAAAATAATAACTGAGCAAATATACCCAGAAAAATGGAAAGATAGTCAACTGAAAAATCGGATTAAAATAAGTAATGATATTTGAAACAATGCAAACAACATTGTAAAGAATGAACAAAATTAGAAGTGAGTTGGAAAAAGACACTCTGAACTTCTGAATAAAATGGACTTAAAAATAAAAAATTATGAAAAACTTCTTTTTGAATTCCCATCGGAAAAAGTAATGGTTGTTTTTAGCATTGGCATTTTCTCGATTTTTTTGGCAGTAGTATTGATCAGAAAAAACTTTGCACCGTAAAATATTCTGCAAATTACTACTGATTGTAAATTTGCTAAAGTTTAAATACTGGTGAATGGTCGATGTAATCCAGTTGTTAACATTACTATTACATAATGACAGAAATATGATACCAATTGAAATAAGACTTATTTATTTCAAATTACTTTGACATTTAGCAATTTCTCACTGGAAAATGATGTAATATTCTTCATATCACTATCAATATGTACTATTTGCAAAAATGCACTTTGATATATGTATTTAGGAAATTTTCAGAGAACATTACATGTCTAGCATAACAGTATCACCGAATGATCTTCGAGCTTTTAAAATTAAATTCAATAAAACAAAGCATACAAATTAAGTATAAGAACATATTCTCGACGACCTAATTCGAAAATCATTAAAAATGATGTTTTCACGGTCAAGATTATGTAATTTTTTTTTTCAAAACTTTTATCAAAAATGATGGAAAAATATGTTCATTTTCTTTATGTGTGTAAATGGTATTTTTATAAAGCACGAAGAATATTAGCGATTACTTTATGAGAAAAGTCGCAAAAGCGAATTTCTGATAGGTTTTATGATTTGCAAGCAATGACTATTTTTATAATTCTCATGACGTCCAATTCTATATAAAATGATGTAAATCAAATTTTACTTGAAATTTCTTACTTCTTCCCATTATGTTAATGAACTGAATTTCTTCGCACTTATCAAATGTTAAGAACGAAATTAATTAATGCATTAAATTTTAAAAATTACGACAAAATCGCTTTGATTGTTGAGAGATTTTATTGAAAAGGATTGTTTTGAAATATTCAAAAAAAGTACTGCGGTGGCACAAATAAAAATATCATTACTTAGAAAGAATGGAATCACTAGAAAAAATGATACACAAATATACTTAAATATTTTTACTCATTAGTATACTTCATAAATAAGGAAGTAACATAAGATGCAAGTAAAGGTAGATTAGTGCTATAAGGTATTCTGTTTTCTTTTTTTTAAAGTTTTACTCGTCGCATTTATGAACAGTGTATGGTACCTACCTGGCAGTGAAATGTGAGAATGAAAAAGTAGAGGAGAGATAGAAAAGTTAGTTCCGTTTCTTCTGCAGACATGATAAGCAAAAGCAATAGTCGCTCTATTGCTGCTCTTGTTGTTATTATTATTATTATTATTACTGCTGCTGCTTGTTGTTGTGTGTTGTTGTTGTTGTTGTTGTTGTTGTTGTTGTTGTTGTTGTTGTTGTTGTTGTGTTGTTGTTGTTGTTGTTGTTGACTGGCTGAGATGGAAATGAACTGTGCGTGAAACGCTGTGCTTTAGTATTTGAAGGCACAAAAAATAGTGATGAGTAGGAGGTGGCACTTTTAACTGTTAGTCCTTAAGCGTCGCTATCCGTCGTGTCTCGTCGTTACCGTTACTGCTGCCGTTGTTGTAATTACTACCTTTTGTTCTTGATGATGAAGATAATGATTATAATACGATATAAATAGCAGTATTTCTTTACTCACTTAATCAAATGATAGTAATGGGGATAGAATGGGAATGGCGATGATAATGATGATGATGATTGCAATTAAAAATCAGCGAGAATAATTTTAAATTTGGAAAAGGCGAGAATGGAATGCAGAAAAAAGAAGAATAGGAGGAAGAGGAAGAAGAGGAGAAGGAAGAAGAAGAGGAGGAAGGAGAGGAGGAGGCGAAGAGGAACAAGAAGGACAACTGCGGAAGCAAGTTCAAGAGCTCGAAATGTAGGAAGTTATAAAAAAAGAGCAATATATGATGCAACAGCGATCACTAACTTTTCTTTGAGAAAAAAAGGTCCTTTCACAAGAATAAATATAGGTAAGAGATGTTGCTTTAATAAGTAAATGCTAAAAATTTTATTGACTGTTCCTTGCCCATTTAAAAAGCATTATAATTATTATGAATATTCTGATGAAAACTTCTATAATCTTACAAGTCTTTTTTTTAATTTTCATTATTTTTTGCTAGTGAAATCTTTTTTCGATTCCAAGATATGTGGTAAGTAAGTAAATAATTAGAAGTAGTTGTTTTGTCTGCAAAGTGGCAAAGAGATGGGATTGTTCTAGAAGGCCAATCAGCAATATTAGACAGCTTTCTTCGCAGAGTATCTTGTGTTGGTTAAATTAAAGTTTAATTTAATGATGAATTTGCAACTGATAATTACCAAAGATATGAAACAAGTTAACATGTAATGAAAGTTTTAACTCTCTCAAATCGAAAATTAAAGATTCCAAGACAATCTGATGGAATCACTTATTCTGTAAAATGATTGCATTGTTTGTCGAAATTTTCAGCATGAAAATTAAGGTTTCTATGAAGGAATATCGGTGTCAAAGTGTATAAACACTAATTTTGAAAGACCGTTTATTTCGGAGTATGAAAGAAATGGAAGGTATTCCTGCAAGTTATATCACATCACTTATTTTTGTCGGTGTGAATGTGGTGTGTACGTTCATGAGTGTGTGCATGTATGCTTGTGGGTGTGTATAATACGAGAATGTGTATATATCATCAATTGTATACCTTTTTTTAAAATTTAAACGGCGACTTAAAATAACGATGATCTTCTACCTAAGAACAAAGAGTATGCAATCGTTGTCGGTGATTACCAAAAATGACAAGACATGAGGGCAATGTAAGTGACACGTTATAATGTCGTAGAAATTTGCTTGCTTTCGAAAAATTTTGATTTCTCGAGCATTTATAAATACACGAAGCAGTTGAAGTAAAATATATTAGTAATAGCTATACTGGCATATGTGCTCTTCAACTATAGTAGTTATTCCATGTGAATTTAATTTTATATCTTTGCTGATAACACTAAGAAAAATAAAAATAAACTCAAGATAAGTCAAGAGCGTAAGCAAGCAGGTAAAACTTCCAAATCTACTCGCAAAATATATCTGTTTATCAGTGCAATTGCTTCTGGTATTAATATGATGAAAATATCACAACTTTACTCATCAAAAATTTTTTCAATACATGGAAACAACAATTACAAAAAGATGCATTTTCATAAAAAACTATCTTTAAGTGGATTACTATAGACGCAAAAGCATCTACATCTTGCACACAAGAATGCGTTTGCCAACCATTTATGTCTCGGTGAAATTCTGATAAAAAATTACAGCGACATTCGTCGACCGGAAGTGAGGAAACACAATGAATCAGACATTTAACTTCAACAAACAGCAACACTTTTTATCTGTAGGCAGTGCGGAAATATGATAGTACAGGGCATTGGTCGCCAGTATTGATTAACCGTTTGAACCATTGAGAAAATATTTAAACTTACTAGATACTAATTTTATTGAACATGTTGGTGTAAATATTACAAACAAAACAAATTTTAATTTCTTTTCTTCTTTCACCTTGCTTACATTCATCGGCAATAAATAACCCAAAATATTGACAACATCTTAAATTGCATCTATGAAGTAATGATTTTAATTTTGGGAAAATTTTCAGAATATGGTTGCTTCCGAAAACGTTATCTTTTTTAAAAATTTTTTCGCTCATCAAAAAAAGGTAATTTAGAATAAAATCACCAGCGGTTGAATGAACTTCGTTAATCATTTGTCCAATTGTGCACCTGTAGTTTGCAATGGTTCAATGGTTTACAATGCTGCAGTGAACGCTTATCATTGAATTTAGACATTTATTGTCTTGGCAATCCGTCAATCCGTCTTATAGAATTGAATTGAAGTTTCCGTTAAGCTGTTCCGGAAATGTGAAAGAAATATTAATTTTTTTTCATTAAATATTTAGAAAATGAATTGTTTAGGAATCTTCAGAAAATAGTTTTTGATTGAATCTCATTTTCATCTGAGAATTCATCAAGAAAGTAATAGTTTTTGATTGAATTTTATCTCTTTATCTGAGAATTCACGAAGAAAATAAACAATTGGGCAAGAAAACAAAAAGTGAAATTTTGAAACTTGCAAATGCATCGACGATTTCTTGTCTGAATTACATTGCATATAAATCAATGAATGAACAATACAATGTATAATTGGAGAGTATGATTTACTTTGCAAATGAAAACAAAATAATCGTGATTTTAGTAGCAATCATTAAAATTTATGTTATCATTATTATTGATCAACAGGTGCTAATATTTTTCCGATTTGATATCTGATTAGCGATCATAATGAATCGTTCGGATACAGTGATAAAATTCACGGTTATGTTCGTCCGCTGCTGTAACCTCATTGCTACATTTATCATTTCTTCCTTATAATAAAACATCAAATATTATATTAATTATTTTTCAAAAACTCTTTCCTTTTTCTCCCCTTGTTTCCGATTCTATTTTCAATATATCATTATGCAGAAAATTTTCATTCCTCAATGAAATTTCACTCATATGATGCAGAAAGGGAATGAAACGAAGGATTTGAGAGATCGAAAAAATCCTTTCTCTTTTCGAAGAGAAAGATTGATAATAAGATTGATAATAAGCGAAAGACGATAAATAACAAATTTTGCCAAAGGAAGTGAAATAATAAATAATATTAATAATGATCACTTTTATTTTAGATCTTTTTTCTGATGTCAATTCAAATTGCAAGATTATGTAATCATTTCAGCTGAAAATTATTTTTCCATTAATTTTACCACTTTAAGGCCTGACATATAGAATAAAATATGTAATGCATACAACCATAACAAACAAGATAAATGATAAATGCATATGATAATATATATATAAGATTGTTATAAATGTGTTTCATCCATATTTCTTTATCATTAAATTAAGATCTCTTTTTAAAATTTGTTATATTTTAAACTTCAGGCAAAAAATCTTCTGTCAAATAATTTCTTCGCTACAATAAATATCTCCTGGTACGCATCGTGCTGGGACTTTTATTAATATGTGGGAAGTTTCAAAGTTGCGACAAAATATTACATCATATGAACATCAATGCTTTTTTAAATATTTTAATGGGTAAGCATTCAGAAATGATCATCTCAAAGACCACAGAATTAAGTTTCAATGATAAATACATCGCAGACGTAAATATTTAGTGCAGGATTTAATCATTCGTTAGTCGGAAGCGAAATAATTTCTTTGAAGCAATATTGCATTCCTTATCAGTAATTCCACTTATCAGTAAGTTTCCTTCAACATGAAATAATAAGCGAAGTATCAATATATGTTGTGAAATTTTAAATTTTTTAATTTTTCTGATAAAATTTTCCCCCAAAATGTTGTACTCCATAACAATAAAGTGATTGCTGATGAAAAATCCATTGATAAATGATCCATGTCGAATTATAGCAAGGAATGTAATTCAAATTTCTCGAACTGGAAATTGAGGAATTTTTGCTTACGATAAATTGCGAAAGTAAGCATAGGGAAAATATAAAACTGAAATATTTCATTCAAAATAATTTCAGTTTTAATATGAAATAATCAAACATCATATATAGATGAAAAGAGCTTCATTAACTTATGGATAATGACACAGAATTTTCAGATAAGAGTCCAGTGCATCGACTGAGCAACTAAGTTTGAGATAATTTAAATGATATGTTTTTTCAAGAATATCACACATCAATTCATGATAGCTCCATATTACAGATAAAGCAGATTTGTGATCCTTTATTCGCTACATGGCAAAATCTTCATCATTTCACTGGACTGTTGTAATAATTAAATGCCCACGCAAATAAAAATTGACAAGCGATAGACATGTGTTTAGAAGCAACTAATACAGAATCGTCTCAATATAAATGCAACTTCTTCTCCCATCAAGAGTTTATAAAAAATCTAAAAATTTGTCCAGAAAATATGCCAAAATTAATCGTCTATTTATTTGCGATCTAAATTAACTTATGTCAAGGAATGAATAGTTATGTAAACTCAAGAAATGCAAAAATTAAAATTTATTCACCTTAATTGGAGAGCAACAATTTAAATTTAATTTACTTTTAGATGAACAAAAATTAAAATGTTTTCTAATAATGTTCACCTTGTTAAATGTTTTATGCTTGAATAGTCATGAATTGAATTATTGAATCGAAACTGTGTTATATCATTAGAGCGACATGAATTAGTTAAAAAAGAATAATAAATCAACAAATTTTTTAAATGTCAATTTGAATTACAAAAATATTACATTTGGTAGCAACCAAAACTTGATTTAAGAGATAAAATCAAAAAATAATGCAATTCAAAAAGTAACTGAATTTGTTATTTAACAAGAAAAATTCTAGAATTAATTGAAATTTTTGTGGACTTCAGATTCCCGAAATATGAAGTCATTACTGGATAAAGGAGTAGAATTATCTTGTTTCATTAGTGCTGTTTATTCAGTTAATATCTATGTTTTCATCTTCTATTTCAACCGTCTCAGTATCTTTTCTATCGTATTTTTCTGTTTAAATGTTTCTGGTCATGTCTGATATCTAAAAATTCTTAGAGGATATTCGTTAAAATCAGAAGCATTGAAATCTTGAAACAGCTATGATCGATTGCTGCTTTTTCTACCGTAGTTCTCGATATTTCATAAAATTTGATGACTTTCAATATTCCAATTCCAATACCTTCAAAGCACTTTTTAGAATTTTTCCAATAAAACATAGTTAGTCACTTTTTATATATTTTCAAATTGTCAGTTGCAAATATGTGACAATGAAGTGAAATTATTTATAATCGTCATTTTTCTGCTCCATATAATACGTTTGATGAATTCATTAATTCTATTTAATCAATGACACATTGTTATTGTTAATCTTCTCAGAATATTTTTATCATAGATTTAATGAATAATATGTTTGAGTACTCAATGATAAAGTGAGATGGTGATGCTTAGTTAAATCAGGAATTTAAACTTTAAGGTCTGATTAGTAAATTGAGGAACTGTACTTTTCCAAAATTACAGAATTCTTTCTTTATCTCAATGACTGCAAAAAGCTAGATGTCTCAACTTTCTTATTCGAGTAGTTTTAAAGATTTTTCTGAATGATTTACGAATTAATAATAGCAAATTATGCTATATATGCAAATTATCTATATAGTGACGGCATTATTTTGATAAAATAAGAAAAATATCAAAATTAATTAACAATGTAGAAGCAAATGTTTTGAGGAAAGTTCAGATCATCGAAACTTGGGATTAAAATACTTATTAGAAAAGTATATAATCTTGAAAAGAAGTGCCTTAATTGAAATTGAAGATTACTGATAACAAATCGAGGTGATTTATTATTAATTAGTCAGAAATGGAACGTTATGAATATTCTAATAAAGATTTGAGAAATTTGAAAATTTTGAGACATCTAGCTTTTTGAATAGTTCTAAAAAAGGATGTTGTAGAAAAGAGAATTCTGACCCCTGAATTGCAGTATGTATTGTATTTTCAGAAAATAGAAAATATAATACTTCAAAGCAAGGGAATATATTGACGGAAATTCAATGCTAAAAAAAAGACTATTGCGAGGTAACTAAAAGATAAGTCCAGAAAACTCCGGAAAATCCTACGAATATCATACAGCTTTTAAATTTATTTTATAATAAACTAAAAGAATATTTCTTGGACAAAAACTGAGAGCAAAAAGGAAACAAAAAGGAAATATTTTACTAGTGTAAGCGTTTTTTACAGACATAAATATAATCTTATAATACTGCGATATATCAGTTCATCCTTAAAAAGAAGTATTAACAATATTAATGAATTAATGAAGGCAAAGGAGAATGTTGCAAGTAAAGTGTTTTATTCTGTTTGATCGATTAATGCTACAAAAAAGAAGTTTTTTTTACTAATATGTTTTAAAATGAAAATGAAAAATGATTCTCTATCAGTATATTCATCTCTAAATGCAAGAAATATTAATTAAAATAATTAATATCTTTTGTAACGTTTTAATTAATATCTCTTGTAATGTCTTCGTCAAGAATAAAGTGATGCGATTGGTAATCATTTTTAACATTCTCAATTTTAGATTAATCAATATAACGCTATACCGGATCTTATCAATTTTGATAATTATAGTATTTAAGTATGCCTATAGTGTTTTGTAACATTTTCCACCGCTCATTTTTCTCAATCGTCATTAGTGAATGAACTATTTTACAACATAAGCTGTAATTTGAAATCACTATAAAATAACAAATAAAAAAAAAATTATTGATTGTTGTGAAGTTGAAGGAAACGCTGCTAAATCTAAAATTCGATTATTTTGAAGGCCGAGATTTAATTGCTGGAGAAATTTTTCGATGGAATTTTGATCCGACATTCAAATAGATTTCAAGTAAAACTAACTCTTTGCTATAAATGTTCGTTTTGTTCGAGAAAATAAAATCCAAAATATTACCAAAAAGAGAGAGAGGAAAAGGAAAGCAACCGACTTATGATAATGGTATTCCGATCAGAGTAGAAAATTACAAATCTTCATCATCAGCTTCTTTCCGAGTGCAGTAGCATGCCAAGCCAACTAATATTGCGAAGAAGAAGAGTGCGCAAAATAGAAGCATCCAAGTTGCTAACTGGAAATTCAAAATGAAACTTAAATTTGAAAGTGTCGATTTACCTCGAATTCGGAAACAAGAATTGTCAATGTCTTCATTATCTATACTTCTTTTTTGCCTAGACCTATTCGTCTATAATCATACAGCTCCATTCCTTTTCTGTGCACTTACTACTGTTCATTATGAATCAAGAAGTCGAGAATTAAAATGAGGCTTAATATTTTACTTTAAATACAATAGTTTCAATGAATCTACTCAGAGCTAATAATAAATCCAAAATGAACTTGATAATCGCCGAGTTGTTTATCCAGTTGAGCGATGCGATGTAAATTCCCAACATCAACAGCGTCCAGATGACGGGCGTACCAATTCCAAAAGACATGGCCTTGCCATCGAAAACCAACATTCATCTTAGGAGTATCCGTTATCGATAGATAATTCAGTTTATCCACTTCCACTGCTGTCCAATTGAAAGAAAATCCTGACGACTCTGGTGTGGGAATTCTGCAGTTTTTTACAATATAATTTCTTTCATATATTCAGATATGAACACCAAGTTCAGAGAAACTGTTTGAAGTTGGCACTTCATTCTTCTTGATTTTCAGAATAAAAGTTTTTTAACAAAGATGAATATAAAATTTAAACTCGTAATTTTTAATTTTCAATAATACATAACAGACAGATACAATTCTCTAAGTATTGTAAATTATAGACATGTTAAGAAAGAGAAGAGTAAATTTCTCTGAGTGCAATAAAGAATATAATTAAAAAAAACTCTTTCTTTCTTTTTCGTGCCTTTACATAAGAGAAAATTTAAATAAAAAAGTAAGTAATATTCGTTAAATGAAAATTCGAGAAAATGCTTGAAATAGAAGAAATTGATGAATCTTCGAAACAATTTAAAAATTGCTAGCTGCTGGCAGAAAGAGATTGTAGCTTGCTGAAGTACTTTCATGATCAATAATAATCATTGTCTAAGAAAAAATTTTACTAACAAAGGAAAAATGTTTTCCAATGCATCTAACAAAAGAATATAATTAATTTTATAATTATAAGTTAAATGCCTTTTGTTGGGTTCAGGCAAAAACAGAAAAATGGTTTCCATAGGCCTTCATATGATATCTATGAACTAAAAAAAAAAAATTGTTTAGAATTTTACCCGGTTCTAGCGAAATTGATGATGAGCTCAGCAAAAATTTCCGTTAGCCTCCGATCCAATTGCCAATTTCGATCACGCCTCTTGATAAGAAATTTCGGCTCAATATCAAATAGAAATATTTCGTCACAACCATGAAACGCTCCTGTAAAAGCAAAAAATAAAAAAAGGAAAAAGGTCAAATGTTATAATCCGCTACTGATTCTTTGCCGCTTTGCAGATGGCGTGAATTTTTGTCTATCTTAAAATCACGATATTTGACAAATGAAGATATTAGATGATCATACTGTTATCAAAAGTTCTTTCTCTCAATAACATTTATATTATATAAATAATAAAGCATAATTAGTATAATGCTTAAGCAAACGAATAATATAATCAATGATTACGGGTCCCCTCTGAAGAATAATTTTTATGAAAAATAATGTTTGATTCAGTTAGAAAAATGAATGAGGGTGGAACGTACTATTATATTCCAAATTTTCACTGATATGATCGAAAGAATATAAATAAACGGGTACACCGCCTTTCGCATAATGTGTCGCAAGTCGTGACGCCGGTGCATCATACCAGAAATGCGAATACATCTATAAATTTTAAATAGTTATTATTGATTTTAAGAATTTGGGAAATTGAGCAAAAATCGTTATTATCCAATAATATTTCGGTCGTGATTTTTTTATAGAAAAACTGATAAATTTTTTTATTTTATAGAAAAACTGATAAATTTAACAAACATTCAACACGGCATCGTTCAGTACAGATGGATCCATAGCTGGATTGATCTTCGACCAAATGTATTCATGCTTACAACTTTCCATTATCAAACGATGATTTACAAAGGCAGAGTATGATAATGTTAAATTTTCAACCATCTCTTCTGCAGTAGTTTGTGTCAGTGCACTCATATTTACATTTTTCTCATTCAGAATCACTGAAACTACAATAATTTTTATCAAAAATTTTATTTTTCAAGGCGAAACAGAATATTAGCACTGCAGGATGAATTTTAATTGAAGAATGGAAGAACGCTGAAATAAGAAAATTTTGAAGAATGGATGGAATGCTGAGCTGTTGAAATCAATAATCGAATATTTCTAAGTTTCCAATACTAATAAACTAAATAATCAAAAGCTGAAAAAAAAAAACGAACAGATTTTTAATGAACTTTCGTCTCTTGTAGTACCAATCATCATCGGCATTTTTCGTCTATACGTCGCAAGCATTTCCGGTGATTCTGGTAGTACACCACCAATACCATCTACTATTGGCACAAATTCCTCATAATCATCGTACTGCATCCTCTACAATTATAGAATATGTTATCAGAACAATCTATGAGATTTCATGAAAACCAAAACGAATCAGACATCATTGAAAAAAAACTAGCAAATTTATCACTTCAAAATACAAAACTCATAAATATTTGAAATATATTGTACGAAAATCGATTATATACAAGTGTAATCACTTGCAGAGATATCGAGGATTTCATCCTTAAGTTGCTTCTTGAAACATTCCAAAAGTTCACTGGAATTAAATGAACGGCAGTGCAATTTGCGATCTAAAATCCACGTAGCATTGATGGCGGTATCACGAACAACACCTGGTGATAAGGCTGTTCCACTTAGTAGAGCAATTTTTTGAAATAAACCTGAAAACATTCACTTTCTATTTTTGGCATGAAATGTGGTGTAATATATGTGCTGTAATATTTAACTTTCTATTACAAAAAATACAAACGATTCATCATTTTTAAAATTAAATTCAAAAAACAAAACATTAGTAAATTTCAAGATCGCTTTTTTCTTGAAGGAAATGTCATCAATTTTAAATCTAAAATTTACCTTCAGCACGAGGAGATAGTGCAAGAAGGGAAACACTAGCGGCACCACTACCATGTCCCATTAGTAGTACATTTTCAGGATCACCACCAAACGTCCGAGCATTCAACTGCAATGTTCAAATTTCATATTCTTTTTTTTCTTCTTTAATAAATTATTCAGATAGACACTGTAATAAATGTAAAAGCTTCTGCATATTTTTACTTCTCTTTTCATAGTGTATTTTATTATGAAAAGCAATAGCATAATACTTAGACCAGAAATTTGACGGCAGGTAAATTATATTAGCGAAGCTTATGCGATCTCACAAAATATTCGACACTTAAAAATAGACTGTTATTTACTTTTTTTTTAATTTTGCAGTAACAAGTTCTCGTGAACTTCCTTTCACAGATCTAACAATTTATAACAAAAGACTTATTTTTAATTAACTTACTTTAACCCATTTGAGAGCCAAAATTTGGTCCCAAAGGCCATTGTTTCCAGGTATAACTCCATCACCCGTTGATATGAAACCTATGATGACATTTTATGTGAAATATAGTTCCAAAATAGAATAATGTATAGAGTGAAGTAAAATAATTCATATCTCTTGTTTCATTTAGTTTAAAATAACAGAATCTATTATTCATGTTAAAATATTTTGTTGAATGACTGAAAAATACTAAGCTAAAATGGATTGATCCTCGTTTTTTTGCTGCGATAACGAGGCATAAAGGATGCGTAAAAAAAAAATGATAAAACCACTGACATAATTTGTTTTCGTAAGGATACAGAAATAAATACAATTGATAGCAAGAGATTAAAAGAATTTCACGCAAGAAGCAGAGATATCTGGAAAACTCACCGAGTGGACCAAGTCGATAATTTATCGTTACAAAAACTATTTTACGTGAAACAAAATTAGTGAGAATTGCCTCCTGCGAAAAGTCAGAACTGGAACCAGATTGAAAATTTCCGCCATGTACATAGACGATCACCGGATATGTGTCATTAGTAAACTGAATGGAGCAGTATTATTTTTTCCAAAATACTTAAAAATCAAAAGATTTTTCATGTACTCAAGTGATAAAGAGAGAAGAGAAAAATATACTTTTATGTGCTAAGCTTTATAAGAAATTTAAAAATCATTAACTAAGTTTCTGCAGTTTTTTAAAAGAAAAACGAAATGAGTTCATAAACTGAAAAGCTTATAAGGCACGTAAGAGATACACTTTTCAAAAAAAGAAAACCGAAGCCAAAACATTTCAAAATCTTTTGTTTCCTCTATCGCTCTGTTATAACATACTTTCAGCCTTTGATTTTGCAAAATTCCGTGTAATTTTATTAGGTATTATTTATATTAAAAATTTTATTTTTACGACCTCTTATCTCTCTTTTCCCTAGCTGCGTTACATTCCGAATCTTATTCCTTTTTTTTAATCCTGGTAATCGAGATGACACGATTCCCAACATTTCTTTTAACAAAAAAAAGTGACCATCAATCATTACACCATTAACTTACTGATTTTCTCCAATTTTTCCCTCTACTGAATTGATTTTCATAAACTTTTATTTATTCATCTCGACTTTTTCAAATCTACAGACCATGGAATTTGATGATTTTCATCAATGATCTTTATACGGAAATTTATTGTTGTAGGTTTTGTTTATCGTAGATAAATTCTGGTTGACTTAATCATATGTGATGAAAATATCTGAATGCAATAAACTAGCCAAATTTGAATAAATATACTGGATGTAAAATAGCTTGAATCTACATTTTAAGAAATATGCAGTGAATGGCTATTAAATTTCAAGAATGTCTTGAACTTATATAATCCTAGTTTTTTTTTTTAAATAATTTTTTATGGATATAATCAGAAAGTATAATTAACATAGATCATTAGTTGATAGCGATTTCTCGAGATAGGAAATTATACCTGAGGAGGAGCGAAAACATTGAGGTAAAGACAATCTTCAGAGATGTGAATTCGGTAAATATTCACAGGATCGGTTTGACGAGTTCGAGGTTTTTGTGCACACATGGCGGAATATTGAGTTGCATTCATTACACCTCTCCCATTTCGCTGGTGGCTCTGGCATCTGAAAACAGAAAACGCTGAATGGTTATTTTCATGCATGAGCGATACGCTATGTTATTATCAAATAATCAGTTTATATTTGCTCTTAATAAAGATATCTTGGAAAACTTTGAAGCTTTCTGTTCAGACCGTTAATAAGATTAGTAAAAGTTTAAATAAAATTAAGTTAAGTAAATAGCTCCATAAAGATCAGTAGATATCTTTTCAGTAATACTTTTGAATAAAAGAAAATGAGAAATGTAAAGAAATGAACAAATTCTGTAATTATTAGAGCTTGAATATTGCTACCACAAAATTTTCCCAAATTTTAATTTACTTATAAAATCCAATCCAGCATGCATTAAGTTGTTTCATGTATGAGAAACATCTAAAATTTTCATTGCGATAATTTCAGCAATTGATAGACACCCAGGACAATTAATGAAAGCATGTGTTGAACTTGCAAAAGATTGGAGAATAGAAAATGCTTAAGAAAATTGGAAGCTATGATGATTGTTGCATTTAAATCTATTTCGTTAGTGATTACAGAAACAGGTGATGTTCTCGAATCTGAAGATGGGATCGCAGCTGTTGGCTCTGGAGAAAATTTCGCTCTATCCGCAGCAAGAGCTTTAATTGATGTAAAAGGAATATCAATAGAGGAGATTGCGAAAAGAGCTTATAATATTTAAGTGTCAAATAGTTCTTGCGTATACTGTTTGCATATTCTTTGTTGACATTACGATTATAGAACTTATGTTCATAACCTTCGAAGGAATAGACGGTTCCGGTAAAACAACGCAGTCTGGGTCCATCTGTTGCAGATAAATCTATGAACAGATCAATGCTATTTCAATTGCAAGGTATTTCGAAATAATGCGGTTTATACTAGATACTTTGATCACATTTTTATTGTGTGCTTGAAGAGGATTTGATAAAATAACTTAATACTAAACACATACAATATTATACTGCAGAATTACCTGGAAACGCAGTGAGCCGACAGGTGGTGCGGCGTAAGGAATTCCTTTAAAAACTACAAAATCGTTTGCACCAATTGTCTGCAAAAATTTTGCGTTTTGATAAAATTACATTTATCTCTAAATAACAAAATTTCCTCAATTGAGTTTTGAACAACATTATACCGTTTTTCATACATTTGACAATACAACTTCTACGTTATATTGCAGTATTAACTGGGCAGAAAAAAAGAATTAATTTGAAGAGAGACTCGTGTAAATCCTCAAAAAGTACTTAAATATAATTGTTGATTAATTTTTGAGTAATAATATATATTTCTTGAATATGAGCGTATATCTTGCGGAATAAATGAAATGATTGACTTATTATTTTATTGATTTTAGCAAATGCAATCATTTTCTCACCATATATTCTCCTCTTATGGAACCGGAATCGATAGTAAGCTCAATCGGATGTGTTCTCCGGATAGCACCATTGCAAACGTTTAGTAGATGTTGAATGAGGCCGAAAAACCATATTGCATAACATCCTCTCGCAACTTGCATAGCGCTTCAGGCAGCCTCTCATCATTTCTTCACCAAACTTCGTTCGTCTATTTTTCCTGCTTTAGCGTTCCACTTTCCTTCTCAAGAGTTCAGTTCTAATCTTTACCAATTTTTAATTTTGAAATAACTTCGAATTATTAAAAGATTTTCTCAAAATTAATCAGCTTAATCAGAACTTCTGATCGATCAAAATCGTTTCAATTGCTCCAGAAATAAGCAACGGTTATTTCAATCAGTCACTGAGCCAGTAAATATGACTAAATCGACAAATCACTGAGAATAATTTGAATAGAAAAAAAAAGACTATAAGCATTAAAAATGTCATAAACTTTGATGGCAGTATATTATTTAATGGTAGTGGTAGAAGCAGTAGCAGTAGCAATGGGTCATTCACAGTGGCAGTAGTGATAGCAACGGTAATATAATAATAGTTGTAACAATTAAAAAAATCACATGAAAATAGTTCAGTGATAGCTGATAAGAGTGAAGAGATTTCTTCCATATGATATATAACTTTGACTGGATAGTGCGGTTAAAGATTCACGTTCCGCATTGCTACTAACATTGGTAAATGGGAAAGATTCAGTTGAACTGAATCAACTTAAGGGAAGCATTGACAGCTTGGCACTTATTCTTATGGGCAGCTTTAATGCAGTAAGGACACTTGTCGATTTGCCTGAAAGCGATTTTGAAAATTGAGATCAACACCGCAAATTGTCAAGACATGTTAAAAAAATGATTTAATGATATCTCAATTACTTCTTTTTGTACTTGATGATGTACACTATTTTTGCAACTTCCATGGATCAGTGAGCAAAAAAAAAATGGCAATTATATGGGATTGAGGATTATATGGGAAAAAAAAAAAATTGTATAATTGCAAACACTGTAGTTGATTATTCAAATGAAAAGAAATAAGAAGCTAATTAACATTTATGCGATCAGATAGAAATGTTTACTGGAAACGAATAAGATATAACTTGAAATGATTAAATTGAAGGAATTTTGCATGGATAATTTTAAAAAATATTAGAATAGTAAGTTAGAATTCAAAAATATCCGGCATGAAGACCAGGAATTCTTTTTGAAAATCCAACAACAAACAGATTTTCTTTTTTTCTGCTCCTTTTTTGCAAAAATGAATGAAAAGAGGATGCACCGATTACGAGAGTGAAAATATTAGTTCTTCAAGTATTTACAGATAAAAGCCAGTTAATTTGAATGCGGGCGTTTGCTTAAAAATCTTCGGGTAGATTCTAGAGATCAAAACACTGCTATCGTCATCCTGCCCCTTCCTGTTTATAGGATTCGTTGAAAATATCATTTTTCAAAACAATTTTGACGTCATATGATAATAAAAGAATAATTATCTATGCAGATTCGTTTAAAATTAGTAGTAGATAAGTAGATTAATTCGTAATTTGAACTTAATTAAAATAATTCATATATGAAAGATTAAATATTTTAAAAATGTGTACTGAATTATATATTGGTATATTAACTACTAGTAAATAAAAGCAAAATATCATGAAAAAACGAGTTTGACAAGAATATAGCAGGTATTTATAATGTTCATGAAATTATGGGAAAAATCATTTAGTAAATTTTAGAATACGATATCTTTTTTGTCTTAATTTAAAGCTCGTATTAGATTTTTAAAGATTTATCCGATATTTTGATGTTAGAAAAAAGCACGAATAAAAAAAATTCTGCGATGGTGATATGCGTGAACTGTATTTTACGAATAGATGAAACTAGTAGTCGAAATGGGAATACATTTCATTTGTGAGCGATTTTTTGGAATAATATTGAAAATGTAGTTAAAGTTAAACTAAATTAGTAAATCATTTAATGCTTTTTTGATAGTTTTTTTTTTTTGATAACTTGCCAGTTTCAAAACAATACAAAAGAATAGGATAGAACAAGCAAGCAGAAGTTGAAAAAAATTCAGAGGATAACAAAAACTCTATTAAAGGCATTATTTCCAAAAATTTTCTGCCAGAATTTATGGAGACAAAAATATTCGCTGTGCTTGGCGCTATGCTGCATTCATTTCTTTTTTTTCGAGAACAGATCTGTAATTTAATAAATAAAACAAACTTTGAATTAATTCAAAAGTGCAGTTATTTTAAAGAATATTTCGGAGATTTTCCAAGTGACTAGAAATCTGGATGCAAATTAAAAAAATTCGAATGCTCCGTAAGAAGAACACAATCAAGGCAGAAAGAGATACAGCTGGGAGTTGAAAGTAATCGCCTTATCGATTCTGCACTGGACTTCTAGTTTTTGCTATCCTACCTCATATTCTACAATTTCTTTCGTTCATGGGAGCTCTAACAGGCAATTTGAATTATTAAAAATTGAGACTCAGTTTTTCTTCTTTAGAGAATTTCAATGATTAAAATTTATAAAAGATATCAAGATGTTTATCACTGAGGAAGATTGGTAGGAAATACGTCGTTCATTTTTGTCAAAAAACTAAATTTAGTTACCAGAAAAACCATTCTGTTAGGAAAATCGATAAATTATAAAATGCTAATTTTGATATAAAATTAAAAATTAATTGTAAATTTGCTAAATTTCTATTTGTTATAAGTGGGAATAATTGACTGCTCAAGCAAATGTTTAAATTTTCACATTATTAGTTTATCTCCAACCTTGCTTTTAGCTATATTCCCGGGAATTCTTATAGCCAGAGGTAAATAGTAAAGTAGAGTAGAGCAAGTACGGCGATATGATAGAGCAGTATCGCCGTAATTCGACTAACAAACTGACGTTCGATTGACGAATGACTGACTGCTTAAGGAAGCGATTGGCTGCTTGCTATACATGCCATCGCAAGCAGTTAGTTACTCGGAAAGGATGCTGAAAAAGTTGAAAATGTCAGTGTGCTGCTCATTGATTCTGATAAAAGAGAATCAATGATTTAGTATGGAAGTTTAAGATGAATGGATTTCTAGATTAAAAATGTTCCATTGCAGTAATCGCAGTAAAAGCAGCAGTAGCAGCAATAACAACAGTAACAGCAGTAGCAGTGGCAATAGCGACAGCAGCAACAGCAACAGCAACAGCAGCAGCAGCAGCAGTAGCAGCAGCAACAGTAGTAGCACTTTATTTGGACAAAAAAGATGCCTAAGGGAGTTTTCTCTTGAAATTCCAGAAACCAACAAAGTAACGGAAGCATTTTGATCATTTAGGAAGCCTCTTGTAAGAACTGAACCAATCAGCGAAAATATAATTCAGATT
Organism: Dirofilaria repens; assembly: GCA_008729115.1. NCBI lineage: Eukaryota > Metazoa > Nematoda > Chromadorea > Rhabditida > Onchocercidae > Dirofilaria > Dirofilaria repens. The sequence goes on along the minus strand of SNRZ01000003.1, from coordinate 1,529,413 downwards.
CAAATAACAATTAATTGCGCTACATGTTCAAAAATAAGAAGACGAACTTTTTAACTAGACTTTAATTCTGATATTCCGATGATTTTTGTTTAAAAATGATGATAAGATTTAATTGCCGGTTGATTACATTGATACTTGCAAGACCTTTCACTCAAATGAAATGCTAAATAATATCGTTTCTGCAAAAAGAGAAATGCCCATTGGAATAGATTATGACAACTACAACCTGAATTTAATTTGTTAAATAACAAATTAACATAGATTTGGATGTGAAATGAACGAAAATGCTTAAACAAATGACTGTTTCTGATTTTCACTCGGGGCGGTGAGAGTTCAGTAGTCCAGTCAGGACGACTTTTACACCATGTGAGAAATGATCAAATTGGTAACAGTGCCGAAAATACGTGATGCAAATATCAGAAGATCGTAAAAGACTGCCGATAAATCTTCCATAATATAATGTTCCACATATCAGCATATCAAATAATCGACGTCAATCTATCCAACAATTGATTGTCCGAAAAGATAAGTTGTTTGTGTATGTGTATATATTATATTATTAAGCATATTGTGTATGTATGTATTTATTTATTTATGCATGTATGTATGGATGTATGTATGTATGTTATGTCGTATATATAAGAAATACATATATGTGTATGTATATATATTTGTGTACGTGTGTATAGCACCAATTTATTATGCAATTTCATTATGTATTTTCATCATTTGTTATTCAGCAAGATATTCAAATATTGAAGGAAGTTTAAGTGCACTCTATTCCGTACAAAATGCCATCCGAAAGCGACAATATGCGACATATATATCAATGCGTCGCGTTCTCGATCTATCCAACAATTTTAAGTAAATCAATTTATTCATGATTTCTCTGCAAGTGCAGAAGTATGGAATGTTAAAATATTGCAATATAATTGAAGATATTATATACTGATAAAAGGAAAAATCGATCTAATCAAATTTCATGAAATCATCTATTAGATATGCTCATATCTAATATTTATTGAGAGCAAATGAAATTACCATTAGGTATGCCATATCTAATGTTTATTGAGAACAAGTATTGCGGTATACCTAATCAGAATGACACTGGAATCTTTTAAATTTAGAGCTCAGAAAGAGAGATACTCAAAGAGTAATGTCATTACGTAGGATGAGATAATATGATGTACACGCAGCGATCAGAATACAGCAGCTCTATGGAGCAGCTTCATCCAGAATCGAGACTAAATCCTAATATTGCTACAACAGCACTGAAGCAGAAAAACATATCCATAAATCGGTTCAAGCAAACTAAAAGTGAAATTAAAGTCAGCAAAACTGGTCTTTTAATTTATGCAGTTCAATATAGTATAAAGATTGCAATAAATTAGTGAATTTACATTAAACAAAATATGTGCTATATTTTAATTGATTTGGAAATTCATTCATTATTAGAATGTGATTCACTCTTCATCATAAAAATCATAGCAGAGCATACATATTGTATTGAATTATAAGCTGTGGTTGGTGATAATATTTGTGATATTATGCAAACGAAATACGATGTCCTCAAATTGGACAATCATAATGATTGCAGTTGATAACTCTTAACATTGATTTTTAATCAGAAAAAAAATTGATGTATGTATATAATGTTACCTGTACAATGCCCATGCATACACACAGCATCACCTGTAAAATTCATATACAGAAGAAGCAAATGTGTAGGACAATGAGAGAGACACAAAGTGGTTCTGAAATTTATTCAGTATGTAAACGACTGTAAGGAAGCGGAGGGATTGCTTTCCAGGTAGTGTACCTTCTCTGTTTAACATTTTTATGCGTCTTTCTTTTATCTCTGCGTAGAAGGATGCGATTTAAAATAAATCTATTTTTTTTTTAAATAGATTTATTTTAAATTTTTTTTACTTTTTTTTAAAAATTTATTTTAAACAATATTCAGCGAACGTCAAACAACTACAAAATTGAACGTGGTACATGTATCGTATCGACCCGTTGATTTGCTATTGTTTTTTAAGTGTACTTTGAAAGTGAACAATTTTTCGCTTTTGCATTTGGCTAACTTTAAGCCTTAAAAACTTCCTTTTTGATTTTAATTTAAATTTTATAAAATGATAGATGAAACAAGATGTTTCCAGGAATTTCAAATAGTGGATAAATTTCGTGATTCTAAATTGGGAATTTCCAACTTCATCATTTTTTTTTCAACAAGAAGAAAACAAAATGAATCCCAAGAAAAAATGGATATGCTAGAGTATTATCAATAATCCATAGTTTTTAAATTTAAAAAATAAAAATAAAGACGTCAAAATAAAAATATCAAGTTAATCGTTTCAATTTTTATCAGCATAATCACAAAAGTCGCTTGATTTAATGGGGCAGTTATTGTCTTTAAATCAATCTATTCATTCTAACCTGTTATAATTTATAACTTATTGAGAAAAATTTGCCACATTTCTTAAAATCCTTCAGGAAGCAATTTTTCAAGTTAAAATTAAATCTATCTCTTATTCTGATTTATCAGAATTTCAAAGTAAAAACCAAGAGAATTGTATTGTACTATTTCTTAAATCTGTCAATTTACCAATGCTTTTTCATGTTTTGCATATATATTCGTATAGCGATAGATTTATTTCAATTATCTTTATCAGTTTTACTTTCTTTCATAGTTTAACCTGTGATCTCTATGTTGTGAATACAAAAGCAAAATTTTTTAATGCTTTGAATTCTACGCTGCTTACAAATTGCGAAGCGAAATAAAATTGTTTTGTACTTGAAATTTATATTTGATTAAATTACTATTTTATTTGGTTTTGAAATTCAGTCTTTCCTCCCAGATTTTATTATTTTTGTATGTAATCTTTCTTTTTTACATGCTCAGATTTCTTAAAATCTTAAAAATACTATAAATTTGGGATGAAAAAAAAACCATCAAATAATGCAGCATCCTGAGCATTACTTATGTTATCATTATCAGTATCACCACTGTCATTAATATTATTGCATCTTTGAATCTATAACTATAACGATTATTACAAAAAGATTCACACTTTCAATTACTGTCAATTGGAATTACTGAAATTAATAACTGCGTCGAAATTTTTTCTATTTATAGCACCATGCCTCTAGTGATCCAGTTAATAGTGATTCCTGAGTAACAATATGTTATTATTTCTGTTATCACTAGTACTCATTAAGGAAGGAGAAACTCATGATCGGTTCTCCGAAGGATGCAGTTCGCATTGCACGATTAAATTCGATGAGGTTGAAATTTTATCTTAATGTTATTTATATATCTTTAATCGTTATTCAATTATTACTTATAATATCATTTACAATTCGTTACCATCTCTGTTGCTATTTCTTCTTTTTTTTTGTCAAAATTTTTTTTTACAGTTACAAGCATAATTTTAATTTGAAAATAATCCCTTGAATTGAGTTAAGTTACAATATTCGTAGTAAATTCTTGCGTGTTATTTGGCAATCTCTCTTTATTAAGCAAAAGTTTCAAGAACTAAACTATAAAAGAATTAAAATTCAGAAATGTACTCTCAGAGTATAATATTTCTCAAAGATTTCAAACTATCTATAGGGTAATGAAATGACTGTGTAAAATAACACCAAATAATTTCAACGAATTTCAAACAACTTTTTATAGAACTTATCGTGTTGGAACAAAACTGCTCAATTTTTTGACAAAACACTTATGAGTACATTGTTGCGATACACTATCACACAGGTTTATTTGCTTGATTGGCTTGATGAAGGAAATAAATTACACAGATAGTCATCGTCTAGAGTTGAATAGACTATGAAAGGAAGGTAATAACTTGGTCAGTAATCCTGCAAGGTGATTCAGTTTTCTCGATAAGTTTGAATCAATAAATAAAATTTCACATAACGAATCATATAAGTTTTTCTTTTCTTCTTGAAATTCTGTTTCTCTCTTCAATAAATGTATGAAACAGAGAAATAATATTACGTATTTATAAAAGTTCGCTAAAGAACTCGGAAAATATAAAATTTTAAAACAAAAAAGATACGTTCTAATTGATTATTTTCATCTGTTTTCTTATGTATAATTTCCCAGTTTAATAGCTATCATTTCCGGTAAATATTTTAATAGCGACAAAGCAATATTACGGGAAGTTACCGACTTCTGACGAAACAACAAAAGTAAGCTTCAAATTTGGCTTCTCTAACAAAAAATTACTAGAATGTTTGATTTGTTTGCTTTTTGCATAATGATATTATTCCACCCAACATTTCTTCGTTTCATCATTCCATTATCTTTTGCTCTCTCTTCGAAATCATTCCTATATTCTTTATTTTATATTTTCTTTAATTTTCAGCAAAGTATCGATAGAATGATGAGAAATATGAATTATTTTGATAGAAACGCTGGCGTTTTGACAAGAAAAATTATCAATAAAACTATAATAGCTCTTGTTTGTTCCTCTTTTGTAAGTGCAGTATTTTATTGACCGAAATAATAGCAGCTTTGATGATGATAATACTCCTTTAAATTAAACTTGGAATATTGTTAACGTTATTATTGCAATTGAAATCATAGACATTGGCCAAAAGCCAGGAATTGTCTCACAATTTACTTGACCAGAAGATTAGTAAATAAGATGAATTTATAGTAAATCCGCAATCAAACTGTAAAAATTTGCAAAAATGAAATGACATCAACATGAAATTCTTGATGTCTTACTTATAGAATATTTTTTATAAAAATAAAAAAGGGAAATCATAAAAAAGCGGAAAAGAAAGTATATATCTATCTTAGATTTTTAAGTAATTGGAAAGTTGCGGATGAGAAAGATTGACAACTGGCTTCACAAACGTAAAATTTTCATATAATGCAATAAGAATATGTTAGCATGTCATGTCAGCATGTAACTACTGATCGATTGCCTGATACCATTTATTTTATCACATTTATTTTATCACAGTATCATGGTCATAAGATTTTTTCAGAAAACGATCGAGATCGCTAAACAATTGCCACCGCCTTTGTTGACATGTCCACAAGGCTGTGAAAGATCATCAAAATATTGGTTATCATGGAGTTTCATATCATTATTGTTTTCTAGCATTCTGATATTTATCATAATAATCAAAAAACTTGAACAGGATCGCATAGATCAAAATTTTGTCTCAGTTGAAAAAACAATCGAAACTACTAAAGGTAACAAAAAATAAATGTCGTTCACTTAAATCATCCTTTCTATTTTGTTTTTGAATCGAAAAAAGACAAAGCCCAGAGATATTGCAGGAATCATATCACATGGAAATATCCTACAATGTCTAAACTTTTTAATATCCACTTACCAAACCATATCTATTCAAAAAAAGAAAAACAAATAATCTCAAAAATTTCGCTTCAACACTAAGATGGATAGCGAGGCACTGAAATTAGTAAAACCTTGGAAAAAGAGAATGAATTTTGAGACAATCTTACTAGCCTCAGTTATAACACATTTCGACAACAATAGCGGCAAAGAAATTGTGATTCCATTAATATAGCTTCTTAAATTTATTCTATTCTTCACTTCGTATTTACTTTATTTTTTTAATATTTATTAAATTTTTAAATAAATCCAAGTTTAATTTTATCAACTACTTGTCCTATTTGTTATGTCTTTCTTCTTTTCCTCTGTCTTTTACCTTATCTTCTTTTCTCTTCAGTTAACTTGTTTTGTTTTTGCTTTTTTGAATGTTCAAAATCAACTATTTAGTTAATATTTGTTCAGGAATAATTTTTTTGTCCTGCATTTTTTTTTCATTTGTAGAGGATAACTTTTGAATTTCTTCTGACTTTTAATAAATTGCTTAAAAGATTTGATAAGCACAAATAAGATATAACACAGACTAGAACACAGTTGTCATGATTGAAGATTACTCACTCACTGTTCATGCGTTGATAAGCTTTCTGGCCTACAACGCAAAACTTTTCTTAAAAATGCCGAAATACTAAAGTCATGAAGCGTCTACATTAACAAGCACTATGAATGTAAAAGATCAAGAAAAGATCGGGAATTAAATCGTCTCTTCTATTTAGAACATCACTACCAATACAGGAAAAAAGCGGCAGAAGAGAAATCAGTCTTATTTCATCTTTGATGAAAGAGAATGAAATTTTTTGGAAGTATAATCTAAACTAATCGATTCACATTTTTAAAAAATTTTGTTCAAAGAAAATTGACATTCAATACTAATATCTATTTTCGATATGATTAATTGTGATCAAATAATTTTCATAATGAAAATACAGGTATATTTGTATGCAGGACAAAAACATGCCATCATTTGTAAGATCAAATCGAAATGTTGTTAATTTCAGATTTTAGAATGAAAATTTTTTGTTTTCAGTAACTTCAAAAATTAAAAATTTCTTGCTTATTCAAACAAGTTTACTGCATATAATTTTATAAATATCAATATTTTATGTAAATAAAACAATCTTCTAAATTTTTTTCAGTTCATTTTTCGATAAGAAATTTAAATAGTTAAATGAATTGATAAAATGGCTTTTATCAAACAGCTAGATGCCAATATATTCAGAAAATTATTCTTATTTACAAAATTTTGCTGGTCAAATGCTTAACATATTTTATCTTGTAAGTAATATTTGCAGAAAATTGAAATATTTTCTCTATCATGAATTAACATTGACTTTAAAATATTCGCATAAGATTTTAGACATAGATATGGTAATGCATTATCAAACGATATTCATTTGGTATCATTTTTTATCACTTGCTTATACTGCCACCTATTGATTGCAAATCGGTGGAAATTTCAATCGTAGTTCAAGCGAAAGAGGAAGCGATAATATTCATTTTCGTAAATTCTATAGTACGTAATAAATGTAAAGTATGACTGCAATAAAAAAAAAAGAGATAACCAAAAATAATCAGAGTGAATTCAAGCTGTTTATAACTGGTAGCAAATGGAGGAAACTTTGTTGGTTTCAAATAAAAGAACTCTATGATTTTAGGTCATTTGTACTCTTTTGTGAATGAAAGTGTTTATTAATTGCTTACTTATAAATAATTATCTTGCAGTTATTCCATTAATTGTAAAGTAAATCAAAATAAAAAATTATAAATTAGTGAGGATCCTGATAAAAAAAAAAATAAAAACTTTTGTTGCAAGAAGCGTCAGAAAATTTCAATTAGCGATTTTCATGTTACTGGTTTTCCCTTTTTTCATTTTTGAACCATAGCATAATATTATATGGAAGATTTCATTTCGTCATATCAAATCTTGGTTTTCTATTGCTATAGGGTCAGTTGTCAAAGAATTTCATTTAATATATCAACTTGGAAGTAATGCGAAACAAATCTATCCCAGGCAGCTCAAACAATAGTTATTATATGTTAATTTTCATTAAATTATTAAAAAAAATATTACTCATTTTGATTTTGAATCATTTGATTTTTTATATGATTTTATCAATAACAGTGATACCAAAAGAGAGCTGAAAATATAAGTACTAAATGATTTTGCTAACATATCATTCATCTTTGTTCACATAATCTCAGATGTGATCAATTCTGGAATGTAACATTTTATTCCGTACATTACTGAATTAAATTCCCCTCATGATGGAGATTTTAAAAACGAAATGTTTGTACTATTATTTTTCCAGAGCTAAAGCTGGACATAAAAATTGGCCTATTTGTTCCAATTACCACTATTTCACTAACTGTTAAGCACAAATACATTTTTGATCACAATTTAACTAACAAAATTCTAACAAAATAGTTCCGCTAAAAGTTAAAATGTGTCCAATTTATAAAAGTAATGCTACTGCGACTTTTTAAAATATTGTTTAAAATGCTTTTTTATAAAAAAAATCTGCCATTTAATGTTGATTTGTGTTAATAAGAATGACAATAATCAATGAGAATAACAACTTGAGATGATTTTTTAACAAGTAAATTTATAAATTATAATTTTCCTTTTAAACTGTGAAATATTTTCAAAGTGATACTTTTAATTAAACGTGGCTCGAAGAAAGAATTTTAACTATTCCAACAACTTTAATAAATTAGAAGATAGAATCATTCAATACACAGATATGTCGGTATATTTTAAAATTAATTTCGTACTATCATTTGTTTTCAATTATCTTGATTTTGGCTGCTATTAAATTGTGATAGCATGATAGTTCATCATGATTTCTAAATTTCGAGAGTAAGAGAAAATTTATACTTAATTTATGATGAGATATAAAATAAAATGAATGTCACATTTTTGTTACATTGAATATGGCGACAAAACTTGTCCGCTTTATTTGCAAGATAAATGCATTAAATTGCAAATAGTAATTATTAATATTATCGTTTCTTTTCACTGATAATTAATCGCCGTGTTTTTAAACGATTTTAATTATTGTTTGAGATTTTTCCTGATTTGTCATATTCATAAATATAAACAAAACATATTTTTTTCGGTGCCAAATATATGAACCAAGGATTATGAACAAGCGACCTATAAATAATTTTGATTTTATTAATATTTAGGATATATACTGAATCAAAAAAAAAAAAACACACATTTTGCGCAGAATAATAGTTTTAAAGCTTTCAACAAGTCCAAAATTTATTAAAAAATTTTTCATAGGTAGTTTCTTGAAAATTTTTTTCGATATTTTATAAATTGTTTAAAATCTATGCTTAATAAGTCTTTTTAGTTCATTGAAAATAACTTAATCATTCTCCAACTTTTACTCAAAGTATATACAGTTATTCAAATTTAGACCAATACTAACACTAAAGATTTGCTCAGATAGCACATATTATTTTCTTGATACTTCACAGTCTCGAACTAGTGCTTTTAAATTGTAGGACGAATATTGGTCTAGTGAAGCTAGTTTATTGATCCAAATGATTATCTTTCACTACTAACACAAAATTTTATTTTACCTGCATGCAAGTAGATAAGCAGTATCAACATCTGCGAGCAAATATTTGTGATCGATAATAGAATTCTTCGCATCAAAATGTAACCATCGGCATCGCTATTGCTGCAGATGAAACTACAGCAATAGGAAAAAGAGAGCAGAACATATTATTCAACGAATTTTTAGCGTTAAATCAGTGTTAACGGTATCTATAATCATAACATATTGTGCCAGATTTGCGCTGACGGACTTATAAAGTAAATTTAAAAGAGGAGTCCTTATCATTAGGACTGTTGCATAAATCGAATGCTCCAACGATGGGATCGCAATTTTGCCTTATTAGATTACATTTTTAAGAATTTTAGTCTTCGATCTGCTAAAAAATCATCTGTTTAATTAATTAATTAAATTATTTGATGCTTCATCTTTTTAAAGCAAAGTTTAAAATTTCCAGTTATCAATGCTCTTAAGCAAGAATTAACATGAAATATTTATATGTATTCCTGGTCTAAAGTAATTCTACATTCAATCTTTCTCGAATTTAGATCAAGTTTGATTTTGGATTGTTAGAATTAATCAATTTAAATTAACGAAAGCAAAATGAAAAGTTGCTTTAAATTATATATAAATTGAAAATAGTGCATGTATGAAAGTGATTAAGCAGACAATAATAGATGGATAGTTGGAGCAAAATCTTACCGATTACGCAATTGTATAAATGGATCATCGTTGATCTTGAGACGATAACAACTAGCAAATATTTATTGCGAAAACTGGATCAAACGAAAAAATAAGGAGTGAACTGTTACTTCTTCTTATTCACATATTCCAGTTGAAAAATATAATTACAACAATTGATAATGATCAGTAAGTCAAGTCAAAAGAATTTACCTGCTTCTTGTTTACTTGATTTAGCTATTTTTTTTAAATGTTTTTTTTAAATCAGCATTGTTATTTGCTTGATTAATTAAAGATTTTAACTCATTAAGTTGTTTTTTAAAAAATATCATCGATTAAAAATTTTCATTCTTCGTTGTTTCTCAAGTTCAGAATTTTTTATAAATTACGAAATGCAGAGATTTTATGAAAAAATTCTCTTGCTCTTGCTTGCTCACGAAAGGCTACTTTAGTTTATGAATAAAACTTTTCATAAGCAGTGATTTGAGGGTGATTCAGAGAAACAGCTTTATCATTACCATCAATCTTTTCATTTCTCTTTCCTTTTTTCCTTTTCTATATCTTTCCAAAAGGCTTGCGCAATCCAGCAATAGTCCTAATAGATGAAGCAACAAAACAATATAACAAAAATTTTGCGGCTATTCTTCCTTGATTCTTATCTCATTGAGGAAATAAATTTTTCCAAATTTGAAATATTTTTAGAAAAAATATCTCCCTTTATATTTTTATTTTAATGTTGGAAGTTTCAATCAAGATAAATTAAGACGAAATGCGGACAATTATTATGCATCATAATAAGATTATGGTTAGATAATTTTTCCGATGAGGAAGGTCAAAGGAAAAGGAGGAAGAAGATGTATTTGAGAAGATGCAAATTGGATGAAATTTATAGACAATTAAAAATTCAGTTATGATCTTGTGCAAGCCAACTTCTTTCTTTTTCAAAATTTTTTTTGTTTACTTCTACTTATTTACTAAACCGACCTACTTATTTTTTACTACTTATATCAGATTCTTCGTAACGATCTATGAATTCACAAGGCATGCTTATAATCAACAGTTATGAAATCTACAAATAAAATTTCGCTTAAATACAACTATTTCGATTTTAACTCGTGTCAACTTTCAAAATTGAGGATTTACAAATGGAAAAGTAAAGAGGATAGTTGTTTACAAAATCATTTCATAAATTGAAATTTATGAAATGAAAAACTAACTAAAATTTTGTTATGTAAATCTCAAAGAATTTTCGAAACGAATATTTCTTCTAAAGTTCACATTTAAAAGTCTTAACTTCGGTAGAAGTAGATATTTCAAATAATCGAGTGAGAAATGCATTAAAAAAAACTCGATTTTGTAAAGATCGGAGAATGCACACACATTTCCATTTTCAAATAAGAATGAGAACGAGAGACGATTTATTGGTCATCCAGACAACAACCATCATTTTACTTCTTCATTATCATCGTAACTGACTGAAGCTTAGAATAATTTCAATCAATTTTCAAAAATATTCCAAGCATATTAAGAAGAAGATAGAATCCCAAATCAGTACTTTTTAATGCGGCTCTCTACGATAGAAAATGTGAGATAAGCTAAAACAGTTGTTATTAATGGCTCCTCAAAACAATTTTTTGATGATAAGTTAAATCGTTTTGGTGGAGGATGTAGCGAAATCAACTTGATATATCCTCTATCGAAAGTATGCAAATATCTGTAAGTAGCATTCAGAATAAATACAACTGATGTTTTTAATTTACGCACCATGTAGAGTCCATAAGCAGCAGTATTTATGCGATGAAATGTAGCAGTATAAAAAAGTAAGAAATCGTCTTTCATTCAATTAAATATTTATGTAAAAACAATATTCTATATAGACGGAACTTTTATAGCGGAATAACTATTGCTTATTATCGTTAAAGTCAACATGCTCAATCAATAATTTGATACCAAATATATTTTAAATCTCGAGTATTTAACATCAATCTGGTGTGGAACATGTAAAGCTCTTTGGAACTTGACCATGAACACTTAGTAAAAATTCAAAGATATAAATAATATAGAAAAATATTCCTCAAGATAATAAATTTCTTGTATCAAACAAATTTAACTTCAAACAACACAACATACTTTTGTTTCGTTACTTCCTAATTAAGTAGCCTCATCTTCAATCCCAATCATTTTTATAAAAAGTCGTTTTTGTGGAAATGAATCTTACACACGATTAGTAAACAAATCCTTGAAATGATAACTGATTTCGTATGATGAGAGCTAAACCAAAGGAAATGTGGTCGTGGAGCTTATGTTGATACCGTCGATTTGCCAGTTATGCAGTGATTGAACTGAATGCTGGGAACAGGAAAGTTGGATGATAGTCGTGAAGGTTAGTGAAACCTTGGCCTCGATATATATAGAAATGCGTGAAGCTTCGTCTACCTATCCCTCATCTTTTCGAGGTCGAAAGTTTGTCCCCATTCTGACTTCAATCCCAACCCAGCCTACCTTTTTCTCTTCTTATGAAATGAATGACCCCGCTTACAAGGTCAATCAATTAACGACTCAATTAAGATTGCATTGCTTAGAAAGGTCTTCATTCATACCTTTCTATCACATACTTTCACTTTTGAAAAATCTTCACTGATGTCTTCACTGATGTCTTTGTATCGCATATTTCATTCTTAAAAGAACTTCAATATATTTAAATTCTTTTCCGCATTATAGATTTTACCATTTTCTTCCAGCAATATTATACTTTTGTCTAAAGGATTTTCAGTTGTTTTATTAAATTTCACATCCGCAACAATTCATCCTGGTCTGGTGATATGAAACCAGAGCATTGCTATGTATTTACAGCAGAAAACTTTTTCTCATTCAATAACAAATTTTTAGTCGTTGTTATTGAAGGTCATGAGTTTGTTCCGTTTGGGAACGCTCGGAAAGATTGTCATTCGCATTTCGTCGTCATTGTTGTCGCCGTCAGCATCATCAAGCACTATCTACCTTCAGGTAGGAAGCGATGAAGGCCTTGACCCCGCGATATTTGGGACACAGTGACAGTGACAGTTCACTACCACAAGCGAGAGCAACCCATCACTCTTTCCATCTTCTCCCACCCTACGCAATTCTCCGACGAGTTTATTACTATCATTACTACTTCCTCTTCCTTTTCCTTTTCCTTTTCCTTCACCACCCATCCATCTATTCAACTATCACTCATTCATCTACCTATCTATCAATAAAAGCTGATGGCTGAAGCTATGAGTGTTGAAAGTTTTGGTTGAAATGGGTGACAATGTGGTGTCGCGTACCAAACATAGATACGCACCAAGCATTCATATGCCTATGGTTATGCATTTCTCATTTCTTGCAATTTGATCTTCAATAGATGAGAAGAATTCTCGACATGTTAATGATGAGAGTGCTATTGATACTGTTGCCCGGTGAAATCACCAGGCAAATTGTCTAGGGCATTTAACCAGCAGTAGCAGCAACAACGACAGTTCTCTTTTCAAGCACAACTGTCACAACCCTACGACATTTCTATTCTCCAATACGGTTGTCTCTCAGGTACCTTACTACCCATCCCATCCCATCCCATCCAATCCTATCCCATCCCATTCCATCCTATTTCCACCCCCTCCCCTCCCCCACCCTTTTGTTTGCCTTTTAATTGCAAGAATGCATGAATGAGCAGTATAGTAGCTTAACTGAAGAAGTTGCATGTAACAGTAGGTTGAGTTTATACTTCTGTTTCTCTGTGTGTGCGCGTTTCGCTAACTGCATGATATGATGGCATGCATGAAGAACCACCCACTTTTGCAGGATGATGAATCGTTGCTTGTGATGCGATCTGTTGCTACCCGCTGACTCGCCATTCTTCTGGATACCTCAGATTTCATTCACTCAGCTCCGATTCCTCTGATACTTCTGTAAAATGGTTGTCGACCTACTACCATTCCATGCTGTAACTACTTTTACTATTCGATGTGGTTGCTTGCAGCAGTAGCAGTTCACCTGTCATAAAGGTACAAGTGAAATCTGTCTGCTCGACTTTCAGTGTGTGTGTATTTGTCTTTAGTAGCAAGGTCAACGCAACATCAGAAGAGTGACAGCGAAGGCCGGAGCGCCGAACAAATCACGGGCAACGATTGCCATCATGGTTGGCATTGAAACGGCCTTGAAGCTGGACGATCTAAACTGTAAGCCGCAAATCGAGTACGAAAATTGCCCAGTTTGTGGGGATCGAGTGTCCGGGTACCATTACGGATTGCTCACCTGCGAATCATGCAAGGTTCGCATAAAATTTTTCAATTTCTTTAAATCAACTTATGATACTATAGTCACTTCTTGAAACTTGTAATATCAATTTTTATATTATGTAGCATATTCACACATATGCTTACAATAAATAATTTTTAAGCAATAATATTTTTAGACAGATTTAAGTTGCTGTTTAATTTGAAAGACATAAGAAGAGTTTATATATATGGAATAAATAGATTGGTTAGACCATAGTATCTTCCAGTGATAAATATCTTTTATTTTTAATCAATGTCAATTAATTACAAGATATTTTGGTTTATTTTTGATTCACAAGCATACATGTATCATGCTCCTGTTATAAAGATTCCCAATCTCTATTTCTTACATGAGTACCGTAATTTTATTTAAAACCATCACACAGCAGTATGTGCAGAAGCAACAATGCTTGTTTTCAGCCAATCAATCAACAAGCTCTGTTTCTATGCTCATTTGAAATGCTTATCCTCAGAATATGACAGTGTTTCTCTAAAATTTTATTATCTATAAAACAGTTAAAATATCTCATAGTACCTAATATCTCTTCATAATAATTTCAAGTGGAAACAAAATTTGTTATGATATTATTTTCAGAATACCTCATCTCGTGCTTTATAATTATTCAGTAAGACATAATTGCTTCCAAATAAATGATATTTTACCTTCATCATTCATTCTTCATCATTTTAGGTAAAGCTAAGGTACTGATGTCTGAGTTGTTCTTAACGAACGTAAATTATAATGACATTTGTTTGCAAAAACAATCCAAAGATTTTCAATGCCGCCCATCTACTAATTTGTTCAAATGAATTTAAAAATGTTTCAATTCTAGGAATTATTCATTTCTTTGTTCTTCTCCGTAAATTTTGCAGGAAATGGAAATAACAACATTTTTTAACTCATATCTAAAACTTCAATTGCAAATTATAATTCCAAATTTCTATATATTATATCGTTTTTGAAAATAAGGTGTTCCATTTACAGGGCTTCTTTAAGCGAACAGTACAAAACAAAAAGGTTTGTTTTCATTCATTTTTTTTAAGAATTTAACATTAGAATTGAAGAAATTATTCTCGCGAAAAATTATTAAAAAATCACTTTCTTTCTTTGAAGATGTGGAAAATTTTGAAATGAAAAGAATTTTGTTCTACGCTTTATGCTTCTAGATGAAAGTTTTAAAAGTGATCGGAAAATTAGAAATCAGTTATTTACTTAACAGGAGAAGAGCAAATATTACAAAAGATATAATTTTATAAAATCAATTAATTTACCACCCCGATTAAGAAACACTTTTTTTGTACGGAATTAGCTACCTGGATTCCACTTGGTTTATTTTCATGTTCCAAATTTTCAAGCTTAAGTTACTAAAAATTCGAATTAAGTCATATCAGTGTTCGGCGGATCAGAATTGCGCAGTGGATAAATCGTGCCGAAAACGATGTCCACACTGTCGATTCCAAAAATGTATACAACGCGGAATGAAAGTTGAAGGTTAGTAATTCGTGAAATAGAGCACTTTTGAAAAATTTCTTTCATTCCATTTTTTTAATTTAGTTTAAACTTCTCATAGCACATCAATATTGGTAGAAATTGTTTAATAAGGAAATATATCAAATGTTCGCAGAATTTTGCTGACTTCTTCGTTTTCTTTTAATGTTGAGAAATAATAGAAGTTTTAAACTTCTGCTTTATTTTAATTAGCCAACTTTTAAAGATTTTATTTTAATACTTTTGGATCTAGACTATCACAAAAATTTAAGATAAATATAATAGCTATAGATTCAAAATTCTTTTCTTTTTTATTTCTTCTGAATATTTCTCAGGCCCCGTTTTCTTTAATGACATTTTTACGGAATGAATTCAATGATAAAAGCATATCTTCTAAGAATAATTATTATTTTCAATTTTTTTCCATAGAAAGAAGTAATACACATGAAATTGATTTCAGAATATTCATGATGATTTTCTGCAATATGAATAATCTCTGTTTGCTTAATAATGACTAATATATACCGTATCATTTATATCTTATAGATGTGTGCGTATGGCAACTTTTTGTTTACACACTTCAGAATTTAACACATTCCAATTATATTACCGTAATGTGATGGGGAAAACTATTGCGCACATTTATCTTTCTAAATTAGAAAAATTTGGATATTCGCACATTCCAATTCATATATATTTCAAATCATTTTTGAACTATGTAATTGTTTGGAATATAATCAAAGTATTTCATATGCAAACTGAAGTAAACAAACCACCAAACGTACTGTAAAGATGAGATATATAGGGTTAAACTAAATAACTATCGTACGTATATATTTGTGCTAGAGAAAATGCCCTGGACGAGATAGTTGAGAGAGTCGCTTACAATTTCTGATTATTAAATCACTATAAAGCCATTTTTGATTTCTATAACAATCACATATGTCATCGCATACCTCAGCATAATCATTGTATGAAAATACCTAAAATACTCACTTCTAATCTTGCGTCTCTCGAAAACTATTATTTTCAAAAGGAAGAATTTCCCTTGAAGAAATTCATTTTTTCTATCGATAAGCTATTGATGAAATCTTCTTCCAAATCAATCACGCACATATATCATCCCACTCTGCTATCTTCACCTTCATCCAATCTTTATGATCCAGTCATGTCAATGTCATCCCAATCTTGTCATTTACCATCCTGTCGTAAAAATTTCGATTCCACTTGCATCCAGTTTTCGGAAGGCGGCCCTCTAAGATATGAATTAGTTAGTGGCTGCAGCTAGTGTAATCAAAAATTCCATTAATTTGAAATTGGAAAGATTTGAACAGAACTTAGTAGTAAAACAAAGAACGTGAGATGGAGAAATGGAGACAGTTGGCGCGCGCGCCTTTTTTCTGAATCAAGTCAGAATCCTTGTTTCGAAATGAATAGTGAATTTATCTGTTCAAAATACGCTAAGACTGATTTTCAAAAATTTTAGATAACAATTTAGAAAAAACATTTTTTTTATTTTGCGTCTGCCTTTAAAGAAAGTTAGCTTCTAATCCGAAAAGGGAATTATATTCTACTTTACCTTACAAATGAAGGCAACTTGATACACTTCCTGTTTGCTAGGTTCTATTTAAAATGGATGATTGTAAAAAATTTCATCACTTTTATTTAAAAATTCTATCAGAAAATTGAAGATTAATTTCAAGTTTTCGAAATTTACGGTTCATTTCAGAATCTTAATTAATTTCAAAATTTTCAATTTCGAACTTTCGAAATCAGCAACAATTTCTAGAATTTTACTTTAGCGGTTCAATCAATACCAAATCCTTCAGAAGGTTTATGGCTGACAACAACAGCTCGATGGTTGAGGATGGCTGCAGGCAGGTTGGCTGGATAATGATGACCGGTTTTTTGTGCACACACATACATTTCGAAAATGAAATTGTCGTTGTCGACGGTAGGGGGTGTTAGGCGCTAGTTACCTTCTCCCTCGGTATGAAAATGTTTGAATAATATATGGGTACACAAAAAGTGTTTCAAAAAAGCGATCCATGGGATGGATGCTGCTCCCTTACTCACACCACACAATACCCACTTTTTTTTATTCCTAAGCACAGACATCATCATTGATTTTAAAAAGTTTGAAATGGCTTCAACATACTACTGCTCGTTACAGAAGGAGCGATAAAAGTTGAAAAGCAAAAGGGAGAAAAATAAAACAGTTCAGAGATTTTGTAGTGACAATAATTCTTAACATTTCATTTCTGATTTAAACATCTTAAAATTCCAGTCTTATTTATTATTCGTACATATCACTGCGCAGTATTCATGTCTGAAGAAGTATCTAAATATAATGCCAATCTCAAAAAGTTAAAAAGAATTTATAGTCGTCACTTAATCCTAACATTGTAAATCATGCAAGATCTGAAAAATTTTTGTATAGAATGCTCAGATAGTTCATTGGAATAATGACTCAAAATTTGAAAATCATTGTTGAATTCCAAGTGATAAGTTTATATATTTTATGGATGCATATAGTTTGTTATCATTCTCTCTCTTTATAAAATACAGCATTTGATAAAACCTGGGGAAACTTGGACTTTTGAAGTAATCACTTCTATAAATATCATACGCCATGAAGAAGTTTATATGAAATTATTGCATATCGTCATTGGTAATATGAAATAAAAATTGATGTAGTATTCAACATTATTATTATTTCTTTTTTCAGGAATAGGATAAAAGATTTCTTCATATTTCATTATGTCAAAATGTAATAATAACTGTAGAAAAATTGAAAATAATTCATGCATATATTATTTTTGTTTGAATCTTGTGCATCTCAACACATTTATTTTGCATGTGGATTTGTTTTGTGTTTTGTAATATAAGTACTTTTCATATTTTTTTAAGATAGCATATCTTGGACTCTTCATGCCACTGTTTCAGTGCATATATCGTTCTTTGAAATTTCCTAGAAGTAAATTGTTTCACGAATAAAATCTATGAAATCTTGGAAATCCATAAAATAACACTTTCAAAACAAAAGACCGACTTTTGATTTGAATCCAGATCAAATTGAAATTCAATCTCATACTTGAGCCGAGCTTTACAAAAAAACGTAACACAGTTTCCAATAAACAATTCTAATTACTAAATCTAAAATTTCCATTTCTCTCATTCTGAATTACCAGTCTATCATTAATCCACTTAGATCACAACGATTACGTGGCATTTTTGTAATGGAAAGCATAATACAACTTCATTGAAATATAAAAATGATTTTTTGCTAATGACCGTACCTTCCCCCTACTGTCTCCTCATAATTTGCATAATCCATCATTCCATGCATTTATGCCTCCTCTTCATTATTCGGTCAGATTTATTTATTTTTTTTTTTTTTTTGCAATAATATTCAAATTATACTGTAAGATGCTGTGAGAGATGCATTTCATTGTTTCTTTTTTCACTTCAAAGCTCATGAATTTCCTGTATTTTTTTAGCTGGTGGCATTCAAACTATTATTTATAATGGGCCATTTAACCGTATGCAATATCACTTTTTTCCAGAAAAAAATGATTTCTCTGGAAAACAATAATTCGATTTTTTTTTTTGTTATTTTTGTTTTTGCTTTCTTTCCCTTCACAGCAATTGCCAGTTTCGCTGGATTTTTACGTTTTCCTTTGCAGTTGGCGGAAAATAGAAATTATTTCTCTTTTCTCCATACCCAACGTTCCTTATATTCGCTATTTCAGATATATGGGCTTTTTTTCTCTCTTTTCTCTTTTTTTTTGTAGAAATACCTGCTAGAGTTGGTTAACTGATTTCCAGGGAACAGTTAAAGAAACAAGTTTTTTGACTAGTCTTGAAGATTTTAATTATTGATTGGAGGGATAAGAAGAAATAAATAGAAATTCTGCTACTATACTTTTTAGTATATGATTGTTTAATAGCGCATTATTTCACTCCAGTCAATTTATATTAAACTTAAGCTTGGCTAAGCTATATATTTCTATTTATGTATAAAAACAAAGTGATCATCAGCACTATTTGTAGACTAACAGTACAATTAATTCACAATTATTTCTTAAATATATTAACACTTTTATTAGCTGTTCTATCACACTTAAAAAATGGTCATCTTAACAAATCACTTGACTGAGAAATGAAATGTCTCTTTAATTGCTGCTAATTGTTCCGTTTGACCACAGGAAATTCATCGTATGGCAATAAAAGAAAGCTAATACTTTTCCAGCAAAAAAAAGATATGTATAAAAGAAGGAAAAAATTTGGGAGAAAATGGGATAGAAATAGGGCCAGTAAAATGTATACGTTAATTACTGGAGCGAGAAATGAGTGCTAGTATACCTTTGCCCTATGATCCGATCTAAAGGATGAGGGTAATTTATGTGGGAGATGTGATCCATGCTGATGAGTAGTAGGGGAAAGTGCTCACGGGAAAATTCGGATAGAAAAAGAGTTTTATTGAATAAATTAAAGGGATCTGCCTGAATAGCTATTATCATTACTGCTTCACTTGCTACTAGTACCATTATTATGAATGAAAGGGTAAGGAAAGAGTTGTAAAGTTAGTGAAAACAAAGCTTAACTTGCTGTCCTCTCCTTCACCTTTTCCTATATCCAGCGAGCACAATGGATGGTGACCTCAGGATGTCCTTTTCGGCTCTTCGATTTTCATGCGACAAATAACTGCATATGAATGACACTTCTTGACATGTAATTTTTATCTTTGCAAAATACCGATTCCTAGGGTGTTAGTACTAATTGTAATAAATAATAAATGGCATGGAATGCAAATAATGCTTAAAAACATAATACCATATTTGAACTCAAAAGCTGGATAAGGCAAAAGGGGAAGATAAATTGAAGAAAATAAAGTGAAATAATTCCTATCGAATCGATTAATTTTTTTTCTTTTTGGAATTGAAATATCGATGAAAATATATAAAAATATTTATGTTTATAAAAAATCTGAAATCTAAATTATCTCAGAAAACGATTTGCAGCAGTTCGTGAAGATCGTATGCGTGGTGGCCGCAACAAATTTGGATCATATTACAAACGTGATCGCGCGCAACGTATGCAACGAATAGCGCTTCGAACCAATGGGACGCATAATTTTTTTAATCAAAATACCCCCGAGCAACAAGTTTCTAGCAGGTTTGTTTTTTGCATTTTTCATACTTTTTATAACTTCTCTTTGCATGATCTTCACTGCAAAAATACTGGACAGGTTTAGTTACCTCATTATTCTTAACTGAGCAAATACTCCGTTCTAAATTTATGCTTTTTTTTAAGTACATCTACTGGAATAGCAGCATCAGCAACTGCAACCTCAGCTACTGCTGTACATGCCCAGTATTTCGATACAAGTGGAACTCAAAAATTCAAAAATGATTATGATGCATTGCTACAATCGCCAACGCTTTCAAGCAGTACGCAATCTCCAACTAGTAAGCTTCTGAAACTTGCAAATTTCAGAATTTTTCTGAGATGAAGTTTTAACACAAGTGCCAATAATCTACAAATCGATCCAATAAATACATTTTAAAAATGACATATTTATAAGCAATATTTATGATGGACTGAGTGATGCACTTCAGCATACGCTTTC
The DNA here is from genome assembly GCA_008729115.1 of Dirofilaria repens. Taxonomy (NCBI): domain Eukaryota; kingdom Metazoa; phylum Nematoda; class Chromadorea; order Rhabditida; family Onchocercidae; genus Dirofilaria; species Dirofilaria repens. The sequence goes on along the minus strand of SNRZ01000003.1, from coordinate 1,508,378 downwards.
AAGTTATATAAACTATTAGTTTTCTTCTTTATCATATTTCAGTGAAAATCTGTTGAAATTATCAGCACCGTAAAATAATCCAAAACGACACATCCTTACGGCATTTTTTAATATTTATAACCATTAGAAATAATATTTTAACCTTTTTATCCATTGCTTTGTTTTTCTAAATTTATCTGTCTAGATTTATCTATGCTGAATATTTACAGATTATGTGATGCCGCGACCGAGTGCATATTTACCAAATTGTGATAACTTGGCTGCTTTGCTTGGTTCATCCATCGATGATCCATTATTACGTAGTTCATCGTTTCCCGTCTATTCATGTGTGAAACCGGAGCCCTTCGATGGCTATACCGAAGCCAGTGAGTGTTTCACTCGAAATTCTCTAATTTAAAATAAATATGATTTATACGACCCTGATTTGGAAAAGATCTTAGCTTCGAAGATTTGACTTTCAAAGTAAAGCTTTTACTGCTGAATCACTACAATATTTTGAAATTTCGCTACGAATGATGACTTAACTTTTTCTTTTTAATTTTTTGCAAATGTATTTGCATTTGATCTCACGTTAAAAAGTTCAAATTTTAGGTTTTTCGCAACCTTCGCTTCCTGCTGATTACTCACCATTTTGTCCACCAACTTCATCTTACACGGCAATGTCGGCAATGACACCGTTAGCAGTAGCTGCAACTCCGACAGCTGGTACCGCAACAGATCGTTCCTCACCACTTCTTCCTATCTGTCCGCTACCTACCGAAAAAACTATCGATAGTGTCTTTTATGCCCCAAAACAAACGGCCCTTTTGTGCAGCTGTACAGAATCTTTGCTGGATCCAAATCTACTATTACATTTATTAAGTAAAGGTGACAAAACTCGAGATGCATTCCAGTTTTGCAAATCGGTTATCGAAGAAAGTCTCAATTCAATTGTGACTTGGGCTAAAAATGCACCATATTTTGAACAATTACCGGTAAGTTCAACCAAATTACGGAAAAAAAAATTAGGAATACTAATTTGCAAGAAAATTGAAATCGTTTCAAAACAAGTTTGCGACGATCAATTGTTTTATGCAATGATATCTTCACTGATTATCATATAGGTTTTTATAATAAACTCAATTATAGTTAAATAATTACTATTCCATGAAAGCATTGAAACTAAACTTTAATATCGAATAATTTCTTGATTCTAATATAATTAATTATAATATTAAGATTTCTATGATTTCTATCATACCAGTTTTACCACTTTCTGATATTATTCAATTTAATTACTTAACTATCGGTATCATGATTGAAAGCTAAAATTGATACATTAGAAAAGGATGAAAAGCGAATCTTCCAACAATATCCTCATTGTGTTATATGCGAAGAAACGTATATTGAGAATTTAAATCGAAAAACAAAGATAGAATTATTCACAAAATTTCCTGCAAATATTTAAGCATTTTTGCTACAGTTCTACCGTAATCCTTGAAAAGAAAAACTATTATAAAAGCCTTTTTTTGAAAAATCATTCATGAAAAACATTCATAAAGCTTTTTTTGAAAAATCATTCACTAGTAAGACTTTATTAACACGTTCGAAAATTTCTGCATCCTAGACTTTCTGGAGTTTTCCAAATGTTTCGAAACATTCCTGAGCAACATTTCGAAAATATATTAGTTTTAAAAATCCATTCCGACAAAAAGAATACGAATTTTAACGCTCATAGTATTTGCCTATAAGAAAATTAAAAAATGTATTCAAACAATTAAAATAAATTGTTTAAATACATTTTCTAATTGTTTTTGTTTCATAGCAACCTAGCAAACATTATTCGTTTTCAAATGAATTGATTTTCAGGTCGATGATCAAATAGCATTAATTTATACATCTTGGGCACCAATTCATGTTCTTGATTTCACATTTCATATTCTCCACAATCATTTGCCAATTTCTATACAATTTGGCAATAATCCGTTAGTATTTATTTATTTACAAATTTAGCATTATATTTACATAAATATATTGGAACACTTATTTGATGATTTTACCTGATAGGTTTTGAAAAAGTTCTGCTGAGACTTTTAGAATTGGAAGATTACAATTTATTTCTAAAGCTGAAATGAAATATGTGATCAAAATAGAATTTGATTAATTTTGTAGCAAATTTTTATAGATTACCTGTATCAACCATTTGCTTAATGGGTTTTGATACATTGGCACCAAAATTCAATGATTTATGCAATAAATTACAGTCGCTGAACTTCGATCGTTGTGATTATGCGGCATTTAAGGTGCTAACGCTCTTCGGAGATCGAGGTTTGCCCTTAAAATTTTATCAGCAGTAAAACAATCCAATTCGATTTTTCATTAAAGATCAAAGAGGGGCATTACTGTATAAGACTGAATAGATTACAGAGGACAACTCTTCTGTTACCGCTTAATAATGTTCGAATTTTAAATAGACTTCTAGAGGCTGAGTTACCTTAGCTAATGTCAAATAAACTAGCAGTAGTTATATATCTCGGCCTAAGCCCTTTATTCCAGATAATGAATAATTCAATTTGATAGCCATCAAACCACCGAGATTGCTCATATAAATGAATAGAATTATTGGCATCTTTTCTGTCCTGCTCACCGGCATGCAGCAAGTTTTACAGCTTTTCTGTATGTATATATGTGTTGTGTTTGCATATTATGCATACACCCTCATTATATTGCAATTGCGAATTAGATATAGATTTATGCAAATTTCAGGTGAACGAAGTGCGGTAAACAATTCTGCTTTGACAGCTCAAATTCACTTATCGATTCTCACATCATGGGCAGCATATCGTTCCGTTCCCATTGCTAACGATCATCCACTATACGTTGTTTACGAGGAACTAAAGTAAGTGCCGATTGATTCGTTGAAAATATCTAGAAGAAATAACAAAAGGAATAGAATCTTCCTGTCATCTATGATTGTTGTTTTGAAATTAGTGAAGATTTTTCTAAATGGAATTCATTCATTACAAATATGACATCTCTTTTTTTACTCACTTTGAATGAAATAATATAGCAATCACTAACTACCCTGGAAACTCTTGCTGAAATATACAGTGGTTGAGGAGCAGATTTTCTAACAGATTTTTTTTACTCCATCACCTCTTGCTTACAAAGGTTGTGAAGGAGGATTAATTCTGCATTCTTGAAAATAAACTACTCATTACTGTATTTGAAGGAAACAATATGTAGCGTGAAAGTACTTGCATTTTTACGATATTCGAGCACTATTCCACTTGAGCATGCTGAGTTGTGTCGCCCTTTGACCTTTCTAATTAGTAACGCGGTGCCGATTATTTTTGACACATGGCAATTATCCTCTTCTCAGTTTCTAAGTGAGTCCCAGGATATTGTGGAAGTGATTGGAAAACTCGAGAACTCTATATCGCAATGTTTCTTTCACACATATATTACTATTAAAGGGGACGAGAAAAGGAAAGATAAAGGAAGAGAATAGTCATCTGCACATATTATTATTATAACCATTGATTCGATAAGAAATTCTTGGACCCTGATCATGTCTTTAATTACTAAAAAATGCTTAAGCTAGCATCATCACTACTCTTTGAATTTTTTCTGAAATGCTGCAGCATGCAGAAAAACTATTTTTTTTTCAACAACTTTTAAATATTGAATATTTCCTGAAATATGCTGAATATTAATATTTCTGCAATGATAATGAGCCTTATTAATAAGTAATATTTCTCTCATGTGTTTCATTTCGAATTAGAATGAGATTGAAAATGCATAACTTTTCTCGCAATGAATTTATTCCGAATCCAGATTCCCCAAGAATTTCAGGCTCCTTGCGCGTCAGGCTGCTCACTTGCTCAGTAAATATTCGACAGTAGGAATGGAAGAAAATTTGCTGAAAGAAATGCTGACACGTAAAGAACATCATTTAGTATCACAACAACCGCCATCTTCAATACCACCATCACAACAACAATATGCATAAAAAAACTGAATTAAATGTGCGCACTTGGTTCATTTTATCTTTCCGCACTTGTTTCCTCCAAATTATCATTTTATTATATTGAAATAATTTCGTTTCCGTATTTTATTTTGAATTTGATGAGAAACTATGTTTTCAAAAATTTAGATACTATTGTAATTTCTTCTGTTATTGTCTCTCTTCCTCGTCATTCCATTCAGTTTATCTGAAAGCTCTTATCGCGTCTTCACCCTCCTGACAAAATGCGTTTAACTGATCTCGTCAGGTAACTCGGGTGCGGCACTTCCGCAGTAAATCAGCAGGGAGCCGCTATAGATACGGTCAACGGAAATCCACAAAATTTAAAAGAAGCAGCAATTTAATTAACTCATTCCAGATTATCTTTTACTCAATTTTGTTTCAGTTAAAGTTTTTCTTAGTCAATTATATTCAATTGACTTCTATTTCAAATCAATTTAAGTAAAGATTTTGTCCATTAAAATTCATTCAGGCGATCAGCAATTCATTTCATCATTTCTATTAAATTCATTTGCTTTTCGAATATCTCATTCAATATTATACATTTCATTGAATTTTATATTATTCTTGTTTTTACTGTTTGTTTCTAATGTCAATATTATTTAATATCAGAGCCTAGATCCGTACAAATTTTATCTATCTTCAAAAAAATGAAAGCAGTTCTTAAAATCTGATTTGAGGGAAACAAATACTGATATCTGCTTTTTAGAAATTTCGGGGAAGAATTAAAATGAAAATAAAAAAGTGAAATAACTTATCCATTATCAGCCTACAAAATATGTGTATTGAAACAGTTAGGGATCTTTTTTATCTCTTCTGTCTTTTCATCTCTAATCGTGTCTTTGAATAGCATAATTTGTAATATACCTTCATCGCCTCATTCATGCACTACCGTACTATTTTTTCCATACTGCATACATTCCAATACAGCCACTTCCTTTATTATTATTATTGTTGTTAATCATTTTTTTAAGACAAATCTGCTCTTATCTTCAGCAACTTCTGCTTATCAACAGCGAAAATATTTTTCTGCTTACTTCAGCTTTAGTGATCACTCAAGGAAAACAAAAATTGGATCCATATCAGATGAGACTTAGCGAGAGTTGAATTTCCGAATTATTATCTATAAATATATGTAATTTTCATATTTAAACTATCGTTATTTTTATTGTTATTTTAGTATAATTAATTTCATTACTGGTACTTTGCTGCTATTATTATTTACAGCTATGCCTTTTTAATTTCTTGCCTTTTAGTAATATATTGGAAAAAACCACCACTGATGTTTTTATGATACATAAAGTGAAATTTTACGAAAATTTTATTTTTATCGGTATTCGAATAATTTTCTCGAGAAATCAATATATTAAGATATCTAATTGCATCAATATAAACGAGAAGCTCATTTGATGATGCAAAAAAAAGTTAAAACTCAAATTTTTTTTTAAATTTAAGTGAAATGTCTTCTAAAATAAGCCATTAATTCAGTTAGAAACATTTTTTATTGAGGTCCATTAAATTATGAAACCAGTTTTATCTAATGTTACTTAGCTTTCCGCAGAATTTTTTGTTTATTTTACCTCAATTTTTTTTTTGGAATAAACATGTCAAGAATATCGCTATCTAGAAATTAATAATTTACTGCATAAATTGTTTATGATATCATCCACTTCCAAGTTCTCAACTTTGCAAATATCTTTTGAATAATTTTTCATCAGTCAGAGATGAGCAGTTAATTTTCGATCATATTATCTATAAATACATCATAACACATCTAATGAAATATTAAAAAAAAAACAATTTCATAATCCTGTGTAATGTTTGCTATAAGTAAATAAAACATTTCTATAATCTACAATCAGTCATTGCAAATCAATGCACATTAATTAAGCAAGTAGACATATACCTATACTTTATTTGCCGAATAATGACCAAACTCAATGAACGTACTTCTCAAATGATTTATGCTTTTGGTTTTTTCTTCAGTCTTATTCAACCAATAAAAATAACAATCATAGCTCATAAGCTTATTTGATTAAATTAATCATAAGATTTGAAAGAATCGCAGATTAAAAATTATGCATATGCCTTCATATATAATCCGTTAATGATGATATTCAAAAAAGACTGCAAAAAAAAAGATCTAGTTGAAATATAATAATTATGAGGTAATCAGTTATTCTTGTGATTGACGAAATCTGCTTCCAATGATAAATAATTTTCAGAAAATTAAATACAACAGATAACATTCTGCAGTAAGACCCTTGCAAATTAATGGATGATTCGTAAGTAAACACCATTTTATGATTATTTCCGATAAAATGGGTTTGTTTTCACTTGTTTCTTGAAAGAAATTATCAGAAAATCGATTCATCTTAGACACATAAGATTCAATTATGTGAAGGTTAATTTCGAAAAAGATTTTACCTTTCTCCAGCTTTCTTTTTGTTCTTTATGTGACATTAGATAGTTATTAATAAAATTTTTTATTTTAAATGTAATAACTTCTCAAATGTGAAAAAACTTGGCTTCATTTATTTGTCAAAAGATTTCTTGCTCAATTTCTTATTTATTAAAAATTCCAATTATAAAAAGATTGAAGATCAATGTTTGACCATAAGTAATTTTACGCATTAGTTGGAAACGCAAATCGAATTAATTTTAGTTCTTAATGGAGTAAGTCATTGCAGAGCAAAAAGAAACTACAGTAAGTAGTAAAAAAGAACAAAATAAAGAAATCAATACAATTTTTTTGAATACTTTGCAACTCGTTTTAGAGAATTGAAACTTTACAATGAGCAGATAGTATAATCATTTAGCATCGCCGTTTTAGAGCAAATTATAAATAAATTTTGCCAATTGTTTAATAAATTGTTTCTTCTTATTGAGATTATATTGTTAATGGAAGATATTTGAGTCATTAAAAGACAGCAAAAAACAATTAAGCTATTTAGATTGTAGGGATAAAACAAGTTATGAAGTTTTCATAGCATTCCAGTTGTTGGATTGGAATTGAAATATACAAGACAAAAGCTGTTTGCAAAAGTATCGAATTTTATTCTATTAACCTATGCCTTATCATATCATTTCTATTAATTAAAAATGATATGATATGTATTCGAATAATATCTTCAAGTACTGTTAATCTATTTTTGGTGGACTTGAGGTACAATTTTGATATTTTAAATAGCATGATCTTCGGGCTTCTATTCTGTTGTTTAATTAAGTGTCTTTAATAATTTAAACTGAGAAATGTTGTTAAAAATCGTCAACTTTTTCTTGACTTTGATTTCACAATAATTTTATGAAGATTGTAGTGATAAATTTATAAATGTTCTGTTCAGCATCATTAGAATCCCGGTTTTCTATGCCTCAAAAATTGTCGTATTAGGCAAATATTTGTTTGGTAGAAAACGTGGATTACGATATTGCTATTGCTAGTAAAAAATTTAGGCCAATAAATAATTGTTTGTGATTTTTGCATCGATATCTGCAAAAAATGTCAAAATGCTCTTAATCGCAAAAAAATAGTCAAGTTTTTCAATTAACAAAAAAAGTAAAGAGCGACTAGATTTCTCCTATATTTTACAAGGCGCTCTATTTGTAATTAAATTGTCTACGTCTTTTAACACATTTCTTCTTGAATTTTAAAAATTTCCTTTTGAACTTTCTACTGACCCTCAGAAATTTCTGCTTCGAATTTTACCCCTTGCACTATAATGTTGAATTTCTTACAACTTTTTATTTGGAAACATAAGCTTTTATTGGAATTTATATTACAGTTATTTGTTAATTTGCCAATACAACTTTCATTATAACATAAAAAATATTCCCTTTAAATGACAAAAGTAGTATAAAAGTAATTCTGTATCAAGAAAAATATCTGCTGTGAAAAATTTTTTATAAGTGTTTATTTAATGATGGAATAATATATTTTATTCCAGCTCCAGCTTTAGCTGAAACCAATACATTAAAAGCAATTTGAATTGCAAAATTATAAGTATGAACGCGGTTTATTTGGAAGATATATAAATCAAGAAGTAATCCAAATGCAATTGCTAAAATTCGTAATAGTATGAATCTCAAAATTTGATTGTAATAAACTTATTAAGTAAAACATAAATATCAAGTGCCAATAATATCATACCAAAAGGCTCTCGAAAACTTGATTTTCAATCTTTTAAGTTTCTCATTATGATCTGTTGCAAATTTCTAAAAGATTTATTTATTAGCAATATTTTATTTAGTTGAGAAAAACAAAAGTTTGCTTGCTAATAACTAAAAAGACATCGTATTTCATGAGGGAGAAATTATGACACTTTTGAGCAATTTTTTCAAACTTAACTGGCTAGTAATAATTCTGCAACTTCGAATCTTCTTTGCTCTCTCCGTTTTTGTGTTGAAAAATACAATTATTTAATTATTGAGAATTTTATATAAAAACTGTGATTAATGAATAAATTAAAATAAGGCTGCAAAAGAAAAAGCGATACGATTGATCTGCGGTAAATTCTTCATGAGATGACTAATTTCATTTCCGACATTACATCCAAAAAGTGACCTGGTGTATCGTATGGAAGAAATGGCAAAAACTTTACTAAGTCAATAAAGAAAATTTTTGACTTTTTTTTAAGACAAAAACTTTTTTGTCTTAGGAAAATGAATAAATCACACTAAAAAAAAGCGCATTTAGTTAATGTGCCGACGAGAGTACAAATATTGGAATCATCTAAATTCCTACTGAGTCTTCTTGGTTGCTTGCGTACTGAATCTTTTGGTTCCTTCAATGAAATTTAATGTTTTGTGATGAAAAAGAATATTTAAATATACGATAATGGCTTTTATGAATTTGAAATCATAAGTAAAGATAAATCAAAGCGATTGGCGATGATAACGCTCAAGAAAAAAAGTGGTTTCTGAAAATGTTAGCTATTTATGCTAATACCAAGGATTCTTTATATTCCCAATCCCGGATTTAGTCACAATAGAACCATCTAACTATCTTTTTGATTGGTTCTTTTCGTTTTTCAAGCTCATAACAATGCATTTGCAAGTATATTGTGAAATTCTGACCCAAATAATATTTTCATAATAAAATTTTGTTTAATTTGAATGCCAATTAGCTAAAATAACAGTTAAAACAATGCTTCAAAAATGCACTGCAATAAGAGTAAATTTAACTTGACTTTATTTAATTTATTACAGTTGCTGAACAGCAGTGGGTATCATAATTCCTATTATTTCAATAATGTTACTCTAAGGGCAAAAATAGATTAGAACAATAGAAAGAAAATATTCATGGATTAAATATGCACATACAAAACTGTGAAGACTTCTTCTCAGGCGAGAAACGAGCTCCAATTTGTCACAAAATAAACAGACATCTTGAAAAGTGGTGCTTCTAAAAATGTTGGTATTAATCAAAAGCGAAAATTCTATTGTCCGATCGAAATACAGGCTTTAAAGGAACTTCTTAAAGAGCTTCATATGTTTTTTTCTTTTCTATTAATTCGGAAAATTGAATTTTCTCTTTACAATAATCTAAACCGCTCAGAACTCTTCATACAAATAAAATATAACTAACAGTAGCTACTTCTAGGGTACTAGTTATTATGAGGATTATATCAGATGCAAATTTATTTAGATTGTTTTTCTACTTATGTTCAAAGACAAAATATAGGATATCGAAAGCGAACTTTGGAAATGCGGAAGGAATAGACTAGATATGATAGAATATAATGCCTGTATTTGAATTTTGTCGAATATCAAAATATACATTTTTTTAATTTTCTTTTAAATTGCATTTTTTACCTATCAATATATATTCATGTAACTTTTCAACTGAAAATAAATTAATGAGAGAATAATTCCTCATTCGTAGATGCTTAGAGAAAAATGGAAGATCAAAGTATCGATCAAGTTGGCGTTCTTAAATTGTAATAAACAGTGGTACTTTTATTTTTTTGATCGCTTGACATATCGTCTTCTTGCAGCTTAATTATTTTAGAATTCTTTTCCAATTAAAAATTTAAAAAAATCCGAAAAATGAATTCTCGGAAAAAAATAAAGACGAGAAGTAAGACTTAAAATTTGAAAAAAAACTCCAAGAAATTGAAGTATGAGTTAAATGAAATGAATACAGCGCATTTTATAATATCATAGAACTCAAATGAAGAAATATATACTCAAAAAAAGGAAGTCTTATTCATATTCGAGAATATTTGTTAAAATTAATGAAAAGACGCGTTATTCTGAAACATCAAAAAAATTAATTAAAATTATTTTATTTTCAAAGCACATTTCTTTCTGTTTACTGATTTTCAGATAATATTAGAAGTGCATTTGTTATATTTCTTGAGCACTGCTTGATACGAAATCTTATTTAGAAAATATCAACAAAGGAAAATTAGCTTCAAGTTTAAAAAATTAGGGTTCATTTTAAAACATTGTTATTTTAAAATGAATCCTAATTTTTTTCATATGGATTCAAAAAATAAAGTTTTTGGAAGTAGAAGACAATGTGTCATCTTTCACTCACTTTGTTTTCGGATAATATTTTCTTACTCTTAGAGTTAGATTATTTCATTTTCTCAAATGTCAAACTGCTCTTTTTATTTCTTTTATAAAAAAAAGGATTAGTTCAAATATGAGAAACTTGCGTATGAGAAAATGAATAAGTCAATAAGCTTCAAAGGAATCCTTTCGATAAGAAGTAGAAAGAAGAGAACAAGCCTGTCATTTAATTTTAAAATTGAGATTATTATCGTTTACAAATTTACAAAAATCAGATATGATATGAAAGCTAAGTTTTCTGACCACTTGATGAATGTTAAATCTTCTTATATCTTCTAAATGCACCAAACAACGATTATCATTAATTGTTGCTTAAAAATTTGTCATTGGATTTCTATCACTCTTTAGAAAGAGAAAAAATGAAATTCGACGATAATTCATCGTAAAATCTGAGAGAAAAGTCTATCAAAGGATTAAAATTGGATTGAAAGTATATGACATTCGTGGATGAATAGTGATGTTGAATCTCAATTTTGCTTTAATATAGGATTAGAATTTAATGACATCAAGTAGGACTGATGAGAAAAAACTATAACTTTTCGTTAAATACAAGTTTTTACTACTATCTTGGGAAAAAAATTTAAGTTAAAAGGGAGGAATATGTATAAGACAACATGTAATATTATAATTTTTATTTTGATGTGATGTTATCAATGCTTTTGATTCACTGTGGCATTCGAAGCGTTTCAAATCTGTAACGATTAATCTGTATGTTTCCAGCTTTGATTCATTATTTCTGTTTCAAAATGTTCATAATGTTATGAAACTGATAAAAATATATTGCAAACTACTGTTCCATACTACATTTACATTCTATCATCGATTTTTCCATTATAAATAAATTAAATAATGTGTTACATATTAAATTTGACTGATTTATTTATCTTTTGTGATAAGAAAAAATTTTCTCTTTCTTTACCATAAACAATATTTCACAAAAAATGCATAAATTTTCTTTTGTTACAGTGATTTTTCAAGTATATCATATATTTAAGAAATAAAATCTAAATATTTAAAAATAAGATTTGAATTAACAATAGTTGAATGAGTACAGATATCTACTGCATGTTTTTAGCATCCCAGAAGAAATTTTATGATTTTCGTTTTTTGCATTTCTGTTATAAATACACACTCTACGATTTTAATAATTATTAAAAAAATGGAAAGAAATTAGTATGAATAGTTAGAAATATTTTTGCAAATTTTATATGTGAAGAATGGATAATTAAATCTCGAAAGATGTTATTTTGATATTCCTGAATTCTAGAGTAAACGACTTGTTGTTTTCCCAGCTATTTTTTGATTATTCGTTTTTTGATAGTTAATGATTTTATGTTTTCATTCCTTCAACAAATTTACGCAGATCCGTGAATGCAGCATTTTAGATTAAAGTGAAAAAAAAATGAAATCCTTTTAGAATGACAAAAGTCCATCATATTTAATTATACAACGAAAAAATTACTAATTAGTTAGGAAAACTCAAATCCATAAAGTTTTATTCTTTTTTCAAATTAATAGCGCGTTGTTATCGTACTTGGATTTATATGTTTCAGCTGTAATTAAAATAAATAAAATTATCCATGCACATAAAATAATATAGCACACCTGACAGGACAAGAATTAATGAGTCAATTAGTTTCAAATTATTCGTGGTCCTCTATGTAATAAAACTTGTGTTATAGTAAGAATTATTGGATATTTTTTTCCAGATCAAAATTTTATGTAATTTTTTAAACTGATTCTATAGTCGAGAAAAGAAAAGAAGCCGAGTGATCATTATTAAGTTATAATGATCTTGAAATATTTAAAATTCATACCTCAGTCGTTGAATGGAAATGATAAATCCAGAATCCTAAACGGTCATATGATAAAAGCAGTTTTATGAGTTTATTAATTCGCAAAGAAATGTTTTGTAATTGAAAAAGTGAGATCAAATTTCGACTGCCCTACTTTAGAATGTCTTGGATATTACATACGAAGAATGATTATCAGATACGATGGTGATGAATCTAAATGTCCAGCACAATAGTAGTATCGGTCATTGATCTCCGACTTAGAACTCTTACAAAACATGTCAAAGACCAAAGAAAAATATCAGAGCTTGCCAGTGCATAACAGAGGTTTGAGTGAAAGTAATAAAAAAGAGCATTTATTCGTCGATCAGAGAAGTTTGGCATTATAAAATACTGCATAATAACATTTTAATGGATTTTATGAATCCATTAAATGAGTAATAATAACCATAAAAATTTTATTTAGTTTTTACTAATGCTGAGAGAGTAATTAAATCGAAGAAATTGTTTGTGCTGCTAAATACTATGACAGAATTATTATATCCAACATTCATTTCATTTTATCACACTTGAAGTTATTTCTTTGCTGGATTAATAACGTTGAAGCAGTCATTATGGATAAGCCATTTCCCATTCACTTTTTTCCAAATTTGCAAGTAAGCACCAGATTCTGGACCACGTGTACCATTTAGATGATAACTGCCACGTTCAAATGCCCAATCACCAGCACCATTTACTTCTTCTGTTATTATCTGAGCATATTACGAAATAAACGGACATTAGAAAAACATAAGATTTCAAAAAGTTATTTCAAAATCTTATACTTTAGAACCTGATCAAGTATTATCGTATTTTGTTTTGGAGATAGATACTAAATTATTTTTTCTTTAGCGTGTATAATTCAAAATAATTCCGAATTTCATATAAAGTAAAAAGAATAGGGAACAGGTGATATTGACTGACTTCAAGTTGGAAAACTCATGAAGTTGTTCGAAGCATAAATTTAAAAAATAAATAACCTGACAACTTTTAACACCTTCCGACATATCCTGCTTGTAGTACAGCTCAATTCCTGCAACACGACATTGTTTAACTAAACTTAATCTCATATTTCTCAAAGACTCTTTAGTACTGGACAAAAGTACCTGCTCGTCCCTTAAATAGATCAGTGCCATTGAAACTAGCAAATCTATCGATTCTAAAAAATATTTAAAGACACCTTCCAGCAATAAGTTCTAATCAGTCTTATTTCGAATCTTTTTGTGAAAGATGCAAAAATAAGGACTCTACTTGCAGAATTAAATTATTGATCAATAATTTATTTTATTACTTACCTTATTGAACCGATCAGTTTTTTTATTTTGCTTTTACTTGCAGAATTTTCCAAATTTCTGGGATATTTCCACTTTCGGTATATGAGTTAAACTCTTTATTACTGGACAAAAAAAAGTACCTGCTCGTCCCTTAACTGGATCAAATGCCATTGGGCATGAAATAACCTTCCGGATCATACAATGCGGCAGCACCAGCTGCATCGCCTGAATTGAATGCCTTCATAAATTCCGCTTGACGTGACTTGATTTCTTGGAATAGGGCTGAAATTTGACAACTCTCTTTGAATTAATCTGGTGATTTAAAAATAATAAAATTTTCCATTATGATTATTATAATGCTGGTTTATTCGAACACTAGTTATGAGTTCGAGTCCTGTCTGCATGATACTTGCTGTCATCAAAAGATTCTAATTTCATTCTTTCAAAAAAAAAGTTTATGATTCTAATCCCTTAACTATTCTCTAATAGTTCGATCAAGTTTGATCATTAATTTTGACCATTAATTTGATTGGTGATGTTGAAAAGCGCAGAAGTAATAAAGAAATATTGTATTATGAGATAGTAGAAACTTGGTAGGAGTTGATTTATTTTCACTGGTCGGTGATTAATTTAATTTCTCATTTTAAATATACATTGATTTAGTATTGTAATTCATTAACTAGAATTTAATTCAAAGAGTGGTCAGAGCATCAAGTGAAAATTTTGATAAAAAGAATTCTGCTCACTAAACTTGTTAGAATCTTTAGTTTTATTTAAAATAATATGTACTTAATGGATATTTGTTTTAGATTCAATGCTTCGGATTTTATTTCAACCTGGTAGTCAAAAAAGTGAAAAAATATGTGATAATCATAGAAACAAATAGAAAATTCAGTTACCCGGATTCAGGTTATTGAGAATGATAGAACTGAGCGGTATATCACGAAAGAAATTCATTATACTAAAATAATAGTACGAAAACTAATCAAAATTATATTATCACATACCACTCATATCGATATGTTGATGGTAATAGGAATGCTTCAGGAAATCTCCAGAAGAGAGTAAAATGGATAACAACTTAGAAAACAAATAGAGGTTTTATTTGAAGTGGTTTGCTTTTGACAGCTTTTTTCATTTCTTTACCTACTTATATGGAACAAGAAATTGATCAGGCAGTATAAAATTGAGCTTTGCGGTGCAGAAAATAGGGCTGGAGTTAACCGCAACAATAGGTATAACTGCTTCATTCTTCGAAACCTGTAATAGCTTAGCTTATCTAGAAAGAAAAGACTGGTTTATTTATGAGGCAAATACAAAGAAAAATAATATACTACTTCCTGTCACATATAGAAAATTGTTCATGTGTTTACATTCATGTGTCTGCTTAAAGACTCATTATCGCAAAATTCGAGTCTAGGCTTTATCAGCAACTAATATATCATTTTCGATATATCACTTTGCAATGCCTCATTCTCTTTTCCTGCCATATTTCCATATAAAGAAGCACCATTTATTTTTAATAAATCTCTTTGCTTCCTTTCATTTAACAGCATTCAGAAACACATGTAGTTGTACTTCACTTAAAAGAGAGAAACTTAATGCACATAATATTTGGGATTCCCATTCAAATAACTCATCTCCAGGTAAGCTATAAAGATAACTATCAAGAAAGAAAAATTCCTTCATCCACTCTGAATCTAAGAACTGATTGAGTCTCGTGGAATTTCTAACAAATACATTAACTTTTTATGAATATCGTTTACTGATTATAAACATTCCATATGATAGAAACAGAAATATTTCGATTCAAAGATGCGGAAAAAGTGCTAAATTCTTAATATTTCGATCTGTACATGGCAAATTGTGAATATGCAAATTCCATTAAATAAAATGAAAAGGATAAACTGCTTGTAGTTGACTAGATAACAAAAAATCGAAAGATTTGAAAAAAGTAGCAATTACTGATTCGTATTCAAAAAATAAAAAAAAAGAAATTATTAACTTATCTTTATCTTATCAATGTTTTGTTTATACGATAACGAAAATAAATTAAATGTGCTGAATAAACATTGATATGGCATAGCGACTAACAAACAATATACCAAATTTCATTATGAACAGAGTTATGTGATTGAGAAAATCATAGATATAATGCTCCACAGATTTTAAAAAGAAATTGTTAAAACGAAAGGTCAAAAAGATTCGCTTTCTTTATGCAATATTATGAAATATATTCCTGAGTAAAACAATTTAACAAACTCCCAATTAATATGCATTAGATACTAATTACATTCTCTTATTTTTACTTCTGGTCCATTGTGTATGCTAAATAAGCGAAAAGTTAGTTCGATGATTAAAACGACCAAAAATAACCAGAGTGGCACTGCCAACCAGAATATCTGGACCATGCCAAATTTTAATCGAATATAGAGCAATATTTCGAAAATAACTTTGAAGATCAACAATGCTGAAAATATTCTTATGACGATGTTCATGATTTAGACAGCACTTCCTTCATTTCAAAAAACTCGTATCTTTATTTAAAAATCACGATAACTAACTAAAAGAGCACATAACGCGTCGTTATCTTGAAATTGAAAAATCTAACTCATAATTTGAATGCTGCTATTGCTGCTAAAAAATGAAATAATTAACATAATGATGAAGAGCACAGTGATTTTTTTTGATTTAAGAGAACTAAAACTTGCAATTAAAAATAAGTGAAATTACCAACAATAACAGCAGAGGTTCGCTTTTCTAGAGGGTAGACATATGCTGTTACCGGATATGGTGCATTCATATCACATTGCCTTCTTCCCATACCACAAATCTGATAGTGACGCATTACTCTGATTACTGTGGCGGACAAAAAAAGAATGTCAAAAAATCCTAAGGTCGTTAAAAATATTGACGGCTCACCGTCCAGACCACCATCCTGAAAAATTTTGATCCAGTTTTGAAGAAACCCCTCAATGTATATTCAAAGTGATTTTAAATGCAGTGAAATCATAAATTATAAACAAAAACTAACCAAGTAAACAACTAGAAAGATAAGAGTGAATAAGAGTAACAACCAGACAAAAAGCGCTTTATGTGCCGTCTCCATATAACCTGTTGAAAACCACACGTTCATAAATCATATTAAAATCTGAAAATCGAATTTGGCCTAAAAATTATAATAAGATATCTCTATGATTTGTTGTATATCCCTAATAACAAATCATAATAAGATTCTCTATGATTTGTTATATATTTCCTAATAACATAACACGATGAGCAAAACTATGATGGTAATTAAAGTTGATTATCAAAATTCAATATTATGTCCTTAAATCTTTTTCTGTACACAACTCAAACATTTAAACGTCAATGTGCGTTAGAGCATTCAATAAGAACTCTCGAAAAAATGACAAAAAAATTCTTTTAATTGATCGTATCGAACTGGTACAACAGTACAGTCGTACTGCTGCAAAGAAAGAGATATTTCGACGATATTTATCAAAGTTTAATGCCTAAAATTCTGAACTCCAAAACCTAAAAGTTGATACATCCAGCAATAAAAATTTTTATTTTGCCAAATTTGAAAAAGTCCTCGCCAACATAACACAATCCACAGTTTTGTGGATTTAACACATTTTTTGAAACTACGCTATGTTGCAAAAAAAACGTTAAACTGTATGATAATAAAACAAGTTGTATTTTTAGTACTAGAAGCAGCATTAGTTTTGCAAAATAAACGAATGACTGCAATATATTTAAGATTAAATTAAGTTTAAACGTTTTAAAGAAAAGGGACTTTTGATGCCTCTAATTGCTATTCTGCTTAAACTGAAATATTTGTGAATAAAGGATCACAGATCAGTACAATAAAAGATTAAGTCAATTTTTAAAGCTTAATTAATATTTGTAATTTCTTTCTTACATTGAGTAGGCCATTTATTCTTGTAGACAACGTACGTATAAAGCAACTAGTACAAGATCAATAGTGTGGAATAAAATGAAAGATACGAGAAATGGCGCTGAAACAGCGTATTCATGAAATCGAAAATTCCCGTAGATTTTTTTAACAATTCATTTGACATATTTTATTCTATTTTTCTGGAAAAGTAAGGAATGATTGCTGCACTGAAGAATACAACTACTTTTTCCTTGAATTCTTTTTTATTTCATAACATTCACAAATTTTGAAAAGAAAAAGATGAAATAAAAAGAAACAGGAGACATATCATGGTATGATGGAAAACGTTAATTAAATTTAAATGAAAATGGTTTTTTATGAAAATGGAATATTCGAACAATATATTCAGATCCTTAAAAAATTTTAGAGGTTGATGGACAAAAAACTTTTCTTGAAAAAACATATGTATATGAATACATATACGTATAGAATATACATAAACTTAGATCGATATATGTTTCATATAATCGATATATGTTTCATATAATCGAAAAGAATTGATATGTGCCTTACATGATCGATACGGTTAACTTCATGCTACATCATTTTTAGCTTATTGAAATGAAAGTTAATCTATAGGCGAACAAATCATAAAAATATAGATCGAAAGTTTTCGCAAGAAAAAATTAAAAACAATGCCTCAAAATGAATATTACGAGATCGTGGAAAATTTTTTCACTGAAAAAAGGGAAAAAATTCACATATTAAACACTAACAATAAAATACGAGATTAAGAATTAAAAGTGATTATAGTACTTAAGAAATTAAGTTGAGAGTTTCTTGGGAAAGAAGTGAGATTATCATTTCGATATTTGCAAACTGGGTATATAAAATGACGATTATTTGAAAATTTTAAGAACTCTTTAAAGCTCGGGAAAAAATAAATCAAATAGCACAGTATTACTTCAAATGCAGAAAATGATTAGCGTCTCTTGCAAATAGTGAAATAATTTGGGCTTGACTGCTTCCATTCGAATTTTTTTTTTTTCAAAATGATATCGGAGACTACAATTTTTAAAAACAAATTTTTAAAAAACAAAAAAGATTCTGCGAAAACTTAAGAAAAATATTTTATATATTCATATGAATTATATTCATTAGAAAAATATAAAAATTCTATGATTCAAAAATTTCTTATTGAATTTATAGTTTTTGGGATTTTGCATATAAATTTAGAAAGCCAGAAAATACGAACTAAAGAAATAGAATGACTTAAAGAGCTCAAAACAATTTATTCCAAAATTATTCCAATCATTAGCCCGGGAATTTCATTTTTCTAATTGAATATAAAACTCCAGTAGAGAAACTTCTTGTACATGGATTGATTTCCAATGCGGATTTGACATGTTATCTGCCGTTTTCATTGAATTTTTAACGATAAACAAGTCAACAAAAAGAATATTCGCTGCCGTTCACTATCAACATTTCTGAATTATTGCTTTGCTATTTTCTTTTCACGATTTTGAAAATTTCTAAAACACAATCTTTCAGAACGCCATAATCAGATTTCTTCAATTTCAGCAAACATTTTTGACTGAGTTTAATATTCATAAACAGAAGTGTTTACAATACATCAAATCATTTCTTCGAAACATATATCTGAAAGTTTCGAAATATGAAAAATCTCACTGCTAAAATTAGAAGCAGCCTATTCCTATATCCCCCTTGTTCTTCAAATATAGAAAAAATAAATTCTGAAAAATAAAGTGATCTGGACAAAAAATCATGTTATGAATGTGATAAAGTTTTGATTTTAAGGACATCTTTTCTTTCTAAATTAAAAAATTCATTTTCGATAGCGTACCACATACCATTTGTCAATGTATTGGATTTTATAGTAGCACATTTTAGTTCTAATCCTTCTATTAGATAAATGTAAAAATTAAACATAAGTAAAAGAACATAATTTCATACGAATACATTAGTCATATAAATCTATGAATTTAAAATCATCCAAATTGTTCATATATTTAAAAGCGCTACACAGCTGGTAAAAAAAAAAAAAAAAAAAAATTGATGGTGTGACTGAATAACGAAATTTAACTTACCTGATGTCAATGCTCAGTGAAATAAACAATTAAATAAATCGTCTCGCGATAATCTGATAAATGATGCAGAGAGGGCTGAAATCACATATTCGTTCTTTTTAAATTTTATCAAACATTTTACTACTCAAATTACTTCAAAACTAAAGAAATAAATATTATCAGCAAAGTTTACATTAATTCATTAGATTCAGTCTTCTTGATAAAACCAACATTTGACGTGTTAAAGTTAAAAGATGCTTAAAATAAATAAGAGAAACTATTAAACGTGAAACAATATAGAAATTTCACCATTAATCAAATCATCCAAAAATTTATTTTAATTTATAGCCAGAAATTTTTTGTGACCAGTGCCTCTCTATACATAAAGCATTAGTTTATTCATATAATTAAAAATGAATAACTACTGATGACTACGCTAATTGTGCTGTCAAACCCAAAACAAAAATAGCCATCAAATTTCCGTTCCTTTTATACCGTGACTCTAATAATATGAAATGCTGTTATTCCTCATTATTCTGAACAGACCTTAACAACAGATAATTGAATGCTTAATAAGGGATCAAATGTACAAAATTATTCATCTGATTACAATAAGACTTGTGTTTACTTCTCTTACACTAGAAGATATTTATTACTGGAATAATTAATGTCTAGTGAATATGTAAATAAAAGACGAGAATTTTCGTTACAAATAAAAGAACGAAAAGACGACTCTTCATCAATATTCCAACTTCAATATCAATTCAATCTTTCTTATAATCTTCATAACTCCGCAATAGAAATGATAGGTGAATAAATTATGGAAATGGAACTGGACACAATGAACGCGGAAAGCGACGCAGGAACAGGAATGAAAGATCGGAAAAATGTTAAATAAAAAGCCAGGACATAAAGAGATACGATACTAAAAAAATCGCACAGTCACAAAATATCGTGACAAATGCATCTCAACAGTTCATAATATTAATCTGCACACACTGAAGACTGCTTAGCTAAAACCATGCCGTACCTGTTTTTTCATTTTTCATGCTGAATTTCGCGGTTGGCCGATGTTTTCATTCAAGTGCTTTATTTGGCGGGAGACGACTGCTCGTATCATTAAAAGGCTGGGTCGGTGTTCGTGACATGTAGTGGTTATGCTAGCTGGTTAAGTTTAAGCTGATTTATTCAGGTCATCTATATTAAATTATCATCATTATGCCTTAATAAGTATAAGTTGGAATGGTGAAATGACCCACTGACTGTCCTTTTAGGAATGGTCTCTGTTGCTCTAATTTTTTTTTTTGAAATTCAGAATGACCATTCAAATGTCATGATCTTGAGAAATTGTGCTCCGTCGAAGTAATATTCCTATATTTTTTTATCGCAGTGAAATGAGGCCAAAATCTGCAAATCTTCCTGAGTTAAATAGATTCAAACAAAATATGGTGGCATTCGTCTACTAGTGTTTATGATAATCCAGTGTATACCGATAAATTATATGAATTTTAGTCTTGTAATTTAAGAGTATCCTTATTTTAAAAACGTGATTTTGGAATGGAACTTAAGTTTTTCCTTCTCTCGACATGATTCAATTAGAGTGTTGGATACGAAGCAATTTATTTATTAAAGAGTTATTTATTTTATTTATTAAAGTTTATGCTTCATTCAGATTTATTTATCGAATCAATTGGGATGATTAGTACTGTGAAATGCAGTTAAAATTTGATGCTAAATGCATTTGTAATTTAGCATCAAATTTTTGAAGTCGATATTCCAATTTGTAAAGTGAGAATCGATATATATAACACAAGTTTTCGAAAGATTTCTCAATTATAGATTTATAACTAATTTTTATAACAATAGGAATTAGACAAAAATTCAATCTAATGTGAAATAATCGATGAAAAAAAGAAAAATTAAGAAATGAATATCACAAGAGTCGTGAATTCACAGTTTTTCTTTATGATTTTTGTGAAGAGAAATGATGCTATATATCATGGCTGCTTTGAAGCTTTGTTATATGTTGTCATAGCGGTATTATGTTATTTTAATGTTTGAGCGATTAACGATATTTGCTTTTAGCTTGTGATGGAATATCTGCTAGATTCTTACGTGTTTCGCTACCTTCCATTCACTATGTGTCAAAATACAAGGAAGAATGTTATACTAGTGGTGATGAAAATTGTTACAGTTAGTACTTAGTAATTATTTATGCAATATTTATTTTGCTATTCCATTACATCTATTGTTTATTCGAGATTTATAAGTAGATCACTTCCCAGTTTTGAAATCTTCATTTTGAAAACCTGACTTATATATGTTAGTATCATTCTCAGTTAAGGTTTCTAAGGTCTAATCTTCTAGAAGGTATTGCCTTTCAATAATGTAGATTATTTGTATTTTTCTTTATAAAAATCTTGTAACTGATATTTGCGATTATGAAAAGTTTGTCGGAAATTATTTCAATGTGTTTTAAAATTTCTATAGATATAGCCATGGTTCATTTCATTTTCACCATTCAATATTTTATTTTTAAATGTAATTAATATTAATTTTATTGAGACTTATGAATCGGTTCGTAATTTTGTTTGGAAATTTTCACTTTTTGTCCTTTTTGATACATTTCCAAAATTTAACGAGGAAGTTTTAAAATATATAAAAAGAAATCTTTAAATTTTACATTTTGCAAGATGTTTAAGATAGCAGATTGGTTGTGTAAGACTCGTGAGCTGCAGCCATCGATAGAAAATCACCCAACATTGGTTGTCGCAGAATCCGTCTATTCAATGCTTTTTTTGTTATCATTCTTCTGTGGTAATATTTTACTATACACTTCGCTTGAATAACTGAGAATTATGTTTTAAAAAAACAGAACGGAACTTTTTTAAAGAGTAATTCCTGAACTTTAATATTTTCTTAATTTAATGATTTAAAAAAATTAAGATTTTACATCTCTTTACACTGAACTTTTTTAAATGAATAATTATTTCAGTTAAACTGAACGACAACCTTATTAACCCTGCAAAAAAAATTTGTGTAACAAATAAAATTCTGGAATTTTAAGCTTTTCGTAATGGTTCACGTTACATGTATACATGGATTGGCGTTTATTTGTTAGCATTCTTTACTGAAAGTATGAAGTTTGTCGATGAAAGCATAAATGTTGTATTCTACAGTCAAACAATATTAACATTTATGGGAATGCGTACTCCACTTTATTTATTATGTGGTATCTATCATACATTATTCTACACTTCATATGTTATTGTGCAAAGGTAGTTCTCGTGTTTTTCATCAGCATAATTCGAGTTCAGGCCATACTGATTTCTGCTCTCTAATTTCAACTAGCTTAAATATACCATTTCTTACTTATATTGAAGTTTATTTAGATTTCAATAATCACATCGAATTTATTTTTTCTGTTTAGCAATTTTTTATAGAATCCGTTTGCAATGGTGGGGTGAAGCTGCAGCAAATGGTCTTTTAGTACTTTTATTGTCGCTACCCTTACAAATAATGGGTACAAAGTTGCTTTGGTGGCAGTGGTATGATGGTGATCCACGTCTCATAAGCTCGTATGCTTATAAAAATTTGTATTTCACTTGAGTTCTCTATTAGATTTTATTAAAAGCATTATATAGCGCAACAATAAAATACTGGCCATTTGTAAAATATTTCCATTCATCTTGTTTACTCTTATTCACTTTTTCAGATTTTATGGCGTGCCATTAGTTGTATTGGCATGGTATGCAATGTTAGGTGCATCATTCAATTTCACTTTATACTTATTTCGAAAAAAATTTCTTCGCGAAAGATATGATTGGAAAAGGTTCTAAATATTTCTTACCTTTTACTGCTGATAAGGATTTTTGTTTTAGCATTCAGAAATTTTAATTTCTTTCTAGCTAGATATTTCCATGTCCGTACATGATGATGGTAAAGGCCTAAAAATTTTATATCGCTTGAAAATTTATTGCGGATTTGTGACCCACCAATTAAATCAAAGTACATTTGTTCAAGTAACCTTATTCGAATCAAACTTAAGGCTAGAATTTTCTGTCAGTTTATTATTGGAAATGCTATAGTTTCTAAAAAATAGAATTTTCAGATTTGTTGCTGAATTTTTTTGTGTAGTTGGAGCAGCTTTGCTTGCTCTTTGCTTTGCTATTTTGCAATATGCAGCTTTTTTTCACGTCTTACATGAAATTTTTCGGGTAAACAGTTTTCTGTTTTCCTTGTGAATTTTTTTTCTTCTGTTCATTTAAGCTCTAATTTCTCAAATGCATGATTTTTATATTTTTAGATCCATTCCTTCTTTTCATTGGCATTCTTCTCATTATATATACAGCTATAGCAGTGAAAGCACTGCTTAATTCCAGAATGGAATATGATTTATATAATATAGGTTTGGAATTTACATTGTGTGCTATATGGAATATCTCTAAATAATTGTTATTCCATATCAAATGGCAAAGACTAAAACCATACGGAATCAAAATAATTTTAAAATAAAAAAAAAGTTTATATTAACAAGCATGCTGGCCTGGGATAGAAATGACATAAATTAGATTTTATTAGCATTATTTTATTCTGTTATATGTTTCAGTGAAAAAAGATATGTTGATCAAAGTTCGATTGAATGGAAAGCACATTCATATATTGACTGAACTTTCAAGCATTGTGGTAATTCATTTCTTATTTCATATGCT
Organism: Dirofilaria repens; assembly: GCA_008729115.1. NCBI lineage: Eukaryota > Metazoa > Nematoda > Chromadorea > Rhabditida > Onchocercidae > Dirofilaria > Dirofilaria repens. Next base: position 1,483,993 of record SNRZ01000003.1, on the reverse strand, counting down.
ATTGGCAGTATTTGGTTCCTCTGAAAACATCGTTTCAGAAGGTATACATCAGGCTATCGGTCCTTGCGATGAAATGGAGCAAATTTTTTCACCTTTTGGTTTGGTATGTTTTCCAACTTACCATATATTTATGATTTTTTTATGGTTAATTATGATAAAAGCTAATCTTACTAGTATTTTCGGATCTCAAATGAATTTTAATAGATTGAAATTGCAAAATTATTTATATATGCTGAGATTTTATTAAGGTTGAATCCTTACTCTTTGTTCCAGATTTTATACCGCAAGAAGTATTTTTGTGTAGAACAACAACAGCAAAAGCTGTTTGATTTTCATTGTGTTCTTAATGGACAGCTGCCGAGAGTAATGGGCAGTGAACCACTAGAGTACTACGCAATTTGTGGTACAAGTTTTGAGAATCGAATGGAGTATATTGCTTTTATATGGTTAATAAATTTATTAAGTTAAAGAGAAGAGAATCTATTTTCATTGGATAGAGATCGAGTGTTTTAAATTAATGATAAGTTTAATAAGCAAATTAAATTAACAAGGTAAGATGTCAAGTTTAAATTTTCTCCAACTTTGTTACCAAAAACATTTGAATTATAAAATTTAATTCAATACCATTCTTTTTTTATAGGATATATTGTGTCATGTTCTTTTTCGTAATCAGTTATGCCATATTTTCTTGTCGAATTAAGGTAGTCCTTTATTCTTTCTTATTTTTTTCCAGTTTAAAGATGAGCTTGAAATTTATTTGCAGTTATAGTTTTGCTTGACATCAAAGTTCTTGAGGAAGAACACTTTTCCTATTCTTTCAGATCAATAAAACAAAAGCCTATTCTTATATCAAGACTATGCAACATAACGATCATAAATATGGATTTACATCATCGAAAGACTTAAGATTCTGTGAAAAAAAAATCGGGAATGACAAAATTTTGCAGCGCGGTTTTGGATAACATCCAAATTCGATATCGGCCGAATATGTTAAATTATGGTAATAAGAGATCACGATTGCCCACACCTACTCGTCTTTCGGACTATTTTTCAAAGTCACCTGCATAGTTGCTCACAATTGCTCTAATAATATCGCTTTAATATGTACCTTTAAAAATTTTTCGTTTTTTATTTTTTATTGGAAACTTGAAAAAAAAAAAGAAAAATTCGAATTTAACCATGAATATGATCTTATAATGTTTCATTTTATGTTTCTGTATTCTGAGACGTTTCTCTGAAAAATTGATACTTTGCAGTTTTTTTTTTTTTCTGACTCGAATTTGCCATGTATTGCTACAGCATATAGCATTACTTATGCAATCCCTTTTCATTCCAATATATGATTATATGCTTTAGGATTTACCAATATCTGATATTGCATGAAATATATTTGACCTGATTTTATTTTTCGATCCGATTTCAAAAGAATTTTTTCCATTCTTCATAAATCGCATTTCTTGAGTATATTTGTGTACTTTTTATATCTTTTAACTGAGAAATTGATTTGGTAATGGTTATGATTTGCATAAAGTTTTTTAAGTTTAGTGTAGGTTTGCTGAAAAGCCTTCAATTATCTTTTTGTTTATGGTAAACAGTTTTGCTGATACCTGCTATCATAATTTTTATATTCATTTTATGAACTAATTAACAGTCTTAATTATGATTTGGAATTTATTTGTAGTTCTCCTCTCAGTTATAAGTAGAGTTTTAGATTTTGTCGAGTAACATGTTGCCGGATATCACTCGAGCACAGTTATGTTCTAGAAACGGTGCTGTATTGGTAAGTATTAATTACATATAATGGACATCGTAATGCATTAATATATTATACGTAAGAAAGTGAACTGTAAAAAAGGATGTTTGAAAAAAACAAATCAGTGAGAAACTTTGGAACTATCGAGTTGCAATGATAAATAGAAATTTTATCATGCAATGTTTTTATTTTCTTATGAGATGTTTTACTGCTCTTATTTTATTACATTTTTGACATCAGTATTTGTTTCATTAAGATTATTAACGATACAACCTTCCACTATACATTTATTATCATTAAGTTTGACAAGTATCGAGCTCGTCTTTTAAATGCATCAGATGTACCTGTGCTCAACAGTATGTCGTGGATGATAGGAAAAGAAATCGTGATAATCGATCGCCTTTTAGAATCTGATCACGATTCCTTGGCGAGTTTTTTCATTCAATATTAATGTATATGACATTTTAAGTGTGACTTATGAAATTTCATTAGTAAATCTTCTCAGATTTACATTATGCATTTGAATGTTACAAGCATTTGAATATTAATATATAGAGATTGTGGGAAACATGTAATTAATGGAAAATTTCTATCAAGCGATTGAATATCCTATTTTGTCGACTTTAATTTTTAAATTTTTAAGTGTTTCTTCAATTTTAGTTACAAACAAATTGACGTGCCATATTTTATTTGTAAGATATTTAATAAGAACAACATTTTATTATTCATTTTTTCAGTTAACAGATGAAGAAAAAGATGGTATTCCGCCGGAATTCAAAGATCAAGTACAAGATATTAAAGAGCAAATTTCTCTAAATAATTCGGAACATAGTGGTTCACCTTTGAAGTATGAATTTTTGACATTGTCGAAGTTGCAGGTTGGTTGCTCATTTATCTTTTCTCTTAGATAAAGGTTTAATTTGTAAATATGTTTGTAAAACTTGATTCAATTGTTAATATGTAAATTGTTAAGAATGAAATTTTTACATTGTCTTGTATAAAATTTCTTGAATTTGTAAAACTTATGGAATTTTTTGTATAAAATTACTAAGGCCCAAGTACTTTTAGAGTTACACGAACTGTTTTGTTTGATGTTAGAATGTTCAAGATTATATTGTAAATAAGTTATTCTATCATATTCCATCGATATGCTTAATGAATTTCAGACAAAAAATGCACCAGAAATTTCGATCGATGAGTATTATTATTCTTTTGCGATGAAGCAGTTCCTTTTTTCTTCTCTGAAAGCATCAGAAGCTAGATCTCTTGCCGGCAAGTATGTTTTGCTTAATTGAAAATAATTCATAATGTAATTATTCTTGCTTGCATCAGTATTTTTAAATACATGAAAGATTTTAATCAATTTAATTACTTGAATTACTTAAATTTAGATTCATTACCAGTGGAATTCCATTTAATGTGGAAATGATCCCAGATCCATTTATTTGGATTCCTTGTGATTTGAGTGATTATTTTCATACATATTCGTTAGGTTTGTGGAAAACAAGTGATGGAATTGCGACATATCATGTTAGGACACTTCGTAAGTTATTTTCTAGTTTGTTTCCTATGCTAATTAAATTGATTACTAGTGTAAATGTGAAAAACTTTCCAGCGCACTTCAGCACATATTATGTTGTTTGAAATAAACATTAGTCTTAGTGTACTTCATACTATTCCATATTAACTCCTACAAATATATTAATGGCTTGAGAAAATAGTGTAAGCAAATTTTTTTAGCACGAAATCATATAGATACCGTCAAATTTTTGGAGGATTACATGAAGCACTTTTATGATTCTTACAAGGCAAGTTTGGCTTTCATTTCCAGAGTTTAACGAGTTAGGCTTTTATTTCCAGAGTTTAAAAGTATGAATTAATAACAGTATTTTCTGAATCATACAAAGTCCTATTTTTTATTTTATGAATGAATTTTTCCATCTTTACTATCATAGTTGCTGAAATAATTTCTGTGTTATCATTGGTTACTTAAGCTATTAGCTAATAAACTATTAGTTTGGAAAGAGTAAAAATATGTTTTGGAAGTAACTTTATTTCACATTACTTAAATTTTATATGAGTTCAGGCATCTCCAGAAATTACTTATTGCGTGTATGATGTTGTGCCGAAAACAGTTACGACTGATCGAGATAATCAAAATAGAGTGTCTGGATTTGTAGAATTTCATGTATCATGGACATCTTCAAATATGAGTCGTTCTTCTGATGGAATACTTTCAAAGCCTGCTCCATCAGCTTCTGTCATTGCTGTATGTGTTGAGAGCTTAGGCACAAAAAAATTTTAATATCAATATGTAATATGTAATATTACTTCCATTGCTTCTGGAATACCTTTGGTAAGGAAATTCATGAAGTTTTTATAAATTAAGAATAGTTTATTGGAAAAATATTAAGTTAATTTATAGAAGATATCACCCAGGTTGGCTAGATGTACGTTTGCCACATCTTGGCCTGGCTGATGAATTGGAATTGATGTTAATCCTAGCACGTGCACTACGAACTGGTAAGGTGACCTGGCCAAAAGTAGATTTTGATCGAATGCATGAGGATGAGAAGCTTATGAAGTCTGCATTACAATCTCTACTTAATCAAACCTCAACTTTTCCTAAAAGTATGTTAAAATGTTTGTGATTAGCATAGAAAATTTCTTATAAGCAAGAAATTCATGAAGTTAATAGAGGACGACAATGTAGGTAAATTAACTTTGATTATCGGAATTGATTCTAAAGTTTAAGAGAAGACGATAATGTAGGTAAATTAAGTTTGATTATAGGAATTCATTTTTGAGTTCGTAAGTGAGTCAGCTCGAAATGATTTGTGGTACCTTAGTTACCTCGTGGAAAATTCAATTTTTTATTGTAGATAAAAATTTGGAAGAAAATGTTGTATTAGATGTACCTCGTGATTTCACAGAAGAGCTGTGGCTTATATTGCGGTACTGCCATTCAAATCAAAGTCTTACAAAAGCTTTAAAACATGTTTTTAATGCTTTACAAGCAGGATATAAAAATACTTCGGCTGGTTTTTCCTCGCTTTTTTCTCTTTAATTTTTTTAGAAATTAATTTACATTAGCAATATATTTTTTATGCATATAAATTTTTGTTGATTGTAGGTTCTTGCAAATAATAAGTGTACGATGGCGCGTTTAGTGCGTGATGCATGTGCTAACGATTTGCTTTTACCACGTTTAGAGGGTCTTACACCAATACAAATTTATTTGGAAATGGGTTTGGAGCGGTTGCGAAGAGCCTGCATGGATGAATTTTTAAATAGAGGTTACTCTTTATTTTTTTATTCGATAAACCTTTACTTTACGATCAGTATAGAACTGCGATTTTGAAATTCATTAATTTCAATTTTTTTATAGAATACTTTGGATCCATTACTGAAATTGATGCAGTTTTTGACTTCTCTACGAGAAAAGAACCACAAGATCAAGCCGATATATTATTCCTCTTCTATAACAGTCTTTTGGTAGTAAATACTTGTAAACAATATCTTAGATTGGATCGTTATCATATAAATATTATTGCGAGGTGAATATATTTTAGTCGAATAGATATAATTAATCCTTCTAAACTTAAAGTGATGTATCAATATCATGTGGAAACTGCATTAATTACTAATTATTTAATATTTCATCTTCCTAGTTATTCTTCCTCTGCATAGGCAAGTCCTTGAGCAATACAGCAAACTGAACATATCTCCTACAGCTAACGACATAACTGAGAAAATGATAGAAGAAATGGCTTTCACACTTGATTCTAGATTATCATTTACGGATATCTTTAAACCTGTGCATGAAAAGTAAGTTTTTTAAAAATTCCATGATGTGATTATGTAAAGTAAAAAAATTTAGCAATATTTCTATTCCTTATCAAAATTCATTACTATCCATTACTCTCAGGAAATATTTCCTATACTTTACAATTAATAAATATGGACACATAAATATTTCAGATATCCCTAATTTTTGAGAAAAAGGTTTTATTTGAGTAGCAGTATGAGTAAAAATACAATACCAAAAATTTAATGTGCATGAAACTATCGTTTGATTTGCAGCACATCATCAATTTCAATACAATGTTTTTTAGCAGATTTCCTAAAATTTGGAAATCGGAAATTACGATTGAAATGACTAACAAGCAAGGCTGGATAGCTCGGTGCATGATTTTATGCTCACGTGTTACGTGGTTATCTTTTATAAAAAATCCTGGTGATAAATCTGATAAACAAAGTCCTAATGTGAAAAGTAGTGCTATAGAGTCCGATAGCTCAAAGGTTTTTTTTTTCAATAATTTTAATCGCGAGATAATAACAATTAACAAAGTTGTTCATTTAGTAATTTAACACAAATAACATATACAACTTATTCTACTTTATTGTTTTCATGTACTTAGAAGTAGATAGCAGATGAAATTCGAATCGCGTTTTTTTTGTTTGCTAGTATAAAATATTCCTTTCTTCGGATATCGCTTTCCTTTCTGTTTTAACATTTTCATGGAATTCTTTTTCGTAAATATTAATGGTATTAATAACTATAACTATTATGATCATATCATCCATATATCGTTGTCGAAATGAACTGATTCTAGTATTACTTGATTATTTTCAACTTTAATTTGCTAGTTTTATTATTCGCTGTGAAATATGTTCTAATTATTTGTGAGCATCTTGCATTAGAATAAAAATATATTCTAAGTTTTATTGGTGGTTTAATTTTTTTTTCCGAATAATAAAATACTAATTTTCAACGCTTTTATTAATGATTTTCTGTTATTTAATCTTTCAGAAAAATGGGGACCAGACAGTCCTTCAAAATTTCGTATCAGAAAAGGTAATTTCTTGTTCAAGCGATGAAGAAAAATCGAAACTGGATACGGCTTTACGTCATTACGAAATTACTGTTGTTACTGGCAGCTTCATCACGCCGTTATTGAGATGTTAATATTATTTAAATTGATATTTAGTTTTAATATATGATGAATGAGTGGAATTTTTTTTACTCTGTAAAAATGACAGAAGATTTACGGAATTTTTTTCTATGCAGTAGATAAAGATTTTTTTTTTTTGAAGGATCATTTTTCTCTAATAGGATAAAAAAGATTCTTTAAATAACAACTTTAATGCTCCTTTTTTTTTCAAACTGAATCAATTTCGATTAGAGAAATAATATGCTACATCTATATCTATTATTACTTTTTTTAATGGTGGATTATTTTATCAGTATTGTTTTGCTTCAGTTATAATGAGCATGATAGGTAACGTTGATGAAATAAAAATATGAAATTGCAAATCGTCCTTCTAATCAATAATGAGAAAATAATATGTGCATCATATATAAATCGATTTTCCGCTACTCGTTTCTTCACGTACAGTAATTATGTTTCACATTTTGTATTGTGCTTAAATAACTTAATAAAAATTGAAATCAGTTTACACTATTTGTTTGCGATTGTTGAATCTCAATGCATATTTTCTCATCCTTTAATTTATAGTTTACTTATATATTTTCTATGTTAGTTTATTTATCTGAAAATTTACGAGTTTATGTAAAGCTGCTATAGACTTAAATATATACCTATGCAAAGATATCTGCAATTATATGACAAAGACACTGTTGTTCAATGCTCGGGATTCTGCAAATTCAGGGTATCTAAATTCGGATTATAGCTTGTGTGATTTGTCTTCAGGAGTTATGAATGGTTGCGAATGGGATGAACTGCATGAGTATGAAGCACAATTTTTTGGTTTTCTGCCGAAAGGATTTACTGATGTTGGTCAGGATTTAGCAAGTTTTGTCGTCTTGATTGGAGTTTTTAACTGCCGAGAGTCTTCCGATGTAAAATATATGTAAAAAAACGTAATATCTAAGTCTTTCGTGCAATTACTTTAACATGCATTTTTTGGAAAAAAATTATTAGAATGGTGGATGGATGTGTCATTTGACAAATTGAAAGCTTCAAGAAATAACTTTTTTTAAGATTGTCATTCTGCGATTTTATTTTTAGTCTATAATTTAATTCTGGAGGAATGGACAGAAGTTGTCGAGAAGAAAATAATACCTGGCCTGTCCCTTAATAATGTGAGCGATGAAATGAAGTTGCATTTGAAAATGGAACTTGTCAATTTGATTGGCAAAAACAATATCCTGAACTCGCTCATGAATAAATTAGAGGTTGTTTTTTGCTGAAGATAAGTAAACTTTGTAGCTTAGTGTTATCTAGTTTTGAAGTCAAGAACATTTGTTTTCTTAAGAAAGCTACTGTTTTCTTAAGAAAATTTTTTCTACTAAAAGGAATTCTATTTCTAAGCGATAAGTAACACTTCGTCATGGAATTCCAGGCGTATACTCTGGAATATGTCTTCCGAATACCTGACGAAGTAACATTGCCTGACGACAGGCCGAATTTAGAAGTGGATAAAGCATGGACCGTAGAAGCTGCTAATAAAAATAGACAAGAACTTGAGCACAATATTATTAAAGTAAGTTATAGAAGAATTGTGGAACTTTAATTTAAGTCCCAGACATGAGCGAAACGACGAGGCAAGATGTCGATTTAGTTAAGGAATTTCTATAATTATGCACGTTTCAGTTACGTTTAGCCAACGAATTGTTCGACAAAGAAATCGCAGACAATCTGCAAGCGATACTTAAAAGCTGTGCAACAGATCAGTTAGTGATAATTTCGTGAATAATGATTTTTTTAAGTAATTTGGATGTTGGACCTGAAATTTATAATTAGTCGAAGTTCTCTATACCTATTTATCTACTGCAAAAATCATAATATTGGATTGTTTTCGTTATTAGTATTATGTTTCCCTGAAGAGGAAAGCGAAAGTAAATTTTCCCTGTAGTAAACCAAATCAGTTAATTATCTTCTGCAATTAAATATGCCAAAAATTCAAAATGATTGGAAAGCAATCATACGTTCTGCAAACTGAAAGTAGAATGCTTTTTGTTGCTGTAGAATTTCTTGTGGCTAGTTTATTCTAAGTATTAATCGGGAGAAAACCGTAAGCGAATAAATGAAAGGGATTAATATATTTTTTCTTCTGAGTTGAGCTTTGGAGTGAGGCAAATAAGGTTTTCAAATTCTTTTAAATGAATTTGTTTAAACCGCTTTCTTTTCATTGTCTTATTATTTTTTTTTTTTTAAATTACATGCTTCCAGGGTTTCATCTATGCTGGGAACGCTGTTTTTACTTTCTATTTCTTTGCACTCTATTGCATTACGGAACTTTCTGGTATTTATTTAAAACATTCATGATTATCCATATATACCGTTCTTTACATATATTTTGCTCATACTTATTTTGATCTTTATGTTCATTTTTCCCAACCAATTTAGCAGATATCTTGTAAATTAACAGACTACTTTAGCTTCAAAATCTATAGATCATTTCTTTCACATACTCACCACTTATTAGAGTTATTCCCCGTCGTTTATGACGTTAAAATTTTTTTATTACAAAATGAAATATGAAAATAAAATTATGAATCGATTCACTTTTCTGTATTTTCTATTAAATTCTTTGGCTTATCTTATAATCTTCCAGAATAAGTTAGAATTGGTTCGAGAGAGCATACAAGCATTTCCTTCATTAAATCTACTGCCAAAAGTACCTGCCATACTACCTGAGTAATAAATATCATTCCAACTGGTCACTGGAATTCATTTACTCTAAAATCCAGCGCAGTTATTGGCATTTTCATGATTCGAAGAAGCACATAAGATGATAACAATATTATGTACGTAAGATTACGCCATTCACACCTATCGAGGAATTGTCGAATTAGCATTTTAATATTAGTCAAACAAGCAGTCTAATTATGACTGATAATAGCAGTCAGCTAATGATTGAAATATTCATATAAGAACTATATAATTAGACTTTTTTTTATGTATAAATTGCAAGAAAAACGACAAAAGAGATAAAGCTTACTAAACAAAATTTCAACAAATAATTCTCAATAAGAAAAAGAAAAAAGATCAAAAATGATTACAGCGCTATTCGGCTATAGTTATTTACAAATATATTGCTGGAAAAGATTTAGTTTCTACTTGGACGAGACGCAGTAATAAGTTTAATAAAAGTGGTCGGAAATCTTAAAGATTATCATTGTCTCCATATTTTAATAAGGATAATGAGAAATTTTAGAGAGATTCCGATCTCCATTTAGAAAAATAACAGTCGAAGGAGTAATTCATAGAATTTCCATTCCTATATTAGAAATATATCTGACGGAGTTATAAGTAAGTTTTCTTAATAAACTCATATTAAAAGAAATTTAATTTATGGTTAATTAAAGTAGATTAGTTTTTTGTTTTGAAATTAAAGCATAAAATATATCCACACATGACTTTGTTCATAAAATTCCAAAGTAAAAGTAGTTTGGTTTTAACTAACCACAAATCATAAATTTTCTTTTAGAATTTAACTCTTACTATCATTTTGCACTAAATTTAAGCGATGAAAAATTCTGATTACAGCTAGTTTCATAGAACATTAATGTCCTCTCGAAATACATTTCTCTGCTTTAAATAAAGTAATTTTAATTTCGAAAGCATGTTTTCAGAATATATAAAAAAGAAATGTTTCAAATTTCTCTCAAATATCATAATTTCATCATTAAATATATAGTATTAAAAAGAGAAAATTGAATAATAGTCACATGTCTTTCGTGAACCAGTGCAACTTTTATCGCTTTTTGATTAGAAATATCTTGCAGAATGATAATTCAAAAAAAATCAGAAAACAGAAGGTTTGTTTCAAAAACCTTCGAACTTGAGAAGAGTATATAAAAGACTATTAATAAATTTAGGTGGCAAACATGAATTTGTCATATGATCGATGTAATCCAGTACGGCTACAATATTTTGAGAAGTATAACCAACACAAAAAGGACTATAAGTTATATAACAGAAATTTTTAATCCCTAAATTAACAAAGTTCAAATCGCTTCCGACAATACTTGTTTTGGTGCTGGGAACACAAATGATTCAGTGGAATCTAGAAACGGGCTTGCTATTGCTAAATTTTCATCAATGTCACCAGTATCTTACTTGTAACTTCATTTAATCTCATCTCAGTGTTTGATGAATTCAATGAAAACTGTCTCTAGGAAAGATAAAAGTGGAGCTTGAAATTCCTTTCTTGATTTACATTCTGCTGGAAGTTTCTCGATGGCTAAATATTTTAAACGGAACAGATTATTTAAAGAAAAGATCATTTTATTTGAATTGTTTCGTATTTTCATTTATTTATTATCTATTATCCTTTTTATAGGACTGGAACTGATGACTATTTCATTATCCATTTCGTTTTTGCTAGTACAGACTTAAAATATTATATAGAACACTAGCTTCTTCAAGTTAGGCTGTAATGATTTTGCGAATCATCTTGTAAAAGAGTAAAATACTTCATAAATGAATGCAAAATAAGTAATTTACAATGCATTATAAAATTCTTCCAACACATAACCAAGCCAATTTGTTTCATGAAAAGGATTGCAACAAGAACCTAAAACAACCTACTGGACGATTTATGATTTCTTTTTAGTGTCTTTATAATGCCAATATTTTTAATTGTCACATTTTCTAAAAATTCCACAAGATAATGATCTCTTTCATTCACTATATCCAGTGGTGTACGTCCGAGCTAAAGCTATAATATTTCAAATATGAAACAGAAAAATACACAAAAATCCCAAAATTCCCTTTTCGCAGACATACTTGATCACTGATTTTATTATTTGCACCAAACGATAGTAATAAATCAACCACATACAAATGACCTTCTCAGGCAGTCAAATATAAGGGCAATTATCCCTAAAATTTCAAAATACAATGTTATAAAAAAATATTACTATATTTTAAAATACAATATTACAAAAAAAAAAATACAATATTATAAATTTGAATTTAATAAATTTCAAACAAATTATTCTTACTTTGATAAAGTTATAAAACTATTTGCAGTAACTGAAACATTCATGTCTTTGTGAAAAGATGTGTAGTTTCTCATATTATAAATTCAGAAAATGTCAAATACACTCAAGGAATTACTTTTGAATATATAACTTGCAAAAAAATCACTACGAGTCGAAAACTATCAAATTATCTATTCGTCATTCATTTTCATTTTCTTAACTTTACAACAATGTCCAATAGGGAAACGATCAAGCACTTTAGAGATATTCATAGTAATGACTAACTTCAACTACTTAGAGTTGTCGCATATTATAAATTTCGGAAGGCTTTGAATGAAAGGTTTTGTTATGCGAATATGTCCACAATTCTGTAAATGTGTTTCAAATGAATATGCATTTCACTTAATTGCTTTCCACAATTTATAGTCTAAAACAAATATAAATAGTAAAAATAATAAATAAAACAGACATGGTACTTCCAAATAGGGACATGATTCTTCTCAATATTTCGTTTCTTCAATACATTATAAAATTCATAAATTCCCTACAAATACGATAATATTATTCCAGCTAAAATAAAACATGCAGTGAAGATGGCAGTAACCGGAAAAGAACAGTTTATATCGTTTTCTACGAAAAATTTTCCAATAGTAACTCACCCAAGCTTATCTGGTCTTTCGCTCAGAATGATTATTTAAGTAATATAGTCTTCTAATTTAAGCTAGAAATAAAATTCGCATAGAATCAGTAAGACAAACATAAAACTTGAAAAAGGAATCTAAAAATAACGCCATCGTAAACAGCGGTATGAAGATAAGCAAAAGCACAAAAAATATATGTATGAGAGGGCAAAACGGCAAAACATTTGTTTTATTCAAATTGAAATGTTGTTCACAAAATGTTGCAAATCAGTGTTAACATAAAGTAAAATCTGTTTCATTTCTGAAATTTTTTTAAATCGATGTATTTATTCATTGTCTTGGCTTTTCAAATTACCACTAGGCTAGAAACTATTCGCTTTTTGAATTTTGTGAAAATAAACTAGTGATAACGAATCTTTCTGATTCAACATGAAATAGCTGGAAATTGGAAATGAACAAAAACCTCAGGATCTAAAAATATCCACATCGTCAAAAATGTCTTCTTAATATGTTCTGAAGGTGATATAAACATTTGGAAACTTTTAAACAAACAAACTTATATATATAGATACATCTGTGTTCTTATTCCACTACGTTTTCGTTGCACAAAATATTTCACTCCGTATAACTAACTTGCGCAAGTTTTGCAAAAAGTATATATTTATTGTTAATGGCTTCTATTTGTCAAGAAATTCAATTGGTGACTCGTCGGAAACGATGTCAAATTACTGCTCTCTGCTAAACCATGAAAAAACATATTGTTATCACAATCCATACTATCATATCCACATTCTACTACTGCACATTTTTCATCGCTTTTGCCATCCAAATAGTGCAGAACGCAATAATCAGCAAGCCTAGATGAAACGGAATTTTGATCTTCTTCGAAAAAGAACTGTTTGGCCGTGAGATCAAGCATGAAATCTTTCGAGGCAACATTTGCTTCCTTCTTCATATTTCATAAATTTCAACCTTTATCCTAATTCACTCAGCATTAAGTTATTTATGCCGTCTGAAATGAATTACTTTTTTGATCCATCCTATAATAACTTGTACACATTTCTTTATATGACTTGACTCGGGAATTTTATAATCAAAATGCAATAAGAAAGTCATTGCTGCACATCTAGTTAATTTTGTTTCCTTAATGCATACATCATATATTAGAATGTGTGTTGAAGAGATCGGAAATCATAAATCCTAATATCAGTACTGATTAATCAGTGATCCCATCTTTAAGCTACAAAAAATCTTCCGAAAAGTACAGAATTTACTATTATAAAATTATTTTTTGTTATTGGGTGATTACTTCCTTGTTTATTTTCGGGTAAATGACATTTGCTAAACTTTTATTCAAGAATTCCACATAATCAATTTAATTTTTTAGCATGAGGGAAACATAGGCGTGCCACCAATCTTGTAGTTCTCTTTTATTTTATTGCAATTATTACTTATTTAGCAAAAAGTTAAAACATCTGATTAAAAGAGACGTGTAAGTGATGAAATTTTCTAGTTTATTTTCAGTATAAATGAAAAAACTTATCTGAAATACCATATCTTATCAGCTGGAATGATATTTATCTGGATGGGTTTAGATAATGCCTAAGTATTTATGAAATAAGCTCGCTGTGAATCATAATGGTTTACGGATAATTTCATAAGATAAATTTATTCTTGCAGCAAAAAAAAAAATGATTATTTTTTTCACTTCATGTTATGATCTTTCATTCATCGCTCTAGAATGACTTGAGATGATTAATGAATGATTTAAGAGAAAAGGTGCAATCAAAGCGTTTTAGAGCATACTGGATTGATTTACCTTGATCTATACTTTCTCATTTATTTGTTGCAATTTAACTTTATGACTTAAAATATTAAAGATTTATTGTGGGACTGATTCTTCAATGAATTCCACTGTTTTCTCCACCATACTCATTTTCCAGCTCATTCTTTTGATCTTTTCAAGTTCACTTTCTACTGGTTTGGATGTTTCATTCATCGCACCGCTAAATATAAGGTCCTGATATATAGCACATCGAGCACCTGTTGATTGTTCATTGTACTGTTTTCTAAACAATTGTTCATACCCATATTATTTCATCGTATTTTTAAGAATTTATAAATCATAAGCTTCTCAAGTAATTGTTTATATGCTAGTTGAATATTAAATGATATGTTAATTTTGCTAATATATGTTATTTTTTTAGGTGGAATAATTAAAAATGCGAGTAATATTGGTGTAGATAAAGATATATTTTTGAATTTTTCTTTAAGATTTACGTTGATAAACAGATATTAAATGTGATGTCGAAATATGAGCTAAAATAAGTTTAGAATAACTGAATTTTTTAATATAAATATGCTAATTGCAGTGTTTTTCCATTATAAAGGAAATGAAGCCTCTTTGCGAAATGAATAGCACAGAAGAGCACTAGCACCCCAATATTAAAGATTTTAGATCAAGTATTATGCACCTTTTCAAGTTTCTATACCCTATCACTGAGAATGTATTCTCTATCATGAAACTATTTTCAGTATACTCAATCATCTATGAATTTTTAATTGTCTTTATTCAGCTTAGAGATTATATCTTTCCCAAAAAGTTGAAACAGCTATTAAAAGAACATTGAATTCAGCCATGCAACCTGTGTAATTAAACTCAACTGAACAATATTTTCCTTAGAAAACTCTGTGGAGTATTATATAATCTATTATAATATTAACCAATTACATCAATAAATTATTAAGACGACAACTGATATTCCTATATAAATTAAAGAAGTTAATTTCTTAATGTATACCAGTAACTGACTTATTGTTTTTTTATCTGTAACTCCTTAACCATAAGTGCAAACAATATCGGTTGTCATAATAACATGGCCTAAGATGGAAGCAGTAGCAGAAATAAAAGGGATAATAGAAAGTTCTTAAAGGGAAATATATAGGTGCGATTCTCCTACTAGAAAAGAGCATCAAACGTGATATCAAAGCAAACTTTCTTTTGCCAATTTTTTTATCCAAGAGCACTTTCCACACTAAGCTAACCATTAGAAATGTGTGCCAGAAAAATTAAAGTTTTATTGCTTGACATGGTGAATCGTTTCAAGCAATGGAGTTGCTGACGACAGAATTATTGGAATATTTCTGATTTTGGCTAAGATTAATGCCATATATCGAGCATTGTATATAATTCCCTGCTGTTTATCAACGATGATCAAAGTTTCACTGCTCATTTTTCTAGCACTTTTTTGTATTAAAAAGATCTAATTGTCAAGGAATTATTTAGCTCATATTTCAGTATGATTTAGTTAATAATTTAACCTTTCCATTTTATTTCACGCATCGCAGATAGTATTCATGAGGAAGCGATGTTTTAACCGATTTTTAAGGTGATACATGCAAAATGGACACAATTTTCGTCATAATACCTACGACTATGGAAAAGAAGTTTCAGTATTTAGATATAATAGATTTATACAGAGGATTCTTACTGAAACTTTTTGCTGTGAACATCGAGAATTACAGAGCGGGCTGCAACTTTTAATTCCTCTAATTCCCAGTACTTCGGTAATGTTAGTATTCGTACTAATTCGTCTAAGTCTAGATATTTCCATCCCTGCAAAGTTTTTTTTCTTAGTGAATGTATATAATTTCATGTTTATACAATGGAGATTTTGCATTTTATATAATGAATCTTGAACTCGAGAAATTTTGAAAGCAAATAATTCCCGATATTATATTGCAAACTAATTTCATCCGAGAAAACATCCAACTTACTACAGAATAAAACTCTGACAGTAACTACATTATAATATGACCGATTACTTGCTTCTCGACGATTTTATCATCATGCAGATCTTCTTTCTTAATGAACTTATCTCCGATATTAATACATCTCCTATATTATTACTTTGTCAAAGAGTAATAATAGCAATTGCTGTTTATTATCTCATTTAAAACCAATTTCTCTTTTCTTCTTTCCCGTTCCTTTTATTTTTAGTGTAAGGGTTTAATTTTTATCAAAACTTTCTTGAAAGCTTTTGTAAGATTTTTTTACAAAAATAAGGTTATTCAATTTAAGAATTTCAATTTCGATAGAACTCATTAAGCGTACTTTTGGCCTAGATGCTTCTAAAACAATTATGTATTAACTTTATTCAAATGTCTGCCCAAAAATCTAGTGCTATTTTGTTGGTGAATTAGTAAGAACATTACGAATTCCCGCGAAAATTAAAGAGAATTTTACATCGAAAATGGCAGATTCAAGTTCTATAGCAATGGTTTTGATAGCTACATTCACGTTAATCGGTTCTAGTAGGCAAAGTAATTCGAGCATCTGACGCATTTTTTTAATATTCTTTTGCAGTTCTTGATGGAACCAATTTTGTAGTGCTAAGGAAAACGCCTGAAATTAAATTAATCTTCGAATATCGAAGACAAAGGTAACAATTGCAAGTAATTTGATAATTATTAATTGTATAATTCGTCCTATTTATTCTATTATTAATTTGCATATTTTCTTTAAGTATTTAATTTACTTTGTCAATTAACTTTCATGATCTGCACTTTCGCACTAGCTGCAAGTCTAAAGAAGTGTCGAATTTTTATTTGGTGGAAATTCTTGATGTGACTGGAAAATGTATTTGAAATAGGTATTACATAAGTTATAATGTCATCAGGATAGTCTAATCTGGCATGATTGACACTTGAATTTTCATTGATTAAACGGTGAAAATATTTGGTACCCATATAAAGCGTCCATTTTGAATACATTATAGAATGTGAATCTGCACTGAATACTTCAAAATCTCTGTAAATTATTGTCAACTCAATTGTTTGCTAGAATAAAATATTTCACAAATCTAAGCAGACATTTGAGTAGTAGATTTGATTTAATTAGTGAAAGTACTTGTAAGCTTTGGACTTTAGTTGGCTGTTCCAGAGTTCTACAGCTGTTAGCGATCGGAGTCTGCTTTTCTGCTTAACAAATTGCATGAATTCTTTTGCTTGATATGTGATAAGAATGCTGAGACCAATCAAACCATTTCTATATTCCATTGATGTAATAATGCTGTGCATTGATTCCAAAAATGGATCCATGCTACGCATGACAAATGTATGCTCAAAATTCGTTTCCTGCATTTCATTCAGTATTGCTGCAAAAGCTCGGATTAAAAAAACTAATGATATTGATGATACTTTGCTAACATGTTCCCAAGATTTTTTTAAATTCTATCCAGTGATGCTTGCAACAAATTGATATTACTGTTGACTAGCTAACTTTGATTTGTTTTGTAATCTAACAATCTAATCTACAAAAAAAATCCAATACTAATCTACAACCAATTTTGCTTTTTGCAAATACTGCATTTGATTGTTTGTCAATGAAGTAATTTGATGCTGAATTTTTTTTTAATTTCAACTAAATTTATCGAAAATTTGTAATTGGTATTCGTGTTTTATTTTATGATGAAATAAAAAATAGTGCTTCAGGATCGATTATAACATATACATAAATTAGAGCACTAAATTTAAAGGAATTAAAAATTGTAAACCATACTTTCTGCATCTGCAGTGTTATCAATATCTTTTGAAGCACCGAAACGTATTGCTATTGATCCAAAAATTTGTGTATTCAGTTCACTTCGACAATTTATTATTAGCATTTGATTTTCTGGATGAAGACTAGCTATATTAATTTTAAGTTCGCTGGAAAATATTTGGATTTACTACTACAACTGCTATTGAATTATATATATATATACTACTACTACTATTAAAGTCTGACATAAATAATTAAAATGACTAAAATTGAAGTCGGTTTAGAAATAAAGCAAGAAAGATGGAATCAAATGTTACACTTATTGCGAAAACTCCATTTTATCATAAAATTTCGGCTATATTTAATCATATAATTTCCTAAACAAGGAATTTACAACAATTTAGAATCACGATTACTCCACGTTTTATATATTTATCTTCAAATTTAGACACCTTGAAAAAAGGACGCTTCATTCTATTGAGGTTTAAATGAAATTTTTCAATTTGAAATGGTATCAGAACGCATTGATATTTTTTTGGAAGCCTTCAAATTTACCATTGTTAGGATATGATTTCAAAAGCAAGACATAGGATATCTAACATTGCTGTATCAAATGAAAACGCTAAGATAACAGTAATCGTTCATGAATGGATGGAAAATTAAAACTTTTAGGGAATTTTTTTTTACTTACAATTCTATTGAACGTGGTCCATGGACTACAATAAATGGTACACGGCATTCTTCACGACGTAACATCTGAGCTGGAATGTTTATTTTAGCATTAAATATGAAACGTAATGGCACTCGCACCAATTTGCTCGAATTTTTTTCTGGAAATGATTGACGAGCCATATTTTATTTTAATGAATAGTCTTGTCTGTACTTTGCAAATCAGTAAAAATGATTGGCCTACAAGTCATTCCTCAGTTTATATTGTTTGGTTGGATGCATAGGTTTGCATTATAATTGAAGATTTAAAAGCAGTTGGAAATTTGCATTAGCCTTGTTATAATTTTGTTGTAGAATGCGAAAATTAGTATTTTGCCGGTAAATGATAGTCAGCATACTTACTTCTGCGACAAATAAAATCCATTTCATTTTCTGCATTTCCTGTCTCTTTGCTTGAAATTCACGATAATTGCAATATTCGGAATTAAATTAATTTTGTTTGAAAACAGTAAACAAAAATATTCGTTATTTCACGCAGAAAACATTATAATGGTTATGTAAGTGATTCGCAATGAAAGAAAATCCGTCAGGATAGATTTTTATTAAATTTGAAATAAATATGGGAAATAGAATGGTTGAAGAAATCGTTTAAAACCATTATCCTCTTCAAATTTAAATTTTGAAATTCTTTTTTTTCTAGCTTTTTCGCCAATTTTATTCTCACCGGAAGAAAATAATGACATAAACTAATTATGAATTCTTTTAATTCCATAAGAATAGCTCATATTTTTGACAAAATCAAAACAATTTCACAAACAATTCAAAAAAAAATCAAATATATTCAAACATAACCACTCACAAAAATGTTTCTATAATTTCAAATTTTGATGAAGCTACAAATGCGAAGGAATTAAAAATGAGAGGAACAATCATCATTACTATTAATCTTAAATGATAATATGAATGAGTTATGGCTGAATTATCAATGACAAAAATATAATAGAACTCATTCTATAATATTGTCCTTTGCTAAACAGCTGTAAGTCCATCTACCTTTTCGGAATATATTTTGCGATATTTAGCTGAAAAAAGACAATCTTGAACTGATTTTATTTTTGGAAAAAATATTCCGTCTTCTATGTTTTTTTGGAAAAAATAAAATCGGGAAGTGAGTAGAAGGCAAAAAGTAATTATAAAAAAATGCTTCAAATATTTAAGTGAATTCAGATTTCCACAAACTTTTCAGGAATCCGAATTTAATGGAATAATCTAATTGTTTGGTAGATTCAAATATGTCCAATAAATTGTAAGTTATGAACTTTCTATAAATTTTTCTGTTTCAATAACCTGAAATCGATAAAATATATACCACTGACATGATTGGTGTGCTGGTATGGAGTTTCTAGCGGTAAAGTGCTCGAAATATGATTTCGGCTTACTTGATTTATCGAAGACAAACAGTGCCAAATAAACGGCATTAAATGCAAACTGACTGAAATAATTGGTACTTATAATTGTGTATTATAAAATTTCATCAAGAATTTTTAAGCAGCAATTAATTTTAAGCCTACATAAAAATAAGCAGATCTGTTCGAAAAGTAGCTCATCCTGGAATGAAAAGAACAAAAAATGAATGCATAAAACAGTGAAAGTGCAAAATAAAATGATTGTTGCAGAATCTGTCCAACTTACAAAAGTAAAATTTTTATACTTACTATCTATCGTTAGAATTTCTATTCTTCTCTTTTTTCAAAGACTCAGTTATGATTACTTAATCCAAAAATATATCAACAACTTGTTCAATATTATTATTATGGAACGCAGAAGAATATCAATGCTCAGACATAAATTTTCTAAAAATCACATAAACCGAAAAAGGCAACGGAAGTGTAGGAAAAACCGAAATGATTTTATCATAAATATGTTTAAATAATCGACGTCATCTATTTTAGAACATTTTTTTGATTGATTATCGCTTAAATGAATTTTACTATCCTAATCTAATATAACGAAACATTCATCTTATTCTCATCTTTGTCTTTTGTTATCGATAATTCGTTAGTAAATGTTTTCGATCTAATAATTTAGCTAATGTGCAATGTTAGGAATATTTTAGAGATCATTCCATATGATAACTAGATTTATGCTCCACTATAAAAAGAGTTGTTATCTGTTAAACGAGTTCAATTTCCTTTTTTTCTTTTTTGCTTTATTTGTCAACGAGCGACTTTTTCAACTCAATTATTAGTTTCCTATACTAATACACTTCGGATAACTTCATCACAATCAAAAGATATTTATCTATTCGCTTTATTTCAACTGTATTATCAATATTCCTTTAATATTTTGCGCATCGTAGCTATTACGATACAAATTCATTATAACAAACTTCGTTACACGATAAATTCTCTAGCTATGACTTCCATCCTTCAATAAAAATCTTTCATGATACGTAGAATGCATATCAAAAGCTATGACGCAGTTGACAAATTAGAAGCACAGTAATCAAATACTGCAGTTATATGATCAACAGGTAAGAAATTATGAAAAATCTGTAACAGTATGAGGTTTATGTCGAACTGAATCATTTTGTATTATTATTTGTAAATTTCGAAATATTGAAGGTTATATATCATGTCTTTTCAGGTAAATGAGAATAACTGATACTTAATCATTTGGTCAGTTTTTGAATGTTTTAGAGCGAAATGTAATAATTATGTGATAACTATCAAATAAGTAATTAATATAATGATTTCCACTATGCAATACCTGAAATAGAGCGCTTGTGCAAGCATTCGTGCTGAGAAATGAAGTGCCTCCTCATGAATATCGGGCATTCCGAATAATATTACCAGTCGATACATGTTCTCCGGTGTATTCAATATTATGCAAATTAACGCAATCACTAACCACCTCCATAATGTACGGTTATGTTTATGCTGCAAAGTTGAAATCACCAAACAATAATATATCTCAAACATAATGAATTTATGCAATAACCGTAGACAACTGTAATATTGTTAATTTGTTGAATTTGACAAGCCTAGTGACTATCAACATACGTATTCATTACTTTATCATTCTGGTTTTATAAAAATCAATGATGACAGACGTCACTTATCTGGTGAAGGCCAAATGACTATATATAAGTAAAGACGACATTCATCTATCATTTTTAAAATAAATAAGTATTGTTTAACTTACTCGATTAAGTATCTGACTATTCCTGGAATATATACAATCAAAAGTAAGGGATTCAAAGGTTTGCTCAGATCTATTTTGTATTGAAAACATTTGCATTAAGCCAATGTTACATGATCCCGTCCTGCAATGATCTTCTACACAATGTTAATTCAGTTTATCAAAATATTAGTACTATCCAATCTTGGATTTCGTTTTTTCAAAAATTTAAATTTTGCTTTGAGTTAATTAAACTTCAAACCAACTGAGAAATGCGATTATAATTTTTTAAATTTAGCGATGTTTAATTGTAAAAGAATGCTGCTCATGCATTTAAGCAGACTAAGCAAGAGTTGAAAATTTTATTATCATTAGATTTTTATACATTTATTTCTTAACGTATTAGTTCTAAAATAAAAAGATTTTCGATTACTTTTGACTTAATACCAGTTTTGAATTGAAACTATTCATCTGAAACATATAAAGATGATGCGGTTATTAGCTACTTCTAGTGATAATAAAAAATAACTAACGAGCTCTTGATGAGTACAGAAATATCCATAATAAGAATAAGTAAGAAGGGAACACAAAATGACCAAGTGCATTCGATGATATGGAACAAACGATTCCAAGCAATCGATCGAAATAATGCCTGTTGGATACAACCGAACTGAGTAGAGTGGACAGCTAACAGAAGCCAAGCATTCAATGCTAATGACACCATCTTCAATACATATTCATTTATCATTAGAAGCATCGGATATTATAAAACGATCTCGGATTGTTCTGAGCTTGCCGAAACCAGAAAAAACAGAGCAACCGGAATTTTCATATTGAATCATTCAATATATAGTATTGATTTTTTCATGAGCTCTTTATTTTACTCTCAGGTAATGAAATGACATTACAGAGGTTTTTTTGAAACATTGAAAAAAAATTCAACGTTTGTTTGATTATCGCAGTCCGAATTTTTTGTCCTCATCTTAAAAAATTTATTCGTTATGCCATTAAATATGTACAAAACTAAAAACTAACTACGATAAATGATAAAGCTCGATATGGCATTTGCCATAGTCGAAGGTGGAAGAGTGGATGCTTTATCGCTAAGTAACGAAGTGTTGAAAGCAAAAGCCATGACCAAATAGAAATACCTGTTACTGTATGTGTCAGAAATAATATCACCTGCAATTCAGATTGAAAATTCCTCCATACAAACAAAAGTGGGCAGACTGGCCTGAATAAAAAACCGTTAATGTGGTATATGAATAGATATTGAAAAAGTTAAAGAAGAGTGGAAGATCGTTTGGATGTTACTGATTTAATCTTATCAATATTTTGATGTGAATATGCCAGACAGAACTGATCCAAGTTAATCTAATTTATATTATTCACAATTCCACAATTCAAATCCAGTCAGCAACAACAATTAACAAGTGTTTGCACGGCTTGTTTATACATCAGAACAATCCATCATTTTTACTTGTAAGAGCCATCACTCACATTCTCTGGAATTCGGGTGCAGTTTATCGAAAAATGACAATTTTACAGATGAAGTGATAAAAAGAACAAGTTTAATTACCAATGAAGATGAAAAATAAAATATTTTAAAAAATTCCCCAATTTTACTTCAAATTTTAGATCTTTCGGTAACATTGCGAAGGCATCTAACCTACAAATTCTTTTCTCATCTAATAGAGATAACGGAATGTCTTTTTAGTACTCGCTAATACACACAATATTCATGTCAACATCCACCCCACGTGTTCTTTAAATTCTTATAATGTTTGTGGATTAACTTGGATAATGAAAAAATAAATTCTGTTAGTTTTGAAACGATACTTCCCTCCTCCTTCTAGAATTATTAGACCAATTATTTTTTCTTTGGATATTTTTGCATTTCACATTGTGGATTCCACAGGGAATGGATAAAGCTTGGGATGAAGTTTTATTTTACTTTAATTAAATGAAACAACTTATACTACCAAAAATAATATTCATAATCTAAATTATAAACCTTCTCGTTTGTTTCCTAAATTATGAATAAATTTTATTTCATTTTTACTTTTTTAAATATAAAAAATTATTACTTATGTCTGTTTTTATCTTTATAATATTCAGAATGCTAGGCATTTCAGTATATACTATCGACTTCAAATTAACTTTCTTACTTATATTCATTCTCATAATTCATTTCTACTTCTTTCTGAAACTTCTATTTCAGAAGAATAATTATCTTGAGATCGCAAATTCTTTCTTTACTCATTTTTTTCCAGTTTGGTTTCCCGAATACTATTTTCTGGCGGGCAGTTTAGAATTATGATAAAATAAAGTACTCCTTTCCCAAAGAATACTTTCCATATTAAAGGTAATAGTTAAGCGCTCATTGCTATATCCTTCCACTTTATGTATTCCCGCATTAATGTTTTGTTCCAATGAAGCCTGAAAGATAAACATAATTGAATGCTATTCCTAAAAGGAATTTGAAATGGGAAATATAAAAAGTGGATATGTAAAGTAGTAAATTGAATGATGATTCGTGATTATTTCTTTCTTATTTGTTTTATACATTATACCCATAACTTCTTTACATGCTGGATTGCTATGTCCTTCCACCTTAATTTTTTTTAACAGATATGATGCGCCGAACAGCCATTTCATTAAATTGCGCATGCCAAGCCCAAATCAATTTCATTTTTAATTCCATTCAATCTTGCCTCAACAGGCTATTAGCATTTTGATGTTTCTCACCTTCTTTTTAATCATCTATTTCACTATCGTATTTTTTCTTGCCAATTTCTTTTTTTTTTCGCTTCTTTTAACTTTTGTTTTAAAATTTTTTACGTAAATTGATCAGTCAGTTTCAAATCACAGCAGAAATCTTTTGATCGCTATAGGTGATAATCCAGGATGATTATAAATCTCTTCTTGCCAATTTCAATGTCCGGAACAATAATATGTGATAAAATGAAACAAAAAGAAAAGGTTTTTGTCGTTTTTGATATATGAAAAATAAAGAAGACAGATGATTGAGAGAGTGTGAGGAAATTCAATACTTATTAATTAGTTATCAAATTATTAATATTCGTAATAGAACCCATTCTGTCAATCATTTGATTCAAACTGCTGTTTGAAAAGCTGCTTATTGATTTTCACAGATATTTATAGTATTAAATGATATTTTACTTTTACATAACAATAAATGATTGTAAGCTCATTTCTTTCGCTGTAATCAACTGTTGTAGCACACAATGAAAAAACAAACCACAGTTTTTGAGAAGCATAATAAATGTTAGGCTTTTCGAAAGCTGTGATTTGATCTTTCATTATATCTAGAGTTTTTAAAAGCCTTTGTTCTTTAACATTTTCCTCATTGTATATAGTAATTTAATTTTGCTGTCTGATTGCCGTAATCATCTATTGTTTCCTCTAAGCAAAGTGTTTCCTGAACAAACGACAGAATCTCTAAACATACGTTATATTGAGAAGTGATGTGATATGATTTCCTTGTTCAGTGAAGCCATTAGAATCCGTTAAATTTTAAACTTCTTTAAATTTTACACTATTTATACCACGTCTTTGTGATGATGAAGCAGATACAGATACTTGAAACGCAAAGGTAGCTCTTAGACTGAAAACTGCAAAACTGTGGTACCTTACAAGCATAAAGCATAAATACTTCATCGTCATTAAATTGTGGATATAATTGCATGAGATTTTGCGACAATATCAACAATAAAGAACAGAGATCAGCAGTCGCCATTGAGCAGAGCGCTATACCGGTACCATTGCGGTATCTTTCGCGATCATTCCTGAAATGATATATGCATATTTGTTTCGAAAATTTTCGGTTACTTCAGAGTCGAGTCGTTCCTTCAATTTTCTGTTGTATTGAGCTAATGTTTGTGATAGAAATTAGTTAATAGAACCGGGAAAAAAACTTAATAGGCATAACAACTATAAAAGGAACTTGTGTGAAATCCAAAAAGTATGTCAAAAATTTAAACTTTAAGTGGATAGTTGCATACTGCATGAATACGTTTTCTTAGTAATGAATATATCGGCTGTTTAAATTGCACAAATGATGAAAAAAGCAAATAAGTAATGGGAGATTACTTAGCCAGCTTTTTCATTCGAATCAGCACATAAATATTTGCTGGAATACCAACAACAGCAGCAATGAAGTAAAGAAATAATGTTACCGCGGCAACATTTCTACGATCGGATCGTCTGCCAAAAAATCTTGTTCATCCAAGTACTGCAATGAAATTATACTATTCTTTCTAGCTTTATCTTCTGCAAACAATTGCAGCTTTTCATCAAAAATCACAGATTAATTTCAAGAAAATGCAAGAAAGAAATCATTATTTTTGCTAATAAATCAGTGGAACAGATCGAAAAGCTTTTAAATTAGAATGCATTTTATTGTGCACTTTTTTTACCTTCGAATTTATCTTATTATTGTTTTATCAAGACTTTATGAAAAGTCTAAAATAAGCGGTATTATGAATAATTTCTAGCTACATGAGAGTCTTCTACAAGAAAACTTTCATACGAAAATTTATTGTTAAGAAAAATATTTGAATTTTTCAATAGATGGATTGAATTTTGTTTATTTCTCCGACATATGCAGAATTTTTTAGAATAACAATGTTTTCTTTCAACAAATTTTCTAGAACAAAATAAAAAATTAAGTTTATAGATCTGCACTCATTTCACAGTTTTTCATTATTGAATAATTATCTTAACTGATCGGAATAATTTAAAACGAAAATATTGTCATGTTGAACCGAATATTATAAATTATTCACTATATCCTTCACTTTGTACAGTTCGAATAAGTGGGAAGATGTAAATGTATATACCCATCATTTATCTTAGAAATATCTAACCTGCAATAATTTCCGTAATTTACACTGCTACAGTATATTATCTAATATTTATGCCATAGTCAAATATAATATCTAAAATATTTATTTGCTCAGAAATTTAAAAACTTAGTACTGCATATTTTATTTGTAACTAATATTGCTAAATAACAAGAGAGTTTAAAGCATTTATTATTTTAACTTTTTTGTTTCCCTTGAATAACTGGAGAAAAGATTCCGATGAACTACAAAATTTCAGTTAATTTTTAGTTTTTTATTTGAATATTCCAATTTTTTTTGCACTGCTGGACTCGAAGATGTTAATAGACTGATTATTCATTTCAGCCTTTTTCCTTCAGCCACTTTTTACTTTTCTAATAACAAACACAACAATCAGCTTCATCAAGGAAAGTGCAGTATTCTGATTCACAATTCTTCAGGATAAGACTTATTATCAAATAAATAATCTACTTGTTGATTTCAAAGCATTCATTAAGTTTCTGTCTTTTCCGTTTCAATTTGCGCAATCCCTTTTTATTGCCTTTCTCAGCACGCTTCCTACAAAAGACATTACATATGATAATCTTTTCTAAATAATATGCTTAAATGGTCAGAAATATTGTCTACTATTTCAAGATGGGTGTCTGCGACGCTGTATCTTATTTCATATTTCAAAACCAAATCTGATACGACTCTTCATCATCTAAATACTTTCAATAAGAATCTTTATTTGCTTTCTATCTATGCTCTCATCTTAAATATATTTAGGATTCCTTCAAAGCTCAACAACACATTATTTCGCGGTACAGTAATCTCTACCACGTTCCACAAAACATTGATTCTCTTCATGCAATTTTTGAATAAAACATTCTTTTACAATCCATATTAGTCTTCCAGCCTCATAAAAAAAAAAAAGAAAAATAACAATCCTATACTATCAGAATGTTGGTTAAGTCTTATAACTTCAATAAGTAATACTGCTGGATTGTACTAAATGTCATCACTTCTGAAATCGACATATAGCAATAATGAATTATGAAATTAAAAAAACTACTAACTTCATAATAATCGTAGCTAAGATTTGCAAAATTGTCGTTGCGTTTTATAGATTTGATAGCATCTTTCATTCTGAAAATTCATGAATGTTTTGAATAAAAACGTTAAATATTAAACAAAGTCTAATTAAAACACGAATAAAAAGGAAAAGAAACCAAAATTAGTCAGAAAATGAAAACTAGGCTAATACATATTTATTATTTTGTTGTTTTCCCAATTTTTAGATTTTCACATATATACAAGAAAATACAACAATATTTAAAATAAAATTTTACATAATATTAGGTTGAAAAATTTTTATAAGAGAAAGGATCCAATCTAAAAGGATTATGAAACTTTTGGGGCATTCTAGTTATCCACGTGGTTTCATTATGATATAAATTTGATTTGCTGTAGTAGACATTTCTAAATTCTAGAATTGCACAAACACAAATAGATTTATCTGTTTGATTCACTAATTACTATAAATATAGTGCTTATAGCAGTAATATTATGAATGTATTACCAATAGAAATGATGTCATTTCATTTTAGTTATGAATTACTAGTAACTCTATCAAAGCTAAATGTACATTGTTCTATTTCATCAACAATCGATCTATCCTCCTCTTTGCATTATGAAGCATCCAGCAGATCATTTTGTCCATTAGTAATCTCAAATGCCTCAATGATTTATTTTGTGATTAGATCTATTCCAATGCATTACGAATTGCCAGCCTCTATCATTTATAAAAAAATGAAAGTAATGTATTTTTCAAACATTATATTCATATTGCTGAGAAATAACTGCTCAAAAACAAACGAATAATGAATTTTTCCTTATCAGATTCATACAGACTGCTTTCAAATGATGTAAGCCTTTGGGAATGGAGAAAATGTTCTGCAACAGAATTTAGTTAAAAAATTTATCAATTGAAATTAGAATTGAGTGCGAATTCAAAAATATCACAAAATAATCTTCGTGAACCAATTTTGGCTTACCAGCTTTAAAAAAGAAATTTCTTATCTTTAAAAATTAAACTTAATTTAAAAGATCAATTGAACAAAGAGAAAACATAATAATAGCCATATGAAGAAATTTTTTTTACAAACTACGGTCGGTTTTTTGATTTAAAAAGTACATATGGAGAAAAATCTTTTAAAGAAGTATTTGTCTTCAGAATATTTTGGAATAAATAGCAGGCAATGCTTTATATTCACGAATGCAACTGATATATGTTTACTAATTTAAATGATTAAGTTCAATGAAAAAAGAAATCGAACTTCACAAAACATAAAAAAGAAAGGGAATTATTTAACAAAATTAACATGGAATTAATATTTTTTTCATGATTTCTTTCTTTAACCTCTGACGAGATCAAAAAAAAACTTGAAGAAGAATTCAATACGTTTCCAAAATTTGTAGGCCATAATTTTGAATACGAGGCCGAGCTGATAGAAAAAGTCGAGCTGATATAGTAACATAAAAGTTTGAATTGCTGCTAAGAAAATTTGTATTATTAACATAATAGGTTCTTGTCGTTGTAAAGAAAACATTATATATCAGGTTTATTTATCAACCATTTTCTACGTTACTGTCTATAGGATTGTACTCCTAGTACTTATCTTCACATTTTATTGCTTGAATTAATCAACTAAATTTCTCGTTTATGGTTGCTATATTAAATCTTTCTAACGTGAAGAAAGTCTATGAGTCAAATTCTATGAAATTATTAGAGATAAATGGGGAAAAGAACTTAAGCATCTAAAATGGAGGAAATTTTTGGATTTTCCAAATTATCGTGCCAAAAAAACTAATCTTTGAAGTGTATTAAACATATAAATCCTAATCCGGATGTCGCAACATGGATCAAGATCTTATCAGATCTTTAGAAGTATTTAATAAATCTCATGTTAGATCACTTTCTGAAATTGCAGAAATAAATGATGCCTAGCAAAAAAGAAATTTTTTTTCATAGAATAAGTAGGGTTTTCGATCATTTTAAATTAATTGAGCTCATTATCTTCGAAATTCCTTTTCTAAATTTGATTTTCAAAATTTTACTTTTAATATAATAGTTGTATTTGCTTTCTTAAAGTCTTCATCCATTTGTTTTGATAAAGTAAACTACTTATGCAAAGCAATACCCTTGTGCTGCTGTTAAGTATAAAGGTATATAAAACACAGGTAAGAAAGTCTTTTTGGATGAAAAGGTAACGAAATAAATCACCGGTTGGCAGTGAATAATAATATCAGTAATATATATTCTGCTGGAAAGTGGAAATGCATAATTATTTCTAGCGCTGAAGATGTCATAATAACATTACAGTACTTAATCCACTTGTGAAGAGAAGTAAAGCGCAATCAATGGTGGTGGCGAAATCGACATGGCATTACCAGTACTCCTGGGAGATGTAGTGAAATAAGGAATGCAATGAGTAGAATATGGCGTTAGTTTCTCCCTTCAATATATCAATTTCAAGACTGTTTTGGTTTTTCTAGAAATTAGTTTTATCGTTGTACATTTATACCAAAATGCGTTTCTATGCCGTACTATGGATTTTAAGCTTTGAAGACGATTGCAAAATAGCGATCGTTTTGCGATCGTTTGCAAAATTCAATAACTATTATTATGAGTCATTAATCTAGTTTAGCTTTTTCTTTTCTTAATCCCGTCTCTACATTTCATAAGAATATATTAAACAGTTCCATATATCTGTATCAGGGATTCTGATCATCAATAAGACTTTCACATTAAGTTTATTCATTTACCAAAATAGACTCATAATAATAGTTATTGAATCGTTACGTTTGCGTATTCCAAATAATTGGAATGACTTTCTTAAATAACGAAAATGAAAGTCGTGAACCCATCCACAGATCAGTGAGATATGATATAGTCGTTGGTAGAAACGGAGATTGATTGACGAGAAGATAGGATTGACAAAACTATGCAAACATTCTGTGAAAAGAATAGTGATGATAATAATGGAGTAATAACGAGCTAACCAAGAATAATAATGGTTAATAATGATACTCATAATAGCAAGAGTAATAATGTGCTAACTGCAAGAGATGTGAAATCCGAAGGTAATCATAGTATTTACCTTGCTAATAGATGTGAATTTGCGGTTCAGGCGTTAGTGCCAGAGAAAAAGGAAGTAACTATGAAGCCAACTACCATGTGGGTGAAAGAGATACTAATAGATCACTGTTGCAAAAGACAACTGAGCACACAAAGGTTGCGCTTGATTGTAATTAACCATCAGACATTGTTCGATAAAGTCCTTAAACGACCTTTAGATTATCAACGAGATGGCATCCCAGTGACGATAGTGTTGTAACGATAATCATTTTGCGACCAAAATAAAAGCAAGCATGATATATTTATGTTTCGTGTTTGATATTTCTCTTAACTCTCTATTGTATGAAGTAGCTTATGATGAATAATGATGTAGTGAAAATCATTCGTTCTTTTTTTTGTTGGAACAAGATACACAGAGTTACAAATGCTTTATTTCCATTTAAGCGCAAATTTTTTATTCCCACTAAGCTTCAAACATTGTCAAAGACAAAGTACAAAAATATCAACTTCAAGCTTGGATAATTAAATTTTTAATACGAGAAGTAATTCTAACATAACAACAAACTCAACAATTTAAATTGCAACAAAACGAACCAATATCACCATCAATATTATTCCTTCAAACTAAACTCGCCGAGCATCTATTTCGACAATGATTTGGATGATCAGCACACTCTTCCTTTATTGATGGAAGATTCTGATACAATTGATTATAAGAAATAGAGCCTTTGTTAGCATGTGGGAAATGCAGCTCATAGACAGAGGATGACAGTTTTAATTCATATATTATACAGTAAATACGCACGTACAATATATACACATTCATGTGAAATCCAATACAAACGAATCATTGAATTCTCTGCTTTTCTGATTCTTTTCGAGATTTTAGTGCCACTCATCTTTTCTATTTTCACGCAACCTTTTCGCAATTTATTTACAACAACTGAAATTCAAGTTCAATCTGCATTTCTATTCAAAATGTTGTAAGAAAAACTTTTTCGCATTGATTTTTTTTTGCTCGTCTTTCTTGGAATTGGAAAAGCGAAAATCACTTTCAAATTTTTTAACATTGCATATCTTCAGTATAAAAAAGGGTAGTTTTTTGATATGACAGCTTTTCTGCATAAAAGTAGGTCGTCATAAAATAGATAGCAGTATAAGCATGATAACATAGATCGAATGTTGCTTCTAAGCTTCGAAAACAGCAGCAAAAAAACAAAAATTTTCTTTAAAAACCTAAATGAATTAAGAAATAATTTGCATTTTTTTTCATTTCAAAGTTCAGGTATGCATTTTTACGCAAACGAGAACTGCTACTTAATTTTCACCTCATTTACTGTATCGAAAAATCGTAAAAAAAATCATTTGGAAATAAAAGGAACTGGGGAAACAGTGCGTAAATGATGTGAGAAATTTCAGAAACCTCCTGCTTAAGACGTCGTGCTTAAATGTGAATTTGATGCTTGCTTGACTGGTTTTACCAAATACGAGATCAAATTAGGATATAATTTCAATGGCTAACGCAATAATTAGAATTCGAATTCATTAACTTTCAATAAATCGCATCCCAAATTGCACATAACCTAGCGCATCAAGAAAATGCATTAGAATATACTTTTTTTAAGCTACAAAAGTGTAAGCAGCAAACAGGAAAATCAGAGTTAGAAAAAATTTGTGACAGAAATTTTAAATAAGTAACTATTGTCATTGCAAATAAAAAAAATCTTTCAGACAGGAATACTTCTTAAAAATTACTTAAATTAAAAATTAAAAATGTAAAAATTATTAGTTCTTTGTCTTCATCACCGAAGTAAAAGATATATCAGAACAAACTAAATATGCCAGTCTAATTTGCAATAAGGCGAAAATATTTACTAATGAAAGGAAAAGAAAAAATCAGTTTCTAATTAAATATTTAAATATAAAGTTACACGATCAGGTTTAGCTACTCAAGTATGCAGAATATTATTTGCACGCCATAAAAGAAGAAATCATAGATGCATCCAACATTAAAGAATTAAAAATAGCGAAAAATCTCTTCTTCTGTTGAAAAAGATCTGAATTAAAAATAAATCACTTTTTGTTATCAGTTTTGTTCAAATTTTATGAGGATAGATTGAACGATCGCAAAGCTTAAATGACCACTTTTTAAAACATTGTATTCCACGATACGATTCAATAATATTCATCTATTGGTGAATCGAAAAGTAGTGTGGATGTATCAGAAAATTCAAATATCTATAAGAATATTGTCATCGATGAATCTTATAAAAACTAGACTAATTGGGAATGAAAGTAAAATAGATGTGTCACACCTTCCTCAAAGCAGCGAGATTGCGCAGTTATTAGATGCTGAAATATATTTCAACAACATTCGCTATCTGCATACCAATTAATATAAGTTACTGGTCAACTCGCAGGTTTTGGATTCATTGACATTTGTCGGCCAAATCAGAATTCTTATAAGTATATCAAAAAATTTGATAGATGTTCGTAAAATCAAAAGATTTGTAGGAAAATTTTGCCTTTTTGTTTGCCGTGAGGAAATCGGAAGGAAAATATTCATTCAGTAATTATAGAATAATAGAGTGTTGCTAATATGAAATAGTGAATAAAATTAAACTGATCAAGTAATTTTAATCAGTAAGAGTCAATAATTACGTCAAGGAAGACGAATCTAGTTTGAGTTGATGGAGACCGATGTAGCGAAGAAAATGTGTGTAACGTCCAATCCAAAAAGACGAATATTTTCGTTGAGATAAGGAGAGCTTTCGAACATGATTTAAGAGTATATATATTGCCCATACATGAGTTGGGCTTACAATTTTACGTTGATTACGTGGAAAATGACAGGATTAGTTTTGTTATCTAAGCGGATATTGTATAGGAATTATTTTCTCAGAATCAACAATCTCACAGTTGCATGAGATTTGAAAGCTTTCTCACCATTATGTGTGAGATTTGTATTTTTATAGATTAACTGATATTTTTTGTAGATTAATTGACAGATATGAGAATCATTCATTGTACAAGGAAAGAAAAGATATCTGTCGCGAATAAACTGTGACGAAGTTCCCTGATAAAATAAGAATATAAAGGTTCATAAGTGATTTTGCTAGAGATGTATTAGAATATGGGTCAACACATTATAAATCATATTAGTTATCACGTTGCGCCAAATATAAGTTATTACTCTGGCGACCTTTGTGGCGAAAAAAAAAGAATTCCCTTGGCTTTGTCGAGACGCTTAAATTTTAAAGGCTTATCTCGTTTATACTTGTGGATATGCAAAATATGAATTACCAACTTTACTGAAATAATAATACAGAGTTGACAAAATGGGATTAAGAATAACGAATCAGAAAATCTCCACCGTGTTAAACGATGGAATTTTTAGTTTTTTGAATGAAGCACACCAAAACAAATGAGACTCAATTAATGAATGAATAATAATATTTTTGTTATTAGAAGGCTCTATATATATTAAGAAGTGGGAGTGATTTACATTAACTGTTTACGCACCGAAAACACAAACAACTATGGGGATAAATTACAGTATAAACGTTATAACAAGATTGGGTAAGAAGATTAGCGTGGGAAAGTAGATATTTTTAGATACAAGGATAAAATGGGAATTGGTTGGGAAAAATAACAAAGAGTGCATAGGAAATAATTTTAAAAACATATATTAGTATAAAGGGATGAATCATTAGAAATATTTTAAGCATTTAAAGCATAATAAATTCTATCGGTTTTCCGACAACCTCATGACTGATCTCGGAATGGCACGGAGAATTCTAATCAGCATCATTTTGGGTTAGATGGGCGTCGGAGGTTAGTTGGAGGACATGTCGGGTACCTTTAGTAACTTTTTCTTTGAGTTAATTGTCATTATTAGAATTTCGTATTGAATCAACTAATGTTGTAATTGTTGCATTTGTTGGCGTGTTAATTGAAATTACCGCAATAAAGGTGTAATTACAAACTTAGTATCGTTGAACTTTGTTTTTGGCGATAACTTTAAGTGGAAATAAAGAATTTGTAACTCTGTGAATCCTGTCGCAAATAAAAATTGCTAAAATAACCTAAACAAATTAATAAAATAAAATAAATTAAAATAAATCGTACAAAATATAAGTTAATCGCATATCACATATATCTAATTTCACAGTCATGTAGTTTTTATGCGTCTGTGTGTTATCTTGATCAATTAATCCGATAACTAATCTTATTGTAGTTCTTATACTGTAATCAGGTCTCTTATAGTTTTTTCTGTTATTTAAATGAACATCTGTTGTAATATTTGTTGTAAATCACTCCTACTAAATATGTTTTTGCATTAATCAAAATTGTATATATACTCATGATTAAGATGTAAAAGTTAGAATAAAACATCTCCTACGGAATTAGTGGAGACTCTTCTCGACAACTCCTCGACTATCTACCAAGGAAACTTCTCCGAATAAACTTCTAAAATCCTTTCTCCATATAATTTTATGGTGCCACGAGCCGGAAGATGTTCGCAACCATAATTCTAAGCGCACAACCGGCAAAACAAAACCTGGAAGCTCTAAAAAAAATGAAGTCAGAAGAATGGATTTGACGCCGTTGGATGAAATACTGATCACAAAAGAAATCCGCCAACAGCATGAGGCTCGAAAAAGAATCATTGAAGAGAAAATAATGTCTCAAGCTGCATATTGAAACACTCGATCTAGCACCGAAGAAACAACAAGAGGAAGAAAATCCGCCCAAATGGTCGAGGACAAAAAAAGGTATTTTACATTTATAAATGAAGGTAGAGAAGTTATTATAACGATAATTATATATATGAATGACTCAGAGTTACTCCAACGGTCTAAACGAAATAAATGAGCTACCAACTCAAATAAATTACTATTCAGCAGTTAACTTACTTCAATTACCACTACCTACCTTCCGTGGAAATCCAAAATTGTGGAAAGGATTTGGAGTAGTTTCGAAGCGGCAGTCCACTTACAAAACACATCAAGTATTCAAAAATTGAATTATTTAATCGCATGCTTAAAGAGAGATGCATTATTGACCATTAGAGATTAGACATAACCTCAGAAAATTATGATGTGATAAGAAAGATCCTTATTGAGAAATGTAGGCAATCACACATCATTAAAAAATCGCTCTAGAGTGAGTTATATTCTATCAAGAAGGATAACCGAGAATGGAAAGTAACAGTCGAAAGTATCGAAAGAATACTTCGTCAACTTGAAGCAATGAGAGAAAATCTTGAACAGTCCAGTATCGAAATTATCATTGAAAATAAGCTGCCGCTTGGATTCTGGACAAAGTATACCAACAAAAGGAGGAACAAAAAATATGATCAGTAGTTAAACTACGACAATTTTTAGCGAAGCTAATTCAAAGAAGTGAAGAAGTTACAAAAAGCCAGTCTCTCGATATAACCAAGCAACAAAAGATAACGAAGAGTAAGTTTAATCCACGACATTTTTCAGAAGAAATTTCGGCTCTAACTGTAACGACTCCGCAAACATCTAACAACAAAATAAAAGCTGATACGAAGAAGGTAAGTAAGAGACCTTGCATTTTCGTAATAAGAATCATTGAGATAAATGAATGTCATACTTATTCTAGTATAGAACAAAGAGTACAACGATTTAAAGAAAATAACGCTTGCTTAAATTATCTTTACCAGGACATGCGACAATCAATTGCAAAAAAAAGTATGTTTCCATTGTAAAGATCGCCATAACATAACGAAATGGCCGAGTATAATCTACTGGATTAAGCAAAGAAGAAACAAGCTCGACAAAAGTATTCAAACCAGTAATAAAACATTCGAGACGAAATGAAGAGAAGTTTTAGTTTTTTGCAAAGAGGTTGAAGTAATAAATTTAGATATACCAGAAGTTTCAAATAAAGTCGTAGTTTTATTCGATAGTGGTGCAAATCTAACATTATCGAGAAAATATATCCAGAAATGGACCAGGATATAAAAGGAGAGTCAACGAAAGATAATACTAAGCACTATCGATTTCAACGTTTATTATCGACTAAACTTGATTATCACTTGGAAAATTACGGCAATGAACTCGCTAACGAGATCAGAAAAAAATCTTTATGTCCATAACATCATACTATCAATTAAGGCTATTGGTAAAGCTTTTTCAAATATCAGGAAATGAAAACCATCTTCAAAATGTCTGGATGAATGTCAGAGAATTTTTATCTAACAACAAAGAGTTCAATTCCAAGATTCCCGAATAGAATCGAGTATATGTAAGCGCAATATTGTGTTATAATATTTATAACGAAGTTGCCACGCAAAAAGGATTAACTCCAACCAAGAAAAAAGTCGCGAAGAAGCTCCCTGATAAAACAAAATATAAAAATTCATAAGGAAATTTGCTAGAATGTATTAAATTGTAGGTCAACATGTTGTAAATCATATTAGTTATCATGTTTATGCGCCCAAATAAAGGAATATCTCTCATGATCTCAGAACTAACCTTTGGAATGGCGTGAGGGATCTTAATCAACAGCATTTCCGCTAGATATGCTCACGAGATCAGTTGGGTGGGCATATCTGATATTGTTTGATCTCTCCTTTGAATTATGACATCGTCATTAAGATTGCCTCATTGGTACCATTGACCTTCTAATTGCTGCTGCTTGCTAATATATTATCAAACATATCGTGATAAAGGTTTAATTATCCAAGTTTAAAGTGCTGTCATTGAAGGGCAGAAAGAACCTTCAATTTTTGTCACGGTTAAAGAAGATCGGAGACATTAAATGATCGAAAGACTATATCACAAAAAGCTTCAGATAATTGTCCAATTTTTTTTAAATGAGTGAGGGTTAGCTAGAGTAGAATTCTGCATTGACCAGAAAAGAAATAAAAGAGATTATTTTTGGTTCTGCTAAGTACCACTTACAAAAAGTATTGCTACAGAAGAAATAGGAACTTTTGTAAGAGTCAAGTCATATAAACGCAAGTTTAACAAACGCATTTGAATATCACTTTAAAATTTTTCTTTTTTTTTCATAAAGTAAAGTCTTTCTATTAAAATTTTGTAGCGTCAAATAGAGCGGAGACCATTCGATCCGCGATAACATCGCTGTTAGTATTGTATACACTTTATTACTTTTTTGACTTGACTTATTTTCATATACAATGTGTAAAGATTCACATACAATGTGGTCAAATGCATCTTTCGAATCGATGTAAAGATATACTTTTACGATTTACTATCTACGACTAAGTTAACATGATAATATTGTCAATTAACAAAAAAAAAAAAAGAAAAAACATCTCATCCAGACAAGTTCATAACTTTCAATACCGTATTTGAACTTTAACCTTACCTATTCTCTTTTTCATATTCCTCCATTCCCTTTTTATTCTCGATCATCATCTTAACTTCGCTCTGGTCGGCAAATTGAACAACTTGATAATTATCTGAAACTTCAGGTACTACTTATAACCACTGACAATACAATAATAAACAGAAGACCTTGAAAGGGCGACCAGCCTGTGTTTGCTTTCCCATTGTGAAGGATTGTTCCGTAATTGTTCTCATGCAGTTGTTGTTGTTTATGTTCATGTATAATGTTTGCAACAGTGTAGACGCAATTGTCGTTGAACACTGCTGACGTGATGGAAATGTGTACACACATGTTGTGTAATCCTCAAAATCTACCGAAGTGTATGGTTAATGAAACAAAGGCTGTTTCATACTTTTCGATTTTTTCAGTCACAGATAACTCATCCGAGTTGGTTATCATCTTGATGTTGTTGGAATGTTGAATTTCTTAAAATTTAAAATTTATTTTGTGAATTTAATGAAAGTAATACTTTTCTTGGTTATTTAAAGTGTTCCAAAAAAAAAATTTTTTTATAAAGTGAAGAAGGTTTCAAAATTAAAAGGTTATCACGAAAAAATTAAATTAATTCAATCACAACCATTCATTTAATTTAAACCAAACCTTTCCGACGGTTGCAAAACAGTAGCTAAGATTTAAAGACATGACATCAAACGTTTTTGAATTTCTCCATTTGCCACTCAATAGCGCATTTAGTATTATTAACAGTATCTCTTATATTCTACGGTCCTTTAGCATTGTATCTTTTTGCTTAGTGATTTGGGGCTCGATTATAGTCATCTATTTTTTAATGGTTTATTTTCTTTTATTACGTCTGCAGCAATAGTTTCGTTATTGCTTTCTTTAGTACCTATTTTCATTATTTGCCTTCTATTTACATATACTAGACAGATGTTTTACATGGGCCAAAAATTTTGCAAAATTGGCGATTCATCCAGTAGTGTTTTTGATTTTTATATTTTTCTCAAACTTTTCAAATAATTATTACATTTTAAATGATTATTATCTTTCAAATGATTATTAGAAGTTTAATCTTGTGAATCAAATTATATTATTGTGTGAAATTGATTTCTTGAGAAAAGTTGAATCAATGTCACTGTCCACCATTTATCCTTCAAATTACACAACATGACAAATGCAAAGATGCGGTGTTATTGTCAAAATATACAAGATACATTAATATAGAAGAGTTTTTTCCCAAAACATTTTGGAAAATGTATCAGGCTCCATTAGAATTTTACAATTAAGAAAGTAATGTGCAATAGGCATGATTAAGCATACGATTGAATAAGGAAGCAACGAAAAGCTGAAATAAACAAAAGGATCAACGAATAGGAACATTCATATTATGGTCAAAACAAGTTTGTCGAAATTAATTTGTCGGGTACTTTGTCGAAATTTTCATCTAAATTGATCTCGACTTCAGTGAATCATTCAGTCCCTTCCGATGAACATTTTGCCGGTTTATTCGCATCAAATACCATAAATTACGAACAAACTGAGATATGGTTTAAAAAAAACTAACCTACTAGTTCATTTAATCAATAGCGAATTAAAAAATGAACAATTATATTTCTTTTAGTTATTTGATCATATAAAATTCGACAATTTGAATAAACTGAAAAGTAACTTTTTCTTATTAAATTTCCTGTAAAAAGCGACATTAGGATACTCAGCAGAAAATCTTATTTTCTTTTTTGATAATTTAATTGGTTTAAAAAAAGTCATGAATGTTAGGACAAAAATTACGAAAACAATTTGAATTTGGATAAAATATAACGATAACAATATAACTCAGAAAAATGCTGCTTGAGCTGTCTCTAGAGAAAAAACTAATCAATTATTTGAGCTTTTTAAATATTAAAAAAATTGTGAGCAGTTGAATGATCACATTTCTAAATATAGGTAGCAATTGATTAGCTGAAATTCTTTACATCTAAGCTCGTATTTACTGATGTGAAAGGATAATGAGAATAAGAAATGATATATTTTTAAAGATTTTATTGTATATACAAATATATATATATAGATAGACTGACTGATTTATTGATTGATTGATTATTGATAAACAGATGGATTAGATAATTAAAGAAGTCAAGGGATCAATTAAAATTTTGGTAATGACCGCGTCAATATGATTAATCACTTCTAAACATTCAATCCTTCTCTTCAATGATTCCCATCCAAATTTTGTGATTAGTCATCAATTCAAAACATATATATTGATATGTAAATATGCTCCGAATTTTGGATATCGTAGCGGTTAATCCTAGTTGCAGGGACAAACATCACTTTAATAAATTACTACAACATTTCCTTCATACGTCATACATATATTGTATGCAATTTTCCATTCAATATCAACGCCACAAATATTTTTATTATAATATTTCCAATTTTGAATCTCTTCTATTTACCGCCTTTATACTTATACTATTTGGAAACTGTTATTCTCGATTTTATTGCTTTCAAATATTTTCCGCCGACATTGGAGAGTTTTTTATACAGCGCTGCAACTATCTATTTTTATAATTAATTTTTTTTGTGTGAGAAAAAGCATCTAACTAATAGTTGAATCTCCGAGATTCAATCTTTAAAATATCATATTATCTTATGTGATCAGTGTATTCCAGTGATTGGATTATCCAATTTTGCATTCCCACTCATCTATTTATTTTGAGAAACAAATAGCGTGAATAAAAATTCAGAGATATTTATAGATTCATTGCATTACTGATGAATTATCAATGTATGCATGTCCTTACTTAAATCAAGCTTGTTAAGCATGCATTACAGAGTAACTTGGAAGAATCAACTAAACATGTTAAAAACAAAAAACTCTAATATATTTGCAAACTTATTCCTTAATCAGGTGTACACAGTGTACAGCTGTACGTACAGCTAGCTACCTTTAAAATTTAGCCTTTTATATTCTCCTCCTCGACAAAATTATAGCGACCAAATAAGATAAATATCGCATAAATTAAGAAGTGTGTCGATTTCTTAAAAAAAAGAAAATCAAGAAGCGCAACTTCAAAATGTCATTTATTTGCGAATTTCAAGCTTTCAGTTTCTTCACGATAAAACTACATCTTAATGCAGTTATGCAGTAACAGTAAGAATGATTATTATTACTGCATAAATATATCATATAAATGATTATTATTCCTTTATATATTACCCGACTGATTTCTGTCGGCGGTTATATGCTTGTCTCAAAGGCTAAGCCATGCATGTCTAAGTTCAAATAAACCTATAATGGTGAAACCGATTATATATATAATGCAGTTCTGTGCTACAAATTTCAGTAGCTATTTCCTGCAAATGTTACTACCTTGACATTTCAGTTTGCAACTAATTTGTTATCATCTTGCCGATGTCTTTTTCTATCTTTTTAATAACAGAATAACAAAGGTATATGCATCCTTTCTCAGCTAACAATAGTCTCGATGGCCTACTATCCTTGACAGGAAGTATTTCAAGACGATTTCTCAGTCCATTATTTCATGCAATGCAGCACCAATGCTGTTCCTACCTCCTATCTTTCTGCATCGCACATCCCCCACATACTATACGAATAATCGATAAAAATTTATGCATCATAGTATGTATGTATGTATGTATATGTCTGCATGCATATGTGTATGTATATATATGTGTGTATGTGTGTATGTATATATGTATATGTGTATGTGTTGTGAGTATATGGGTATGGGGGAGGATGATTGGATATATTCAGCTGGATGAATTGTCGGAAAGTGGTGATGGCGGATAGGTGTTGGCGTTGTATATTTGTAGTACTCTCTAGTAGTGTCTATTCAGTGTTTTTTAAAGTGGATATTGACGGTTGTATGTGTTGAAATATTATAATGCATACAAGCTTTTCGTTCGCTTATGCCCATTTGCTCGTAACTCGTAGGCTTCATAATTATGCAATGCTTAGCACATGCAATGCGTATGATTAGACGTGGTGGCGCAAAATTCTATTTTACTCACACTTTTGTGGACATTGAAAAATGGTTCATTGAGAGGTAGGTCGTTGAGAGGCGGTGTTATTTGCTTAGAGGAAAAAATTGCCACTAATCGATTTTTTCCTCTGTATCGATTTTTATCATTCGTGTAATACTATGTTGCTGCTGATCGATTTTTTTATTCGCAGGTATAAACAAAAGCTATATATCAGCGAAACATCTATTTAGTAACATCTAGAGCGTTCATGAAGAAATGAATGATAATGACGACGAAGACATCAAGGAAAAAGTCGAAAAATATACACGGATGTTAAACTGTGATAGTAAAGTCGGTGATATCTTCATTGTTTCCTTATTTAAAGCTCATTTATAAACTTGTTTGCATTTCCTAGATGTCTGGTTTAGTCAGACTGGATGACTTAGAATAAAGAATTAAACTTCGTCAAGAATATTTTACCTCATTCCTTGGGATAGACAGCGTGTTATAGCAATAACAAGTATGTTGCAGATTGGTCATTCATTTAAGACGTTTAGC
Source organism: Dirofilaria repens (assembly GCA_008729115.1). Classification (NCBI taxonomy): domain Eukaryota; kingdom Metazoa; phylum Nematoda; class Chromadorea; order Rhabditida; family Onchocercidae; genus Dirofilaria; species Dirofilaria repens. The sequence continues at coordinate 1,441,379 of SNRZ01000003.1, read as the reverse complement.
AGACATTAACATGACGCTGGAGTTGTTATCAGAAACAGGAGTAGGAAAAGCAGTGAATCAACTGAGGGGTCATGAACAGTATGGCACGAAGGCATTGCGAATTGTCGAGAAATGGAAAGATATAGCAAGAAGTTGTGGTTTGAAACAGCGAAGGTTTTTGATTTTCAAAAATAATATGTAAATTTGGAAATAAAATGATTTAGGAAACACAAGAACATTTAAAGATATGTGTTTTAGAAAACGATTTCTTTCATCAAGTTCAGAACGAGAAGAAAATTTCCCAAAAAAATCAAAAAAAGGAAATTGCAGAAAGAAAAAAAGAGCAAAATGAACAAGATAATAGAGCTAATGAAGCTCATCATAGTAAGACTGAAGTAAGTTATATGAACATTCATAATTTTTTTTCTTAAGCTACGGGTTATTGGAGACCTTGCTATCTAACATTCATCGAGTAGATTCAATAAATTAAGAAGTTTAATTGCATAGTTTTTTGTTTCCTAAATCATCAGAAGTGACAGTGTTCTATTTCAGCCACGAAATAATGGATTAGAAAATGCTTGCTCCGGTTTGAGTTTTGCAGACATGTTGGCGCGAGCCGATATTGCTAAACCATTTAAACTTAAAAAAATGAAAACTGACTGTAATGATTGGAAGTCATCGAAAGTGGATGTTAATTATAAACCATCCAAAGTATTAAATTTCGAACCCATACCGAAAGGACATAATGCAGGTATAATTTTTTATTCAGTTATATAATGGTTGTACATTCATACTACACTGTAGGAATGGAAAAACATCGTTATTTTTTCAGCAATTTCATCAACTCTTTATCGGGATGTCTCACTTCAATTTTTTAGGAATGGAAAAAACAAAAAGATATATATCGTTATTTTCAGCAATTTCATCAACTCTTTGTTAAAGAATTATATCTGTCGAATATAAATTTTTTTGCATTTTCTTTGTGAATTATTTTTCGGGATTGTTTTTGTGTCGCTTGTAAAAAATACTTAACAAATGTACTATCTCCGAAAGCATAATTCCAAATAAGCCAATTTTTTTTTGTCATTTTTTTAAAAGTCATTCGCTGTTTCTTCCAAGATTATTTGTCAAATATTGAAACAGTTTTTTCAGATATATCTAAAACAGCTACGATGGACGCGTTAATGTTTAAACCACGTAAATCTGTGCGCAAAATCTATGCTGGGCGTCCGAAGAATGTTATTGCCGGGGAAGTGCCAACATTACAAAATTTGTGTATTAAAATATTAATTGCTAACATCAATTGTGAGTTTTATTTTCATATAATTGGAAACTCTATGAAAGGTTTTGAGATATTATTCTCTCCGAATAAATTGGATTTCCATATTTTGAATGAACTGCATGATCTTTTCCAAAATTCTTTTTCTAATATTTCATGTTTGTTCAAAACTTCAAAGAAGTTCTCTTGGTTCAACATATTGGAATACTAGTCTTGAAAACGTACACTTATGCATAATATATTTTGAAATGCCTTAAATCATTGAATTTTGGAAAAATTTTTCGTCCAGGTGCTATCAGTCCTTAATTCTGGAATTTGAGAAATCCTATTCATCTTTTAACAAACGCATCTGATGTAAATAAATCCACAAGCCTATGTTTCTTTTTCGTGTTAAAAAGTTCTATAATTTTGTAAATTGTAGTTTTCTAGCAATCGAGGAAGTTGGCGATACGCCATACTTTTTATTGAAACCAGTGCTTGAGAAATGCTCCTTGAATCAATTATGTTTGATTGAAAGGCGAAATCCGGTAAGTAATATGAAGAAACTTCTAAATAAAATATAGCTTTTAATTATGTGTTTATAGTTTGATGAATATTATTATGTTACGATTTTTTTCAATTTACTTCGAAATAAAATAATTCCCTTTACAGCAACTAATGGAAGATAGTGATGAATTATGGGAGAGAATTGTAAATCGTGCCTTCCCAAAATGTGAAACAGCGAATGATGAGACATGGCGAGAATGTTATTATGTTAGGTTTCACTTCATTTCATTTTAATTACTAATCTCAGAAAAAGATGATATTGTGATACATGAGAATTATTTATTGAGATGCAAGAAATATTTAGTGAATGAAAGATTCATATGTCTTATTTAATCGTCTAAAAATTTGCTGCAGTCCATGCATTAACAAATCTTATAATTTCTTTGTCAGTTCAATAAATAAATAGAATCTTACTATGTAATCAGAAATTTGCAAGCATAGCTAATCAAAAAAATAAAGAAGGATGAGCCGCTGATTGTTGTCGGAAAATGTTGCATTGCAGCGTTTATGTAAAGAAAATGAGCGTAAACTGAAATTGCTTTCAACAAAAATAACTCAACATAATCGAGAAGCAATTGCACCAGTAAAGACAGCGTTACTTGCGGATGCAAAAGCTCCACGTGAAATTCGTCGCCGACAGATTCGCTATGGTATTCAACATGCGACTCATCCATTACCAGCTGCTAATGAAATTTCAAAAGCACGCAAGGAAATTTTTGATAAAGGTTATTCGTTGATTAGTATGCCTTTTTATACTTCTTTGTATTACAGATTTGTTTTTTACCAAGCTATACAACTTATATCCAAATTCGCTCGCTGTATGAAAATAATTTTCACCTGAAGATTAGATTTCTGATAAACTTTTCGCCATTTGAAATTCTCGTTTTAAAAAATCCTCAACGAAAGAAAGATGAACCACGAACCATTCATGTTGTGTTTTAGACTTGATAGTATATTAATATATTTATATATCTTGAAATAAAGATTAAATTTTTATTATCGTAAAAATTCTTTGCATATTTATTAATATTTTTTACGTAATTCCAGCTTATGATTACAGACATCAATCTGACTAATTTTTTTTCTATTATCTTTCTCTTTTGATTTTCCCTTCATTATGATTCCTCATTTCACAAATACATATTTTCAGTTTCATTGCAAAAATACAAATTTTCAGTATTGCAATTAAGTGGAAATATCATGGCAGTCTTGCGAATTGTAATAAGAATTTATTCATTAATTAGAGTGATATGTCATTTCATGGAATTATTGCAGGAAACAAAGAAACTTTATCCCGTTTACCCGAAGCAGTCAGAAATACCAGTTGTTCATTGGATTCGTATTCGAAAAAGAAGAAAATAGTACCAAAAAAAGGAGTGTTGATGATAAAAACGCTAAAAATGCTCAATGTAAAACGTAAAAGATAATCATTATTTTCATCTGAGAATTATTAAAGCAACAATTTGTTGTAAACTGAGAAAGAAAATATGACTTTAGAGCTAAAAAAAAATCAAATAATAAATTTTTAGTAATTATAGAAGTTTAAATCATTAAATTGTTAGACTTCTAATTATCAAAAGGAACTTCTTGAAATCATTAAAATCCATTTTTTCTTAATGTGGAAGATTAGTAAATATTTCACAGACAGCGAAGAAGTTGAAATTATTAGAATTCATCAGAGATTCTGTAACTCTGTAACACCCGTAACAGCGATTAAAGCTTAGATAAGGCGTTTATTGATTTAGATGCTTGCGTATCTCAGATTCAGTACCAGTATCAACAACACCACAAATGATGAATTGTTAAAGCTCTATAGTTTCCTAGATAGATTTTTTTGACAGCGTCAATTTTCTGGTATATTTAATACGTTCTAGTATACTTCAAGTATAATTTTTAACATGTTTTTAGTTTATCTACTCACTTAAAGCTATGCAAGACTTCAATGTTGCTCTGACAGTTTTATTGATCATAATTGCGCTAACTACGCTTATTTTACGTCATTATATTTATTTATTTTTTTAAAGTATATACAACTTTGTAATATAGATTGTTCATGAAGTTTTTCCAGCTACTTTTCTTCTAACTGTTCTTTCAGCTGTGTTACCGGTCGCATTTTTATCGTTTTTATTATTGTTTGTTCGGGTTTCTTTAAAGTAATTGTTGTTCAGCTTTTTACTATCAGATCGAATTTTGCTGCAAAAAAATAAATATAGCACTGCTTATTGTCTCTTTCTGAAGTATTGTTAATAACTCATATGTATCTTAAAGTTTCTATTACTTTTGTATGCTCAGTTGTTTTTCTTTTTTCGTTAAAATTATTCTTTAGAAAACTCATAATAAATACATAGTAAAATCATAAAGTCTTTGTTCATTTTATATTTCTCCGATCGCTTTTTCACTCTATTTCTTTTTTAATACAAAAATTTTTACTTCATGATTCGTACTATATTTATTTATCATCTCTTTATAAAAGGTATTTTCAATCGATTATTTAGATTTGATTTCAGATAAATATTTCCTGACATTTTAGTATGAATAAATGTATTCTGTCGCATTTGTTTGATAAATTCTAAACCTGGATTTCCATTTGAAATACCTTAATTGATTATTCTTAAATCATCCAACTATTACCTGTATTAGACTTGAAAAACTAGGCTTCTTCATGTAATCGATATTAAATGGCTCTATTACTGTTTGGTTATTGCTGACCCTCGGTTCTTCAACTTTGCAAGATCGAAATCTTATTAACGTTTAGAAATTATCGAAAATCTAGAAACGATAGTAGTGGTTCTTGATCTTAATTTGAACGATTATTTCTGTAAAAACGAGTTAGTTTGCACCACCAGTTATCCTTAGTACGGCTGTCGTAATATTCGAGTGGTGATAGTTATGTTTTTTGTGGAATGGTTTTGTAAGGATAATTATTGACTTCCATTTCTTGGCTATTTTCAATCCGCCATCATTTTTTTAAAGTTCGCATATTTGTATCACTCTTACGAAGGATATGAGGTTGACTCCTAAAATAGATCAAATTTAACAGTATAGTTTTCTTTCTGAGTCTTTTTTATCTTTATAAATTTGGCTCGAAATGACGTCCCCGAAGTTTTCTTCCATTTCTAGTGAATGATAATAAGTTCATCCTCAGTTGTATAAAAATGATTAGTAATGACTTTTCTGGTTGAACATCTACGATTGCTTTCTTTTTCATAATGAAGTCAGAGTCCTGTTAGCGTTTTCATGTGATTCCAAGTTTTTCAGGATTTTCATTTGTAGAAAGAGCATATTGTTTGAATGCTCTATCAGCAGCAGTTCATTTAATTCTTATTTTGCTGCATTCTACAAAGGTTGATTGATTGTATCAGTTTCACGCGTATTATCGCTAATACTTTGCGTCATTTGCGATCAGGTCATTTTTTTAAATTTTTGAAGTGGCTGATATCTTTCCCCGAAATTATTTATCTCTGTTCTAGTAATTTCCTCTTTCAATTTCGATTTAAATTTATCTCTAGATATGAACGGTTATTATCGGAATGGACCACGTTTTGATCGTATCGATCAAGATGAAGTTCCCGAAAGCAAGCACACCGTATTTATTAGAGGCCTTCCCGGACATATTAAAACAGATGAAGTAAAGTGAGTTACCTTATATTTTTCATTTTAAGTGGAAGTTAAAAATAGAAATTTTGTCGAAGTGACATAATAGAAATAGGAACAAAAAGCATTATCTTTTCATGATTTAATGAGTGAATGTGATCAGGAACAGTGGCTATGAAAGACAGAAACTTGTTTGCCTTCTAATGTCTTATCTGAATTAGATACACATTCATCAAAATATTCTGCGTAAAATGATGATGAATTTCTTTAGTCCTCATTTATTTCCGAACTCTCTGCTGGCACTTTGTGCTGTTATCTTCGAACTGAGGTTTTACGATAAAAAAGGTAATCAATGGATCAAAATGTTGATGTTATTACAGGCGAAATTTAAATTTTGTGTTATCTTGAAATATTTGTATGTGTTACTTCCACTCTTCTTTTTGGAACGATAAGACGAAATCTTATGGTTTATTTGAATGAATTATTATCATACATACAGCAACATTTTCATCGAATCTTACTCTCTTGGTTGAATTTTGTTTGTGGAGAAATACACCTTGTGCTGGCGCAGTTACCATGTGCTTACCTTTGAGTAGGGAATTTGCAAAAATACCAGTTTATTCTCTTGGTTATTACTCTTGTTACATTGTCGATTTGGATTAAGGTAAGTAAAACTAGTTGAAGCAAGGATTTTTTGTCTTGCTAAAGTTTTATCAATTTTCTTAACGTTTAAGATTTATATTGACTTGAATATTAAACATGCTACAATATTTCCCTATCTCTATTATTTTCAGGGACTTTTTCGAGGACCATGTTGGACCATGCTCATTTGACTTTATCAAGCTTTCGCAGGATCAACTGAAACTATTCGTAGCAGTGCGTTTCGAAACGCGTGATGCTGCAAAAGAATGCATGCACAAGTATATTCTAACTTTTCTTTTTAAATAGATAGAAAAGAATATGCTCTTATTCGCGATATTCATTGGCATGTAAAGTATACTATGCAACATACTGATTTCCAATTTTTTGATGAAGATGTCGAAATCAAAATAGACAGATTTACATCTATTATTTGTGAATAAAATAAATCGAACAAAAAAATTAGAAATAATTTTATCGAAACATCGATCCAGGAGAATTTAGGAAGGCTCTTATATTTGAATTGAATTTCAGATACAAAGATGGTGATGTTCTTGGTTACCCAGTTGAAATGACATGGTTTCGGGATATACGACGATATGTGTCGTATCAACAAAGTCAAGGTAGTAATTTCATAGCATTGTTACTCAGAAGTATTCATTGAGATAAGTAAGATAATTTTTTTATGAATTTTTTGGAAAAGCGGAAAAAAACGTTTTTTTTGTTTTTTTTATAGGTCTTCGACCTGCTAAAATTCCTCGCAGTCGCGGCTATAGTGGTCGAAATCGAACTAGTTACGATCGTTCGTCAAGAAATGATTATAGGTATAAAAATTTTACATAATGAACTGTAACAAATGCCATTATTTTTAGGCCTTAGTTTCCAAATTATCAATTGATATATGTTTGGAGTCAGAACATAAAAATAGATTTTTTTCTATGAGCAGCGCAACTATTTCTTAATCATTTTTTATTAGTTACATATAATAGTATTTTTTATTGGATCGCTGTTAAAATTCTCTTTAGACAGTATGATTAGATCAATTTTCTTTTTTCGATTAAGTAGTAGACTTTATGCAAAATTTTAAAGATTAAAAAAATATTTTTTAGAGATGATGATGATTATGATAAAGTAAATAAAAGAAAATGCGCGTCGTCAGATGGTGAAGATTCTAAAAAATCTCGTTCATCCAACAGGTATTTACTTTGTTCTTTTTTTTAGATGCGAATCAGCGTGTTGAGTAGACTGAAAGCTTTTTCTATTCAAAATTATATAAAGTATAGCATCAGTTTCTCTTGTCCAGAAAATTATGTTCTTGGGTCCTTCGAAAACTAAGATAAGATTGAATTTTTTTTAGTTCATCACGATCCCCAAGTCAGCGTCATTTGTCACATGAACGTTCAGCGAGTCCTCACAGTATCAAAAGTCATCATAGCGAAAAATCTCATCGTTCTCAATCTCGCACATCTTCATATTTGGCACCAGTTCATGAACGTTCTTCTTCACCAGCTCCACCAGCTCTATTTCCACAAATTAAGCGAGAAGTCATTATTTTATTTGTCTTTAAAATTTGAATGAATTTGGTTATACCACTGATTTCGTATATTATCCACTATGATCTTCAAGTGTTATTCTGCTTAACATTTTACTTCTAAAGGATCAAACAAGTGATAACGAATTACTTTTTACATGCAGGTATTTTTTATATGATTTGGATGTCATAAAAAATTAATGTACTACGTAAGATTTTTTTATTAATTAAAGTTACATCAGAAATTTTTAGACCATTGAAAGAGGTGAAACTCCACCACTTCCACCACTTCCTCCCCCGCCAAATGTGAAATCTGATGATATCGAACCGAAAAAATTGAGCCCGGTTGGTTTTTTAGTAGTTTATGTCGTTTCACACCAGTTATGTTTGACAGAGAATAATAGAATTAAAATATTTTTTATCATTACAATTAATGAAAGCATTATGTTGTAAGATATGCAGAAGTTTCAAAGATCAAATTTTCGTTCATTTTCGAAAATATTTCTCACTGAAATATCTCTTGGATATTTTAAATATTGGATAAGTAAAAAATTCAAAGAAAGTAACTTGTTTTGTTTAAAAACGATTTTGCAAAATTATTAAAATCCCTTCAGTTTGAAAGTATCTTATATTATATAGATCACTGAGCTGTACAGCATACAACACGTGCAATAAATAAGGAATTTTAAAGGTAAGAAGTTATCAGATCTAATTGGTATGAACAGAAATTCTAGAAATTTTGAGAACCATTAAACAAGATGGCTACTATTTGCATAAGTTCAGAGTGGTTCACAGTCTCCCATTGAACGTAAATCGCGAAAATCGAAGAAAGGCAAAAAAAAACGTCGGCGCCGTAGTCCTTCATCAAGTTCACCCAATTCAATTAATGAACACACTTCCGATGAACTTAGTGAAGGCGAACTTCGAAAAAAGATTTTAAAAAAACGAAAAGAAGTGTTGAAAGATATCGAAGAAAGTTAGTTTATTTGCAAATGATATCATTGAAGACACCTGTAACTTTCTTTATTTGATATCAGTTAAATCGAATTCAACAATTTTGATTTTCAAGTTTGTTTTTATGTAAAATAGTGACATATTACTCTTTTTATAATTCAAAGCTTTGCCGTTTTCTTGCACGATATAAATTGCCTTTTAAGGTTTGAAACCTGTAGTAAAACCAACTCTAGGAAAATGGGAAGAGCAAGAAACGGAAGCAACACTATTACAAAATACCACGTTAAAGTTCGGTTTAGAAAGCGCGGTAAATACTGAATTCGTTTTTAAAGTTCTTATATTAGTAATCTGTATTATCTGTTGCAGTACACTTGAAACATCTGAATAGTTTTTAAAGTTTTTTTGTTGCTTTTTTGTTCTGGTTTTGCTATATATAACTATTTCATTTTTATTTGGTAGGAGGATGTGCCAAAACGAGTTTTACGTGATACAGCTCATCAGTTTCAATCATCAAAAAATGTAATTTTGCAAACAAATATGAACAAACTTGATGGAATTGGAATGGTAATTTATCTTGTCTATTTGTCTATTTTAATATCATCATTATTTTAAACTCTTACGTTTTTGTAAAATACTTTAATATATTTTGTGTATGTTGCTAGATTTTAGATATATCTTTGAAGTTTCTTTTTTGTATATTGAACATTACATGATATGAGTTTTTGTCATCAAAAATATAGTTATGTCGAACAGTATATATTTCGTCGATGTTTTAATTTGCAATAGAATATTTCAGTATGCTGCAATGTCACAAACAACAGGAATTGAAAATTCATTTTCATGCAAGAAAGGAAACAAAGAATTAGGTAAATATTCCCAAGCCTATATATTATACATTCAATTTTAAAATATATTTTTTTAAAATGCATAAAATTTTCTGCTGCTAGGTTTAAATACTAATAGTTTAATAGAATTTGTCGTACGCATGTTTAAGTTGACATTTTTTTTGCAGAAAAACAACTGGATATGCCGAAAGGTGAAGCACCATCATCGGGTGCACTATTTACCAGTGATATCGATGCATTTTTGGGGAAGCGTGAACAGGTCGGTCCAATAAATGATCTTAAAAACACGCAGGTTCGTTTGCGTTTCTATGTTTTTATTTTCTTTCTATGTATTGATAATGTTATGAATAAGTATTCATCTTCATATAGTATAGATTTACCGAGAAAGGATAAAAATGAAATTTCACGAATGAAAAATGAAATTACAGTGCTTCATATATCCATCCTAATAATCATTGCTGGATTAGGTTTACCATATTTTAATCAGCTAAACCAAGCTAACATTATTATGGGAGGCAGATGAATGACTTCATTTAAAAGTAGCAGCCGTGAACTTATAAATTTTGCTAATAAGAAAGTTTGCATATAATATTGTTGGTTCCTCAGAAATGTAAAATGATGTTCTTCTGAAATACATCTTGAAAAAGATCTCGTAAAGCAGTCCAGAAATTCTGTTGTAGTTTGCATACAAATACTATCCAAAAGTTATGTTGGAAATATGATTGTTCTACTGCTTGCAATTTTTATGCTGCATTTTTTCAGACCAATATATTTGGTACAGCTCGTGGACAACAATTGATTTCATTTTTTGATGATGCTAGTGATACGTTGCAACCTCCACAAGGAAGTGAGCACTTGAATATATATTGGTTTTAGGCAAAAAAATTTACGAAAATTTTAATGTATTTTAAATGGTCTTCTTCAGATGACTTAAAAGCACGATGATTTTGCTTTTTCTATTCGAAGTAATTTGTCATTGCTTTATGCCATATTTACCAGTTTGACAATAATAAGTTACTTTTTCAAGTTAGCAGTGCCGTTAATAAGAGCTCTCCATAGGATGTTCAAATTCAGTTAATGACAAAGTTGTACTGGGTTGGATAACATATTTATAGGCAGCAAAATACTAAATGAAATCGAGAAATCCACCTAATTTGCGTTAGCGAGATTTTAATTCCGTAATACTTGGTCTTGATTAATGATTATCTGTTTTTTCTTTTAAATCACTGTAGGCATATAGTGAACTTTGTGAACCATAACATTCTTTTGATGCCATTTTAGAAAATAAACTTGCCTTATCATGCTAACTACTCTCATTATGAAATTCGTTACATTACAAAATATATTGTATTTTTCTTTTCAGCATTTTATAAATTACATATTTCAAAACGCTATTACAATCTAATTTAGACCTTCATTGTGACGTCTTATAATATAAAAATACAAAACGACGAAATGCATGTTTGCTATATGTTTATAGATAAGATGAAGCTATTAATAGTAATTTACAAATCATTTTTCTTTTTAAGCGCTGCGATTAAGCTCGCTGACACTTCAGTTGAATGCAGAAACAGAACGTGAACGAAAACTAGCTCGTTTACCACCGGAAGTTCTTGCTAAATACACGACAAAGAAAAAACAACTTGAAACGGTTATCCTTTTCTCAGCATCTTTTCTTTTTCTGCTCTATAATGTTTTTTTTTTCCTTTTAAATAGGGTTGAAATAGTACATTTAGATTACTTTAGTTCTTTTTTGATTTTAGTTTCTTTTGAATTTTGTGTTATAGCTCTATTAATGGTTTTTATATATCATTCAACTCCGTTTGTTTGGAAGTAGTTCATTTATAATTTCGTAAACTTAACATTTACAGGCATTCAAAGCAGATCGTGAAACGTTTGGTTTTGTCACAAAGATGCTGATAGAAAAAGATCCAAGTCTGGAAGATCGTCTTTGGTTAGCACTTGCTGAAGCAATTAAAGATATGGAAGAAGCATTCACACGAAAAATGGACCAGTATCTTGATCAGCTAATTATGTTCATTTCCATGTAACGGCAGATAGTTTTAAAACTTATCATTTATAAATAAGAGACAAGAAAAATCGTTGATTCATATGTTTCGAATGGAATTTTTGGTGAATTTAATGGCTTATCTTTTCAAAAAGCCTAATCCAGTGATATCAGCCATTTAGATAATCTCAATAATCTTCTCATCTTATATTTTTTTATTGAAATAATTTAAAATTCTTTTTGCATTATTATTTGATTTTCGTCGGATAAGAGACAAGAAAAATCGTTGATTCATATGTCTCGAATGGAATTTTTGGTGAATTTAATGGATTATCTTTTCAAAAAGCCTAATCCAGTGATATCAGCCATTTAGATAATCTTCTCAATAATCTTCTCATCTTATATTTTTTTATTGAAATAATTTAAAATTCTTTTTGCATTATTATTTGATTTTCGTCGGATTTTAAATATTATTTGTAATTTTTAGTGCTGGTTGGTCTCCGGATATGTTTTTATTTCAAAACTCTTCATTTTCTTTAAGTAATATGGTTTTTTTTCTGCCAGTAACAAATTGTGAGAAATAAATTACTTATCCACATCTTCTTTAACTTTTCTTCTTAAAATTTCGAAATTTAACTCCTTGATCGTTAATAGTGTTCATATTGTTGCTTGCCCGTATCGTATAAACTTTTCCATGTGCTTTGGTAATACTTTCATTTCAATCATTCTGATTTATTATAAAGTATTCCTAATTGCAAAGAATGCCACATCAATTTTATTTGGATGAACGTACTCATCGTAACGCTAAATTTTTGAATTTTGCTTACTATAGACTTAGTAGATATAAGATAAGTAGATATAAATAGTAGATATAAAGTCCTGTTTTTAAAATTTAAAAGTTTAGGATTTTGTATAGTAAACTTTTCAATATAGGAAACATTTTGTAGGTGATTTTTTATATCAGACAATTTAATAATTGAAGTTCTTATAAATATGAGCAATGGATGTGCATTATCATCATCAACGGAGGTCTTCCATTTTGGAAAGCAAAGAGGAGGTAACTTATTTTTCGGATATTTTTCTGACTAAATAATTTCTAGTTTCCATATTTTGTAAGATGTCGGTTGTTGTAAATCGTGGCAGGAATTAATAGAAGACGATAGAAATTCCTAGTAAGCCAGGAAAGAAGGCATTATGGTAGATTTATGAGAAGTCATGTACGTAACCAGTATTTGAAATAAATACTATGATACATTTGTGGATAATTATGACCTGTAGCTCTCTAATATCGAAGGCAATTTTCACTGAACAAAGAAATTCTTAATGTTTATTCCATTTCACATTAATTTTGCAGAGAAAAAGAGATCGGAGCAATTATTTGATAAATATTGCTTACTATTTATGAAAAGACTTGAACAACAAAATATCGGTGTCTTGGTTTGTTTTAGAATGTTTTTTTTTTTTTATGTAAATATTTCGTAGGAAAAGTTGCTAGACAGAAAAAAAACAGTTGATAAAGGCTTGCATTTAAATACTAATTATATATTTTAATTAGTACAATTGATTATTGTCGCTAAATTCGAGTTGTTTATTTTAGACTGTTGGTGAGTTATTTGCGATTGTAATCAAGTATGGTTTCAAAGAGGTAAGTTTTCGACATTTTAAAGAAATTGCTGCTCGTTGGATGTGTAGAAGGCTAGAAGTTATAATGCGCAACAAAGGATTATATGGACTACCTCGTAATCTCAGCCTTCTAAATATGTGAGACTTTTGATGGATTGATGTCACATTACCAATGATTTCGGATTAAAAAGATGCATTTTATGTTTTTTCCAAGTGAGCATCTGTATTAAAATTGTTTATTAAAAAGCACCTTATTCAAGAAAATTCTCAAAAAATCCTTAGATATTACAGCAGTAAAAGTAGAAGACGAGGTATTAATAGCGATATTAAAGTGCTGCATAGCATACTTTGCGATGCGTTAAGAAAGTTGAAAAAGATAGTTATCTGTTATTCATAAAGTTAAATGACTCATGTGTAAAAATTAAACACTGACAATAGCTCACTGTTATCTTGTTAACGAATCTCTCATCGGATATTTTAGAAATATTTTTATTTTTAGATTCATAGAAATAGATGATCTAGAATGTTCTCTTGATTATTCGAAATGGTTGGAAGAATTCATGACTCCTTTTTTTCGGTTGGTTCAATATTTCACTTATCATACTATTTCTGAAAATTGAAAACATGGAATACATTTTTTTACTCTTTACTTCTGCTGATACAATTACATTCAACAATACAACTGCCGAAAAATGCGTTTTTTTTTTGAAGTCACATTATTTGTTTTTCAATGTTTTTTTTTTTCATTAAATATTTCTTTAAAAAGAGAAAAAGATAGCATTTACCGCGAAGTACGCCAGCATGATTTCAAGCAACGAATTATATTAATTCGAGAAGCAGTACTAAATCAAGATTGGTCACAAGTTGGCGCTTTTATAGGTAGTTTTATGAAATCCATATATTGATGCTGTTGAAATTTTGTTTTTCAAAGAAAAATTTTACATATTAAATAGGTCTTTGAATGATGCTCTTTATTCGATTTTCGTTAGCTGTGAATAAATTTGTTCTTTTGAATCGATGAAGCGCTGTTTTAAAATTTTTTAATCGTTAGTGTTATCATAAACTATTTGAAGTGAGTTTTGAAGCGACTGAGTTTTATATTGGTCTTATGTTATGATCTTGGAATCATATTCATAACTAAATCATTTAAACCTCACTTTTCAGGTCACTTGCCTTCTTTTCGACAAAATTTAAGAAATGTTCCTGAAACCTTTCGTAAACAGCTCGGTGGTAATTTGGATAAAACATGTCGAATGTTGTTTCCATATGCTTCAACAGTATTTCGAACTGGTATTGAACGTTTTATGCAGTACGATATTCCACGTGATATGATAACTAAATCGGCAGCAGAATTGATGCTTGTCTTAATTGACGCTGAACGAAAATATTCTGTGAATTCTTTTATAATAAAGATTATCCTAGCCGTAGTAAATTTGCATTTACATAATAAATAGCTATAAGAAATGATGAAAAGAGAATAAAAAGAAGAAATAAGCAGACATTCAATTCATTTGATTATTTAATTTAACTTAAGAATGTTGCCTATTAATCAGTGATTTCAGAATTTAACATTTGACGTTGAAAATAATTCACTGCTTTATATTACGGAATTGCTTATATATGCCGTTGCAAATGGCCAGAAGCAGGAAATGCAAGATTTGATTACTGTAATTCTATCCTTACCATCCGTTGCCCAGAAACGCAAGGTTTTATTTTATATATATTTTATAACTTAATTACTTTTCATCCTTAAGACTTTGCTGAAATATGGCTAATCTATTAGCATATCATAAGTTTTGTCACATAACTTTTGATTCAAATTTGCAGCAAGTCTCATTTATCAAGATTTTAGTACATAACTATCCTTCGAGCTTATAAAGTATTGTCTCGTTATGAATATTGGCGCTTAGAGAAGGAAGTATGATGCAAAACAGTTCATTTGATTTAGGAGATGAAATCATTGCAGCTATACTGGTAAAATTTAAGAATTTTATTTCGAACTGTTTCCAACTTAGAGGAACAAATGAAGGGATATAATAACAAGTAAATTCTATAACACAGAGATATTATAGTCAAGTTATTAATTGTTTTAAAACTGCTGATATTTCCCAGTTTTATCGATTTAGTTATTTAGTGTAAGAAATGAGATATTTAACCTTGTTGTATTAGATGAGGAATTTACAGGATTTTTTTTTTTCTAAGTGAAATTTTTTGCGATTTTTGGAATTGATTATCGAATTTAGGATGTCGAATCTGGACAAGAGAGTGTTTTCATTTATGCGGCAGTGCATTACTTGCACTGCACTGGAAAAGTTGATGTATTAATGGATGCTTTATTAGAATGCTGTCATAAAACACCCTGCATGATCATTGATTGTTACCGTGCTTTGTTTTTAAATAATATGCTTGATAAAGCTAATTTGTTACTTGATGTTGTGAGTTTTGTTTTGTTTTCTTTCATTATACCAGCTTTGAACCCATATAATTTAAAACGATATTTACTCTCAGAAGAATTAAATCTCATATTTAAAAGAAGCAGTACATTATACTCTCATCATATATGCACTAATGCAACACTTTCAGGTTTTGCCGCAATGCAGCTTTATTACTCATCCGATTTTATTAGATTGGTTAAAACCGCGACTTCTAAATCCTCATGATTATGACCTTCCAAGAGAAATGTTACAGCACATTTGCAAAATTTTGTTTATTTTTTTGGATTATGGAATGAATAGGTTTGTGTAGTAGTTTACGCTCTTAGAATTAATTCAACCTAATCTTTCTGTGTAGCTTAACGGATTTAATGATATTATTTCCAAACTAAGAAAATTTCTGCGTTAATTTTCAAAATCGTATATTTGTTCCATTTTGTTAATGAACACTGCTGCTTTATCGCAAAATCAAGTTTTTTCTTTTTTTTTTTAATTAAATTTCATACAGCAAGGAAATTTCATCTAAATTCAGGAGAAATGACTATGCTTGGATGTTTTTATGGGCAGCAGTGCAACATGTACAAGATGATAATCTACTATACTTGCATTGGGATTCACGGAAATCATGGTGGCCAAAATTCCATAGCGCTGAACTATCTGAAGTAGGAGCCGATTGCAGACATCGAATTTTTACGAAGCTCTTTAGTTTGAATGCATAATAAAATATGATTTTTTTTTTTGACGTTTAACATTAAAACATAACGACAGAATACCTTCATTAAGAAATCTCTAATAGATAAAATGTATGATAAATTTGTTTATTTTCAAAAATTGTTTGCTTTTCTTCGGAAGATCTACCGTCTAAACAAAGATATTTTAAAGCTGAGGAACTCTGAAAAATTACGAAAAACGGGAGCGATTTTTCTTGACGGGATAAAAGCTTTACTTACATTGCAAGGATTTCTACTTATAATTTTAGTTTTTGTGTAATTGTTTTCAGGATAAACAAAAAGTTAAAGATTAAAGTTTGGATCTTTAATTTGGAGGACCACTGAATTAAATTTTGATTACTTTCACACTAATGATAAGGGACGAATTTTATATGTGAAACAGCGCTGAAGAATTATAAAAGAAAAATTTTGCTTTGAACAAATTATTTGGGGAATAACAGTATGTTTCATTTATCATTAGTGTGTAGATGCATGCGTATGCTTAGCTTCTGTTGCATGTTTTATTGGGTATTTATTTTTTAATATAAGTGACTTAAACGTTTAGCATATACTTGAAAAGAGTAGTTATATCTCTAGTTCAGATTACGATTACAAAATAGAGGTACTTATATTTTTAGCTTTTGGAAGATAACTGCCTAACAGTCACCACTCAAGAATAGTGTGTAACCTCGATGGATTTTTTAAAGTGCTCAGAAAGAAGGACTCTCTTTCTGTGATCCTTTATCTCTCAGCTTCCTATGTAGTTCTCAATATTTCTTTTAAACAAATTCAATATCGACTTACGCCAGCTATAGAATTTACAAGAATGACGGACAACATTGTAATAAATACTGTTGTGGCCTTACTTTTTTAAAGTTTTCTTTTTTAGTTAAATTATTTGAAACAGTTGCTAGGAAAACCTGCACCGCTTTGAGAAATTTGAGAATGATTTTGTTGTGATACAACTCTTCAGTATTTTTACAATTGTTTTTTAATCTTGTCTTTTAATGAAGAACAGTACATGATATTTAACAAAAAAGGAAAATGAATCTTTCGATTTTGATCTCGTAAAAACAGGACAGTTTTAAATAAATCTATTGTGTAATATTGCGCTTCACTATTAACGTTCATTTTGTTTCATTTTATAAAATAAAATTTATATAAAACAGGACAATTCATGAACAATGCCTTGTTTGTCCTATCCAATATTTACTCTATGCAATTACTCATATTCTACAAACTCCTTAGCTTTTAGACCTTTCAGAATATCTTTAAAACAATTTTCTTCTAAAAATCGATTACCTGGTCAAACCACCACATATTTCTTTCAGTTGGAGTGAATGATAGAATTCCATTTTTTATCTCTAACCGCGATATTAAAATCCAAATCTGATGAAGTTTAAGGTAATTTTCATGAAATAATCTAACTGAATATGATGTCATGGTCACAATACAACGCAGTATCTAATCAGGGAAATTCGAATAGAAAATTTTTAAGATTAAATAAGTTACAGTCGCTGATTTGGGCAATATGAGTTAAGGTAGCCAGATTCTAAGTATCTTGTTTCTTTTGTCTCTCAAACGTATTAAAATTGTACTAACAAGTAAAGAACGGTCAAATCCAAAAGTTACATTGGTGAGAGATTTTGATTTATAGGTCACATATGCTAACGAAAAATTTACAAACCTGAACTGAAAGTATCAAAAGTAGGTACATCCCTAGTGAAACACTACAGAATGTAAGAAAGCTTCCGCGATAAATAAATGTCTTCGTGGCATATTGAGACTCTTTAATTATCGTTGTGTTAATTTGTTTTCGAGATTTCCGAATGGTGCGCTTTCTCTTGAATTTCTTAACGAGGACTGGATTTTGAAAAGTGATTTCAAGATTGAGCATTGAATGCAAAAGATCTAGAAATTATAAAACATTCTAGGTTATGAATCTCTCAATCAGAATTGATTACTGAACGGATTTTAGGATTTCTTTTTATCAATCATGGACTTGAAAATATTGTTACAATGTTTTCTAAGATGTATTTGATATGATTAGAGAAATAAACATAATTTGACCATTATCATCACATGAATTTATTGGTTAATATTTCATTTCCTAAGCCGAACCTGTCGAGACGTTATGCTCCAATGATGTACTGCTGCTGCTGCTACTACTCCTTGATGATCTGTAATTATTGCATTTCAATTTTCAAAATAATAAAATTATAACATTTTATCTAAGAAAATATTGAATAAATTGACATTTTCTAAAAAAAAACTTCCGTTATAATCGCATCGTTATAACAAATCTAAATGCCAGAAACAAATGACTTGAAGGAAAATTTTAGAAAATTTAAAATTATGAATGAATTTAATCTCACCGATTTGGTTTTCTTTAGTGAGAATATTAAGAAATAAAGAATAGAAAACTAAATATCTAAACATCACTAAAAGAATTCACTCAATACAAATAAATGGGACTAAATTCAAATAAAAACTTAAATAGAAAATTTCCGTATGCAAATACAAATCGTGAGACAACTTTTGCATGTCAATAAAACAAACGGCTTACAATCTGCAATTTACTACACGTGTGAATATGATATACAAAATTTCTTACTCTTTCTCTGAAGATTCAAATTCTGGCGAATCTTGGAAAGAGAAACTGTAATTGATAAGCCTGAGCGAGCATTTATTTTCCTGTACCCATTGAATCCAATAATTTTTCTTGTTTCTTCGCTTCTCTCTCTATTTTCTATTTCTCCAAATCTGATCGTTACTTTAAACTTCTGAAACAAACTGATCTTCACATGAATACACTATTTTCAAGACTTGTTAATCCATATTTCTTACCGATATTTCATCCTTCTCTCTCTGTCTCGCGTCAAATTTACGATGCAACCCTTTGAAAAAGCACGATTTTTAGGAATTGGAAATGCGTGTAATGATACTGTAATTACCAAAATTTGTTAACTCGAACAATCAAAAAAACCTTGCAATTGATGACTTTAATTTTTATCTTAAGAAAGAGATGATCTGTGATCAATGAATAATGGTCTAATGGGTGTGACTTCATCTCTTTCATCAGTCTTTTTTTTGAAATGATTCATTAAATGAACATCAGCTCTTATATCGCCAGTTTTGTTTAGTAAAATTGACAGTATGTATAGTTGTGGAGTGAAATGGAGAATTTATTAGGAAAATATAAATGAGCATCAAAAGGTAAAGGTATATAAAAACGACAAGTGTAAACTGTGTTTAGTTTATTATCGACGATCAAAAATCGCGTCACTAAAATTTTTTGCGCGGATGCCGGGAATACCGCTAATTTTGATGTTTTAGTGTAACAGTGAAAATCACTTAAATGTTAAGTTGATCACAATTCTTTGTATGATAGCTATATGATAAGTTATTTTTAACTTAATTTATAAATGATTCGAATAGAAAACTATTCTTTCTATTCTTTGCGTTACATTATCTGTTTTTGTTGATAATGAATAGTATGAAATTTTACATCGACAATCAGATAGAATTCACGAAAATGTCATTATGCTCAACAATCTTCATATCGGTCTCGCGGTTTAACATTTCTTAGAGATAATTGAAGATGATGAGAATGTATAATGAATAATTCCACTTAAAAAACCAAAATTTTTAGTAATGATGAATCAAAATATTGTTTTTTGGATGAATCGATAAAGATATACTGCTTAGATCAATGTTGCGCTCAAACAACCTATAATCAAAGATATGATGCGTGATACATTAGTAGGGGAATTGATTAAATATTATATAAAAGCCAAAAATATGTTAATTACAGTTTATGACTTTTGTGGGGCAGTAAATTCTGATTAGTAAATTCAAGCTATGATTGTAGTTTTAGCGGAGAAGTGCAAAAAGTAACATTCACTGTAATGTCTCAATTGTTCTCTTAAAAAATAAGTATTTATAGAGGGTTTCATGAAAAACTCTGATGTTGGAATTATAAATTCTAAAGTTTGCCAAGCAAAAAAGAATTATTCTGATTCAATCTCACTAAAATTTGAAAACTGTTGAGAGACTCAGAAAGACACAAATTATATTAGTGAGACATGTAATTTCGATTTCATTTCGAAAAAATATTGAAAGAGAATGATAGTGTGGAATGCACTTGTGTAGCTATCAGAACTACTGCAAACATGATTCCTAATTTAGTGAGACTGAATGTAATTTCGCTCTCAAAGAATGCATATAATTTAGGAACTAAATTCAGTACAACTCAGAGTACTAAATTATTGTAAATATTTAGGAAATGATTGGAATGACTGATTTGATATGCAGCAAGCTTTCTGTTTTTCTGCTTTACTGATAGGAAGATCAAATGAGATTTTCTTTGATTCACCCGTCTTAAAAAATTAGCTTTCTATCTCAATGCATGTAAAAGGGTTAAAATCACAGTGAAATGTTACTCCATGATTGAATTGAGTGTTAATACAACTTTTTGATATCTCCAAAGTAAAGATAATGTACATATAAATTATTTTTTAAAAATAATTTACAACAAAATAGCTCTCAATGCTAGAAATATATAATAATTTATTTGTGTGAGAAAATAGTAAAATTATTTTGAAGTTTATTGAAGAAAAGCTATATACCAAGAGTTAGAAAGTTGCAATCACTGAAATCACATTAAAGCATGACGAAAGAAAGAGACAAAAAAAAGTCTATTAAGGTTTCAATGAAGACAACAAACTTCAAAGAAGATTATATAAGTAATGAATCAGAAATTTTTAAAAGAGAAAAGACTCGGATCTGAAAGAAGGCAAAATCAGGAAATTTGATGAATTTTTTAGTGATTTTAGTGATCTGGGTGTGAGAAATAAGCTTATGACATCTAACCTGTCATTTCTATCATTTACCAGAAAAAGTGAAGAGAAAGAAGCCATCAGATGAAAAAGTATGAAATGATACTTTATAAGAGGGAAGTGAATATTATGTAATTAGTAGTGTCTCAATTATGCGTAATATAGTTTCAAAATCTAAATTTCACTTTTTTTTTGAGTTTTGTACAATAAAATCTGAATTCTTTTCCTTATCTGTACAATATTACATCTTTATTTTGCAGGTGGCAATTGTAAGTCTCTGAATAATTCTGCGATTTGGAATACAGTACTTCTTAATGGCTGGTTGTTTTTCTTATGTAAAAATCGCTGAAGAAAAATCTGCACAAAAATAGAACGGCGAAATAATCAAACTGATATAAAGCATACAATTTTCCAAAATCTCTTTGGAGCATTCCGACAAAAGTTTTTACAGTGTTTCGTTAGTCTCTCCATCTGTGCATCACAACAAATCAAAGGTGAAAAGGAAATAGATTACGGTATTGAAATTAATCATATTTATTAGATAGGAAGAAGATTGTATCTCAATCTTAAAAAGATAAAACTGAAAGTTCAATTGCGGCATATCTTTTTATCATTATTAACTTTTTAAACTATCTTGTTTATGGGTAACAGCCTTAATTAATATGAAATAATTTAGTTAATTGCTTCAAAAACAGATGCATTGATAATGTGGTACACCCAGAGTGATAACAGCAGAAGCATAGTCACTTCTTTGTATATTGATGATTCGTACGAACTAATTTTCAATATAACTGAAAAAAAAGAAGAGCCAATTAGAGTCACTAATATTATTATTTTCTGTGTATCTCTATCTTAATCATATGAAAGATAATATCCAATCGTCGAAAATTCTCTATTCACAACAGATTATGAGAGAATGAGAAAATGTGTAGACAGTGTTTTCGCTGGATGCAAATAAGACTGATACGTCTGATACGAAGATATCATTCTTATATCCGTTTTGATGATTACAATTGCACATCCATTTGTTTCCTTGCCACATATCTCTACTATCAATGAGATGATAATGTCTTCATGCACCTTATTATCAATGATGTGATGTCAACGAAATGGTCGCTAACCATTCATTATTGGGTGCATTATCGACTCTCTAATCGCAGTATTTCTCATCAGTGATAATCATACCGAAATCTTAGAATTTTGTTGCCATCTACTATAATTTAAGCTTAAAACAATTTTAAGATTTTTTGAGCTTCAAATCTTATTTAACTAAAAGGAGGAATGCGCTATGTGATAGAAAAGAAACGAGCAAGGACGCACAAATTTCTAATTTTAATCGTTTTATTTAATTCTTAATCTGGTCCTTGACAATTTGACGATAGTATTGAACTTTCATTTTATATATGCATTTTACATTCAACTGATGATAAACATAAATCACTCCTATCCAAATTTTATCGAGATTTAACAATGTATTTACAACCATCATTAATTAAGCATATTTCTTAAGCAGTCTCTCAGCATTTTCTGACTTTTAACCAAAGGCAATGATAAATTTTTAGTAAGCAAACTTCATCGCAATGATGATTATGATAGAGAGAGTGAGGCAAAGCCATCCTTATGATGAGGATGATGAAAACATCATTGTTTTTTATTAGGACAAGGATTAATTATGATAATTTTTTTTCTTTTGTAGATTTTAGCTAGGATATTTTCTTATTGGCCAAAGTATCTATTTATCAGCAATGAAAATAAAAATAATGGACGACAGTAATTTTTTTTTCTTTTGTAGATTTTAGCTAGGATATTTTCTTATTGGCCAAAGTATCTATTTATCAGCAATGAAAATAAAAATAATGGACGACAGTACTGTCAGTCAGTCAAATAATGTAATGATGTTCATATGACGAAGAGCAATCATCAATATATTCATTTCCATCTATCAAATGTTAAAAGAATGCAATATTTATTCTTTAACATCCAGTTTCGATAATATTCCACTTATTAAGACTTATTTTTTTTTTTTCATCTCATCCAATTTGGCACTTTATTCATCATAAATTTCGATTAAAGGATTTCGAGCCAGACATTCGTATTGCGCATTTCACTTCGCCACATTTGAGATTTTAGATTTCTGTTTCAATTTCGATATCATTAATAGTTGTTAAAATATATATGCAATTACTTTCCTTTTCAAAATCTTCATGAGTTAAAAATAAATGTACCAAATAAGGAATAATATTCGATTTTTTTTAACTAATATACATAAATTTTATGAAATTTGATGACTATAGTGAAAAGAAGGATAAAGTATTAAAAGTGACGTATTAGATGCCATCTATGGAATGAAAATATTTTTCTGTGTGATGCAATTAGCGATATTTTGTTAATAAGATAATTTGAATCCTTGGAGGATTTCGGGACTCGTAAATTCACAGCTAGAATATCGACTAAACTGAAATATTATTTAAGACGAAAAACGATGAATCATGTAAATGATTGACTGAAATTCTATTGCAAATAGAACGAGAACAAGAAAATATTATTTAATTAATTAAATGAATTTAAGCAAAAATCGCAGATAAAGAAAGAAGCAAAAGGATGAATCTGGAGATTTAATAAGTAGATCAATGTAGTGTCAGGCGAGACCACACAATCACAAAAAACTTCTGTTGATTGAATTAATGACAATGACTGGATGAGATCCTGAAATAAATACCATATAAATCAATTCGAAGTTCTATATTAATATCAAGCTGTGGAAAGGCCAGTTCTTCTGATTTTATTCATTCAGTTAGACTGATGTTTAATTTCGGATAGTCAGAGTATAACTTTTGAAAATAATTGCTACTAGATTGTCTTATGCATTTTCATCAGTATTATTATTCGGAAAATGGAAGAAAAAGTGCATCAGTTTAAAACTTTTTCAGAAAAGTACTTCATTTTCCTTTGTTTTTTGCAAACCAAAAACAGTGTTGAACAATTTTTTATCCAATCAAGGACGTTAGACAAAATTCTAAAAGTCTTATTTGTTCATCCATTTTTAAATCATCAAAGTATATAATTATTAGCACTGAAAAAATGCTAGATAGAATTTGGAATAATTTTTAAAGATATTCAGAAACAAATTTTTTTTCATATGTCTTTTGAAGTTTATTGTAGTCATGGCATTTAGAACACATGAAGTAGTCAAAAATCCAATTTCATGAGAAAGTTAAATAGTCAGTTCCTTTCTGCGAGAATTCCAATTATTTTTTCAATTAGTTGAATCCTTTCTCAAATTAATCAACCATAACTAATGCCGAACTGCTTCACATATATACCAGTTTATTAACTTAATTTAAATTGCATCTTTTGGTCATTTAAATACTTCAGCGAATATTTTCGTAATGCGAAAGTTCAAAGATGTTTTGTTTGCTTCAGAAAACTTCATTCACCATTTCCATGAAAGGAGTATTCTTGTTATTCTATAACTATCAAGCGCTGCACATTATGACGTTTTTCATTTCGAAAAACTTTATTTAACGCTGTCTTCTCATGTGCCATTTGAAGAAATTATCTATTTAGTGTCTCACTCCAATCAGTCATTCTATCGTTGATGAAATTGTAAATCATACTGATCACAGCCTTTTCAATGCTATTGTGTCGTCTTCATTATTCTCAATTTCTTTTTAAAAAGTCAATTTTTTTGGTTTGACTGAAACGACGACAATAAGGCAGAGAGTAGAGATAGATATATCAGCCTGAAATACAAATTCTTTAGGTAATTACTTTCAAAAAAATGTGGGCAATTGAAATTAGTAATTGAAATTAGTAAGCATACATCCTTGTCAAACTCATTATCAACGGATTTCATCTATTGATGCAGACGTTAATTTCATCTACTCATTGTTTCAGATATGGCGATATAAAATGATTTATATAAAATAACATTTTAATGTTATTATTTAGTCATGTACAGAACTAAATGCATAAAGAAAAATACAAATTTGATTAACATGAACAGCATTTTAAGAAGCTTAAAATTTTTCTTTTTCTTAAAAAATTTTTCTTTAAAAACTTAAATTTTTTTGCTAAGTTCCTTTTTAGTAGCTGAAAATCACTTTAAGTGACTGTCTTTTTAATTATAAGAATTTAGCATTATTTGCGTGACTTACTTCTACTTTCCTGTCATATATGTTTGCGTCAAATAATAAATAATCTTTAAAGATGTTTTCCATAAAATCAAATTCTTTAAAGGCAAATTTCCACGAAAAATAAATATTTATAAAGCTATTCAAAATTTGTAATTTAACTCAGTACAACGCATAGACATTCTGTAAAAAATGCAAAACTTGAAATATAAGCAAGAACTCTGAGTTGCAATTAAGCATAAGTAGTATAATTGTATAATAAGAAAATGCTAGGAAGCACACGATTAGAAGAATTGGGAAGTATTTTCAGAGGTGTGCATTTGCGTAATTAACATAATAATAGGTAGCATAGTATCAAAAAGGAATGAAAAGTTCATGTTTTTATATTGTAAGAATACTAATGGAAAATAAGAAAAAAATGATATGACATTTAATGTTAAAAATCACATTGGAAGCAAAATAAATGATACTTTTTAAAATGGTTTTCTGTTCACATCATACTATCATCAAATAATTTTCTTTATAGGTTTCGGTTTTTGAACATTCTCAATGATGATTATTCAAATATTTCTGCATTGACAGTCATGTTCAAGTATAATAAAATGTAAGTCTATTTATTCATCAATTTTTACGTTCATTTTTTCATGCAAAGAAAATAAGACGGAATGATAAAATTTTCATGATTTTGACACTTATTTTATAAAGTTATTAATAAAATTTAGATTATTAAAGTACTATATTGCTGGAGAATAATCATTCTTTTATAAATAATTATTCTTATCAAGAAATTTGCAGGATATCCTAACTAAATCAAATATTTTTTGACAACAATGGTTAGAAACTGTTATTCATAGGAGCAGAAAAGCCGCACCAGTGTTCGTTGATAATAAGAGATCGGTACCGGTACCCTAGCAATTCGAAACGGTGATTACAACGGATAAAAGAAGATCAAATTATCCATTTAACCGTCCTCTATTTATTCTTTTCCATATCAATTACGTGTATAAAAAGAATTAGAGTTTTATCAAGAATTAAACTTGAGTATTTTCATCATTTATATTGTTCTTAATCTTTATTTAATTCTTTTCAATATGAATAAGATATTTAGACTGGTCCATTTAATAAATATGATGCAATACAGATATGAGCATTATTTTATAATGGATTCATGTATCATAATATGATAGGAATTTGCAAAAAAATCTAAACTAGGAAGACTAACAGATGCTGCGTCTGTTGATGTTGAATTTGAGATACAGTTAAATGCACTTTCAAAGTCTGCTAAATGCTTCCAGTTTGAGTCTATTCCCTCTAATAACTCACTATCTTTTTTGGAGAATAACACTTCATAGAACTTATTGCCTGTAACTGTAGATTGTTTTGCATTATCAATGTTACGTAATGAGTATAATGTTATACCAATTAGCACTGGTACCAATGCAAATAGAAAAATGTATTTCTTCATAGTGATATTCTCAATAGATATATATTTTATATATTAATGCTTTTTGATTTGCAACGTTATACGAAGATGAATATATCTAAGATACTAATTTACAAGGTAACTTGCAAATTTTATCTTATCAAATAACATGCGAATAAATATAATAGGCATCAGTGATAGAATGAGTAATGAAAGTACCACTTAATAATGTTGCTTTTGCCATAAGATTTAGCCTCTAAATACTTGTTTATAGTTTTCGTCATGAGAAAATATATTGTCATGAGCAGTAAAAAATCATGAGATAAATCCTCAACGAGTCTTACTTTTTCATTGATAGCTTATCATTATTTTTGATCAAAAAAATGGAATGTCTTAAACATTCCAGCATACATCATAGTGCAAGATGATATGAATGGATAATACTTCCTGATACATATTTCAAATAGCTGTAGTTTTCCTTCTTTATTCCAAGTCAACCAGTAATTCTTCTTCCATTACTTCTTGTTTCTTTTTTATTTTTTAACAAATCTGCAAAATGCAAAATGTAAAGCGAAATATATCGGAATCGAAATATTCGCATTATATATGCCATTACTATTTCTCCTTAGTCATCCTATGTATCTGTTTCTCTATCATCATATTATGTTAGTCATTACAAATAATGAACTCAAAAAAGATGAGTAATTCCAAATTTGGAAATTATTCATCTTTCCAGGAGCATCATATTGCTAAATTGAATCTAAATTGAATCCATTACCTTACCTAGAAACCATTGGATTTGGAAAATTGCATCATGAAATAGTAAGAAATAGGCGAAAAAAAAGTTTAATATTGCTTAGACTATCAGTTTAAACTATGCCAAGAACAGTCCCAAATATGAGTATAGTTTATGTACCATTTCAACAACATCTCTATTTTGCTGAAAGAGTGTGGAAAAGATGATGTTCAAATTATTTTGTATTTATTGACATCAATCAACGACGGGAAGCTCATTTCTGCTTTTGTTTCAAATAAGTCCAACATTTTACCATTTTTAGTTTAGACAAAAATCTGACAGGCTATTGAGAGCAAGATGATTTTAAATATTTTTTAATTTTTTTTTTAACTTTATTTGATTGCGACTTCAATCGTTAATTTTTCTAACGATTTAAAAGTAAAAAATTTACGAACAATATATTTTCTTAATATCTAAGCTCATCAAAGTTTGTGCTAATATCAGCTATAACTAACGCTTAGATATCTGCTTTTTCACTATTAGTAAAGATGATTTAAACCATGAAATGTTTGAGAAATATTACAACAAATAATTATTTCGGCACACAGTATCAGAAGATCAGAATGAATATAATGTTTGTCTCGCTATGATATTATGATAAAAAATTTGACTCATGTATATAATTAAATTTGTTTTGCTAACGCAGGATTCGATAGCAGATCTATAGAAACTATTTTCGAACTCTAGCAGCTTCTCAAAGCACTTTCTTTGACGATTCAAAGTGCTAGTAGAGTCATAACATGACCGCCTTAAAAGTCAAAAGTTATTTTCTGATTATATCTTTGTATTTTAGCCTATATATAAAATCCGTCTTCTACGCATATACGAGAAAGGTAAAGCAGTTGAGATAATAGAAGATAGCATTGGATGCCAAAACATTGATTTTATTCATTCCTACTTCCTTACTAGATGTTATTTGGAAGATAGGCTGGTTAAATCTGTAAGTAGCATCATCTGTGAAATGCTTGATTTGCTCGCAGGGTTACTTATGAAGCGTACATACTTGAAGAATTCAAATTTTTCAGTTTAAGTTTCAAATTAGCTAAAGCCAATATGTCAAATCGGAAGGTAATTGAGAAGCTATCCATTCTTCCGCAGTTCAAAATTATATATGCGCCACTTAGATGTTTTAGATTTGCAAGTTAAAAGCTAAAAGAACTGCATAGAGTAAAAACCGGTTCTGGAATTGGCAATAAAGAAAAGAGAGACTGCCTCTGCATGTATAATTGTTTCTTTCTTGGGCTGTATCACTTTTTCGAGAAATGTCCTTTCCTTGCCCGAAACCGAATTCGCAATGTCATCTGTATGTTAGCCGACCACGTCCTCTGATCGACCTTGGCAGTGCTATTCTTTCTGGTGCCGCTCTCTTCTAAACCCAATAAACCATCATTATCTAGTTATTCCCACTCTCGACAACAAAAATTTGCGTCATTTAACAGCTTCACTCTTTCTATCAACTCATTCATCTGTCTTGCATCACCCATTATTTTTTTCTGACGCATGGTAACATGCAGCTATTCGAGCGATTCTTGCTCAAATAAACATATATGCATGCATGCATGCACTATGAATGTACATATATGCGTAAAAAGATGTTAACATTTGGGATACATATGTAAATGGGCGATTTAGTGCACGAATAGAGCTGAAGAGAATGGACTAATATCTCATAAAAGCTGTTGTTTTACCGTTCTCAGAAGCCGGTAGAGTGGTACAGTTAGTATTTTCAAAAGGTCGATTCCCTCTTAATCTTCAACTCTGAACTTTTTAGCAAAGAATGAATCTTTCTGTAAAAACATTTTTACTTCCTATCAAAATGAAGTTATTTCAACAAACTTTCACACATCTCAAAGCGAAAGTATTCTTCACGTACTGATCTAGGGAGAATTTCTTACTAATCATTGCTTGCTCGTGCGATCAGCATACTTATAGTCGTCGTAAAATTCCAAATTTGAACTTTAAACTTTAACTCCGTTTTCATCAATAAAGATCTCTCACATTATCTATCATTTGCTATAAAATAGTTCTATCTCTTCCATCCAAAAAAACGTTGTAATTCGACAATAAAGCAAGCAGTCATTGCTTTTTCCATTATGTTATGCGCACATTCATCCTCCTGCATTTGCATTTCAACAATCTCAGCTAATTATTGACATAATAATCCAAACTGCTCAAACTGTTCGAACTGCTGATAGCAATTTTATGTATACAGATCGATCTTTTGCATACATTAATAACTGATTACTTCTCGAGCTTTTGTAATGCAGATTGTATTGAGAAGATCGAATTAATTCAAATTGCTGCAAGTCATTGGTTACTGATAGATAAATTTATTGACTAATATAGACAGATAAAAGCATAAAGATATATTAATGGAGAAAAAAAAAGCTGAAGAGATGAAGAGAAGAGGTCACTCGAATGCGAAAAGTTACTATATCAAATGCCGAATGATGCTCATCAAATGCCGAATGATCTTCGTGGGAAAGAATAGTTCATGAAAATTTAATCATTTTTGACAAACAGCATTGGCATTCTCCGAGTTATTTCAATCCTTCAGAAATACATGATTTTAAAGTTCTCTTGATCCAATTTACAATTCCGGACTCTAATTTCGACATTTTATTTGCTACAATTCTATATCTTCATTTAATAAAAGATTCAAAAACAAACACTTCACAAACGATTCATTTGCCTCATCTTGAAATTTGTTTTTTCTTTCCTACCTCACTCATCCTATCAACACATAAACAGCTTTGTCTCATTTGCCTTCTTTGTTATTCATTCAAACAATATGCAATATTTCTCCTGCACAGTGCAAATTATTCGGCGATACAAGAACTGCGGTACCATTGAAGATACCCTTCTTATTCGAACCGGATCTTTAAATTTAGTTTATTGTAAAAAAAACTAATGACTTTTCAATTCGTCTATCATAAAAAGATTATTTCTCCTACGTATACTGTGAACATTTTTTAATTTTCTCCAAACGCGAGAGAGAGATCAGCATGGAACGAGGAGTTCTCCCGATTTCTTTTCCTTCTACCCTAATCAGAATATGGTAATCAGGAGAGAGATAAATAAACAGGATGACATTTTCTAGCCTACCTTCGCACTATATTCTATACTTTCTATCATAGGATTTTTTTTTATTAACTTGGAAAGCATTTGTAACAGTGGTGAGATCGCAATAACCTTACTTGTTTGAGTCATTCTTACCAATATCTTTCCATTATAACTACAGTTATAACCAATAATTTTATTTTATGAATAGACGTAGACTAATATATTGTATTGATGATTGTAAGGACAGTGATTCTCAGTAAACTTAAAAGTGTATGCTATCCAATATGTTCATATTCACATTTCATATATCATATATATATATATATAGATAGATAGATAGATACAGAAATAGATATGAAGTGATAGTGTGAAATGCAAAGCATTTCAAATGTGACAGAAATTTGATGTCACGAATAACTGCACAAATTCGAACGAGGCTGTTTGATTATTCAATTCATGAGTATCTCTTTGAAAAATTATTTTCTCCGCCATTCAGAAAATAAAATGACAGTTTTTCTTAATACTTGGTTGGTAGTAGCTAAACTAGTTTATCAATACAGAAATTATTTTAAAAAAGGGTTTTCAAGCTGTTTATATGCGAATGATTTATGAATCTGCAAATATTTTTTTTGTCTGTAGGAGTAGGAGGAAAGTCTAGACTTGAAACATGTACTTTTGTTGACGATGCTCACCTTGCTATTTTCCGAAGTCTTTGACTGCATTCTTCAAAATTTAATTCTTTATTTTCATTTCATTAAATTTGATAGATTTCAAAAATATATAAGGCATTGTACTTCATTACATTGCTTTCACTTTCATATATACTTAAATATGATTTCAGTCTTGGCTAAGCACAAAAGCTTACATCGTTTTACATCTGATACTATCACAGAATCCCTTAAATAAAATTGTTTACTATACAACTGGAATGAAAGATTTATTCGGAAGCTCCATCGGTGAAAATCTATTTACAGACCAGCCAAATCGAAACTTCTAAATAGAACTACGCGTGCGCAGATCTAACTGAATGCGACGTCGATATTTGGGACCTCAATTAAGTCCATCAGACATAAGATGAAATTGTGCGATATATATATAGAAATAGATATAAAGTGATAGTGTGAAATGTAAAGCAGTTCAAATGTGACAGAAATTTAATGTCACGAATAACTGCAGAATTTTTATTACGTAGAAAGTTGCATTCATTCTCTTATCATTCTATTCATTTCCATCACTGTGCAAATATCAGTCAGTTACTGTGATGCGTCTGCAAATTTCTGCTTCCAATTTATTATGCTATGATATTATCAGTTTTACTGAGATGTCTGCTGCTATATGGTCATTCAATGGAAGATTTTCACAAAACTAACGATTAAGAGTATTAGCTGATGCAATATTACATAATTTGGTCAGAGACATTTATAATAAAGCATTTTTACAATCGCTGGTCAGTCAAGTTAATCCGTTTCTCTCTCTATTCACTTCCAAATAATTTAATACAATACCTGTTTATAAATTATTGTGACTATTGATATATTCTGGAGCAATTACTGTTCCTTGCAAAACAAACTAATTTAGAGTTGAATTATTCGCTCTTGTTGTTTGTAGCTATAGATTTTTACCTACGGCCATGATGAATATCACATTGACACCACAGATTACTGTATAGGTTCAGTTCGAAGTGCTGAAATCATCAGGACGATAATTTTTATCCAAATTCCCGCATATGGAGTCATCTGATGCAAAGACGGCACAAAGATGATTCATTAGTTTGGTATTGATGACACACATCTTTACGATAGGTAATAGGTGTTTGAAGCCAGACACACAACGGCGAAGAGCCGATCTGTTCCACTGGACAGGCCGACAATGGCAAAATGTCCTTCGAGTGGCTACCGCTTTCGTCCTCCAGGCAATTCACACTCCTAAAAGAAAGACGACGACATTGGTGTCGGTGTCTCCTTTCGGGTGTCTCCTTCTACACTATCATGATGTTTACTCATTCTTACCTCTTCCGTCTTTCCCTTCCATAGCACCTGTTCAGACATCCCCTAATCACCATCAAAAATTTCGTCATTTCCGTCTCTCCTTCTCTCCCCATTTATTAAACTATTTGTGGTGAGAGGCCAATCGGACAAGTATAGTTTGTTATGTCTGGGAGGAGGGTCAGCCGCTCTTTCTTCCTCTGAAGGATCGTCAAGTCGTCCTCGTCACAGTTGCCGTCTGCGGTCGTTGCTCGACTTCAAGATAACCTGTTGCGCTCTCTCCCTTCGCCTGTTCCCTGTTTTTTATGAGTTCATTGTGGGAGGTATGTCTACCCGTTCATTGTTTTGTCTGTCTCTGTCTGTCTGTACTAATTGATGGAAAAGCGAATCTTCTTGCCACTCTTCCTGATGATATTTGTCCGCCACTAACCAGTCCGCAGTTTTGTCGCCTGACCTTCGGTGCTTCGCGGATTCCAATTCACTTCCCTAGGACATTTCTTTTTTCTTTCATACTTTGGAGTCGTCGTCACCTACCCTTGCTAACTACTTACTATCTTACAGTAATTCATCTGATCACACCTTCCCTTCTGTTCAGTATTATCGGTATCATTCTAAACAAACTGCAATTACGCATTTATCGCTGCCAGTGCTCTTGTTTTTAATAATCCGTGTGAATGGATTGTTATGATGATATTACCATCTTTTCTATGATGTTACGCCAGTGAGAATTATGCAATTATTAAGCAAGGAAAAAAGCGTTTTGTTTTTTGGAGAAATGCTTTGGTGCGTAAGAGCTAGAATGAACATCTGCTGTACGCCATCCATAGCATAGTTCGTATTTTACCATTCAAATTTGTCAAGCAAAGTGTGTTTAATTTGTTTTTGTGTGTTAGGTGGCATTGATATGCATTAAAATTATCCCAGCTAATTTCACTGAAGACAAATTCCCCGGATTTTCTCTTCTATTATGACAACAAATTCGCTGGACTTTCTCTTCTGCTATGACAATAGCAATAATTATATAAACACGAATTCAGTATATCGACTATTTTACTGAAGGGCAAGTTTGTCTCGAAATGACATAAATCTTCAGATGCTCAGAACAGTTTATTCTAGTGGAGAGCTATTTCTATAGAAATTAGGATAAAGTATGAGTAAAAACAAGTCTGTAAGTTCCGAAGAAACGGTAAAAATAAGGAGAGATGAATTGATTGCAAATTAGTTTAGAGATGACATATTTATTCATAAACAAACTGATTAAGAGCTGCACTTTAGTGATCTTGTGAAGAGAACGGAAAAGGATTCCTCTCTGGGAGCAGTAGTGGTAGAATTGAACCACAGGAGCATTTCGTCTTTTTCGTTTCTATTTTAAAATGCCCTTTAAAGTGCACTACTACACTACATATAAAAGGGCAAAACTCCACTTTGCATTTCGAAGTTTGTCGACAGTCTGGGAGGGTATATGACTGCCTAACTGACTACCATTTCCTACATTACTGATAGCTTAGCTCTACTATTTGGATGAGGCTTCGTGATGTGATCTTCGTTAAATCATGGCTACTGATAGATCGTTAATCATAATGAAGATTGTTTGCAGTACTGTTGTTAACTAATTTGCAATGGCATCATTAACATTGACATTATCCAAAATATTTGTATTTATCCTACTGTGCTCTACCAATCTGCTACAGACGAAGTCTTTGAGCCGGAATACGGTAGTGGATGATGACGAATTGGATGTGTCCGCTTTGATTGATAGTTTCCTGGAGCGTGCAAAACAGAATACTCGACATCACAGGACACATCGGTAGGCTAGCAAGGTTTTTCTCACTCTCCTTTGTCACCTGCTCTCTCTCCTCTCACCTCTTTTCCCGCGGCCTAACAAAAGTCCTGCTTTTCATTTCCATGAATTGATGTCTCTTTTCATACCGTAATTTCAAATGGAAATTTGTTTTACGGCTTAATTTTGATAATCGAATCATGATGGAAATCTAATCTCAAATTTAAATTCAGGACATTTATAAAGAGACCTTATCTTTGAAACTTCAGGTCGGATTTGTTTGATCAAATTTCCAGGATGAGGGGAGGAAGGAACCCTGTTTTCATAGTTCGCTATCTATTACGTCAAAGTGATTGCATGCGCTCACAATTGTAAAACATTTGAAGACTGCTACGTCGACATCGCATACAATCGTCCATTCAGCAGCTTACAAGTTTCGATGTTCACGGCCGAGAATACGTGAAATGCCGTAAAAGTCTGCTCGATGGAAGCTCTGTGGTTTGTCTCTTTAATTTCCAATGTTAGAAAAATCTCTTCTTCACCTCAGACACTGACATTTTCCATTTCTTACATTTGATATCCTATAACAAATAAAATTTAATAAAAATACAAAATT
Organism: Dirofilaria repens; assembly: GCA_008729115.1. Taxonomy (NCBI): domain Eukaryota; kingdom Metazoa; phylum Nematoda; class Chromadorea; order Rhabditida; family Onchocercidae; genus Dirofilaria; species Dirofilaria repens. The sequence goes on along the minus strand of SNRZ01000003.1, from coordinate 1,406,605 downwards.
TGTTAGTTGCTAAATAGCAGATGAAACGATGCTACCGACCACTATCAGATGATATGCGCGTTGGGTGCTATGCGATTTGGAACATGAAGAATGAAGCACTCGTGCAAGACTGCTGGGTGCAGCAAGCGGTGGCTTTACTTTTATTTTTACGTTTCATTTCTGAATGAGTGAGATCTATTTAAAAATTAAATAATAGATAGTAAGTAGGAAAGAGAAACAAAAAGAGAAATTGCATCAAATATTTTATAGAAAAATTAACAAATCTTTTATCAAGTTTTCAAACTGCTTAGAAATGCTGCTTACTGCTTAGAAACTAATGATATATTCGAGATAGAAGAAGTAATATGTTAGCTCTAAATTTGAAATCAATGGAAAAATTTAAGGAACATGGAAAACTTCTTTTATCAACCTTTGGAGCTGATTCACTCAACACTAATTACAGATATCGATGAATAACTGCGGGCAACGTAAATGTGTTGCTGACAGGAGTACATTTTGTTGCTGTTACGGTCATAACTGCAACAGTCGATTTGAATTACAAGAAGAAATTTCAAAAGAAAACTCGTGAAATATTAGTCTGTACAGCCTAAGACTGATTCTTATTTTATAATATATATAGCATAATTTCGTGGCTAACACATTTCAGAGCTTATATTCAATATAACTCCAAAAATATATCGAATTATCTTGTTGAAAATTTGATATTCAGAAGATGAGATCTAATTGGATTCTTAGCATTCTCTTACTGGGCTAAGATCTTGTAAATTTTGTTTCTAATTCGTCAGGCATTATCATTGGTATTTAAATCTAGAATAAAATATAGGCCAGCAGTAAAGCAAGTATATTTTTAAATAGATCTCAAGATATTCTTTGTGGGTACTTATAACTAGTATTATTAAAACTGTTCTAATATTTTTTATCACCTCTTACAAATTTATGTTGTTGACCTTCAGAACAGCTCAGCAAGATTTATTCAGTCTTCAACTTAATTCAAAGGTAAATTTTTTCAAAAATTTTTGATGTTGAAACGAACATTGTTTCGGACTACTTTTTTGAGCTGGAAATTAAATTTTCTACCTCAGCTCTATCAGATCAAAATATCTTGTCAGATATTGAAGTCATATTATTTGCAGATTATCTAATTTTCACTGAATTATTACATTTTTAATAAATCTCATTGAAATAATTCTAGAAGCTTGGAATAAATGTATCTCATAACATGAGAAAATGCGGCCAAAATTTTTAAAACTCTAATTTGTATATATCAAATTATACTGCAGATAGTGTGGCTAGTTATCATGCGACAGTTACGTATGGATAGATATATAATGCAACGCTAGTGAGATATTTATTCCGTGGACTTGCCAACAGATTTTTATTTTTCTTTTGTTCTCAGTTCTACAGTGTTCATATTTCACCTTTTAAAACATTGAAATCTGTGGATCATGTGCACTCACCAAAAATTTAAAGCGTTTTTTCAAAATAACATAGTTCGTAACACGGGAATTTCATAATGAAGCAAGAAATTACTTAGCTTATCTTCGTCATATTCACATGTGAAGTTAAAATCCCGTTAATTTATAAGAATTCTAAAAGTAAATTTTAAGAACTGGTGGATGGATAATTATAATTGATACTTTTGGGACTTGGTCTGATTCAGTTATGAAAAATGAGTTATTATTAAGCAAGAGATTAACTGGTATCAAAGTATATTACTCATCCTTCCTGAATTTGTTTACATCTCAAACATATTGTTATTTTTTTTAGGAATTCTTGTTCCTATATGCCGTTGCAGCATTTTTATAAATAAATATAGTCAATTTACGCGCATTGAATGAATCTCTCAAAATTCCACGGGAGCAAAAATTGAACTGATATCGAAAAGTTGAACGAACGATAACAAAGAATTTTTTCCAGAATTTTTCGAACTAGGAGTATTCCACTACATTTTCAACTTCATCAATAAGATTAAGAATTTCGCGGCAATTTTACGTCGGTCAGTGAAAATCTATGTCCGTTCTGATTTAAATCAAAAATAACTGAGAATAAAAAAAGAATAAAAAAGTAAGAAAATGTTACTGTATTTCCAAGTGTTGTGTTTTAGAGTTTTTCAGAAGAGAAGAAAATGCAAAAGAATTGTTATTGAAGTGGAATAGCTACAAACATTCTATAAAACACTTAAAATTAATTTCGTTACTTTTCAACATCTCAATGGATTTCGATTAACGAGCCTTTGGATCACAGATATTCTTAATTAAAGCATGTGAAGTCATTCCGAAAGCAGCATCTTTTTTTCCTAATATTTATTATGAAATTTCCGTCAAAAAAAATCACTGACTGCTAATAATGATAAAGATGAATAATATAGTAAAAATGATCCGACTTTTTTTTCCTCACCTTAACTTTTCTCTAGGATCGATTCTTCAGGGCTCATGATACCATGAAACACTGGAAGTAATTTTATCGAATTAACTTAAATTTGCTTAATCTTTAGTAGGTCCCGGACAATACTAAAAAATTCTTGATGGCATATCTTGTTTAGCAGGAATTTGAGATTTTTTGATACTGCTGAACAGAGAAAAATAATTTTTCGAGAAAAAAATTTCCATAACTCCTGTCTTGAAATAGATGAAATGATATAAATCTGAATGGCATATTCATGAAAGTTTTTAGCCATAAATGCTTGTGAAGTGATGGGCAATACATTAATTTACAACAAATACAAAAGGAATGTCATGTTAGCATATAATTGAGTGTTCAGAAAGGTATTTCTGAATGTCTTTAGCTCTACTGTTCAATAAACTTCGATATGTCGTACGAAAAAAAGATGTGGAGGGAATATTTGACATAGTAGATAATACAGCAGTATACAAATTACGAGCATAGATAACACAACACCATATAAATTACGAGCATGAAATTGTGAAAGAGGAATACAATATATAGCGATAGATTTCTTCTGAAGCATTCAACATTTAATCTCGAAAATCTGACTTGCAAACGTTATAGAATGAATTATATGCGTCAACAATAGCTGAATAGAAAGTGAAAGTATTGTCAACTGCGGCATAAACAACAAGAAATAAAGAATGGAAGCATACTCTCGATATAAAAATCGAAAATCAACCTGTACAACTCGTCTACAGCGGTCGAACACAGGACAGGAACGATTTGGGTAGGAAATTGGGCAGAAGAGGAAGATCGAGTTGAATCACCCGCTCCCTTTCTCTACATTGATTCCACTGTCTTCTCTAACATCACACCTGGGAAGCACAATTTTTTATCTCTTTTCGCTCTATTCTACGATGCAAGCACGCTTGCCGAAGAGGAGATGAGCGATCATGATAAATAATATTTGGCACAATAAATATTCAATAAACAGAAGCTTCCAATCATCCCATTTTCGTGCAAAGGAGACACTTCTTAAAGGATGTAGGTGAAACACGGAAACTTTGGCGAGCTATATGATGAATATAATAGAAGGGAATTATTGACTCATCCAGCACGCCTTTTTGAAGTTAACATGAGTAAAGCAAATTTAGAAGGAGGATGTTTTCTAGAAGTAGCAGCAAAACGAAATAAACATAAAAATATACTTCTACCGCGAACGAAATGAAAATGCTAACTCTTTCCACAAGATTAGATTTTTCAATTTCATTCATTAGATTATAATGAATGAAACTGAAAAAATCCCGCATCAGTATTTATTTAGATATCTGTCAAGGTAGATAAATGATATACACAGAAATGATGATTATTTCATGTATTTTCTGGAAAACAAATTGAACTCAGAGCCATTGTCGAAGGTCTATCCATCATGATGCAATTCTTTTTAAAACATATCCATTATTCAAAGTATGACTTTTTCTTGAATCGGCATATGTAGCATATTTTCTTGAATCAACATATATTCTCGCATGTTGCTTATGCTAATTGACAATAACCTGCAACTAAAATGAAAGTCTATCACTGTCTTCTCTACTAATATCCGCAAAAACAAATTCCTTCAAACAAAATCGATTACACTCTTAATATGGAACTAGCAAAGTAAGTTGGCAATGAGCATGACATCGATTTTCTTCAGAACATTCAGATACGGATATGCCCACCCTTCCATTAGATTCAACCTGTAATTAAGTCGAAAACAGTATGCATACTGTTCATTCTAAATAATTATAGGATACGCAATATTCGAATGATTTATAGGATATGCAATATTCGAATGCAAATTTCCAGAAGAAAATAAATTTATGAGAGAAATGTTAATGAGAAGGAATCTAACGATCTCATTAATGAAGATTAGAAATAGTTGAACTTGACGAATGATAGCTTGTTAACGATTAACGCAAAGCATTTGGTTCCACATGAAAAATGCAAATGTATCTGTCGATGGTGTTATGCAATGTCAAAAATATCAATATTTAGATAAAAATTGATGTTATTTAACGGGTGACATATGAGAATATATATATGCTTATTAGAATCTGTACAGAAGAAAATGCATGATAGAATGCAAGTAAGCTGCATTAATATTGCAGCGTAATTATGTAGCATATTTTGCATACAAAAGACACTGTAGATAAATTAAGCATCTCATCATCAAGTAATTGCTACATTTCACATTGATTTTTACAGCGACATAATCAAAGTAGTTTTATGCTTGTTTTAGTTTTATTGGAAACAATTATCAAACTTATCTTTCTTCCTCTTTCTAATAATTCTCAGTTATGCAATTGCGGGACTAAGAGAAAATTCTTACTAATAAAATGAACAAGAGATCACGCTGTTCACTGCAATTCATTTCCAGTGATGGTATGCCACAATTGAAACATTTCTATAACTATATGAAAATAGTTATATTTTGGATATTTATTTTCACATGTTTGATTTGGATATTATTTAGATATTTACCTGTAAGTATAGAGATTGCTGGAGAATCCTTTAAGAGACGTATCCGTAATTGCAGATTATTTTTGTATGAGAAATCTTATTTTTGTTCTTTCGCAATTAGACTAATAAAATAACCTTTCGAAAAAAAAAGGAAACGATGTATTTTTGGTAAACAACGATATCAATTTTAATAGTGATGTTATCATTTGAAATGGATACTCAATTCTGTGTGTCCTCATCAACTCCAAATCAAAAAAAGGAGCGATGGCACATTTGTCAAATTTAAGATACGTCAATGATACGAGAAGGGCAAGTATCTGAAGTGGCTAGAATAAGAGGACACACAGAAGAGAGCATTTATTTAAATTAAAAACATTTTTAATTTGAAATAGGAGATGGGTTGGCCAAACAGATTATCCTCTTTAATGCACCATAAGGTATGCTGATTAATTATATGCTGATTAATAACTGCACATTTTCTTCTCCCTTTTCCATCTAACTACTGTTCTTAATTGCAATTCTAACTAGCACATAAGAAAACTGATGAAATAACTCAAAAAAGAAGTGCAAGGAAGAGAGGTGTTTTGACTGCTATTTCCCCATGATTGCTAATGAATGTGTGTGAAATGAAGTCACCATTTAAAAAGCAAGTCCGGGAAATAAGAAAATATTTAAAAAAATCTGTCTCCTTTTAGATAACAAGGAACAAAGAGAACAATTGCTAGGAAGAGGCTATCATTTTCAATACAAAAAACGTTGCAAATTTAATACGAAATTGACTGACATTTACCTATGAAACAGTTAATTTTCAGTAAAGGCAAAAAATAAATTCAGAAAAGATTAGTTACTTGGCAACTAATCTCCTGAATTATTTCACAAATTTTTGTCCTATTGCTTAATAATATCATCTCTAATTGAATGAATATTTAATCTTATCTCTACTGGAATACATATGACTCGATAATGAAATATTCAGTGAAAGATGTCAAAATATTTCATTCCTCGTAAAAAAGGAAATTTATTAGCTAACGCAGTGCAAACTGCCGGATTTAAAATAATTTGATATGATTAAAAGCTTATACTGATTAATAAATCCAAATAAATAGAATAAACAACTTATTTCAGTATATTTATAGATATAAGAAAAACACAATAGAAAAGAAATTACCATTTAAGATTCTCATGCGTGATTCGAATTTATCTAACTTCTTCAATATTTCCACCATAAACATTTCTTGGCCAAATTGAAGGAAATGTAATCTATAAAAATTAGAAATACACTGATGTACATTTGATTTTGGAATAGTATCTAATTTGATAAATCTGGCATAGCATCATCCACACCTACACATTTTATACATTTGTTTCTGCTTCTGATAAACTCATTTGCTTTTGTTTCTGATAAACTGAATGATATTTCAATATATCAGAGGTTGTCTGAAAATAATTATTTCGAGATATAATAATGAGGAAAAGAAATAGTTCAGAATGTAAAAAATAAATGTAATAAGCGGGATTATTCTTCTCTGATTGTGAATATATTCAGATTCCAAAGTATAGGATTGATAAATATTTCTGTACTATATTTCTGTTCTAAATTCAGTGCTATAAAATTTTCCTAAAATTTCTTACGCTATATTAGACAGAAGATAAATACTGATTTTTGTATAAAATTTCTCAAAGACTCTGAAATTGCTTCAAAAGAAAAAATATTATCAATTGTTGTTTTCATGTTGATATTTTGCAATTGCTTCACTGAGTTTTGACACTGGTAGAGATGATAAGTTCATGATTTAAAAAATACAATTATTAATAAAAGATTTTCGAATATTCCAATAATTTCCAGTGAAAAAATGCTAATCGTTTTCTATAAAAAATGTTATATTCATATAACATTTAAAGTATATTCTGAAAGGGTGCATAGAGCAAACATAATAAACGTTATTTTTTTGCAATGAAATGTTTGGAATTTTTGAACATTTAAACTAAAGAAACAATAGAATATCAAAGCTATATGTAGCAAAAGCTATGACTACTTTAATTGTACTTTAATGTGAAATAAATTTAACATTTTAACCTAATCATTTAGTGTCAACTATACGATAAATCTTTTTTAAAGTATCAAAACACTCAACATATGACTTAAATTGATTTCGTTGACTGCTTACATATATATATATATATATTAAGCTTTTTTCAACCTGATTACTCTTTCAGTCTTTTCAGATTCATCACATGTGGCACAATCACTATTTCCTTCACAACCTGAAATAAGCCCGCTCCTTGTAAATAATGACTGCTTCTTCCAAGATTTAGAAGAAAAAAGAAATTTTCTGAAATCAAGACCAAAACATGCTAGTTTAAAATTAAAAAAAAAAAAAATTATGAAAGCATTCAAATTATTTTCTTTCTCTGTTATAATTAACTACTTGAACTTGATTTGAATATTTTGAGTCTATTTTTCCATTAGGTAGCATTTATAACACATTTTTCAATGGATTTTTTAATTCTGCCAACTTCAATGGAAGCATAGTAATTGAAAATGGTAACCTAGTTCTTGTTTTATAATGGTAATTTATTTTACCTAACTTAGTTCTTGTTTTATATTTCTATTTTCACAGGATGTTTGATGCAACCAATAAATAAAAGATACTAAGATATATAATTTTAAACAAATGCATAATAACATGGAATGTGAAACTTTGAATCTAAGCAATTTTAATAATTTTGAAGAAGCACAACATACTTGAAGTTCATAGCAAGAACTAACTATAAAAATAAAAGCGCTATTGCAACAACGAAAATAATATAGTAATGCAATTCTGATATAAAATTAGGAACATTAATTCGATTATTTGAAGACTTATTTGATACGGGAAATTATTTGAGCAATACTTCCCTCATTTCTCAGCAAAAGCAAATATATGGATTATTACAAAATCAAAAATACGTAGTTGTTCCACATTATCACTCCATTCAAAAGAATTATTTATCGGAATCTGTTCCAGTACTGAATTGAAAAAAAAATTAAATTTTTCTAGCGGAAAAATTTTGAGAACACAGTTATAATATGTAACAGTTTAATATGCACATTTATTTAATGCGCAATAATTGCTATTTTCCATACAATCTTCACAATTACCATCACTATATCTGAAGAATAAGCAATAACTTGAATCGTCTAGGATCGTATAATTAGATCATCTATCATTTCAAATCATTTTATCAAAGAAAGCCATGTCTCTAAAGTTTTTAAAAAAAATGCAATGGACGAATTAAATTTTCGATATACACTGGTTTATATCAGCAGATCAGAACAAACTGTACCATTGCTCTTCCAACACTTAGAGCAAAACACAAATATATTATAATAATTTTGCATTAAGAAATTTATAGTCTTCCCATTTAATCGATCATTAATTGACAACATACAGCTTAGCGATTTGCTGTACCGATGAATTTAATCTGTTACCACAATCATGCATCAATTAACATCAGCACATATGGCCCCACAGATGAAATATTCAAGATAAAAATAAAAATGTGCATAGGCAAAGAAACGATAGAATGACTCCTAGTTTAGGACTATTCTGCCCCTCCATATTGTCATGATACAGTGATCTTATTTAACACTCGCTCTGCAACCAATAATACGGAAAAGAATAGAACAAGCTTTAATCATAAATTAAACCTGCAGACTATTTCAAGAATAGAAACTTTTTTTTTTCAAGAATAGAAAACATAATTCCTAATATTCAAAGTTAATGGCATGGAAACTAGCAGCAATAATGAAAATGTTTTACGTAATCTATACTTTGTATTTTTTTTTAAAATATTATAATATTATATCTATACTTAATGTTATTACATATTTTTATGAAACACTTTTATAGATTTTCTGAAAATGCAAAATGAACTGAGCATATGAATCATCAAGATTATCCATACCCGAAAGTGACACTATTGCACTTCTGAGTATTTCATTTGAATAAATTTAAAATATAAACCACAAATCATCTCATAATGCATTCATCTGGCAGTCAATCACCAAAGATATATTTGGATTCTCAAACCACTTTCACAAAATAATTACAGGCAAAGATAATGGAAAATTATAAATACGTAAGGTCATATTAAATAAACGGACGCGATAGCATCTGTACTCGCGCAATTTCAGCCAATGCCTTCTGTATCTTCTTTATTAGTTCTTCACCATCAATAACTGCTTGTTCAAGCTCACGAGCTGCCTACAATGGCTTGGAATAATTTGGGTTTACAACAAAAGTAAAAAATAAAAATGAAGAATTAAACAAAATTGGGAAAAAATAAAAAAATAAAACGATGAAAAATAAATAAATAAATAAGAAATAAAAATAAAAAAACCTCATAACCAAATTTAAATGTGAAAGCAGAGGATGGAAAAAATGCAAGTTATTTAGCATTGTAATAAGCATGCTAAAAAATCATTCTTTTTAAACCAACATTTCAGATGATATATCTCATTTTTCATTTATTGTTCCAATCTGCAAATGTAAGTTTGGTTGCTTATATTTGTAGACTAGAAAAAACCTGATGCCTATGTTCGTCCATGCTCAATAAAGTTGAATCAATTTCTGAATTACTTGCTGCTGGTTCATCTATTGGTAAGGAATCAATTAAAATCTCAATATCTTTAGCTGCATGTGCAATTGTTGCAGCGAAAAGACCACAGTTCTCCTCATCTTCTAATGTCTGAAAAAGAGAATTCAGTAAACAATTTTAAAAAGTGAAGGGAAAATTATTGTTAGAAATTCAAGGAATGGACTTAAAAACTGAATAAAAATATCACCGACGGAAGTTTTAAAATATTAGCATCAGTACTGGATTATTATAACAGACAAGATGATAAATATAATATATATATATATATATATATATATATATTTGATTTATGGTTATCATTTCATCTTAAAACCAATTAAGTATACTTAATAAGCATTTTAAAATAAAGATACGCACCTCTATCTAAATGATTATATATTTACATGTTGATTTGTCTGGTTTATTCCGATAATCACCGAGATTCTAGACTACTAAGTCAAATACAAGGAAATCTACTTTTGATGTTCCATTAAAATCGCACGGCGGTGCTGTAAGTCGCAAAACTCCAATTGAATTGCACATCAAATTGGCCAATTCGTTAACCAAATCTTGCAGTTGTGTTAAGCGGTCTGCCATCGCCTCAAATTCTAGCTAAGGATCATATATTTATCTTTAAAGTGTTGTTACAGAATTGAACAAGAAGGAAATAGTTCATGCCAAAATTAAAAATCAACGTTTTGCAAAATATTTCTGGGCATTCCTCAAAAAAAGAAGCAAGCATACCAGAATAAACACTTTATTCCTTAAGTTTCCTGGTTAATTATGTTGCAATAATATCCTATTCATTATAATAATTAAAATTTCGTCAGTATGTCATTGTTATAAAATATTGTGAAACTGAATGTAAATTTATACAAAAATTAAGCATAAGAGTTTGAAAGGATATATAACATATACTATTCTTCACCAGTACTCAAATCATATTCAATCCATGAATTTCATCTGTAAACAAAGAAAGATTCACTGGAGTTTCTAATGAAAAACTAGTATATTCAATATAAATTTAGGTGCAAAATCAAGTAGATTAATCTCTTTGAAGAATAAAATGTAAAACGAACCTACGCAAATAAAAACACATAATGAACAAAATGTCAAAAAGATTTTAGTATCAATCAGTATTTATATTTAGTCGAATAATCTTTTGGAGACACGACAAGACCACGGCCTTTACGAGCGCCTCTGTACACTGTTTCTAAAATATCAATCAATTCTTGTCCATCGGTGATAGGCCAGTTGATTTTATTGTTGTTACCAGTTCCTGAATTTAATCATAATTGGCTAAAGTAATTTAAAAATTATTTACATTTAGCAAAGAAAATTCCAAAAAACTAGACAACTTCTATTCTTAATGAAGTTTTAAAGATGACTGTCCTCAAGAAAATTAATTCGCTAAGCACATAAAGAAAACTTCATGTATGAAAAAATTAAATGTTAATCGATATACTCCCGATATACTTAATTGCAAAAATATTAAATAATGACCGTCTCTCACTCTTAAGTTGAAGATTCATTAAGTACTTAAGAATTATTAATCCAACCTAAGTCAACCATAATGTGTTTGTTGCGAAAAAAGAACATCACAGTGCATGGATCGTACAGTTCATACATTTTGTTAAAATCAGGTACTTCCGTCGTATCTACCAAATAGATGACAGCAAAATTTTTCACCTTATTCGCTATTTTATACAAGGTCTACAAATAAAATTATGCCAACAATATTCACCGCAAAAATTGAACTGCTCCTTCAAAATTGAAAAAAAAAGAAAAGAAAACAATGAAAACATCGTAACATGTACATTGAACTAGCTTAATACTGCCCCAAAACGTCTTTGCCAACTATTTTAAAAAATGTACGCTCTCTTTGTCAATGCATTATGCATTCACATAAAGTGTTGCATATTTTCAAAATAGGAACGAACTTAAGTCAATAATAAAACACGTCATTATTTATAAGTCTAAAACAATTAAGTGAGTATGAAATAATTAAATAAGTTGATCAATGCGCTACAAGATTTAATACATAGAAAAATTGTAAAAAAGTAGAAAAAATAACTTCATCCATACGCATACAACTTGGATCCCAATCATGACCGAACCGGATAAGTACGACGCGATCTTCTTCAGCTAATATTGCCTGATCCACTTGCCAACCGTTGCTCAAATGAGGCAGCATATACGACATCTTGATCTTCTTTTACGATAAGTTCTTGATTAGCAACTGTTATACTACCGCAAAGATTTCAAAAAGTTGCTCTAGAAATACAAATGTCAATTGCTCTACAAACTGCTCATCTCCAATTCTCGTAAAAAGCATTGAATTATTCTAGTCCACAAAATTCCCAGTTTTTCCTAAAGTTGAATTAAACTAACGTTTTCAACTGAAACCTCATTGCACTCTCAAATTCCTCTTGCATAGTTTCGCTTTCTGAAAATTACTTACGGCCGAACCATATTTTGTTATGTTATGATGTATGGACCATTTATAGGAAAAACAATTCTGGAAATCGATTGTCCTATGGAAGTCGTTTGAGAGTCTTTATTCAATATTGATGTAAATAGGTCTTTGGTTGTTTCTTGAAGAGAGATGAAAGATTTTCGGAAGGGGAACATGAATTTAAAACCAGTAACGTTGAGTAATTTTAGAAGTGAGATTAATCTTTTGATGAACTTGTATAAATTTACATAAACTTTTCTATAAGTAACGTCTGAGGAGCAGATTACTGTTCACTAAATCTTTTGAAAAAGCTTGAGCAGTAGTATCATTCTGATATTTAATGCAAGGAAATAACTGATACTGTACTATATAATACTCTAGAGGTCATTATTCGGATTTTAATTTTGCTTTTACAGCAATCTGAATAACACTAAACTGAGATTTTAATTTTGCTCCCATTACTGAACTATTTTCATTTCATTTCAACATTACATTGCTTCTCTCTTTCTCATATGTTTATAAAGAGTTGTCAAATACTACACAGAGTGCCAATAATAGAAAATAGAAGTGCTGGAAAATATGCTACGACACATTCCAACATTTATCTTCGAAGACCTCGCAATATTTTTCCTGGAACATTTCCAGTATTTCTTTTTTTCTTTTATGGCTGTACCAAATTATCTATATAGTATTTGACACCTCTTTATGAGCAGGTAAGAAAATATAGTCGATGTAGTGTTTAATGAAATAGAATTATTGAATTATGATAAGAGGATTTGGAGATTATGCTTACAATAAACTGCTGTTGATATAGTATTCCGGAGTTCTAGTTTCTTTTTGGAGCGTTATGTCAGTAAGTGAAAACAAATTAATTGCTTTCATTACGCAACTTTGTAAAATTGTAAGAAATCATTTTGATGTAACAAAGTCGCATTTTATTGCCATTGCATTTTGTTCTTTTACCGTATTTTGCTATGGATCATTAACTTGCATTTATCAATAAATTTCAAATTTTCAAATTCATGAATGAAAATTTTTTCAGGTAATATATGATAGTGATTTGAATATGCTGATCGCGAATTCTAACTTTCCTGTCACCAGAATATACCTGTAGTGATAGCGAAGAATGGTTGATGCAACTGCTATTGAAGGTATCGCATAATATGTACTGTTTTTCCGGTTGTTACAGTTTTCATTTCGTTTTTATTTTCCTTGAATTTTCGAAATAATAAATCACTTAAAAAAATTCAACACTAAAATGTATCAATAGCAGCGATTTTATTCCTTCTCGAGATTTTTCAGGTGGAAAGATGTCATCGCGATATTATATTGTAAGACCCGAAGAAGTTATTTCATGGGATGAACGATTATCGAAACTGCATGGTCTTACCTATGATCAGCTCTTACAATTGATCTCACCGAATGAAGTGGCTGTTGAATTCGCTGCACGATATAACTTAATTTCAAATTCAATGATCTGTAAGCGTTGTGGACAAATGATGCTTCTGTGGAGCAGAAATGGACTTGATGGTTTACAGGTTAGGCTGGAAATAGAATCGCACTAAATTAATTTGCACATTCGCAATTTTAGTGCTGATTTAAAATTGAGATTCCTGTGATTATCTTCGTTTTTCTTTTATTTATGACTTATGACTTTTAATTACTTTTTAATGCATATCTTAATTTATCAAGTTACAGTGGAGATGTATGCATGTGGTTACAAAGCAAGAACGAAGAAATGGAAGAAAAAGAAATTACTGTTCATCATTATCTATCCGGCATGGGAGTATATTCCATGGTCATCATTTGTCAATAGCTGATATCATTGAATTTATGTATTTATGGGCGCAAAACTATAAGTTGCATGAAATTCGTCTGCATACTCATTTCAGTAGCGAAATGTCTGTTGCTTGGGCAGATTATATGCGACAAATTGCATCCGGTTTTGTTGAAGCAAGCCAAACACCAATTGGCGGTCCAGGTAAACCCTGGAAATAGTTTTGTGTTTAATTTTCAAGTATATAGATATGTTAGGTATCAATCTTTTTAATGGTTGATAAATACCTTGTAGTCAGATGGAATCTTGAATGTATATTTTCCTTAGATGCAATGCAGTATCTGGCTATGAATATTTTTTAAATAGCATATTTGTAAATTTTCATAATTTTACGATTATTTAGCGTTTTATTAATATTGAAGGAATGAATAAAATTTCATTTTCAATGTTTTAAGACAGTAATTGGATTATTTATTTGTATTTTCCTATTGTCTGAAATATTTTAGGTATTGTGGTGGAGATTGGACGATTGATTTTATATAAAACAAGAATTGGTGAACAACATCCATATTTGATTGGTATGGTGGAACGAGAAACAGAAAACTGTATAATTATTGCGATTGAAGATTACACAACCGAACGTTTAAAAGAAAAAGTACGGCAGTGGATTCTGCCCGATACAATATTGATTTCCGATGAAGGAACCTATATTGATGGATTGAATCAATTAGATTATCCGATTTTTATTACGGAAACTTATGTGGAAAGATTTGAATTAGTCAATGGGCAAAAGCTTAGTGTTAGTAATGTATTACTGCAGAATATTTGTAACGAGGCAAAAGCAAAATTTCTTGCGATGAATGGAACTTGTAGGGCACATTTTGAAGGATATATCAGAGAATTTTTATTTCGCAGAACATTTCAGAATGGAGACGAATTTGCAGGCATCATTTTGTGGGCTCCATTATTACATGTTTCTTAGTATCTGTCAATTTCGCTAACTTTTATTCAAATGGAAATCGGATTTTCTTATAAAATTTCGAAAATCGAAATATGGGGATTTGAGAACTTCCGTGACCCCTAGATACTATCAATCTTGTTTATTTGACAGTAAACTTAGTCGTAGAGCACAGTATTTATTATTGAAATCACCATTTGGAAATGAAACATCAGTAATAAATTTGAATTTATACTTGATAGGTTGTATACTTTGCATTGACGCTGTTTTACATGGGGAAGATTTGTTTTTGTTGTAAATCGCTTTGAACCAAGTTAAACTCCATTCTTTCCTTTAAAATAATCTAGATTATTTTTTTTGTGCAACTTTTTTTATCTGACACGTACTTTTTTTAATGTTAGATTTTCAGGGAATCTTTGTCTCAAACTGCTTTTTTTATTAATGCATGGGATTCCATATTTGAAGAAGCCTGACACTTTTTTGTATTACTTGAAACCAATATTGCGATTAGAAAAGCATGCACCAAAAAATGAGTACGCTGCATTGCTATTAAGATACATTTGTGTTTTAATGTATTATTTTTTTTTATCTATGACACAGATTTCGATCACATATAAAAGGAACCTTTCCTTCTCTCCTTTTCTCCAATCATTTCGAGATAACATAGCCAAAAAAATGTTCCTTCTTTCTTTCAAAATGTGCTATAATGACAAAAAGATATTATTGTTGTTGTGAGACATCTTGAATTTTTCACTTCGGGTTGTTCAGCCTTTTTTAATATCTCGGCGCGTGTCTAAGCAATGGAGAACTGAAAATAGGCTCCAGATGAAGTCTGTGTTCGCAGTCATAGTCCGTAGCAATACCTTGAATATTTGCAAATATTGTGCATGCAGTGGTATTGCATACTGCAAATTCATGTTTTATCAGTTGAACCTACGGGCAAACTTCTCTCATCTCATTTGTTCTGTGTAAATGCAACAAATATTTAATATCAACAGCATGCTTTGCAAAAATAGGTATTCGTATAAGACCACGAAAATCCGTTTTTGCACTAGTTAATGATAATATTGGTAAATTATGCTTATTATAAATGAATATCCAATATATATCACTGAAACAACATAAAAGAAGATAAAACACATCGCGCAAACAATTAAGTTTCAAGAAGTGATGATTACATAAACAACAAATAACTTAAAATAATAACAGCCTAAGGGATATCACCCGAGAACTGCATAAATCAAAATAATTTTTTGTATTTGTATAGCACTGCTAATACAATTGAATCCGTACAAGTAATAGCATCTGACGTCTTTGTTTAGATCGATTAAAACAACATGTACTGCCCATTTACATTCATGAGTCACATAAAACGCTGCACTACTCATAATTTAAATGTTCTAAATTAATCTTTGCTAGATAAATCATTCGTTCTAAATGTTCAAAAATGCATAATGTCAGTAGTAAGATCAATTTCTTCTAAATTGTGTAGATTCTAAAAAATTTCTTAATACGACAAATATAACAATGCCATTAAGAGAGAAAGGAGAAATCAAAAACTAAAGCACGATATCTTCTGAGGTAAGTCACTGTTTTGATTTAGTTAAAAAGAAAAAAAAGTTACTGCAATTTAGAAAGACGCATTTTTCAAGTCGATTTTAAATTACAGTTCAGTTTTCTTCAGCTTCTCTTCCTCATCTAAATCAACATCTGAAACATCAATATCTTCTTCAACAGGTATTTCGCCATCTTTGCCGTCCCATGGTTCTACATTCAAGATCTTCGGGAATTCTGCACCTCTCATTGGTGCTGTTTGACCTTTACCGTAAGAAAGATCCCTTAAAAATTCATTTATTCCGGAAACGCCAAATGAACCCTGGAAATTAAGAATCCTTTAATTAACTTAATGGTAGTCAAAAAGTTCTACCAATAAGTGATTTATAGAATAATTCTATGCGAATGCAGCAAAATTGAAAATTATAAATAGCTATCATAATACGAACTTTTAACATCGAAAATTTCATTTTACGATAACTCATTGCTGCCAAAGCAGGATAACCAAAACCGCCCATGCCAAATGCCTCCTCCAGTCCAATTTGTTTACCTGCTTCTGTCCATACCCAGCCCCATATATTCCGTTTGAATTTTTTTGCCAATTCTTTTAGCACCTAAAATAAAATCAATAAATTAATAATATGAATGTGATAATCATGTAAACTGATTTAAAAATTTTCAAATATGGTTTACAAAAAATATAGTACTTCTAAATAATCGTTTCGACAGCTACTTTGGCAATCAAGAATATGAGGCAATACAGCAATTATACAAAGCTGTTTTTCTTTGCAAGCATTTTCGACAATTTCTTGTGAAACTGCTTCAACAATTTCTGGTGCTGGCATATTTTCAGCAACCTGGAAAGCAAAAGAAATAATGTCCTCAATTATTTTTATTTTTTTTTTGTGGCCGATGATATTTTCAGCGTAATCTTTATTTCTTAAAATTTAAAACAAATCTTGTCCAATGTTACTCAGATTATATATATAGTATCATAATTAGTACAGTGTCACCAAAGCAAAATTCTTACTTTGTTTAGTGCATATTGAACAATATCATCACTAGTTCGTCCACCAACGTAATCTTCAGCATCATTAGCACTTGAACCTGGTGCAAAATATTTGATTGTTGGATAACCTTTGATGCCGAAACGTGTCGCTATCGCTTGATGCACTGTTGCATCCAAAGCACCAAGCTAGAACATTGATTTCAAAAAAATGGTGTTACAAAAGTAATAATTTTTAATAAAAACTAACTTGAAGAATATGAAAATAAGCAAGTTAATTTTGGTATAATAAATATTTACTGAAATAGCATTTTTATTTTTTTGTTTTTTACTAAATTTATAACGGAAGAGAAACAGCTTATACCTTCACTTTACCAGCTAACTCCGAAGCAGCTATTTCCCAATGCGGTTTCAAGGCTTTACAGTGACCGCACCACGGTGCGAAAAATTCCACAAGCCAAATATCCTTACTATGAAGCACGGACTCTTCAAAGTTACTATCAGTTAATTCAATCACATGTTCGCCGCTGCTTTTTTTACCATTAGAACTACCCGATTTGTTTGAATCACTAATACCCAATTTCGCATTTATTGTTTTTCGAAGCTCATTTACTAGCGAATCTGCCATCGCCTGTGCGGTTCGTGGACCTTCAATGATTTTAATTTTGAGATTTTTAAATGGTTAAGTTGTATTTGAAGACATTAAGAATGAGATCAGTAATACTAGCAGTTAATTCCTTCGTTTTAAATGAATGAGTGAAGTCTACAAGTTTCAACAAGAACAAATAAAGAACATGAGAATGACTCAAAAACTAGTCGAAAAAATAAGGGAACTAGCCTTGATAATCTACTGGAACTTTCTTATTAGCACCAAATATTTTAATTGTAGGAAAGCCTTGTACGTTATACGGTGTGCCCACTGACTGATGTTGCGTCATATCTACTGCTCCAACTTTAAAAATACCTTTCAAGGCATTTGCTAGCTTTATGTACTCTGGAACTAACTTTTGACAGTGACCACACCTATAACAAACACAATTTAAACTGCCTTCAGACAATATGGGAAAAGTAAATCAAAGATATTATACAATATATGATAACTTACCATGGCGCAAAAAATTCAATAATCCATATTTCATCACTTTTCAACACTTTACTGTTGAAATTCGATTCTGTTAATTGGATCACATTACGATTACCGTCATAGAGTGCATGCGACAATCCAACCAAAACTGCAAGATTAAGAATAGTGAAGACTATTACCAAAGCATCCAATCAAAACACCTCCTTTTTAATCTGGTTTATTAACAGTGTTTTATATCTTTTATATCCCGATGAATCTTGCACTTCGAACTGCTAAATTTCAATCACTATTTTCCAATAATTTGATACAAGATACAGAAAATGTTTTTTATAAAATGTCTGATGTACAAAATATAGAAATTTTTCCGACCCTCATAACAGAAAGAACCGTAAACATATAAGTAGCATTCTAAGTCTTGCGCAGATTATAGCTGAGTTTAATAAACTTTAATTAAATTTCATCAGTCCGAGTGAACATTTTATATTCCGGACTATACTCAATATTAAATATTTCTTTTTTCTTTGTCTTTCATTTAGTGCCAACCAGTTTTTCTAGTCGCTTAATCCTTTGAAAAAAATATTGGAATTCTGTTAAGATTACAGAGATAATCCATTATGGATTTTGTAGAGTTGAAAGCACGATTCTGAATACAATAAGACAATACAAATAATTTATGTAAAGAAGTGAGGGAGAGATAAGTTATTTATATCATATCATATTAAGTTATTACTCATTGCAGAGCTAATGACTACTGTCTAATAACAGAGGAATTTACCTGCTAGAAAAAGTGACTTCATCGTGAATTTGAGCAATTTTGAAGGTGCTCTTTTTTATAACGAAATAGAGGAAAGTGAAGGTAGCTATCGCGCGTACTGTGTAAAATTATTCGATTCGCCGCCGCACTTCTCAAATAATCGAAATGTTGACGTCACACTAACTGTTTGTCTGGGTCTTGCAGCGAATTACTTTTTAAATTTTACGGCTCAAAGAAGCAAATAAATTTATAGAGCACATCAGAGTAATATCATTGTCGGATTTTTTGTAAATCGCATATGAGAGGAAAAGAGAAAAAAGGTAAGCAGAGAACTTCAACAAACAAAATCAGAAGAAAGCATTCGAGAACTAGGAAAAGTTCCTAACCATCAATTACCGAAAGAGTTAGCATCGCAGTACCCTTTTGCTCGAACATCGTGAATGTCGTAATTCTATGGGAGAAAGAGCTGTGTTTCCCAGTATTTGATGTTTACGATGAGATGAACAAATGCAAACAAGATTTGTTAACAAGTTATCAAGTGAAAACTTCATGGTGAAGTTAAAGGTTATGTAACAATGAACTAATCAGAGAAAGCTGAATCTCACAAATTAGTGTCCAATACATATGAGCGCTGACTACTCTGAATGACGATATCATAGTTTCAGAATGAAGCACAATGGAAATGGGCGGGATAACGTTCCAAATTGTGATTTGTAATATTATTTGCATAATGCTTGTAGAGAATGTATTCGGTGACCCAAAACAGATGATGTTTGTTGCATGTGCAGCAAAAGGTTGTCGCATTATTTACCTGTTGATTTGACTGTAGAAATTTAAATAATCACAGCGCAAGGCTTTATGATTTGTACTTTTAAATTTATTTTAAATTCCTGCATTTGGTTTATAATTAATTCATCTGTTCTTAAATCACCAATGATGAGATAATCCGTTATCGATTATGGCTTAGTATTTCCGATAACTATGATCTTTCTTAGAAATGGAATTTGGCTGTGCATAAATAATTTGAATATATTCTATGCTTGCGCTTCAGCGATTCATGGAATTACGGCAGGTACACCATTGTGATTTTCTATGATGACATCCAATGATAATTGAACAGGCTAAAGAGAGAATATTACTGTTCCATGAAAAGGATATTATTAGTTCTAAAGGCGCTTAGCTATCGGCATTTGTTTATTTAATACTCAGTCAACGTTTATTGGAAAGCAGATGATGATAAGCGACGAGCAATACATGGATACTATCCAGAAATTTATCAGTGGGAAATTAAAGCATTTTCAAGAAGCAGGTGGTTGGAGTGTAGTCAATGAAAAGGCGCAGCACTGTACGTATCATGTAAGTTGTTTTAATTTCTAAATTGATTCATCAAAATAAATTATAGGCTCTAATTTTATTGAATCTTGTAGAAACATTCGAAGATCACTTCTTATTTTGCCATAGAATTCTAGATGGTGAAAATTTTGATATCTATTAATTATTAATTAATTATACATACTTAATGTAGATTAATATTATTAGTAGAGCCTTGCATATAAAAAAAAAATATTTTTTAGCGTTATTTTGGAAGAGGATTGTAAAAATACTGCGAAATTAATCGAAAGTTTGGTGGTCACACTGGAAGCAGTGAAACGTGAAATGCAAGCCGAAGTTGAAACTTTAGAAGCCAGACAGTTTGAGCGAACTAATTTTATAAAAATGGTTGAAATTATTGATAATGCGACGAAAAAAACAGAGAGTAAGATTTATATTGCACGAAATAATTTGAACTAAAATTTTTAAATTCTGCAGATGAAAATCTTTAGGACTTGAATATTTTTTTAGTGTATAATGAAATTTTATTTGAATCAACAGAACATGCAGATATCTGTGACAGCTGTACAAAGAATACAAATATGGATGGCAAACTGATCGAAAAAATGGATCAAGTTCTTCGTGTTCCTTCTATCCCTGTTCTTAATCTGTAAGTTCTGCTTCCATTTTCCTTTTGTATTGGTCACAATTAAGGAAGAACGATCATTTTCTTCATTTTCTTCACAAAAAAAAAAAATGAAATATAAATGCTTCATCATTCGACATATATGCTGATTACATTTTTTTTTTGCAGGGAATCATCAACTTCGGAACTTCAAAAATCAGTGGGTACTTCAAAAAGTAGTCAAAACAGTGCTTTCAAGCAAAGTATCTTTTGAAAATCATTTTAATTTTTTTGTTTTTCTACGAGAAGAAGAAAATGCTCTAACACAAAGGCTTCTAAAGATTCGAAAAAATTTTAGGGCAGTTATATTTTAGCGTTATGGATGATTATATTATGAGTTTCAGCACAAAGGAAACCAACTAAAAATCTTGTTGAGAAGTTCTATAGGCCACCAGCATCCTTAACAGGGTCATTTACGGTAGATGAAGATGAGGATACTGTAACGTCTTTGGAACCAATGCGTATTTTGACGTTCCAAGATACAACAATGGATGATACTTTAAGAACTAAAGATAATTTAAACCAAATAATAAATGTATGTTTTGAATCATGACTATATGTTCCAGTCATATCATATATTCCATTTTTTCTTATGTCGTGATTTTAGCTTCCGCCTTATTATATCTTTGATTATGTCCAAAATCACGTCTCAGATGTGTGAAATAATTAGAATTACAATCGTAATCCAAAGACAAAAAAATCAATTCTAAATTTATCAATCGGTTATTACTTATACTTTAACAAAATATGACACATACAAATTATACTCGATATGTATTCATAGTTTTTGTAGAGCTCGAAGAAAAATATAACAGCAGTACGCATATCAGAACCTCCGGCAATGAAGTCCGAACTTGCTAAACAATGGATTCGTGAAGTTGCACGGAAAATATTCTAACCCGATATTACGTATTTTTTTCAGATACATTGTTTATTGAGGTTCAAAAGTCTTATCTCTAAGTTTCTGGAACAGGGTTTTCATATCTACTTTCTATTGTTTAATTTGTCACGCTGTTAAGTTTGGATGTCAAGTGGATTTTAATTTGAAAATATTTAATAGAGGTACAGCCTTTTATTTAATATAAGTCACATACCAGTTGTATTTTTGAGAAAATACCAAAAAATCGCTGTTGTATTTGAGAGAATATGTTAGCTTGTTATTGACGGAATAATATAGTGAACAAAGTTTCAAAAAAAAAAAAAAATACAGTGCAGCTTGTTGTTGTGACCAAATTTCGGTTCAATTTTGTTTAACGGCAATTAATGGTATTGTATGGAAATTACAAAGAACGGTTTCAGTTACTTGTTGCGTATTTCATAAATGAATGAAAGTGATTATAAAGAGCACCCTTCAGGAATGCTAATAGTATTTGTGACTTGTATAATTGAGACCAAAAGCACCCTTCAATCTATTAAGTTAAGAGTGATTCTTATATAAGTTAAGAGAGAGTGATTTCTTGCAGCATATCCATCTACCATTACTTTCTGAACAGTCTATCCGGAATTATCTAATCATAATTATTATTTTACCATTGACATACGAAAACTCACCGGAATGGAAACGCCACAAAAAGTTGCTTCCAAGCTTCTTTGTACGGAAATTTAAGAAATAAAATTTTGAATGCTCTATTAAAAATTTCGACCTCAAATCCGATGAGAAATCCCACGGCGAGATTTGTAATTGGCGCATCACTAAAGATTCAGAGATCAAAAAAAAAACTGCAGTTCAAGGACTTGCCTATTATATTTATCTAATGAATCATTTTCAGTATTGACACATGTTCATGGAATCACGTATTTCTTCTTAGTAAAAATAAGCTAGAGAACCAAATATGAATTTGGCCATACTGCATCCAATTCTTTCTTGTGATAGCTAATGTTACTTTACTACCTGATACAAGCATAAGAAATTCTACTTCTAGATGGCATATCACAGTTTATATGTTGAACATAATATACAAAAACATGAGACGACTGATTGAATATCCTTAATTACAGTGTTTAACACATATATGCTTTATCTGTTCAAAATGGGCGTAACATTGTTTAAAACAATAAGAATAAAACTGAAATAGTTACAAGTTTCAATTTGTTCTGGGATTTGTCGTTAAACTTTAGCCATGAGTTATCGTTCATTATAAAATTCCTTTAGTCCTGAATTCATTATAGATCAAGTCCAAACGCTCTTCTTCAAATCCATGTGCACAAATTAGGGTTTTTGCTTCTTCAGCATCAACAGCTGTTTTCCAAAAATGCATATTTTTGTTATGTTTGATGGGCAACTTCAATAATTTTGCAAGTATACCAGCATAAACATCGTCATATGAATAAAGTCTCGTATGCTGTATTGCGTAATACATTTCGCGAATAGTCTGTGATGATAACAATACTGCACCTGCGGATATATAAGGTGGATAACGAT
Organism: Dirofilaria repens; assembly: GCA_008729115.1. Classification (NCBI taxonomy): domain Eukaryota; kingdom Metazoa; phylum Nematoda; class Chromadorea; order Rhabditida; family Onchocercidae; genus Dirofilaria; species Dirofilaria repens. The sequence continues at coordinate 1,383,089 of SNRZ01000003.1, read as the reverse complement.
TGAAAGGATACATAGCAATAGATACCTGCAAGTGAATGCATACAAAAAGCTATCTACTTTGTTCAGTAAATAGGGATTTTGACATGAAAAACAAAAAAATACGAGTCCGTCCCTATTGTTTTAGCGGATTGGCCGATAGATTAGCTTTTCTGTTCTTAATACCAGTCAAGAAATTTTTTGAATAATCGTTGTTTACATTTTAAAATTTAATGAAGTCTATGAGCAATCGACTCAACGTATTTTTTTAATAGATGACAATGGACTGGAACATTTGATAGGAACATTTCATTAGTCAGTTTTTATCTCCTCAAGCACACAAACTCTGACCCGTTCAAAAACTTTTTTCTTGTTCCATATTCTCACAAGAATCAATTCCGAAAGTTTTAGTTTTTTATAAACGATTTATTCCAAGCTTTGTCATTAACCGTGAATTCACAATGAATATTTCACACTTTACTTCAATCGATAACTCATCATCAGAAACACCTCCACCTGACTTTTTCGTATTTACTTCGGACCTTATTTTAGACATCCACTAAGATATTTGAACTGTTATGCGATTCAAATTCATTCAGTATTGTTTCCCTTTTCTTCCACCTAATGGTCACACGTAAAATATGATGAGGTAGTGCACTTTATTTTTTCTTTCGCATATTCTTATATGTTAAAGTAAAAAATAAGCTGTAATATTCTTTGAATCTCTTCATTTTCAATAGAAAAGTTATTTTATCTTCCAAAAGTTTGATAATTCATTTTGTCATTCATAGCATTCATCCATTTGTCGAAAAGTAAACTTAAAAAATTATGAAAATAGAAAAAAACGAAGCTCCGATTAAAATTTTCAATCGGATCAGTCATTTCATACTCTTCAAACATTAGTCTAAGACCATTCGATACAAAAACTATCAGCTAGATTATCGTGATCCGGAATCAAAAATGAAGAGAGTGAAAGACGAGAGTGAAACGAGAAGAGAGTGAGAGAGTGAAACGTGAGGAAAACAATGGAGACAAAATTTAATCGATGTTTGCAAATATCTAATATTCTTGCTCTACGTACTTAATAATCCGAAGCATGTGTTTTTTAAGAGTGATAAATCTTTTTTCAATAACCACATTTGTTTTTCATTTAAAATTAAGTTTGTAAATCTGAATAAAAGAATTTTCTATATATAAATTGATCCCATATATAGAATAATCAACAATTTACCCGATGTTTGTGGAATCTGGTTCTAAACGGTCGCGTATCAAATCTCCAACCCATATAAAGTCGATCATGCATATCATATTTTTTCACCTCTGCTATGAGATTTCGCACCAAAACCAAATAATCGTCATCAACAAAAAATGCATAAGGAACAGTATAATGCTGATGGCAATAATTGAATGAAAATTGCACCGCTGATAAAAACTAAAAGTTAGCTAAAATAATAAAATAAAAATGACTGCTTACTTTTTAAATAGAATCAGAACAGTCTTTTATTTGGTTTTTCTTCTAAACTTACTCTCACTTTCCTTTCTATCTCTTTTCTACCACTATTTCACACCAATATTTACTATCGTAATATCTAGATAATTTAAATGAGTAATGCAGAGTGAATGAAGATAATCATAAAAATTTTTGATCGAATCTCAATTATTTTTTGAGATCTTGTGTTACCAAACACAGAAATATGCAGTAATCATCGATGAGAAACTCGTACAAAATAATTTGAGAATTCCTTGCTATCTATCATAAATTCAATCTTTATTAAATTTTTCCATTCTTCATAAACTTTTAAAAGACATAAAATTATCTTTTTAGCTCAAGAGCTTGCATGTGAAATTTAGAATACAAGCTTCAATGTACTTCATTCATTGAAAATTTCGCGAAAAGTTTCGAACTTTTAGGGACCACTATTCATTCATTCTTCAGTAATCGAAAGCACATTTGATTTTTTCAGTAGCAAATCAAACGATAAGTCAAAATTAAAAAAAATTAGTGGAAAATTGGATTTTTTAGAATTAGAATGTTTCAATTATAAAACAGATGCAAAAAATATTGTATTAAAAAAAGACATATAAAAAAATTCAAAAATAACAAACTTTTAGCGTATTATTTCGATAATTATCAATATAATTACCAACCAATATATCTTTATATATATTAATTTCATTCTGCAGTTGTTTATTTCCTCACTAAAAAATTCTCGACCAATCACAAATACTGTTTTAACAGTGAATTCCGAATGACTAAGTACTGAACCCCATGTGACACGTATTGTCTGCCGTTTCTAAAATTAGAAATAATTTTTCAGTTTAGTATTTCATATATATACAGAAGAAAAATTCTATCCTTAAGTTTCTTATTCGAAATGGTCTGAAACAAGAAGAAGCAATGCAGGTAACTATTTCATGCTTATTGCATTAAATATCATTGGACATTCCAATAAACTGCGGCATGGACTCAAATAAACGCAAAAGTATATTTTGTTATGTAAAATAGCTATTAGCAAAAAAGTGTGAGGATATTTCAAATTATAAAAAAGTCATAAAGTCAATAATTCAGATGCATGTTGACAGCATCATATAAGGTTACTCTTGGAAAGAGTTTGCAAAAAACATACTAAGAAGTGGGACGGTGAGGATTTTACAATGATAAGTAAAAATTTATCCATCTCTTTGATAATTTTGCATGCCGGCAAATGCAACGGTTCAAAATAAGCCCAATCATTCTCGTAAACATGAGATGATGGTTGACCATTTAATTCTAGTTGTACCTTCATAAATGAATAATAAATTTAAACATTGTTAACACATATCATTTTATAAAAAAATAATCGTCTTTCACTGAGCTATGAAAAAATTTTTAGGAGGTAGATTAACAATGATTTTCAAATATTATTTTAAATGAAAAAAATTGAAATTTATTTAAGAAAAAGATGTTACATCTTTAATTTCGGATTTTCTTTAAAATGGAAAAATTCTACTCCCCTTAACTCGTCCAGTATCTTAAAATTATTGTCCAACCGTGTCATTTCTTCAAGTTTTGTAATATTTGCTTATATTTATCCATGGCTCACTCTACAACCATAATTTTCCGAAAATTAGAAAGTACCTGCTCCCGAACATTTATATATGGCGGCCACTCGAATCTTGAGAAAGACTTTTCGAAAATGTAATCGGTCCAGCCTACAGCCCATAAAAAAATGATGAATAGGCATACTACACTTGTTCCATATTTCTTCAAAGTTTTAGATCTTGCTTTCTTAATTAACATTTTAGTGGATTCAGTGTTAATTTTCCTAAAATAGAAGCTAATAAAAAATTTAAAGTACTTGAAAAGTAAAATTATATCCGTAATAAAATCAAGACTTTCTTTCTCCTTTACGCAGCTTAATTCAATTTCTCTTTCAAATGCAAAATTTAACCCTGAAATAAAAAAGCTACAAAAAATTAATATCGTTTTGAAAAAAAAATCACCAAAATTTTTGTAGAGAATTAAATATGCAGAGGTGAATATCGTTAAAATATCTTCCATAAGCTCTCCTCATGATGACATATTGTCTCAGAAGGATTAAAAATGGCGTTTTATCCATCTTTGCTGTATACTATTTATATCCATCCGCATGTGATATACTTAATTGACAGATCTAAAAAAACTATCTAAAAGTTAACATCATTTTACAATATACTATTTACATTATACTGCACATAATTTATGTCAGAATAAGTATAACATAAAGCTGGTAAATGAGAAAAAGAACAGAAAAATGATTTAGTTCACATGACCTACGATAATGTCTATCTTTATATATATTAATTTCATTCTGCAGTTGTTTATTTTCCTCACTAAAAAATTCTCGACCAATCACAAATACTGTTTTAACAGTGAATTCCGAATGACTAAGTACTGAACCCCATGTGACACGTATTGTCTGCCGTTTCTAAAATTAGAAATAATTTTTCAGTTTAGTATTTCATATATATACAGAAGAAAAATTCTATCCTTAAGTTTCTTATTCGAAATGGTCTGAAACAAGAAGAAGCAATGCAGGTAACTATTTCATGCTTATTGCATTAAATATCATTGGACATTCCAATAAACTGCGGCATGGACTCAAATAAACGCAAAAGTATATTTTGTTATGTAAAATAGCTATTAGCAAAAAAGTGTGAGGATATTTCAAATTATAAAAAAGTCATAAAGTCAATAATTCAGATGCATGTTGACAGCATCATATAAGGTTACTCTTGGAAAGAGTTTGCAAAAAACATACTAAGAAGTGGGACGGTGAGGATTTTACAATGATAAGTAAAAATTTATCCATCTCTTTGATAATTTTGCATGCCGGCAAATGCAACGGTTCAAAATAAGCCCAATCATTCTCGTAAACATGAGATGATGGTTGACCATTTAATTCTAGTTGTACCTTCATAAATGAATAATAAATTTAAACATTGTTAACACATATCATTTTATAAAAAAATAATCGTCTTTCACTGAGCTATGAAAAAATTTTTAGGAGGTAGATTAACAATGATTTTCAAATATTATTTTAAATGAAAAAAATTGAAATTTATTTAAGAAAAAGATGTTACATCTTTAATTTCGGATTTTCTTTAAAATGGAAAAATTCTACTCCCCTTAACTCGTCCAGTATCTTAAAATTATTGTCCAACCGTGTCATTTCTTCAAGTTTTGTAATATTTGCTTATATTTATCCATGGCTCACTCTACAACCATAATCGTAATTTTTATGCAAAACAGAGAGAAAAAAAATTAATTCAATATAAATCCAAGAAACTATTTATATTATACATAGTCATAAGGATGAAGAAATTTTCATCCCTCCATATTTTACTACAAAACAACGTTGCTCTTTTAATAATAAATTATTTATTCGAAACTGTTGCTAAGCCTTACATAGATTATAACTTTTCCACTATGAAGTAAAATATTGTGAACGCCAATAAAGTGTTTATATTAGTACCAAACAATTTGATTTTTGGTGAGATCAACATACGATTTCTAATAATTTTTCGAATAAAACAGTATATAAACTAAGATGAATTCATTTTAAAATTTGATGAAATTTCAATAACACAAGCATCAAACTTCACAGTAGAATAAAAACATATATATTCGGTAGCGAAAAATAGATATGCAATATACATTACCCCCAATAATAAAATACTTCTATCGGAAAAAAAATTTCATGCCACTTGTACTTTTATAATTCCTTCCCTTACATTAACTATCTTTTTTCGAAATCTTCCGATACCAGTTCCATGAGTTTTTCTTCTATTGCTAATTGTCAGACTCCATTCAACATAAAGTGTCTATTGTAATCGTAAAATCACACAACTCAGAAATATGGAAAAATAGAAATTCTTATGAATTTCTTCGCAAATTAACATTACTCTAAATTCAGTATTGAGTCTTTATTTGTATTAAGGAAGATTACACTTACACACAACGAGGACAAGATACACTGGCGACACCTTTGTTTTCATACATCATATCATACAAAATTTGAAACGAATTTTCTAAAGCGATATTTCAATGATCGGATAGGTAGATCCAATCGTATTGCATAGCGCTCCCCATATGACTGTTTGGTGAATTGAAGATTGTGTTTTGATATTACGTTGGCTATTTGGCTGAGTAAAGCATTGTGAACGGAGTAGATTGTGGTGTCGGGTGTTGGGTGGATTCGGGTTGTGATGTACGGGAGGGAATGTGTGCTAGTCTCTACTATCACTTTAAAATTATTTTTATCGGACCAAAATACAATTAGAATATTGAATTACAAGTCTGAAAAAAAAAATCTTTAAAAACGCCTCATAAAACGATCAAACAAATGCTGGTAGCAGGTAATAAGTGCGAGCAGCAACATACAAGCACAAAATGATTTGCATTCGCTGGACTTTTATTTTCATTCGTTGAAGGCAATTTATTATCATTTAAAAATAAAAAAAGAACTGGATTGACTATAATCATCGGTGAGAATTATAAAACTACTGCGAGAATCTCAATGTAAGAAAATCAAAAACCTCCAAACAAACAGGTTAAGAAATACATGGATAACACAGGGTATAAGCAGTTAAATTCGCTGCCTTTTACACTTCTTTTTCTGTGCATTTTTTTTCCGAAGTTTTATCTGCTATTTAATTTGTTTACTAATTGGCTAACATGTCAATGTCAGGCATAATGAGAAACATAATAACATAAGAAAACATAATAAAATGATTTAAATTGTATTCTGTTTGATGGGATTGTTAATATAATATCACCAGTATTATTTTCTTTATCCAGATTTTATAATTCATCAGTGAAATTAAAACTGGAAATATTGATGTTCATTTCTAGTAATCTAGCAAGTTAGTCGACGATAGTGGAGACTCAACAATTAAGTTAATTAAATTTGAAATTAACTAAGCAAACAAAACTTTGTTTTGGATTAGCTAAACCAATCATTTAAAAATGGTTCGAAATATTCAATTCGTGTAAGTATATAACCTCAACAGTCAGTTCAGTTGTAAAATTAATTTGGTACAACTGCAGACCCTTCAATTTTTTTCATAAAAAGTTTCACTGTTCTCAAACTCTTTTGACGTGTTCTTAAAAACAGTGATTGAAATTCTCAATCCGCTTAATTTCTTCTTTCATTGCCAATTTCGCCAACCAAACAATTCTAAAAAATCCAGTTATATGAAATTCTCATTATTCATCTCATAAATTTTCGTTACTTTTTAAGATTTCAGATTGCTTAATAAAAGCTTTCCTTATAACAAAAATCTCTCTAAGAAGTGTTTTCCACTGATCTAATTTCTTTAAAAAATTTGATTATTTCTAAGATTCCTATAGTCATTCGAATTTTTAATCCTATGCTGTCGGAAATGTAACATAAATAAACATTAAGAGAAAACTAGATTTCCAAAATTTGACAACCTCCCATCTGCTACATTTCTTTTCATGTTAGAAGAGTAAATAAAAATGGAAGACAAAGAGTGAAAAGAAGGAATTTTTTAAGGAGAATAATCTCCGATTCATTAAAATAATAGCAACTGATGTTGTTTTCAAAAAGAAAAAACTACAATTTTTCAATTCTTCATTTAAATAATTCATTAAAAAATGGTGGCAAGAAATTCTTATGTTGAAATTAATTCGAACCGTTGCTCAGCACTTCAATAGAAGAAAGAAACTGTGTCCCATCGAAACCACCGAGAAGATATACTTCATCATTTGAAGTTACTGTAGCCTTAACATTAGCACGTGGGATAGTGAGCGATGGACCTGAACGCCATTCTCCAGTTGGGTCATCCAAGATTTCTACTGAACTCAATGAATGCGTACCATCATGACCGCCAATAACAAACAAAGAATCTAGAAAGCATTTTTTTTTAGATTAACGACTAATTAGACACAGAAAAATATCAGTGCATATCATATTTATCAAATACAGAAATGAATCAATGCATTATCTAGTAATAATAGAATTGTCTTCATAACTGTAGAATTTTATTTCCGAGGATGTGTCTAAAAACTTTCTAGCAAACCTTTTACCACAGCAACAGCAGATCCACGTCTAGCTACTTTCAAAGGAGCTAGTTTTTGCCATTTTCCTGTTTTTGGGTAATAGGCATCAACAGAGTCCAGGCATTTCCAACCATTGCATCCTCCACAAACAATGATGAGGCCACGCCAAGAAGTACAACCAGCCTAACAAGGGATTTTCAATAAAACTTATATAAATGAAGAAAAATATTTAAATAATATTATGAACAAAACAGTATTACCTGAAAACGTGCTGTTCGTAACGGCGTTATTGATGTCCATTCATCGAGTTCTGGATTATATCTCTCGCATTCACCCAAAATATTTTGTTCGCAACAGCCCCCGATACAATAGATTAATCCATCCAGAGCAGCACAACATGAAATGGAAACTTTTATTTTCATGCTTAAAATCAATTTCACAAAATTCCAAAATTAATAAAGAAGAGCATGAAAACAAGAGCATTAACAACATAGCTTAAATACTGAATATTGAACAAATAGAAAAAAAAAACAACTAGCCGGAATGATTTATTTCTTGTTATCAAACAAAGAAGCTTTTTCTGAAGCACCAATTATTTCAATTAATGTCGAACTCAATATGCTGCTTAAAAACTTTTTAGCATAATTTTCTTAATTTTAAAAATGTAAAAAGGACCATTATGACTGCGTCCGTGATGCAACGATTTTACTGGTGACCATTTGTCGATTTTTGAATTGTAACATTCCACTGTTTTCAAATCCACACTTCCACTGCTACCTTACTAATGAAAGAATTGCTAACTTGCTCAAATAAACAATGAATCTAAAGCATAATAATAAAATTCCTAATGATAAAATGCTATGAACAAAATCCTATAAAGACCGAGAAAAAAGTTCAACTGAATGTTTCTTTCGAAAACTGCTTACTCAATATATTAAACTAGAGCAAGAAAGCACCAGCAACAGCGTAAACTTTGTTTCCCACAACAGCTACATCGAAACGACCTCGACATTGTGCCATATCTGCTAAACGACGCCAATTACCCCCCAACAAATTATACTCTTCTACTGACTCCAAACATTTGCCACGATCATAACCACCTATAAACTGAAGACTAATATTTTATAATTTCTAATGCTATATAATCCTATCAAAAAAAATAAATCCCAATGACATCACAAATATGCAGAGAATGCTTACCACAAACAATGATTTTCCCATCGATGAAGGCGCCTCCAACAGAACATCTTGGACTCTCCATCTGAGGCAATGGAATACGCGAAATGTTCTCTGATGTTATAAATCTATAACAAAAGTGTAAAAAAATGTTTCATAATGCATACCGCAATTTTCTGGAAAAATTGCTCCAATTAAATTACAGAATTCTTCCTGCATACTTCTTCTTTCTTCAAAAATTAGTATAAATGACCAACAATTTATTAGTTTAAAGGCCTAAGAAATAAAATTTGAATTCAAACCTCACAACTACTTCCTTTTCGATTTCTGATTCTTGCACTCTTCCAAAAACTTGTGAAGATTTAACATTCTGTGAAGTTATACATGATTTTATAACACTTTCAGCTTCAGAAAGCTGAATGCTAAGCGCAACCAAACACCGGTGAAACACTGCCAGCGCGATCCAAAAGTCTTCTTCAGATAAAAGAAAAAGATATTTTTGGAACTACATTTTTTGATATTCTATCTTCTTTAAGAAAAAAAAAATTTCTTTTTAGATATTTGTATCATATCATCATAAAAATACGAAAGTAATTAATCCAATAGTTGATTACTTTTACAAAAGAAATGATGTTCAAGTTATGCAGTAAAATCATTTTCTTTTTTTTCTCTACCATCCATAGTATAGTGGTAATTCCAAAAAATATTCTCGGCATAGGACGTACATGCTGAACTATATCTTCATTATGGTTTTATTCTCACCGGCGGTCTGCTGAACAGCGATCAGTTTATAAGATTCATCATCAGGTTCAGTGTTTGAGCTTAGTGAACTGCTACTTTCTGCTGATGATAATCTTGCGTTGCTTAAACGACCAGAATTCAGATGCACTAGTGTAGCACCTGTGACATGATGAGCAGCAGTCTGCACCTCCAATACACTGCTGAAAAATATCTTATAGTATTTTCTTCAAGGATTATTTATGTCAACAGTAAATTCTTAAGAAGTAATGTCCATTTCCTGATATTAGATCAAATATTAAAAAAATGTTTTCTTTTAAATATTTCTTGAAGTTACCTTCCACTGTATGTACGTGGTAAATAGCCACCTGTACGTTTATAATCCTGGATTATGTCGGATGCCCCCATAGAACTATGATCATCCATTTCTAAACAATCCAGCAATCTGGCGTCTGTGTCCGTGTATAACATATGCGTCTAGATTCAATATGTTTTAATTTTAATCGGTATTGAAAAAGACAATCTTAAGCTATTTCTATTTTTTCTCGATGTAAAAGTACCTTTTCCAGAAATTGCTTAATCCACCGTTCAACGCGATCACTAGTATGTGGTAAAGATTGAAAGTACTGCACAATATATTGAAAAAGACAATCTTAAAATATTTCTACTTTTTCTCGATTTAAAAGTACCTTTTCCACAAGTTGCTCAATCCACTGTTCAACGCGATCACTAGTATGTGGTAAAGATTGAAAGTACTGCACAACACGCGACGCGAGATCCTCGCCACAACAGAGTCGCTTAGTATCATCAATGCTCAAAATTAAACGGACCTAAAATTTTAAGTGCTAATTTCAGTGAATTTATTTAAATTATATTGTTCGAGTTTTACGATTTCATTAATACCTTAATAAGAGGCAAATGAGTGAATCCTGGATTTTCGTCAACGATCTGTGCGAAATTTTTAGCGATGAAATGATCAACTTGTTCAACAAGTACATCATCATTAATATTAGCTTGACGACGAATTCCTGAAATTTCATTTTTTAAAAGATTTTTTGATTATAGATTTCGATACTGGTTCCCTTAAAAACAAAGATATAACGCAATTATTACCTATGCAATCCATAACATTAAGGTTTTTGATTAGATATCGAGCACAAGCTTTGGCGACTGAAGTTACTTGGAGAGCACAAGCTGTTTTGTAGAGTTCGCCAACTTTTTTGCTACTTATTTCCAAACTGGAAAATATTTTGTTGAGATAATAAATACAGCCAAACTTCAGTAAAATGAAGACGAAAACATGCCCTGAAGCAATCGATGTATTACATTGAATATATAGTTGAAAGTTTACTGAGAAGAGTAGGCGTAATTCACAATAGCCTCGAAACAATCGTAATCGGCTTCGACGAATTCATAATAAGAAAATTGCTGTGATGTTATTGGCGAAGCAAGGACTGTTGTTACCGTGACGAAATAGTGCTTGCTGTTGACAGCATCGTTGTACTCGTTTGCCCTGCAACTATTATTGGTAGAGAATTAGAATTTATTGGAAAAATTAATGCTGAAAAAAGTCAACAAAATCCTGAAAACAACTTAATTTAGTCTTTACAATAACTATCATTTCTCTCATCCTTTCAATATTATAAAATTCCATTTCGGAAATCTTCAATCTGCGAAATATGCATTCAAATACGCATTTTGAAAAACTCAATTGCAAATACGATATTTTGTAAATCACTTTCGAAATATATTCATTAGGAAGAATTACTTGAAGATTGACTTCCATTCTCGTTTCTGACAAACATATCCATGAGTGCAGGTGAACAAGCAGCCAGAACAATCTGAAAATTTCCATCGTAAATTCAAAATATGACAATGTTTCATCTAAGGATATAGTACAATTTTTTTTTAACTGAATTAGACTGCAAGAATACTTCAAATGTTCTATTGAAAGAGAGAAAATTGAGTAATGAATTGATTTAAGCGAAAAAAGTGAGCGACTAAGACCTTATGAGCGAGAATTTCTTTTTCATGAACAAAAAGAACAACGTCACAAAATTCACGATTTCGCCGAAAAGTGTTCAAATGATAAAGCAACGTATCCTACAATAAAACAACTGTTATGATTACATTCTTGCACTTTTCCTTTTATAAATGCATTACTGTTCTTTATTATATTAATCAACAACGCCAATACAGCAGAAAGCATGGCTAATTTATAATAAATAATATAACAGGATAGAATGCATGTAGTTTACCTGCATAGAATTATCATACAATTTTAAAGTAATTTCTTCATTACGAATAATCATAGATGTATCTGATTCACTTGCATGCAGAGATGCATCTTGTATTGGTGTTTTCGGCTCCTAAATATAATATTTCGAGACAACTGGATAAAGATGATGAATGTAATTCCATGCTAGGCTAGATTAACATTAGTTTATTGAAAAAACAGAAGCGGAAATTTTTATTTTATTGAAAAAATAGAAGCGGAAACTTCCATTTGCAGATATAAAAGTATGGCAATAACATTCACGCAGCAACTCATACATTCATGTATGGAAGATTTCATCATTTTCTAACAGTGAAGCAAAAATTCACCAAAAAAACATTATCGTTGTGATCATTGTCATCATCAACATCCTTATCATTATTAACACCGTTGATATCACTATTATTTTTGTGTAAAGAATGATCTTCATTGGTTAGTACAGTGCAGTGGTTATTATCAACTGAATAGTGACCAAAGTTAACCAGTTGATGAGTACCATCCATTCGATCGATTCTTCCCGTCATCATAATAGCTCGTATCACGTTCGTTCGATATTCCCGGTAGACACTGAATAAATGTGTTCTAACAGCATAATAACCCAGAGATCAAAGATTAGCCAGTCGATACTCTTCTTATCCTTTGCAGCCCAGATTCCAGATACTCTTCTTATGCTCTACAGCCCAGGTTGAAATTCAATGGGAAAATCCAGACAACCTGTGAATGCAGAGTTTTTAAAAAAACTCTGTTCCGCTGTAGCAAGTCTAAATCAGGCTAAAAGTCATGCTGCTATAATGGAGAGAAGATAATTTGTTTATCCAACCGATGAATAAAATTTCTTCTTGTTTATTTGAATTCGAAATAAAAGAGAAAGGTATGTTCACGCGGTATTTGTCAGCAGGGTAAGTGCTATCACGTGAGCATCCGTCACATGTAAGCTGCTTAGTTTAAAACGGGAAATGACTGTAAGCATATTACTGAAATAAAATGAAATGAATTGAAGGATAGAAAATAGACAAGTAATCAATCAATAATTGAGTGAGAATGAAGTTCAATTTTTTAGAAGAAGACACATAACATAACATCATCATCACACAGCGCTCATTATTGTTACACATTCATCTGAACAAACCCTTTTCCTCACTTTTTTCAATTAAATATTTATCAAAAGATCAAGAGGAACAGAGTAATGCCATTGCAATCAATCATTCTCTTATTCTCTGCTTTTTCCAATTTCCCTTTAAGCAAACTTCATTTTATACCAGAAAATTTCCCTTCTCCTCAATAACTTTCATCATAAAACTTCAATTCATTTAGTAATCATCCAGTGGAAAGGGTGTGATGGCATATTATTTTTTGTGCAAAGTTCGACTAAACTTCGCTCAAAAATTTGCTTTTACCTGGAACAGTCAAAAATTTTCCAGCAATACAGTTATAAGAACAATCAGCACTCAGTAATACCCAATTAAGCACCACCACACTGTCCTTCCTTTTTTCCTGTTGAAGTGATTTTCTCGATTATAAATTGATTTCTTTTGATTTATATTGCAAGAGCACTTATAAAAATGCTAATGAGTGATAGCAATGATAACTATGAGTGGTTGCACTTTGAAACATAGAAAAATTCACAGGAGTGTTTATCACACCTATTTATCACACCAATCCTTCCGCAAATGCTTTCCAGTTAAGCTTTCATGAATAATGTGATATTCCAAATTTTGAAATTAATAATTTACGAAAAATCTTACAAAAATTTATAAATCAAGCAAGATTAATTTATTGCTTTCTAGTAAAATATTGAAATAATACAATTTCAGCTATGCAGATTCCCGTAGTTGTGCAGATTCCCGTATTCGGTTTACCCGCAATACATTTTTGAATCGATAACATTTGAAAACCGGTTTTCGAAGCTAGTAAATAATGGCTTTTAATTCGATCATGTAAAAGGAAACGATTCATACACAAAAAGCAATCGAAGAATTAATTCAGATAACTCAGAGAAGTTTCCTGCTATCAAGAAGGAATTGTCATTTAAGATGTTTAATGAAATGAAATTCTGTTGAGCCCGTACAGAAATGAGATAATTTGTCGTTTTAACAATATTAATAATATATGAAATAAACGAGTAGTTTCTTCGATATAAAATAACAGAAGCGAAGAAATAAAGAGAGTGGTGGATTGTAAACTGGAGTGTTTTCATACATCATATCATACAATGAATTTTTCGAAGTTATATTGAAAAATATTTCTTTTCATTAAAAGAAGCCTAACGAGTTTTTTTTTTGTAGCGAAAGAATCGAAGAACGATTATAATTCATGACTTTTGCACAGACCAAAAAATTGAAACATTTGTTGAATCGCTCCCGGATTGCCTAATTTAAATGATGTCGATATTGCTTGCGATGCATTTGGTCGAGATGGTTTCGGTCCAAATCTAAGAAGATATTTAATAATCTGAGTAGAAATACAAGATGTGCAATTTCTCGTATCATTATCTTTTCTATTTTATACTATAATTTGTAATTTAATACCAGTTATAATTAAGTTGTCAAATAATAATATAGGACTTTTCCATTTCCGCGCATCCTTAAGCGTTTTTCGCATTAGAAACTTAAACAAGTATTTTCAGTTAAAATATTTCCCTCGCGATGAAGAATTCAAAAATTACTCAAAACGGCGAATGATAAGATACTGATAAGATATCATTGGCAACAGAGAAATAGAGCTTTCCTAACTCTGAAAAACTGAGTTTGCTACCTTAATAAAATTTATAATATGCAAAATGTACCGCTGAAGTTTGAGTCTTGAATTATTAATATCACTTTCGTCATCATGTTTCATTCCGATTGTTAGAGAATCTTCATCTCGACTCAACAAAAAAGCTGGTCCATCGGTGGTCGTTGTAATCTCATGAACTTGTTTCTTATGAGATGGTAAAGCTGCTTGTGCTATTGATAAGCCATCCTTAAATGTTAAATATTACAATACTTTGCTGTTCTTCGTACTATAGCTTTTGGTTATCAGTTACAATTATAGCCATTCACTATACTTTCACCCACCAATTCATATAATTTCTTTTATAACAAATAAAATCAGCTTTGGGAAATTCTAATAGAAATTAGATATATTTTTTAGGCATTAGCACCGTTATCATGAAAATATCAATATCATCGCCATTCTTTGATTTTTTTGCTGATTATTAAAATTATTGAAAATAGCTATTTCGATTTATATACTCACATTTTGGAAATATATATTAACTACTAATAGCATTTATTTTCAATTGTATATCAAATATACCAATAAAATTTCGAAATTTTATCACTAGAATTTTTGAAATAAAATAATGGTAAGCACCTGAATATTTTGCAAGAGATCAGATACACCCCCTAATATCCCTCGTCTATTTGTGTGTTTGGATTTATCGAAATTTTCATCATAAATATCGTAATAATCAATGGCGACATCTTCCTGTACTGCTGATAAAGTTGTAGACTCGATGGCATTTGTTGAAGATTTTGGCGTTGATGACTGTGATAGTTTCATCTCTGTTACCAACTCTGTCTTCATATTTCTACTTACGATCGGTTTCTGGAGGATAAATATATTTTGTGAAAGAACAAAGGACAAAATCAAATTGAAGTCACATCACTTTTTATCAGGCACGTCAAATCACTTTTAAATTAAAAACAAATTATCATATTTTGTTGTTTTTAGTTATTGAAAACATTTTTCAACGACGCTACTGGACAAGTAATAAAAAGAATATCGATTAATAATTCATTACTTAAAATTTTTTGTATTAATCGCACGAAAAACTTTTCGTATAATGATGATAGCTCTAAAAGCAATAATTGATGAATCTGTTAGTCTGATCAAATAATTAATTTGTATGTTTTTTTAAGCAGATAAGATCATTACTACTGCCCGTACGAGATATTCATCTAACTTACTTTTGAACTTCGACCGGTCGTTTGTTCAATTCCGAGTTGAAGAAGTGGAGTTTTGAGAACTGTTTGTGCATGATTCATGTTACTGAAAAACCTTGAGCGTGTATCACCCGGATTATTCTCTTTCATGAACACTGAATCAACTCTCTGAAAATATTTGCCTTTTCATAACTTAGCTTAGGCAAAGGAGGATATAAGATAAAATGGCTTGTTTTTTTTATTCCATTGATAAATAAATAAGCAAATATAGCAGTCATACATTTGTATAAATTTTTTGCTTTGCTTCTAAAGTCTTTGCAGTAAATACTATCCAAATGACTTTCAACTCCATATTTCATTGCACCATCATTAAACATTAAAGATTCGATTTTCTATAAAATTTGGAAACTAACAATAGAATCGAAACGGTTACGAGTCCATTGCCATGGAATTTGACGTGGAACTCGTGACGAAGCATTCCTATTATTACTTATGATGTCTACTGGACACAATTGTAGCCACCATCGCAAGTCACTGTAAATAAAATAGTAGTAAAAGTGTTTACAACGCCAATAATTTACTTTGTGATGCTATTATGATTTCATCAAATTAATAAACTTCAATTTTTCATAAACTGGAAGTTTGTAAGAAAAGAAATTGTGGCAAATATGATGAAAAATAATATCCGTAAAACAGCAGCAAATGAAGAATTGACAGTGATAGTATGCTGCTTCGTCAATTCTCAAATGTCGACTTAAAATTTTAAGTCTTTATTTTCTCATTTTGCACTGTTTACTTTTATTCCTTTAAAATTTTAAGTCTTTATTTTCTCATTTTGCACTATTTACTTTTATTTCTTTTCTATTTAATTGACAATTAATTAACTTTCAAGTTTGTATTGAAATTTCGAGGTGATATCTGAATCTCGAACGAAACACCTGATGAATCATAAATTTCAATAATACATTAATATTCCAGATACCAAAATGAAACTAACTTGTCATCGAGCACTGCTTGCCATTTGCGTATAATTTGTGTACCAGTAAAGAAAGTCGATGATCGACGATGTTCATTTAAAAATTTGGTATCAATGCAATCATGTATCCGAATTTTTACTGATTTACCACCACAGCAAAGCAGTTGCCATGCACTGAACGTTTCGGAACTATCTTCAATGATTCTGACACCCGCTGTATACTGCAAACAATAATACAGTATTAAAGAGACAACTTGTTTTAAAATATAGCACTATGAAGATTATTTGAAACGTATTGCAGTTGAAGAAGCAATTGCCACATTGTTGCTTGTTTATGTTGTGGCAGATATCCAAAAATTGCAAGTTGATTTGGAGATACGCAATTACTTGTTGGCTAACTGATTCTATTAAAAAAAAAAGGAATTGATTAACTTCCATTTACGGCTCTTATCATCTTTTCATCTGGATTTCTCCGACAGTCATATTTCAAAAACTGTGTTAATAAGGGAAATGAATAAAAAGTTTGTTTGTGATGGATGACAAAGAACAATAAATTGTTTTTGCTTCTACTTGACTTCATCATGATTTCACGAATAGAATCTAAGACAAAGAAATGAGGAATAGACATTCCCTAAAAGGTGTTTTTGTGTTTGCTTCCGTGTAAACAGATCGAAAGGTCATAATTCAAGAAGCGAATAGTATTTGAATCAAAGATTAGCTTTGCTCCTAATTTTCTGGAAGCAATGAAAATCTGATAAAAAAGCTTGTGTGCTGAATGGCCAAGTATTGTTGTTGTCTGTTAGTAACGTGAACTCTCACCTGATCGCTTCCGCAACTTAAATATATGTCATCCAATTGGGATGATGCACTATCCGATATTCTACATGTTTCATTCATCTGCTGCAAAAATGCACTTCAGTTTTCTATAAATTATATTTCCAATATTCGGATATATCATTGGTTCCAATGCTTGCTAATAATAATCATTATTTTATCTTGCTAATAATAATAATAATTACTATTTTATCTGTATGTTTATTTTAAATCATAGCAATTATTTTAAAAATAAACGCCTAGTTAACTCGAAAAAACGAACCATATGAATATTATTATCAAACGCTGAACATGCAAATTTGTAATAACGGTCTTTGCCAATAAATGCAGTGTTAAAAGTTGATAGATAAAAGCTTTCAGGACATTGGAAAGTTGTTGACACATAAGGTATAATCGGATATACTGTGTCAAACAATACACTAATATATGATACTGTTTGCCAGAGTATTTCTCTGCTGAAAATTAGATATTAGATATTTCAGATTATGAATTTCCATTAAAATTTTTTGAACTAAGGATCGCTTTGAAGTTTGACTCAATAAGCAATAAGTAAAGACTGAGGCTTCGACAATTGATTTTAAAATTATTGTTATTGAAAACTTCTCAAATTATTTCATTCTTATTTTACTTAGCTTATTAAGATTAAGGGTAAAATTTATAAGGAAAAATCTTGTCCCAAATTGTCATCGTTTATAATTTGAACCTCTTCATTTTGACAGAAAATAATTGAGCTGATAATTAATAATTCCAAAACCAGAATTCTCCTGATTTAGCGAATTTCATCACATCAAATTCTAAAAATCAAAAATGAATAAAGCAAATACAGATTTTGAAAATATGCTTTAAATTTTGATTGGTATTTCCAAAAGCGATCGAAGCATTATTAAAAAATTGAGAAAAAAAAATATGAGAAAAAATTTCCGTTCTAGATGAAGCACAACAGTGACAATAATAATAATGGTAATAATAATAATAATAATAATAGTAATAATGATAATAATAATAATAATAATAATAATAATAATAATAATAATAATAATAATAATAATAATAATAATAATAATAATAATAATAATAATAATAATAATAATAATAATAATAATATAATAGTAATAGTAATAAATACCAGCAACAATACGAACAATATTTTCTAATTCGAAGATATGTAGACAACGAAGTGGGACAAGAAATAAAATTTTTATCGGCAAATGATGTCCGCTCTAAAGAGATGATGATGATGATGGAAATGATGGCAAAAGTAGTGAATGGTTGAAATGTGACTGTGACAGATTGTAGATATCATTCTCTTCTACGGAATATCTAAAACAGAGTGCTGTTCTGTGTAATAGGTGACATTGAACTATCGTTATTTACGTAGCTATTGACGAAATTTTTTAATTTTTTTCCCATGCAAAATAGCATGAGATTTTCAATTTCCTTTTTATTCACTTACTATATATATATATATATATATATATGATAAGCTTTTATATCTTTAGCAAATCTCTGAACCGATAATGCGAACTAATTTACTGATAGTACATATCATCTTCGTGAAAGCATGATAAAGGACTATAACATTTCGATATTACAGTAGTCTTTATTTATTGAATAGGTGTAATTCACGACGAGTAATTCATTCAATTTTAATGTCTGTACGTTTTAAATGCTTCCATTTTCAATAATTTGCTACCGTAGTGACATGTTTCAGCTAAATATCGATCCATCATAATTATTTGTATTAGAAAATTCGTAAGTACATTCAAATCGCCAATATTTTTGTTTTACTTGTCAGAGAAGTGAATGTATGCATATTATCATTAAAAAGCAATCATAATTATGTCTAAATGTTATATTGATAAAGTGTCTGTTTCTCGTAACATTTCAGACGCAGCATAATTCAGAATATTTACTCATTACAAAATAAAAAAAACTTTCATTTATATTAATTATTCCCTCAAATTTTATCTCAGTTGAGTTCATAGTGCAGTGGGGAGAGAAGTGTTGTCGCACTGAGCGTATCAGTTCGTTATTTCCTATCGCATACCAGCTCCGCATTGTCGATGATTCGTAAACAGTGCGGCGTTCTAAACATTGCGTAAAGAAATAAATGATGAAGGCAAAATCGCAACCGGCAACAGCGTTTCGGACTGTTTGTCGTACTTCAAGTTTGCCACATTTCTTCAGTTTCAGTGAGAAGTGACTATCCGCAGCTTTTATCTTGGAGCATACTCTGTTAATAATTCACGTATCGTTAAGTGAACAAGTGTATTGTCTAATTATTCATTGCGATTTTGATGAACAGGATATCTATCATTCAAGACGAGTTTGAAAGATAATTTGGATGCTTTCGCCGTGCTGTTCGTCTCTACAGTACCATCCTTTACATCCGTCTGCGTTGCATTTCGGTATTCTCCTGCAATTTAGAAAATTATTTTGCTTTCGCTAACGATTCTGTTTCTGCAAAATTACATCTTTATCAGTAATTTTTGAAATGCAATCCAAATTAATCCCAAATGAAGTTTAGACCTAATTTAAATCAGAGCGCTTTTGAAAAAATAAAGATTGGAAATGATGAAATTCTAACAAATCCGATGGGTTTTGTATTTTCAACAGTAGAAAAAGCAATAGTTTTCCAGTAAAAGAATTTGCCATTGACTTTAAATAAAATGTTAAATGCACAGTTACTGTATCACTTGATGAAGACACTGCCAGTTTCCGGTGATATTTTTTGATCATTAAAAAATTTTCTGAAATGTTATTTGAATTCATGTATTCAAAGATTTTTGGGAAATCGTAAAAAAATTAAATCAAAATTTTATCAAAGTCTGTTATGATTAGTTAACATTATCAGATTTACTCGCGTTTTAGCATTAGCGGAACTTGTTGCCGGAGGAAGATAGAATGCAGAATCATAGAGGAAGATAGAATGCAGAATCATAAAAATTATACCGATAAAATAGGGATAATAATAGTAAATATTACGAATTATCTCTCTCATTTGAATTTCTAACTCAAGCAGCCAATTACAAAAAAGAAATCTACAAAGAGTGAAGTTTTCCATAAAAACTTTTATTTAAGACCGATTTATTTTCCGTCTTCTTGAGTGCATCTCATTTTTATCAGAGCTGATGAAAATACTCTATGACTGATGCGATATAGTGATACTAAGCGATTGTGAATCAGGAATCATAAAAAGTTAAAAGTTAGTCCTAGAATCTATTAGTCTTCTTCAAATTTTAGAAAACCTATTTTAACTATTTGTTTAACATTCAGTTTTTTTCTCCATGACTGATCATTACATTTCAGTTTTTTAAACAAAATATCCTAGCAAGAATACTTTGTCCTTCCTTCTTTCAACAGTGGAAAGTACCGGATACTACTATTATTGTAACAGGCTAAGGTTTTGAAAACATTCCAGGCTTCTTCACTTTCTTTTTTTAATAAATGAATATTTATTTAATCTGATATATGGAAAATTTTGTTAGTAGGACAAAATCGCTACATATCGAGACAACAGCGGTCATTTGCCTAGCGCGAATTTTCAAATCGTTCTGCAATTTCCTTGGTTTCGTGTGGTATTTGTTGATGATCTGAGAATCAACAATGGGAACTTTGGGGGATGGTGGTGGTGCTGAAAAAAATACCGATATGTTATTAAATAGAGATGAAAACAAATATTTGGATCAGATAAGGCATATTTTGAATAATGGCGAAAGAATCGATGACCGGACGGGTATTGGGACAATCTCCGTATTTGGAATGCATTCCGTTTATTCTCTTCGAAATGGTGAGAAGTTTTCATTATGTAAGGTGAAATATTGTTTATATAAAATTAAATATATCATTTCTATAAAAATTTATGTAAGACTTCGTGATACTTCTCTATTGTATTATTTGAATCGTATTATTTCCCGAAGAATTCAAAAGCGATGGAACTTTGTTTATTCAAACATTGATTCATGTAACAGTTTCTACAAATTTTTATGATTTTTATGTAGGTGTCCTGCCAGTGTTGACAACCAAACGTGTGTATTGGAAAGGCGTTGTTGAGGAGTTATTATGGTTCATTCGAGGGGATACAAATGCAAAACATTTGTCTGATAAAGGTGTCAAAATTTGGAATGCCAATGGATCTCGGCAGTTTCTTGACCAACTTGGCTTCAGTGACCGAGCTGAAGGAGATTTAGGACCTGTTTATGGCTTCCAAGTGAGGTTTGAATTTCTGTTTTGAGCAAACATCTTGTATTTAGAAATGAAATTTGTTATGTATTGTAACATATTGTCAAATACTAAGTCTCTTGATTCATTCCATCGTATTTCTTTCTCACTGTCAATCTGCTTTGGTTTATTTTGATAATTCTGCATTTCGTCACTACTTTTTCCGTAGTTTTTTAATGCTAATAAAGAAGTAATTTAATAGTGGCGGCATTGTGGTGCCGAATATCGAGGCATGAATGCTGACTACACCAACCAAGGTATCGATCAGTTATCTGAAATTATTGATCTCATCAAAAATGAGCCAAATAGTCGTCGCATTATACTTAATGCCTGGAATGTTAAAGGTTTGATATTGTAGTTTTTCTTTTGGAAAAACTCATTTGCGACTTTTTTCATTTTTTATCACGAAAAATATTTTAGACTTGAAGTTTATGATTTTGCCTTACTTAGATTTAAAACTAATGGCTTTGCCACCTTGTCATGCGCTTGCTCAATTCGCAGTGCGTAACGGTGAACTTTCATGTCAATTATATCAACGCTCCGGAGATATGGTTTGTCTTTGATGTCAGTTTATAATTTTTTGAAGTCTGATTACTCCAGTCATACATTAATTTATTTTATATTTGAATTCTTCTTGCAGGGTTTGGGAGTGCCTTTTAATTTAGCGAGCTATGGACTTCTGACACACATGATAGCACATATTTGCGGTCTTAAGGTAGATCTTTGAATATTTCCTTTCGTTAATCTTGAAAATTCTAGGTTCCTAACGAAGTTTTTATAGGCCGGTCACCTATGCCACGTTTTGGGAGATGCTCATATATATGTAAATCATATCGATGCATTACAGGAACAGGTTCATTTTGGCTACTTTAGATTTTTGCTTTAAATTTTATTTTAGCTAAGTTTTTTTAGCACATTTTGCAGCTCAAACGTCAACCACGACCGTTTCCTACTGTTCGATTCGTTGGAAATATCAAGACGATAGATGATTTTACTTATGAGTCAATTATTCTTGAAAATTACCAACCGATGCCAATAATTAAAATGACAATGGCTGTATAGATTTCTTTCACGTCATTTCATAACTTTGTTATCAAATTATCAAAATAATTACCAAGGAAAACCATTTCGAATATTTGTTTTTTATAGATTGATTCAATAAATATTTTGGGGTTTTGCATTTACTCATAATATCTTTTTATGGACTTCACTTTTCAGTGGTTTTTTTTACTATTTCATCAGTTATAGATTAGAAAAAATTTCAGATCTTTTCCCCATTACGTTACTTGATGTTCGGGTTAATTCTCAAAGCATTGCATTTTTAAAATTAAATAATCCAGATAATTAGTATGTTTTTGTATTTTCCAATCAAAAATAAAATTTTGAAAGATTAATAATTGATGTATTCATTTGAAAACCACTAAATGCATGACAAATCTCAATTAGAAAGTTACAGAATACTTTTTTTCTTTGCCTTCCGGAAGAGCAGAAAAGATGTATGAGCTGTTTCAATCTTAAGCAGATTCCTCTTTCCACAGTTGAAATGGCCTATTAATTATTTCTTCAGTTTGAAACCTGAATTTTATAGTAAGCTTTCTTGACGAGCAATGCTTAATGATATTTTGGCAATGGGGTTTTTTTGGTGGGAGATAAAGATTCAATTGTGTCGAGATTTTTGGAATGCGGACTGCTACGCATGTTTCTTAGTTGACATCTTCAGCATTATCAAAATGTTCTTAGTCATTTGAAAAAGGAAGAAGTTATTGCAGATTTTCATTGATGACTGCTTGGATTGAATATTGTAGAAATTTTAGATTTCTGAAATTTAAATAAATGCAAGAAATGAAGGTGATCTTTAAAATATTGAATAATCAATCAATGTATTTATAGTTTAGCAAATTTTTTGAGGATGGTCGAGTGAGTTTGTCGTGCAAAATGGGATCAGTTGTGAAAGTTTGTGATAAAGACCCTTCAGAAATAACATTTATTTATGACTGGCCGGTGCAGGTTTTCCAGCCGGTTAACGGTTTTAATGTTTTTGGTGATACTGAAACATTCTGTACCAATTATCGCACTGCTAATCATGAATGGTATCAAGTCTTTTCATACTTTTTTAATAATTCTGGCGGAGTTGTTACTTTTGAGTGACATTCAGAATCTCATTTCGAACTATAATTTTGTACTATGCTACTCCATCTAATTTTGTGTTGGCATACTCTGGGCGACTGCTATATATAATTTCATTTTTGATATCTCACTTGAGAATATCAGAATTCTTTTCAGGATGATACATTTGTATAGGACGAATTTTGGTCTGCCATCGAGACCTAGGATACACCTATATTTAGAGCAAAGCAGAGTGGTAACAACACATCCATCTCCTAAGGAATGCAAATTTTCATTTAAAATGCTCGAGGATAGTACTTACCATGGTCGGTTTCACTATATGCTGAACTTTCGAGATATATATTTTGTGTGTATGAATTTCCTATCCCTTTATTCCTACATATTTTAATGAAATTAAAAACAAATGGTAATTCTTATGAATTAAAAACTGATAATTTTAATACTTTAAAGCGAGATTTGACGTAATTATCTGATTCATATAAACTGAATGAGCAATTGCTGTGATATGATGCTTTACTTTATTACGATACAAAAAAATGCTAATCAAAAGACATGCGTCTGTAGCTGTCTGTAATAATCTGAGTACCCAGCTAATTCCAAATTTAAATTGTTAGATATTTGAAAATACAAGTAACCATTAAAAATACTGGTGCATTGAATTCACGATTGATTGCATTTGTAATGATGAAAAGTATTGGTTAGGAACATGTCTGAGAGAGTGAATCGTAAAGGGCAACACGATCGATGAAGCACTGTTTAGAATTCGATTTTGCCAGCTGTTTCATTATATCTACATTTCCTCGTAGGAAGTATTATTGCTGTACGCTCGATGACGACGTTTTTCATCAACGGATAGTTTTCGGGTGCCTAGAGATTCGCAATTTGTGGACTTATTGACACAGTGCTTTGCAGATCAGTCTAATAGTGGTATATGATAACTTCCGTTATTAAAAATTTTATCAAGGACTAGTTCCTTTGAAATAAGCTGGAAATAAATGAAACTCATATTTTTTCGAGATTTTCAATTCTTTTACTGAAGTTAACAGCTTCAGTTTAATTTGCGAATTCTTCCGAGAAATAGTTTCACTGCATTTCATTTTTAAATTTTGCCATACTTTAAATCTTGTGGATCTAATATAGAATATTTCAGGGAAAACAATCATGATTACAATTGATCTTTTGTTCAGCACGGAATCTTTTAATTTCGGTTTTAATAGTTGGATGAGCATGGTTCCAGCACCGCCTGCTAATACGACGAATGATTTTCGCTTCAAAGTTCTAAGCGATGAAGACGCGTAAAATTTTCTTTTTCATTTTAATATTGATAAAGAGATTATTGTAGACTGAACGATATCTTTTTTCGATTCTGATAAATGAATTTATTGGTTATATAGTTAGTACCAGCAGATTTCTAATCAGAATCGATGATGAATATGAAATTACGACGCTTGGAGATGTTAAGTTGCCTCTCATTGAAAAAATATATGATAAGATGGGGATAAAATTTACTTAATGTTTTTAAGCAGATTTTTTATTATAAACAACTTTCACTCTAACTTAATAGCGTACACTCTTTCTAGCGATTTTACAATACATTGTCGAGATGGTGATCTTAAAATATCGAAAAGTGCGTTATTTTTAAGTTCCGACTATTTCCGTTTTCTATTTACTGCAAATGATGAAGGATTAATGTCTAAAGAACAGTCAGTACCTGATTACAATCTGGAATCCGTTCGCAAGGTTTTCTTAATATCAGAAAAAATCAAAGCTGCAAAGAAATAAAGGCTAAAAATTGTTTCATAGCAAAGAAATATCGTCGCATTAAAAATTGTCTCCATCCGTTCATAAATCAACATGCAATTTTAGAATTACTGGAAATCACAGGAAAAAAATATATACGGCAGCCTATAATTAAATGAAAAAATTTATGCGTTTTTAGGTGTTAGTGTTTATGATTACGGGTACATTCGAAATGCCAGATAATTTAACACCGGAACTAGGTAGAGAGATAATTGATATAGCAATGCATTTCAAACCCCTGAATCGAGATGCGCTAAGAAATACTATTCATCGTGCCCTATGTAAGCTGATACTACAGGTAGGTTATTTTGTTCTCCCATTTAGAAAATTTTTTCTTCAATACTAAATGGATTATGGGAACATCAGTTATTTAAATAGTTTCCATGATGAGAAATCTTGTAACTTGAAGTTATAAGTTTCGGAAGTTAAACTTTAAAAGCAAAAAAAAAACGAATTATGAGCACTGCTTTACGACAATTTCAGGATTTTTCTGTCCTCGATAAGATCGTTCATTTCCTTGTGTTTGCACATGAAATGAATCTATCACAGTTGAAAGTAATGTGTATGTCGATTATTGTTTATGAACATTACAAACGGTTCAAGCAAGAATATAATGAGGAAGTAATATATAAATATATATATGTTGAGTATTTCATGTTGAGAATAGGAAATACTAAATATTGTTTATGTCCTTAATTTAAGAGCATTTATTAGGATATTCTCGGTTTATTAGTAACTGCTGTATGTAAAGATTTCTCGTTTTATTTTTAATTATGATAAGTTAATGATTCCTGAAGTACTCTAATGGAAGTTTATATTTCTTGCAGTCACTGAATGCAGATCGCCGAGCGCTCCATGAGCGTTTACGTCGGAGCGGTTTCCTTTTGACCGTCTCCCCATTATCAAGAATTGACTCAATTCAACGACAATCCCTTAAATGTCGACGAGTTTTTCGATACGGAGTAAAATCGAATCTAAATTCATTCGATGCATCTAGAAATTCGAATGGTACAATGTGGAATGATGTGGATTAATGTTATCTCTTTATCCCATTTTCGAAACGCTGCAAAAGTTATTATTATAATTGCATTTCTATTAATAAATTAGGAGATGGAGAAAAAAAAAGAATGATAAGGCAAATAACTTTTAGTTGAATATCTGATTTTATTGCTGTGATATTATATTTTCTATTACATAGAGCAAATCAATAAATAGGATAAAAGGATAAAAATAAAATTTCATAAATTAAATGAGATTACAATAAATGCCAGAAACAATAAGCACTCGAGAAAAAAATCTTGAAGAAAACCTTTTTTCAATGATATTCTTTATTAGGCCCTCTCTTTGTTCTTTTTGAAGTCATCATCTCATAGGTATGCAAAGAGAAGTCCTGAAATATACAGAAGGAAAATTACAAATGTTACAACGGAAAGAATGTGATAAATTTTAAGATAAGGAAATGGATGAGGAAGTCAAAAATCAAAGGAAGAAAAATGATTTTATAGGAAAATATAAAATGTCTGGAATGTGAAAAAGGATAAGATAAGAAAGAAAAGTAAACCTAGGATTCACGAAATATTTGAAGAAAAAAAAATGGTATCAAAAAAGGTTTCCTGAAGATAAGGTGTAAATATTTATTCTTCCAAATCGAGATTTATTCATAATTCACATTAGATCACGTGATTACGCATCAAATGTATTTGAAGATTTCTGACAAAATTTCTTGATCACATTTAATTTACCTCAAAGTTTGTTACAGCGATTAAGAATATTAAATTCACTGAAAGTTTGATAATTAATTATCGTTTTCATTTCATGCAAATCATCTCAATTAAAAAAAATTGGCTTTAGAAGCGTAGATTGATAACGAAAATTTTTTCAAGGAGCTGAAGATAGTAGATTTCAATTTGAGCTCCATTAGTTTGATTTCCTGAACCAATTCTCTTTGCAGGAAAAAGTTGATTTTCGGAAACTTTGAGAGTTGATGTATTATATTTAGAGCTCCTTATAAAAGGTATTTGAGATTAGGTCAAACACATCCAGAAGAGATAAAAAGAAAAGCTGAAAACAAACATTGCTATGTTGTACGAACATAATCAAGCGAGCACCTTCTGAAGGGAAGATGGGATCGGGAGAGTCCATCCCATCTCTTTCCCGAATCCTCTGCTCTTTTCAATTGTCGTGTTCGCAATTTCGATTTCGGTGCCAGGTTGCGCATAGCAAAGTACATTTTTGGCGCATTTTTCGATCAGCATACCACATCGCAATAGTGCAGTCTGTTTTCTTTCCGACAGTTAGTTCCCGTTCTTTTTCCATTCCATATTTCTTATTACTAATTGTTGGATTAATTTAGAGTGTTGCAAATCATTTTCTCTATCAATCTCCTTTCTCAACGGTTTTCTTTCATTTTGATTCTTTCTTTACACACAAATGCCTCAAATTTATGTTATGTTGAGTTTAGCTTCGCAATCCCGAGAATAGCCACATTAAAAAGTTCTAACTACTAAGGTTAATAAGCATCTGTGCTCCTATTTCTTCATCTATATTTCTGGAATCCATCGACCTTCTTTTTGTCCTTTCTCAATCTATTCCCGCTATCATTCCTCGCTTCTCTTGACCATGTTCATAAAACGCCTAAATTTCCGGATCTTTTTGTAACTCATTGATTAGTCCTTTCCAGTTTTCGCTTCGGTTGCTTTCTTTATGTGATTATTTTGCATGTATTATATTTAAGCGATTTATTGTAAATTTTCATGATTTGCGAAGACTGTAAGAATTTAATGAAAATCATCCCACGGCATTCAATGTTCATTCAGAAAGTGAGAATATTTAAAATTTCTGACAAAAAATTGATCTTATCTGAACCTTCCAAGTGTTTCAAACTCTCAAATGATGTACTCGAAAATTGGTCATCAAAATTGAATTTATTTAGAAATTTGAATCATGGAAAAAAAAATAGAAACAAGGATTGAATTTATCAAACTTTAATACAACAATAATCTTATTTGGTCTTGATCTCTATAATCTTTTATTTTAGTTTTTTTCTGATGAATGTCGTACCTATTATTGTGAGGTTTTTGGCGAACTTCCTTTATATTTTAATATATGGAAATGTTAATGAAATCGAGAAAGCATTCTAAATTATATTTTTCTGAGTGAAAACAGTGGCTAACAGTATTAGTTGAATGTTGTATTATTCATATCAGTGAATGATTGATTGTCGAAAGACTTACGTGAGTTTTCGTGTCGCCTGTTCATATATATGTATATAAATAATGGATTGTAGCATATTTCATTTTAATTATTTCATGTTAAATTTACTATTGAATAACTAAGAAAGAATATGCGAAATTTTTAATGAATCAAATTTAAAATTAAGCATGAATATTTACGGTTAGATTGGATTTTTAATGTTGATATATTAATATTATTATTCGAGATATTTTAGCTGTACAAGATTAAATTCTTTTATATCTTTTGCACAACTGATTGGTTATTGGGAAGTGTAACAAGTACTAAAAAATATGTATCTGGGGTGCCGAAATTTCATTGGGTTCCAAAATCCATTCAATGAAAATTTTGTTTTAAAGTATATAGTTATTTTTTTATGTATTTAGTTTGAAAATCAATATGCAATCTGGCAAAACAACTGCTTGATTTACACACTACAAACCCAACTTTTCCAGTTGCTTTAGTACATAGAATGAGAAGTGGATTGCTTCCATTTAAATCACACTTCAAATTTTTGTCTCAATTTTATCAGAGCTAAATTAAAAGTTATTTTATTTTATCATCCAAGCTAGAATAGGTTTTTTTTTGACAAATAACTGACAAATTTGAGTAAAAATTACCGCACTCATAGATTTAACATGCTGCTTCTTAGTTTCACAATAACATATGCAGAACATATGCAAAAGTGGCGCAAAGTTATGTGGTTTTATTAAAATGCAGAAACAGATTAGTGCAGTATATATATCTTTCCTGTTGTTATGGTAATTTATTTCATATCATTTGCATTCTTGGTAGTCCATATTTCACTATTTTTTTTTTCCTTTCGTAATTTCTTTTTTCAGTTAATCTGATAATTCATCATTTTTGCTCTTTGAATATCACAGAAGTATTTTCAGTGATATGAATAGCTTAGTTATAGTCGAATCATAATAATATTTTTAATTACATTGGAAATCTGATCTAGTTTTTCTTTGAAGAGGAAAGGTATTTCAGATAATTCTGAATTGATTCCAGTTGAAAGATATATCCAAATTATTTATATGTAATATTTCAGTAGCAAAGATGTTTAGTTTTCACTTATCGGAAGTGTTTAGAGTCACAGCACGACGATTACACTTTTAATACGGAATTCTTTTTGCTTAAGTGAATTTTTTAAACTGAAATATGACAACATGCATATTCACTTGAAATCAACTAAAATTTAGAAATGGAGCTCTTCACTTGAAATCAACTAAAATTTAGAAATAGAGCTTTCAGTCATCTGTACACTAATCTAATACTTTTCTGCTTTTCATCTCGTAGAAAAGAATCAACAAATTTTCTGGAACTTAGAGAAAGGTTTTATGTGAACGCTTGTGTAAACAAACAATGTCGTTGGGACTGCTTGAAGCCAACAAATTTCAGCTTTTATGAAAGATTAAAAATTGCGGTTGATTTGAATCTCAGTTGGAATCTCAGTTGGGGCATATTTTTCTGTGAAATAAAGTTAGTTTAAATAAACAGCGGAAATATTTTTGAAAAAAGTAGATGTAATTGGATTTTTCAACAAATTAATTCATTCAAAATGCGCTATTGAAATCAAAAAATGATCTTTCGATTCCAGCTATCTAAGTACTTCGTTTTTCAAACATCTGCTCGAGATTACTGTTTAGAAGATTCTGAAAAGATAATAATTTACGCAAATGAGTTAAGCCTGAAGTGTAGTCAGGAAAAAGTAGCTAACTTCTAAATTATAAACAAATTGGACAAAATTAAGAAGTTTAAACGATGCCAATCCCTTCATATCTCTTTGCGGAAGAGATTTTATACAACAATGTGTAAGATTTTCCAAATAATTTGTTAAATTAA
Source organism: Dirofilaria repens (assembly GCA_008729115.1). Classification (NCBI taxonomy): domain Eukaryota; kingdom Metazoa; phylum Nematoda; class Chromadorea; order Rhabditida; family Onchocercidae; genus Dirofilaria; species Dirofilaria repens. The sequence continues at coordinate 1,352,418 of SNRZ01000003.1, read as the reverse complement.
AATGTTATGATAACTAAGCTACAATAATTTTCCAAAAAAAATTATACATATCTCTATCGATAGTACAAATAATTATGAATTTTAAAGTGTGCCAGGTTTTTGAGAATTAAATATGTCTATTTACAGTTTTGCAGTTGTAGAAAACAGTTTATGCTGAACTAGCGAACAATACTGAAACTCAATATTAAAAATGTTCGGATTCTCAAACACATCAATGAGTTTAATAAAAACAGAACTGAACTGTTAGAGTTTTTTTGCCTTTTCAGTCTTTTCTGAAGAAAAAAATGACTATGAATGCTCCAAACAACATTTTTCTAATTCTTTACATTTGCGAAAATAGTCGTTGTAGAAAGTAGGAACTAACAACTAAGATCCAAACAGTGTTTTGAAGATTTCTTGAATTAATATATAAATATTTGTACCTAGCAAGAAATATTATGCATGAATTCAAATAGAATGATTGCTCTTCCATAATGATGTACGATTTTCTATTTTAAATGTATGACAACCAAATTATTTTTTCCTCTGAAATGCAATTTCATCAGTTTAAGAAAATAGCACACTTTTAGGATTCCGAAAGAACTGTAGCCACTTCATTCTTTCATTTTTAATTTACTTTTCTTGAATTTTAAATGTTTTTCGAAGATTGTTGGTTAAAGATTGTTTGTCTTTGAATTTTGATTTTTTTGATAAGTAATTTGAGATCGAATTATAGATCCCTTTTCTGTAATCAGCAAATAACATCATTTCTATTGATTGTACAATCATTAAAAAAAAGACATTTTAAAAAACCAGAACAAGACATGATTTGCAGCTTCATAAATCAACAATATTAACTGGTAAGGTCATGACTTATTTTAGTGATATGTATTTGCATTTCACGAAATTGGATTAAGATAAAGTTAATAGCGCGATAACACTGGAATTCGTTGTCTAAGTAATAGTGAATTTCGCATAGCTCGAGTTTTAAATTGCTCCAAAAATATCAACAGAAATTTTATGGAGATAGAGTATGTTTGAGTTAAAATTAAAAATGTCGTGCTAAGATGAGTTGCATGCTTTGCTAATGTCACCTTATTTTCCAACTTACAATAAATTGAAGAATATCTAATTTTGCTGAAACTATTGTTTTCTCCTCCTTTAAAAAAGGAGCGATCGAAAGAGATTCTAATTTTGCAACTTTTCAATAATCAAATTATTTGAGTAATTAGTCGATATTTCAGATTTGATTTTCTATTCTAATTTATTTATTTTTTTCAAGTTTATCCAGAAAAAGAAAAAAATTCAATATAAAAAAATTATAACTTGAATTTTCATTTAAAAATTTCTGGAAAAGAAGCAGACAGTATAATTTTGAACTGCTCGAAAGTCAATAGAAGATATTTGAGAAAATTTTTGATGAAGAACTTAATTATTTAACATAAAATTGCATGCTGCAGAGCATATTACTACCGTCAGTATCCAGTAATATGTATCGCTATCGTTTGAAATGTCATCCCATTCATCGAAATCATTTAGCGGAATAGTCCCTTCACTTTTATACGGTCATCTAGAAGATGATGAACATTATAAGTGTAGTGTAAACAAAAAAGATAGCGAGGAAAGCAAATGAATTTTAGGATTGTAAGAATTAAGTCTAAATAAGTATGGATTAGTTAGCTTTTTTGCTTCTAATAGTTTTGGTTTTATTGGTTTGGATCACTTTTACAAGAAAATTATTTGAAATGAAATAAACAAAAAATTGAATTTTTTGCATAAGAATAAACATAAAAATATATAAATTAGGAGATTGTCTGTATTAATAGATTTTCCAAGAAAAATTTTTAGAAATCTGAACATGAAAAATAAATTTATTAAGTGAAATTGATATGTGATAAACCCTCGTACTTTATGGCAATATTCAGATAACAAAATATGCCTTCGTTTTCATGATAATTTCAACAACTACAAATTATTGCAGTAACCTAATCTAACTGTTAATATTTTTCAAATACAATTCATTGTTACTAATTAAGGTCAGAACTATTAATAATATCATTTGATCAACGCAAGAATAATTGTTATATTAATTCCTTCGCCTAATTCATAGAAATTTCATGAAATCATAGTTACACTGACTTTCAATTCGATGATAGACCGAACAATGCTTTTAAGGTATATTCTGCTGAAATGTATAACTTCTAGCCTGGAAATCAAAGTTTATTATTTGTATGACTCATTCAGCATTACATCATTTAAAATTAGAGAGACTTCTTTATACATTGTTTTCGAGTATTTCCAAATTGAACCATAATGAAAGAAGCTAAGATTTTTTTTATTATACGGTATCCCTGTAGAATTATTATATCACTTTCAAAATGTAGAACTCATTTATCTTTTATAATGCAAACTCTAAACTGAAATTTTCATCAGAATCTCTCACACAAACCTTATGTATGAAATAGTCAAGAATGTTGACAAAGGTGCATTAGCTGGTAATTATTAAAAACTTAATACTATATGGTGGTAGGCAGAGCAAAGTGTTGCTCACGAAAATCAATATCATTGGAAACAGACGAACGGAAAAAGAAAAGAGAAATGATAAGTCAAAAGTGAAACAATGTTTCATTTAATGTCAGCTTCTCTCTATCTACATGAATAAGCGAAGAGAAATATAATAATCACAAATAAAGGATGTTATGGAATGAATTTAAATTTGAAATGGACATGTCATTAAAGAAAATTATTTGATAGTTTTATATTATTAAGCAACGGTTCATCTGTATGTGAACCTTACCTATATCACAAACTATTTGCTCACTTGACGCTAATGTATTTTGAAAACTAATGCAGAGTTCTTGCTCGAGATATTAGCAAAATGCAACATCAATCTTCATTGTGAGATGGCTTTAAAAGCAATGAGCAAGTTATGAGCGTGGATAGGAATAGTAAGTAATTTACTTGTGATAGCGAATAAGCAACAATGATAACAGTATCTGTCATTCTTTTTTTTTGACGATTCCTTTCTCATTGAGAGAGCACCTGAATCGTATCAATTGTCAGCACAGCGAAAATGATAGCAATGATCTTAAGTCAAAAGTTCACAACTTGATCCGACAACTCTTTTGTATATTTGAGTCGAAGATTCCTTTTTTCAACAAATAAGTGCAAATAGAGATTTAGAGCGTGCTACGAAGAGGAACGATGAAGCATGATAATGCTGCTATGCAGGAATAGATTTCGGATAGTCTGTGGTGATAAGTGTTGATAGTGTCACAAATGAAATATTATCTCAATATGATATGCAATATGATAATATGTCATTCCAAGATTTCTTGAACAATTCATTGAAGATTTCTATTTGTTCTCGAATATTAGTATCCGGTTGAGATAGATAAATCCACTTATGGAATCGCTCCTCACAATTAACTTGGGTTTCGCTGTTATTGTGATAGTGAACCAGAAAATTTTCCTCACAAATATTGAATATCAATAATAGGATGATTATATGCAGTGTTATTTCGATGATCACTGACCTGCACAGTGTTGTTTAAACGATTAGATTAGATGAAATATGTAACCAAAAGACATCTTTTCCAGCTCGTTTCTTATTTTTCTACGATACCAATCAGTCAAATTATCATATCACATTTCCGATACTTCTGTTAGCTAACAAATTAACTATAGTAATCGAGAGTTTTGGAAAATGTGGCATATGGTGAAGTCACACCTGTAAATCGTTAGTCAATTTGTGGTTTTTAAAATTTCAAATTATATGTAGCACTGATAAATACATCGAAATAGAGCTGGGAAAAGATGAGAGGAGAAGAGCAAATACAAGGATACAAACTCATGATGATGGCAGGAGAGAGTTGAGAAGAAATCGAGATTAGTGTCTGAATGGATGATGTGCAGTATTTATTGCACAGCAAGGATCATTTCTTTTCAAGTCCGGTCCCCTGGATTGCTATGCAGGAAGATTTGACTCAACTGCAATCAATGTGGAAGATTCAGGCAATAGCAGTACACGAGCGATGCTTCTTGTTAATAGATCACAGTATGACTGAGATCCAGACCAGACGTGGAACGAACGGCTAGCAGACTGGAAAATTCAAATTTCAATCAAACATTAGAGGATGACTGTTTTACTCAATTCAATGAAACATATACATACGTACGTATTATGTATGTGTATATATGTGTATATATATGTATGTATGTATGTATGTATGTATGTATGTATGTATGTATATATATATATATGATGTATGTATATATGTATGAAGTATGTGCGCATATTAAAAATGCGAAAGTTCGTGCAAATGTGTACTTCATAGGACAGAGGAGCAGGTAGCACCTGAAGGAAAAAGTTTTTGCATAAATCTGTGTGTTTTTCCCGTCTGGGAGCCACCCGATGTCATTCGGCCCCATCAAGTATGCAGTCTAAGGCCTCTATCCTATCCATCTATCATGTGCTATCTTTCTCTCTCTCTCTCTCCTTCTTTACTGCAAACAATGACTATGGAAAAAGTGTACAGGCAATCCTATCTCTCAATGATTTGTGTGCACAATGACAACGTTCATATCCTCATTATGTGCTGATTGCAAGATTGAGAGTAATTGGAGAGAATGTGTCGCGAAGGAAATAGAGAGACAAAGCAGGTGAGAAGTTGTGGAGAGTGGCACTTATCAACGCGCCACCGTAGTTTTTATGCATGCATTTGAGTTGCATTCTCCGCGTTGAGTGTCGCGGCTATATAAATGCGTTGGTATAGCAAAGGAATGCAAATGCAATGAGTGCATCGTCCATAACCGTGTTTTCTTCATCTGCCATGGACATCTGGCACGCATGCGTGCACATACGCAGATGGATGAATGTAAAAGTGATGAGCTATGCGAATGGTTCATTTACTTCTTCCTGAAATGGTGGGATGAGATGATTCGGATGGAAGGCTCCAGACAAAATCTGAGGAATCACTTCTCTATTATCACTGCTTGTCAATATTATTATTCTATTTGTCACTATCAGTTTCTCGTTATCTGCAATAAAACCACTTGATAAATTTGTTGAAGCTCGGAAAGTACATTGACTTTTCTTAATTTATCTTTTATTATTAGCACTAAATTCAATATCTGAATAAATATGGTTTTCTCCTTCTATACAATGCAGCGAATAGACCAACTCAAGCATAGAAAAACGTTTTTGGATTTACGCATCTACTCATGTGGCGTGACGGAGATTAATGATATAAATTCAGCCTTTCAAGCAATATATCATATACATTTAGATGAAATCCATGCTATCACTTCGTCGCATTATCACTCAATTCATTTGTCAGCAAAACTTTCATTTTTTCTTAATAATCCAAATTATTTTTTCTTTCCAGTAGTCATACAAAGCATTATCCTCTATATCAATTCTTTTGCTCCAACATCATTGAAACTTTCTTCCAGAGAAAGGTTCAATGATATTCATCGAATACATATCCTCGCTTGAGATGTCGTTTTATCGATTACCTTGTAGGATCATGCAGATACCATTCATAAGATTTCAAAGGCATTTCAAAGGCTACAGTCAAATATGATTTTTATTTTCTTCTCATATAAATAAAATCAATAAAAGTTTTCTGATGATATTGTTTAATATTTATATCAATTAGTGTAGTATATATCAAAAATTCTATTTGTCACTCAGTTCATTTCTGATTTTCTGTTAACGCATAAACATGCTCGAAAAAGGATAGCATAATTATTCTGCTAATGAGCCGGAACTTCGCTAGCAGTCTTCAAAATTTCTTACCATGAGTTTCTTTCCAGACACACAGATTGCAACTACATGACCGCAACTTTTCATGACGCTTACTAAAATGATATTTGCTCACGAATAGAGCGACTGGTCATATAGCATGTGGAATATTGCTCAGAGCTATGAATCGTCGAATATCGGTAGTTAGCCATTATTAACTATTTCAGATAAGACATGATAATGAGCGGGTTGTTAAATTGTCTACAAAAATTTTGAATGATATAACAGTTACAGAGCTTTGTGGCGTTAACAGTTTGAAGATGAAACATAGTTAGAGATGATAAACTTCGTTCTATGTTTAAATGTGTTCAGTGAGGAAACATTTTTTTTTATTATGGAATAGAATATTTGACAAAGAATGTAATTCATCATATTAAATCATACAAAGAGATCGGTAAATTAAGTAATCTAGTTTTGCTTTTTTATTACCTAAATAAAAACTGAAAAGCAACAAGAAATGTGAAATTACTTTATTTAGAAAGCTGATTTTTTCCCATTACTCTTGAAATGGCTTCACCTGTTTTTGCGATTACGTCGCAACAGGTGCATTAAATGTCTCGAAGTGTTCATTGTTGTTTTGTTCTGTTATAGCTATTTGAATTTTCTTTTTTGAAAGAATTCACTGAAATCAATTCCAATTTCTTTATGTTGCTTTTCTACTCAATGCTCTACCTGTCGTTGCTAGCATAAAGTGTAATAATTTTCAGCGCCGCACTGAAATATGAAACAATACTAGCAGAGAAGATAATCTTCTTTTTGGATCTTGAATTGGCAATCCTATAAATGTTGTAAGAGATTATTCCATTCGCAGTAAGGAAGAGCAGCAAAATCGCTTTTTCAAGATGAAATGTAGAAATGAATCTGAGTGGAAAGTTTACAAATGGAAGAAATTCACGCTCCTTTTACGAGAATATGACTACTTTGTAAGAATATTTTTTATACATTTTTCTGGATATTTTCTTCAGCATATTATCTACAAGAGTCATACTGTCCTGCTCACAAATTACAATTATAAAAAGTTAGCCATTGTTTTTAAATGATAAGTTTTAGCCTAATTGTAAGAAAAGAATTTACAAAGTCAATAATCTAATAAATATTAGAAATAAAGTTGAGACTATCTACAATGTATCGCCAGAACAACGGTTAAAAGCTTATTTATGGTATTTTTTCTTTCTTCATCAGTACAGTAATGAATTATAGAAATTTTCGAGTAAGAAAATAAACAATTTTAAGCAAATATAATATTAGAGGAATTGGAAATTTAATGGAAGTATGGTATGTAACATCATGTAATAAGAAAAAAGTTTTTAAAAACTTTATAATAGATTGGAATTGAGTGTTTTGAATTAAGAATTGCGGAACATTCTAACAATGAATTTCACGCTAGGTCAGTACCGCAAGGACTTCCGTATTTAAATTTTTATAATGGGGAAACAGAAATTGACTGATTTTTAAAATGTAATTAATAATATTTATTTTTCAGTTATTTGCTCTTTGGTTAAATATATTCTTAATCAAAAGATTTCAATTCGTCATACATAAAATAATAATGAATTGCATGAACAAAATAATTTCCTTAAGATTGAAATTGAAATACTGAAATATTTGCAAAGTATGTAAGTCATGATATTGTTCCTAGATTGTTACTTTAAAATAAAAGTTGGCTATATATAGAGGGAAAAAATGAAATATAAGACGTTTTGATCATTCATCAGTCTATTTAATAATGCAAATGCGGATGACACTGTATCAATTCAATGATAGCAAGCAGAAATGTTATTACCTAAACTTTTTTGACAATGTTTTTAACCCAGACTTTTTTCTCATTGCATAAATTAGAAAATAATTATTAGTGATTAATTCATTAAATTTGCATAAATATTGAGAGATTTGCTAATTAATTGTCATCAATAGATAAAAAGCTGAAATCGACTGGCTAGTTCCTCTAACCATTGTACTGACAATTAATTTAAAAGAGAAGAGTTATCATTTGTCACTCTCATTATCATTTACATTATTCACTGTTTACTTAAAATTCCAATGATATCATTCTTGCTAATATTATCAGTGATAGACTTTTGTGCCTTAGACTCAAAATGACTTTTTCCTTTCCTCGTTTTGTTAATATTTAACAATGAAGAACAAAAGGACGACTATGTGGGCGTAAAAAGAGACTGGCGTTGCTTGAGGAAACAGACATAATTGATTGTGCCTAGACTGGAGAAGAGAACCGATTGATGTCGCTATATTTTTAGCAATTTCTGTTCTAACACATCTCTTTTTCTATTCCCTTTGAAATTCAAACAGTAGTTGTTAAAAAATAAACTTGTAAGCTTTTTTATGGCAATGTCCAATACTTCCACGTTCCATAGAGCCATGCATCGATATTGCTGAGATGCAATCGCGAGAGAGTACAGTTGTACGAAGTTCTTTCTTTCCTTTCTTTCTCAACTCATTGCTGTCCTTTTGCTTCTTTTCCTCTTAATTTCGCTACATGAACATGAATTGCCTTTCTCATGCTTTGCTCATTTTCTTCCCAGGCTTTCCATTATTTTTCCTGTCCAAGGAAAAGTAAAACATAGTTATCAACAATATTCAACAACTCATATTTATTCCTAAATTCTTCATTCCAAGTATGAGAGGAATGTTCAAGTATAATAGAAATTTGACACAAAATTGAATTATAAGAAGTGCGAAAATAGGCATGAAAAAATGAATCCTTGAGGAAGACTAGTGACATTATAATGTGGTTAATCAGTCATATTATCCAAAATTACTCAATTATCAAAAACTGTTTTGCAAAATATACTGAAACTGTATTTGATAAGATTTTGTTATGACATTATGTATCCTATTATACTTGATATGGATGTGTTTCTCGAAATGCATGCGCCTTCACAGATCATATAGTGCCCAAAGTGCACACAGATACAATAACTTCATGGTTTTCCGGAATTACGATATTTTCAATTAATTACTGACTTAAACGTAGCCATGTTTTCAGTATTACACTATGTTTGATTTTACAGGTTGAGGAGAAGTGAAGAGTTACATAAACCTTTAAATTCAAAAAAGAAATTTTTTGTAAAGTTTAGGAGAAACACAATGATACTTTTTGAAGATTCTTTACAATTAGAGATTTTTTTTAGTTAAATTAAACAGCAATAAATATTAATGAAAAAATGATGAAGTATTTTTTATGGACTGTTTAACATATTCATTAAAATGTGCAAGTGCTTTAAATGAAAATCCAAGGAAGTTTGAAATGTGAGAGCATCTTCCTTCATCTAATTATCGATAGAAGGATACATTTAATTTATTTTGCTTTGTTTGATTTCGACAATCATCAGTTTTTCCAAATCTAACTTACAGGATACTACAGAAGAAGTAACTGTATTTGGAGATTTCGTTTCTAAAGACGACATATGCAGTTTAATTTGTCGCGATATTTATTTAGACAAGCGAACTACCGGTACAACTGATAATAACGCTTTTATTTAATGTAATCGTGCTTTGGTGTAATCACGTATTTTTTTTTTATTGGGTTAGAAAAATTCCTTAATGAGCAGATCAATAAAAGCTGGCGGTTTGAACAGATTATTGATATATTAGATGATTAGAGAGATGTTTATCGCACAGTGAGCGATCAATAGATGTTACATAAATTGTCAATTTATGTGTCTAAGTGAAAAATTAATATGGCATTTTGGATGATCATATTGTATAATTTTCTGGCTTTCTAAAAGGGAAATTCTCCTCGAGAAATAATGCATAGGAAATCTGAAAAGCAAGACTAGTATCTCTTTATTCTTAATGATAGGTTTTTTTTGTGATTTGTGCGACGATAGAGTTTTCCCTTTGAAGGGATTTTAGTAAATGTCCCTCTATCTTTCCTTCTTCTCCTCCTAGCCAACTCTATTATGACGAAAGCAACCGTACAGCACTACTATCTCCGACTATCCAACCAATCATTCAAGAAGTGAATTATGTACATTTCGTTTATTTCATTCCACAGGACCTTGCAATAGGATATTTTATTTCAGTATTTCTTCATTGCATTTTCTCCCTTCCCCACTCTACTGATCTCTGTTCTGTCTGTCGCATATAGTCTTCCTCATTTTATTAAAAAGAGTGATAGTCTTATTTTTCTATACTTTGCTGCCTTTGTTTGAGTGTTCATAGTTCTCGATCTACTCAATTCGATTCAGTTCAATTCGACTCGACTCGACACCAGTCTTCTTCCTTGCTTGTACTTCTTCGTTACATCTTTAGAATGCTTGTTCAAGTATAATTTCGATAGCGATAGGCATAGAGTCTTGTTTTTATTTCTAAAGAGATTGAATGCATCGATACCATAGCCGAACACTTCCTCAACAACATTATTATCATTATTATCCGTGGAGGAAATGAGCAGAAGATGAGGATGACAGAGAAGAGACATTGAGTCTGTATAAATTGTACGACATCTTACGGCGCATTGCAAATCTATTCCCTTTCGTAGCGCTATTTTCTTTTCCCTTTCTTCCCATTCTCTTCCCTTTCTTTTCCTTCTTTTTTCTTCCTTTCCCTTCCCACTTAGGCCGTTTTATTTTATTCGATAACTTTGACATTGACGAAAGCGTTTTCTTTTAATGTATGCTATTGGATGCATTACCTTATCCCTCTCATTACCTGCCATGTCATCCTTCCTCGCACCTTATCCTTCCTCCCTTATCTTCATCTCTCTTCCCTCGTTTCATTTCGAAATGCATAGAATTTTTAGACAATACATAGCCTAGCTCTTCTCTTCTCTTCTCTTCCATGACAACATTGCCAACCTTTCTCTTCTCTTACTTGTCTTTCCTATTGTTATCACTAAATCACTGGAACCAATTCTATCAAACAATCTCAACTTCAATCACAGTCGAACATTCTACGCAATTTGCACTGTTAAAAAGATGGATATGTAATAATATTAAAATAATACTTAGCTACTACAAAAGTATGCAAAGCAATTCCAAATGTTCATAAGCAAAATGACTAAATGATAACCTTTCTCCCTTATCTTCAATTTTAGCATAAGCTAGCATCTGAGGACATTGTCTATCTATCAAATTTTTCACCATCACTATATTCTGTTTGTTGCAAGGAGAAGACGGAGGGAAAGCAGACAAAATACGATATGATTGCGTATGAATAACCGGTGGAATTTTAATCATAAAAGATGCAATCAGATTAGTACGATAGAGTTTGCATGGCAAATCAAATAACTGAAATTAAAGGTGTAGTTAAGTTAAGCAATTCGTTTTTGTTCAAGAATTGATGTTGCCTGACTATCTGATGTTGCTTTTTCTTATTCATAATTCTTTCTCTCTAGAAATTTTGATTTTTGTTTTTATGATTCATAGGATATTTCAGAAAGCATACTCATTTCCAGTCCTTGATGGATAGATCAGTTCTAGCATGTTCGTTCATTGATCAGATTTAGTTTGGTTGAGAAAAGGATATTTTAGACTTAGCAGCAATTTCCTCAATAATGCCGGAGCAAATTATTTAAATTATTTTGAATTAATCTTAACTCCTGCCACATTTTTCCACTTTCCATATTATTTGCAGAGCAATATTGGTATTAACTATCGGCACTCCCAAATTAAGAATGGTTTTTATTAATATGTTAGTATTGTTTTTCCACTATTTTTTTCTTTTATTCTGGTTTAAAACAATATAAGTTAGATTGAGAACTGGCGTTGACAGTGTTCAGATTTTACTTGACAATAAATATGAAAAAAGAAAATAGATGAATTGGATTATTGTCTCGAAGTTGTCACATAAGTTGGGCCCAATTTTACTGAACGATTTTTTTTTGTTTGCTATATTCATCCACTGTATTTCTGTGAGTGCGAGATCATGGCCTTCATGAAAATGAATAAATTTATTTTTCAATTTAAAATAGCTGATCGTTCAACGAACAAATTTTTGCAGCTTCAGCATTTCTTTTTCACTACTTAACTTTCTTATAGATATATTCTATCGAAGCCAATCTTTCTATCAAGATTATCAGTTTTTCATTCCTTTCAAATTATTTCCTGCTTTTTCTCGTTTCTTTCTCAGGTTTGGATAGCAAGAAAGTGGAAAATTTATGCAATAGCAATAATTTGGTTTTTATAGTTGTTTTTGTCTTGGACTGCTATATTATTTCAATACCAAAAATTAAGTTATACAGAATTATAAGGAAACATATTTTGAAAGTTGTAAGAAAGCTACTAAAACACTTCTGAATTTTAGTCTAACGTAATTATGTTATCTTCTACCAAAAACTTCACAAATAAATGAGAACAGTGAAATAAAAAAGTGAAAAGAATTCAAGCAGTAAATTGAATCACTATCTTTTCTCGAAGTCTGCTTCTTTCCGCTTCCCTTTAAACTAATACTTAGCCTAGTTTTATCTGACCGGGAGTTTCAACAAAACAAATTTATTATTTTGTATAAAATAGTTTCAGAAGAACAATCTGAAAATTAGAATTGGAGCACAAGAAAAGAGAAGAGTCGAAGACAACTTCAATTTATTTAGCTCAATTAGTTTCCATTTTTCAAACTTTGATGATTAATTTCAGCTTATTGGCATATCAACTGCCATTTAAGGTGAAAAATTTTAATAGGAAGTTGAAGTTTCAAAGTTTTAAAGATCTTTTCATTATTTGTCTTATTAAAAAATTCGTTGCAATGAATGACCAATGAGTATTGTTATGATCTTGAAAAAGATTATGTAAAAATAGTTAAATTTACTGATTTAAAAACAAAAAGATAATTTAACTAATCAAGAAGAGTTGAGAAAATCAAATCTAAAATTTGCTACTCTTCATGGAACGATTAATAATAATTAGATTAATACATAGTAATTAGCGAAGAAATAATGAATAAATCGAAATATAATTTGGAGATATTCAACCAACTGAAACTGTTCTTCGGCATTAAAGCATGTACTATAAGTGCGACATGCTATGTCAAATTGAATGAAATGTAAAAAGAATCGTTATTTTTATATATTTCACCAATGAATCATCTATCTATTTTCCTGCGATTAATACAGTTATTTGCACCAGTCATTTTTTTGATTTTAACGCTTGTCGTAGATTCCGAATTTTTGTTTCAGGATGGCTTTCTGAATGGCCACATCCTTTTCAATTTTATTTTCATGATAGTCCAGAAAAATCCATCAAATTCATTGCTCGGTTTCGTTATTTGGTTTTATATGAATGTTTCTAGTTGATCGCAACATTTTTTTATTGAATTAATCTGCTTAGAAAAAGGATAGAAGACAAATCATAATAGAATATATGAAATAAAAACTGAATCGTAATGTGTTTCTTTGACATAACGCGAAGAAAGGACATCAATTCGTCGAGACCAGATGATGAAGACTGTATCCACTGGTTGGATTTCTCTTTGCCTCATATTTTTTGCTCTATTTCCATTACGCAACCATATAAAGCTATTGGACAATTCTGAGGTCTTTGTCCTTTAGTCTCCTCTTATATAACGAATCAAAATTGCACTGGCCTGCAGAATTTCATTGTCTTCAATTTGTAGAATAAAATAATTACGGTAATATTTTCAGACTTCTCTATGCTCCTTATTAATGCACAAAATCTTAAAAAATTTTAGAAATATGTGTAGTAATTAAGATTATCAGCAAAAGATGTCATATATAATCAATAACTCATCGAATAATTTCAGTGATAGTCGTTGAAATTTAATTGCCAATCAAAAAAAATACCGTTTTACAATCTCTCTTTTTCTTATTCGTTGCCTAAATACGAAATGGCGATCATCATTTCAATTCTTTTCCAAAAAAATTAATTCAATGATTAGGATTAGAATTTACTGGAAAACATTTTTAAATAATAAATTTGTCTTTATAATCTTCTTTTCATTCATTAAATTCTTCATTACAAAATTGATCGTACAAAAAATTTATATGCATAAATTAGTCTTTTGAGAAAAATCTCAAAAACTTATCTGCGTCACTCATCTGTTCCTTACATTTCTTATATTTCTCAAAATCCGTTCGATATTTTTGTACTGGAACATAGTGCATAAAGCTTGGATGTTTCCTTGGTTTGCTATCTTAATAAAGATTTATAGGAAATCAATTCCTCTCATTAATGTTCCAATAATTTTTTTGAGTGGTATATTACCAAGCTTTAAATACTTATCTCATTTGCATTTGTAAGTCATTGGTATTATAAGAAATAAGAAATCGGCGATATTTAGTTGAAGAAACAAATAGTTTATCAAAAACATTTATACAAATTTTGTACAAAGATATTATGCAACGATCAAAATAATAAATAGAATTATCTGTCGATCAATAATTAGATAGTTATTTCCCTCACATAGATGAAAATTTTAACCCTCGAGTGAATTTGAGCTAATAAGAGTTTGAGTTCAAGATACTGAATTTCTGACTAGAAGGAGTATGAGCTCGAGGCAATAATATTAAAAGCTTAAGCTGAAACAGGTATATAAGCTCAAGGTATCGAAGTTAAAAGTTCAAGCTAATAGGAGCATGAGCTTAGATTTTGTATTTTCCATAGCTTGCTGTTAGCGAATTATTAGGTGATTGGAATTACCGTAGTTATTTAAACAAACTACACTTAAAAATCCTCAAAACCACGCCCTGAATGTGTAGAGATAACCTTCACTGCATTCATTGGTTCATACTTGTTCCACATCACATTTTTATTATTTTGTTCGTTTTATTGCTTTTCAGTCTTTGTTCCCCAAGTGATAATAGAGTTCCTCTTATGATAGAGTAGATTAAAGTAATCAAACGTCATATCAACATATTATCAGTATTTTCAACATTTGTTGTTACATTTGTAACAAAATTACAAACGTCATATCAACATATTACCAGTATTTTCAACATTTGTTGTTACATCTGTAACAAAACAAAATTACAGTTGTAATTTTGAACTATGTAACTGTTGGTATCCCATCAACTTACTATCCAATATCTTATAATATAGTATGACCTACACATAATGATATTTTTAATGGTATTAGTTTGTAGTTGGATACGGAATCAGCTATATCATAATCATATATACCGGACATTTTAAAATTGCAGAAATATCTGACTAAGGAATCAAATGACTAAAAGAGCAAATATATTTTATCTTATTCACATCAAGTAGAATATATTGGATATATATCAATAATACCTACAAAATTAACGTAACTTGCCATCTTCACTTTACAGTAAAGATAAAGTGTTCGAGTGAGATTTGTGAATAAAAGCTTGAAATGTTCCTGAAGAATGTTAGTCTTAAAAAATATTCGTAATATTTCAAGACTCTGAAAAAATTGGATTTGTGAGGCAAAGCAGCACTGTCAAAATTGCGACATGAAAATGAGAAGAAATAAATTATGTAGAGCAACATTTTCAGCTGACCTTATCTGAAATTGAACTGGAACTTCGAATCCTAATCAACATTCTAGTTGCATTAGGGCCGATGAGGTAGTTTATAAAGCTGCGAGAATAAATCAAACTCGCAGATTTTAAGCTATCTCGACTGCCTTCGTTGCATCCTTTTTTCACTCTTTCATGTTTTTGAACTTAATTCAGATTTCTATTGTTCATTCTCTGTTTGATGTCTTGTTAACAATTTTATTCGAATAGTTTATTTCTTAAATATTTCGCTAGGCCGAAGAACAAAGACTGAATGACGAATTAGAAATATGTGACAGCATGGAACTATTTAGTGGCTTCAGAAATCTGAAGCATTGAAAGGTAACTTTTATTATTAAATGCATTGCTTAGAAATGTAATTTTGAACTATGTAACTGTTGGTATTCCATCAACTTACTATCCAATATCTTATAATATAGTATGACTTACACATTTTGCATAGAAATAATCTTGCAACAAACATCACCAATTATGCTGAAAAAAACGTGATGCAAGTAATTTTCAACATTAAATCACTTCAGTTTAACATATTTATTTGAACTAATTAGGCTTCAATTTCGAAAATGTAATCAAGCTAATAAATATCATGCTGAATTTTTTCATAATGCGTTATGTCGTTCTTACAATTTGCATAATTGAATTCAATGAAAACGATTAAGCCTATTGTCACGGCTCTGAAAAAAGATCGCAAAAATCAATTAACAGATAAATTAGGCTTATAAATATATTTGCTTTTATTAGATTAAATGAAAAATATCTCTTTTCTGATGTTTTGACTATTTCTATGCTGCAATGTATTTAGTGTAATTTTAATAATCTCCAATAAAATTACTTGAAAGCAATAATAAATGTCACAACAAGAAACTTACTTTTATTTATCGAAAAAATTTGTATTACATTGAGTTGTATAACCTATATATTCGGATAAGATTTTCAGAAAATTCACTGTTTTAATTTGCTAGATTTTGAAAATGCTCTTGCAACAAATTTATAGGCAAATTTATGAAAACTGGTGACAATATTTCTGATCAAGTTTGCTTGTACAGCCAAAATACATTCTGAAAGAAACATTTCTGATTTTGCTTATTATCATAGTTCTTAATTTAGTTTTTTATACGTAGTAATTAAAAACAAAAAAAATTCTTCAACAGATAAATATTTATCATAAAAGCTTTTATATCATTCATTTAAAATTTTTACCTTTGCTCTTTTTCCTTTTCTCATTTATTATTTTATCATCCTTATCACTTCATTCTAAATTTAATAATTTGCCATATAGTTGACTGCTGTCATGACGGCAGTACTATTTGTATTATTTATATTATTATTTGTGTTACAAGATAAGCTTTGCTTATTTTAATATCTCAGATTTTCAGTAGTTTAGTATATTTTAACTATATGATAAAAGCGCCTCATCCATTTCCATTATAAAATTTGATGCAATCAGAATTTCTTACACAGCATTGACCTTTTTCTATTTGTCCTTCACCGTAAAATAAAAAATATAATTTTATCTATTCTTTGAATTCTCGAAGCATCCTTCCAAGGCCAATGAAGTAGCGTAAGTATTGTTTGCATACACTTTTTTTTTGGCAAAATAGCACAAAAGTTTCAATCAGTAACATGTTGATAAAAAATTTTTAATTAAAGAGATTTATGATTCTTGTGTTTTTAACATATATAAATTTGAATCATTAACAAACTTTATTTTGATTTGCTAATCAAAATTTTTGTATAGTTTATGATAGAATAACTAAAAAAATAAGGTATAAAGACAAATGGTAGTGATTGAAAAAATTTGTCCCAGAGAGTTTTTGCTCTGCTTGCTGATTAAAGGTAGAAGCTTGACAGATAAGCAAAATAATGCTCTTCGCATTTATACAAAATTATTTTTTAAAGTAAATTATGACTCTCAAGAATTTGCTGCTCCGTACTCTTGACTGGAAAAATTTCTTGATTTTGTTGTCCTTTAAGTAATCCTACAAACAGTTACAAGTTTTTCATTATATATCAAAATTTAAATTTTTTTGGACTTAAAAAAATTTAGAATTTGAAAGTACATGTTATAATTTGCAATGATGCAAGTGGTGCAAGAATACATCAGTACACTACATTGACAAATTGCATTAATGTATTCAAAAATTATGGGAGCTTAAATTTGGTCAATTTTGTCTTAAATTATGAAATCAAGAGAATTATTCAGTTGAAGTAAAATTACTTTATTGCAAAGAAATAACTTTTAGGAAAATTGTTTTCGTAAAAAACAAATATCACACGAAGAAAATGAAAAGAATGTAAATTTGGAATGGAAATGATTTTCCTGATTTAATGATTATATTTCATTTTAAAACCAATTAAGTAGACTTAAGCTAATACGCTACCAATAAAATTATATATATATATATATATATATATATATATATATATATATATATAATATAGATAGATAGATAGATAGATCTAAATAAAAATAGGAATTTTATTTCATTTATCAAACATTTTAACTCTTAGCGGTGAATCGCTTGACTCAATCATGGAAATCGATGAACTTGTCTCTGCTATAAATGATCAGTATCTGAACAAATGGTAAGAAAATCCAGCTTGAAGTCGTATCGCTCAACCATTATATATGTTTCTTTTCTCAGTGCCAAAAAATTAATGATCCTTTTATTATCTCTAGCATTGACAAACTTACTTTAGTAAATTTTTCGTGCTCCTCTTGCATTTGATGTCAGCAAATCTTTAAATGGGTGTTATTATGCTGCACTTTTTACATTTTTTGAAATATATATGATCAACAGTTGCTTATTTTCTTAATAACCGCTTATGTATTATTAATAGCAAACAAACTTTGCACAACATTAAATCATTAATGTTCAAGAAAATAAAAAAAAATTTAAGACTTAGCGGAATTTCGTTCTCGAAAAGGATATAGTTTTCGCCAGCTGTGTCCACCACTACCTATCGTTATTACAACAATATGATTGGAGTAATGAGCCTCGCACATTCAAGACGTTATAGCATATATCTCAAACTACTGTAAATTTTTTTTCACATAACAACAATGATTAAGGACAGAAATATACTGATCACACAAGAAAAAAGGCGCGAATATAAAATCAATGTAAGCCGTTATATCGAGAATGCTTTTCAAAGGTCCTAAATTTTTTAAAGCAAATCCAGAAAGATTTTTGGCTCTTTCTACAGTATAATATAAATATTTGATTTTACCGATCGAATAAGAAAATCTTGAACTTGAAGGCTTATGATAATATTAACTTTGCATTTTATATTGTCTTACGCTTTAACATTTGCTTTCTTGGCTATTTAAAGTGGTTGGTGAAATTAAAAAGTCAGTACAAACTGTTTATGAATATAAAGAAAATTATGATGCAATATTTATCGATACTTATCATAATGTTATTTGTCCACCAACAGGAGCAATCAAATTAACTATCTATTTAAATAGAACTCTCAGAGAAAATGTGAACTTTTTCAATTTTAAAATCCAATATTTTATCTTGTGATACACTTCACATATTCCTTATACTTTGATATTGACTACAATATATTATTTAGCCAGTCTGCATTTATGCTGAAATTTCAATATGATGCACCGTTTTTTATCAACAAGATGACATCGATTACCACTGTAAAATTTTTATTGATAGGAAAATTATAGAGGAATTCTTTGAACTTTTTCCTAAGTTAAAATGGCGAGACAACAGGTTCAATATTAAAACCAACAAAAAATAAAAATAGATTTTGCTGAACTAAAACTCCAAATTCGATTTATTTTAAATGTTAAAAAATTATCAACTTAACTGAAAAATTTCGCAAGCAATTCGACAAATAACAATCCTTATTGTCAGTATAAATGTTCCAACGAAAACTTTACTATGTCGAACATTAAAAAGGATGAACAAATTCTCGATCTTTTCAAATTTTTTCCAGACCTCTTAAGATACCAGTATTATTCTACTACTACTAATTAAATCGTACTCATTTCAGTTGAAAATCTATTGAATTTCTGTAGTAATTGATAATTTTTAGAATTGTAAATATTTGAAAGAAAGATTTCAACAAACATATATTTTGTTATACATTATAATAACTATAAATATTTTTGAGCGAAAAAATGATCATAATCATTATTTGAAATAAGAAAAACTATTTGACGACAGTAAAATTATTGAATATTTCAGGTAAACGATAGTTTGTCAAAAACGTAGATTGCTTTATAATAGCCAATCACAGTAATCATATGGCTTCATTGAAGAACATATTCATTTATTGGAAAATAGGATCAGCAAATGGATGTCAAAAATAATTAAATCATTCAAAATGATAAAAAATCTTCGTTTTTGTTCAATTTAAACGGTAAATGATACAAATGTTGAAAATACAATTTAAGTAAATATTACTATTGTCATAATACCTTCTCATAATACATACATCATTTTCAAATTTTATAGTTACAGTTAAACTGTTTTGAACATTTAGATCAATAATTACCTTATAACGGTCTACTATATTAAGCAATATACAAAGATATCATATCGACTTATGCCCTTTTCTGAATTAAATTCCTTTGTTATAAAAGTGAGACATTTTGGTTACGTTATGTTCCTTCTAAGTTCAGCGCTTGTTGATCGTTATCTTCTTAAATTCATTCCTATTTCATTTATTATGTTTGAAATTATTAAACTATTAAAAACTTCTCGAATTTTTCATTTTAATACTGCAAATCAAAATACTAAAGTAAAAAAAATGAAAAAAAAATTGATAATTTTAGCTTATTTGACATCAAATTCTCAGCATTTTTCAAAAATTTTGTTGACAAAAATTATTTATTTGATGAGTAAAGCACAAAAATTATCCTATTAAATGAAGGAAGTAGTTATCTTCCCAAATAAAATTAATTCTACGGCGAGAGTGAATAACATTTTTTTCAGATAGATTGAGATTTTGTAATGAACTATGAAATGATGAATTCACAGGTTGCAATGAAAGTTAAAAATTCATCAAACATTCAGGTAGTAATCCTATGATTCATATCAATTTTTATACCACATATTTCTGTTTGCATATATCGATATTTTATATCTGTATGTTTACAGTAGTTTATACATAGAATAAAAATAATTGTAAGATACATTTAACTGAAAATAGCACCTTATATACATTGTAATTTACAATAAATCTAGATGAAATGAATAAAAAAAGTTCTACTTTCTATAGCAAATCACTAAAACGTATCTTTAATTCTGAAACTATTTCATAATTGTCGAAATCAGGTCTTCTAAATTAAGCACAATAAATGATTGTGGTACCATAGCAGTTTGCATATTTGGACATTTCTACTGTTGACAGTAAAAATTAACAGTTCCAGTAATTTCATCATATATAACACATTTATAATAGCTTATCTTAAATTTACAATATATTGCTTAATCAACAACCAGAAGTAATTATAGGTAAATTACCTCTCTGTTGATTGCTTAAAAGTGGTAGCTGAAAGAAATATTAGACCGATGTAAAGTACTTTACAGATGAGTTATATCGACAACATCAAGGAAAACGGAAAAAAGGATTTTGGAGCTCTCTCTGATATAAGTGAAATTTCAGATCAAATGCGTTTTCTTTTCTTAACATTACCAATTCAGCTTAACATGAAAACGAAGAAAAAAAAAGTTAAATTATAAATAAAGTCATACTCGAAGCACCAATTTGAAACATGCTCCATATTAATAATATAAATATTATAACGGAACCTAATATTTGCAGACAATCCGAAAATTCATACAATATATTATATATGAATATGATTAAATAATCAAAGAATTTATACAAATAGAAAAAGAATTTATATAAATATTGTAATATTTCTTAAGCAAACGAATCATTTCGTCAAAACATTTATCCTCTGTTCATTCATCTTTCGATTCGCTAATAAAGCCGCATTGTCTGAAATGTTGAAATCTATCCTAATTATTTACCTATCGCTACCATGCAAAACACAATGAAAAACGAGACCAGAAATTCCGCAGCGACTTAGTCAAAATAATTCAAAAATAAACATTGTTACCTAACGCAAACACCACTGTGACGAGACCAAGGCTGGATGAGGTTTTTGACGATGCAGTGATTTCAAGTCATTGTTCCGGATACATGTTCCTCTGGAAATCGGATTCTGAGGCATTTTATGATCTGTTTCTCCCAAAGAATTAATATCATAGAAATTCAGCTTTCTACTGCAAAATTACAAAGTACTTCCGTAAATATGTGGCAGAATCATTTCCGAAATCTCTTTAAAAATTATGGTCCAGTCAAATTTAACATTCGATTTCGCTGCGGAAATGTTCACAGTTTGACACTTATTTCTTAGAAACATTCGATTCGATCGAAGTTATCTTCTGATGTGCTTTGTTTGATCATGGAGCTAAGATTTCAATTCATTTTTCATTATTTTTTTTTTTTTACTACGCATTGATATGAAAACTTAATTTCCGATAATTCATCTTTTGCACTTTTTTTGAGCCTTCTCCACTATCTTTCTAATGTCTCTTGCAGTGCCTGAAGAATCAGCGCTTATCATACGAACGTGAAATAAGTTCTTTTTATATTATCTGTTAGTGTTGGCGTAACCTTTTTATATTTAGCGTTATTGTCCTACATCATACGTATTGTTAACATTTTAATTGTTTGCTGGCATTTATGTACAGTAGCAACTTAACAACGTTTCATTCAGTCATAAGCTGAATGTTTCTTAGACTTTTTATGAAGTTGAGTCGCACTGTCAGTTATACTGCGTTGAGTGTGTTTGTCATCTATGCTATAACTGTCCTGTTGGGAGCACCATTTTTAAGGTTAGTTAATATTTATCTCTTTTTTAAAAAACGTTTCTCCTACTATATAGAATTTGCGATTGGCTGTCATAACTATTTATATCGTTGTTGTATCATATCAGTGATTTTAGTTGCTTCACAGCAAATTTCGTCTTTTCCACTGTGCTTGCAATAGTGAGTATATTTCCATTGTTATTAGTTGCTGAAAACTTCGACAGTTTGGATACTATTTTATTTGACGAAAGGTTTTACTTTAATTAGTTCAAATAATTATAATAACAAATTCAAAATTATAATTTTTTTCTTTAAAAATGTAAGCAGTATGCTCATGTATTTAAAATTAAATCGAATGTCATCGAATTTCACATATATTTTATGTCTGCTGTTGAAACTGATGCATTAGATATGTGGAAACTCATTAGGTAGATAGAAGAGTACTGAAATTTTTATGTAAATGTGAAATTGGAGTTAAGTTCTTCACAATACTTTTAGACAGTTATCGCATAAGTATTTGCTTGCTCATCACTTATCACTTGGCGGTATTTTCGGTGCATGGTTCGGCGCATTTTTATTCCTTTTGACTGGGATCGCTGGTGGCAGGTAATTTTTTTTAACGCTATTTATTTTCGAACTAATAACCAAAACTCTTCAATCATTTTTTTATTTATGTGAGCTATCTTTCAATATTCATTTCGCAGTTATATTTCTGTTATTCTTCATTTTTAAACGGTATTTTATATGTTAAATTTCCTTCTCCTTCAGCGTTGGCCTATTCCATGCGTTTTCGGTGCATTATTTGGTAGTGTTCTTGGATTTTTAATCAGTGGTTGTAAAATCTTTTTTCCTGGTTGGAAAAGCATCAGAAAGTAGAAAAACTTGTTTAACTGCAATAGTTGCATTGATATGTTCTCAGTGTTCAAATATGTAAGCTTTGAGACTTGATAATTATTTGGTATTAGAACATTTCAGTTCACATTTCAACTGAAATAAAGAATGGACACTAGTGAGAATTTTTAACCTTTTGAAACTTTCGAATATTTATGATACGTATATGTTTATATATCATTATAAAAAAAGTTTAACTTTTAGATCATACAGCAATTTTGAACACCGTAATGTATGCTGCAACAAGTACTTATCTTTCTCAACTCTTCAATGTACCAAAGTTGAAAGCTATTATTTTTGCTGAATTCGATGCAGATAAAGGTCCAGTGATCAGAATACAGGTTAGTTATTTCATTTCCTTTTCATTCTCACAGATGTCACTATATCTGGTCATTGGTGAAAATGCATGCTTTCTATGCTGAATCTCTTGCTACATTTATGAAAGATCGTCGAAAAGTGTTGCTGGAAGAAAAAATATGATAGTAGTTAGTAGTCATTTATTTTATAGGTACCCAGTTTTCTCTTTGATGCAAAAAAATTTGATACGTTTTCAAATGCTATCATTCCTAAGCCGGAACTTTTCCATCGACTTATCAAAGTGAATCACGTTGAAAATAGTGATGGAAAAGTGTACAAAGTGATGGGACATCCTGTTGGTATTGGTTAGTTCTGTTCTTATATTCTGAAAATGCTGTTAAAACTATATACATAATTAAAATTTGTCAAATAAAAGTCTTTTGACACTTAGTGTAAGTGAATAAAATCATGGATCTTAGGTCAAATTTTCAGAAAAGTTAAAATTTCTCTGCCTTTTACGTACGTCGGAATGATCAGTTTTCTCACAAACAATTTTCTTAAATAATCTACCTTTTTTCTTCGATTGATAATAATCTGCTATTGTTAGAGATCCAAAATGTAAAATAATTTTCCTGAAACCTTTTAATGATGTTGTATAAGATTACCGATATATATGTCATGAATCACTTAAAAATTGTTGAAAGCAGTTTAAGCTTTAATTATTAATGTTTTACAATTTATGAAAAATGATTTATTATAAAAAAGCTGAAGGAATTCTATTGGTTGCCTTTTCCTGTCTTTTTGTAAAAAGTCTGAGATTTTGGATGTCACATAT
Source organism: Dirofilaria repens (assembly GCA_008729115.1). Taxonomy (NCBI): domain Eukaryota; kingdom Metazoa; phylum Nematoda; class Chromadorea; order Rhabditida; family Onchocercidae; genus Dirofilaria; species Dirofilaria repens. The sequence continues at coordinate 1,328,314 of SNRZ01000003.1, read as the reverse complement.
GTGACACTTGATTTTAGAAATTCAATGAATTCATTCAATTTCTCTAATTTAGCAAAACAAAATACTTATGGAATGTGCATCTTGCAGATAGAGAAAGATTTCAGAGTCTGATTCATATGTTCGCAGTCGCTATATATATTCAATGTCTGTTTTGTGGTTGATAAAAATAGTCAGATTGATTGTATGTATGAACCGATGGTACAAAAATGTGCCGCTTATCTAACACTAATGGAGAAGGTGAAGGACTTTTGGATTATCCGAATGATTGGGTTAAAGATTTTCTACTGAATAGTCACAATATAACTGAATATATTCAGGATACACGTTTCTTGTCACAATCACAGGACAAATTGTCTGGATTATTGCTGAATATATTCGAAGGTCTTAATGAACATGGTATGCAGTTGAGCTTATTATAATAATATTATTATACGGTTTTATCTTAATAATGATACGTTTGACTCCATCGATTCGTTATTTGCATAATTGGTAGGAATATACGGACCGATTATTTCACATCAATATATTTTCTTTACAAATTTCTTTTTATTTTTCTCATCGGTAATTTTCAAAAATATTTCGAAGTTTTCACTTTATTTGGAAAATTTTGTTTCGATGTTTAAATAGATTAAAGGCTTTTTTTATATGATGAATAACGTGATAATTTTAGGAGAAATATTTTTTTCATGTTTATATTTACTAAAATAAAATTTGGATAATTGTCAGTATCATTTTTTTTTCTCTGATAGACTTCATGGCAGTTACTTTATGCATATGCTAATGATGTGAATTCGACAATTAATCGAAGTTTGCTGTTGTGAAGCTTCACCATTATTGATTTTTAATACATTTATCAACTGGATATAGGGACTTTCAAATGCAGTATTTTAGATATAATTAATTATTTGACTACAGGCAAAGTTTTATAGAATTTTTAATAAATGAATGATAAGCTTTTTAATGACAAGCCGTTTTTGTTCACACATTGAAATATCTTACTTTTGTCGCAGTATTTAAATGTCATTGGCTTAAGTCAGTTTTGCTCTGTCAAATGCCGGTCGAAATATGGCAAATCAATAATGACTTTCTCTTTAAAATACTAAACTGCATAGATATTTCCATAAACAAAGATCCTATCGAATTTACATAACATCATATCACACAGAAAAACAACAGTTTTATTGGTCTTTATTTGGGAATTAGGAAAAATTGTGTAATGGTTATCGATATCGATTTTATTATCGATGACAAAAAAATTATATAATATGATACTCTATTACTGACTAATTAATTATCAGCTTTTACTTAATTACAGAGTTTCTTTTGAGGTGAATGCAAAATTCCTGTTACTGATCAGACAACCATATACTTAAAGTTGTGTCCTTCGTTTCATGGTATTGAGCCACCTAAGATGAGTTATTTTAATTATGTTTAAATAAAATTTCAATGTTTCTAGAAATATCCTATGTTACTTTGCCCTAATTACATTTTATAAACTTAAAATCTGAAAACTAGTATAACCTGCAGGTCGATTTTTTGTATACAATTGATTAGTGTCTAATGTTTGCGACATTCAATGAACTGTGTAAAACAATTGCTGTTTGCAGGTGGAACCGTATATGGTGCCGATGTTCACACAAATACCACCTCCAAACACACCAAATCATATCCCAAAAATGGATGTTCTTTCTCAGAAGGTATGCTCTAAGGTCATAATGTTGTTCTGCTGTAAATTACTCAATGTTGTAATATTGTAACATGTTTTACCTTATCTTTATAATAGTGATTGTTCTATATTCAAAACTAATATATAATGCATATTACATTATTTTAGATTATTATTAAAGTTTTCATAACAACTGGAAACAGTTCATCATTTTATATCTTGTTATGACTTTTGTGCTGTTATCAACATGCTTTGTATATTAGGTAATCGAAATCGAAAATTACGTAATATCAAATCTCATATTTAAAACATGTTAATGTGCTCTTGGCCGAATATTATTAACTATAGTTATTCTAGCCGATATATTTGTGGATTCTTTTATTACAGAGATAGTATTGCACTTGAATATAATAAAACGAAACATATTTTAGTAGCTTGTACTAAAGAATTAATGAATTCGATTTGAAAGGAAATTTATTATTTATTTCAGATTTGTTCCAAAATAGATGGTGTACGATGCATTAAAGAAATTGCCATGATTGTACAAATAGATGCTGATCTTGTGATGCGATGCGTTCGTAATTTACATTTCTATGGTTGCCTGACATTAATACCTCTCTTTATGTATGCTAACACCTACGTTGCCACCGAACAGTTACATGATTTCTATGTAAATGCTGATCTCGCCGAAGTTAATGCTGCAACATTTTTTTGAACATTATCGAAAAATTTCATTCTTAAATCATGTTTATTTATTTGTTTTTCTAATAAGCTAGAATCGAGGAGAATTCAGCTTGCGTAGTTCATCAATTAAATTAGATATATATAAAGGTATTAGAACATATTTTTCTTCATATACGAGAATTCGATTACGGTAAACACATTTTTTCTACATTCATTCGGATCATTGAATTTCAACTTTTTATAGTATTCATTGCACAATTTTTTCTTGGCTTTTTTGCAGATGCAGAAAAAAGATATATTTTTAACATTTTCTAGATATTTTTGATATTTTCAAATTATCCCGTTTATCTACATTTATTTGTATGTTAAATAATTTTATGAATGCTTGGAATTTATACGGCCGCTAGACAATGAAGGAAAACATTCGGGTCCAAAACCTTTATTTTCCGATGTGTTCCGATTATATGCCAGTTTGAAGGTGTGTTTCTAAAAGCTAATTCAGTAATAATCTTTTTAATTAGGACTAAAAATCAAGAATTGTAATGTCATTAATAGTTTATTTACTTTGTTTTACTTTCAACAAATTTTCAGACAGGTATGACAATGAAAGATTGGTGTAAAAGAATGTCTCCAAGACAATATAATGTTGATGAGAGGCGTGTAATACAATTTGGTGTATGCCATGGATTTGTTCGAAAACTATGCGTTTATCCTGTTTCTCTGAAGAAAGGTGATCTGAGAAGGTGATTTCATCTAATGCTACATGTATATTTTGATGAGTAGAAGAGCTATAAATTATTCTAGATGATCTAGTCAGTATTCGATTTTCAATTTTTTTCGAACATGTTCCATTTAATCATTTAATTCGTAAATTCGTTTTCTTAATTCATTGTATCGGTTTCAGGCTTTGAAAAAGATTTAGGTTTTGAAGCAAAATTTCATGTTTTTTTATTTCTTAATTTATTATTCACATATACTCTATATAAGTTTTTATATGCCATAAATGGTATTTAGCTTTTAGAAAAAATTATATCATCTGGAATTAACTTCATTCCAAATTTATCTACAGGATAGCCAAATTATGTGACGGTACTCGCTCATTGGAAGACTTAGCAGTTGTTTTTGCTGTTTCACCAGTAAAGCTATTGGAAGCAATTCGTGACGACGGAAATTTTGTTTTCATGTCAAAGTAGAAATTATATGTACATTTATGGAAAATTCTTATCAACACTTTTCAACGACAAACTTTTGGTTTTCGCAGAAAAAAAACATATTGAAAAATCTAAGTGCTGAAAACTGTTAAATTTGCCGATTAGTAAATCAAATATAATGCTTGGAAATTCTTATATATCTTATTTTTGGCTGATGGAATTTGAAAATTTTCCCCTGAAAACTGAAAAAAAATTTTTAAAAGTTAACGTATAATGTCAGAATATTCCTTTCCTAGAATATTTCTTTCTTTGTAACTGCTAAAGCGTCGCTTATTATTGCTTTAGTTTTCAATTTCTGCATTTTATGCACTTTTCTGTTTTTTTCCATTTATTTAAGCATATTCACAATCGGTAGCATCTTTATTTCACTGGCGATGAGAATATGTGCTTGTCGGTAGAAAAAAACCCATATAGCATGTTGACAGATATCTCTATTGAAGATAGTTCACTTTCAGTTGTCTAAGTTCAGGGTTCTTTTTATCCTAGAAATTTGTATTTAAACAGTCAAGTTATATAGCAGTCAACTTGTGTTTTTAAAATCCACTGAGACAAAGAGCTGTTCTGGAACTTTGGAAAATAAATTTCGCTCTGTAGAATATCATAATAATTGAGATATTAAAGAAAAAACACATCCATATGATTTTAAATTTAATGAAAATTACATGATTGCAAGCATTAAGGGTGAAATTACTTGAAATATCGAAACTTATATATATAAGCTTTTGTCAGAATAATATTTTCGCTTCATAAATTTCTATTGGATAGCTTCTTTGAATCACGAGAGAGTTATTATAACCTATAAATGCTTTTCTTTATCTTGGATTAAACGTATTTAGATTTAGTTTCGGAGCAGAAAATTAGCTAAAACTATTTTGAAAAAATGGACCATTAAAAACTTCTGTCTTCGATTATTTTGGATCATGTTTTTTTGGTCTTAACATGAAATATGTTAGATTCTCACAACTCAAGCGTTTGAATATGAATTATCTGAGATATTTAGGGATACATGAAAATAATAGATGAAAGAAGATAAAAATCGTAATCAGAAGCATGGGGTAAAAATATGAAATATATTTAGCAGTAGAAGATGTGAGAGATACATATTTCAAAATTAACAGAACAAAATCTGAATTTTTCGAACGAATTAGTTAATTAACTATTTCTGTAAATCTTATATAGCGATATCTATACTTTTTTAAAGTGAGACAAAAATATCATCTTGAAGAAGGTTGTAGATATAGAGAAATTTACTGCAGCGTGTACGATAATGAACATTTTTATTGGATATTAATGGACATTTTAAAGATGAAATCTGCATATTACTGTATATAAAATATTAAATACATATAAAATTGGTCTATGAATTTTTATATAAATAATGGCTTTTTTGAAAACCAACACAATCTAATCGAACAGAGTAATCTGTCAGGCTCCTATTTGACTATTTAGTACTCTTTGAAATATTAGATATAATCCTAATTCGAACATTTTCAGTAGTTTGTAGCCGCTCGAAGATTCAAAAATTTAATTGCAATCTGTTCAATAGTAAATTACTTCATTCGTTTGATCTGATTCTTAAACAGTTCCTAAACGTATCTGCCGTTAATATAGGCTCATTTTCTTATTCTGGTTATATGAAATCTACATCAAAATAATCACGCGAATCATATCCCCTATTCTTAAAAGTTATCTTGACATCATTTATCTTTTTTAAAGGTTCTACTCCAATAATTTTTTACTTATTTACTGCATATATATGGCAAAATTATATATTTTATTGGGAATATGCTAATTTTACAATAGCAAAAATTCACGCTTGTGGAATCCGTTAATCTAAACATTGCAGAATGCATCGAATAAAATGCTCTATGCACCTCTCTAATCTTCTAAGTTAGCAACAGAAATGCAATGACATTTATTTTATTCAATATGTGATGAACAATATGTGGTAAAATATTCGAAAACACACCAAAATGAAACTTTATTTTTTGTTTGTATTTTATTAATTCAGAAACTTTTCTGCGGGAATAAGAATTAAACTGAACGATGAATTGGTAAAGGAAGCTGATGAAAAACCATACCTTCGATTTAAAAAAAAAAAAAAAAAATTTGAGCACACTGTCAGTGTATGAAGAAACTTACTAAATATATTTGAAATAAGAATCTTCAGAAATTTGATATATTTTCATTCCTTTTATTTTAAGTAATTATTGCTCGTAATCGTATTGACAAGAAAAAAAAAAAAAAAAAAACTCATCAAATAATGTGTCTTTGTGTGTCAAAACAAAATGTTACTACTATTCGTCATAACTATTTTTCAAGTTCTAAAAATAATACGAAGCTCATTAATAGCAGCTGATTAAAAGAATACCAGTTGGGACGCGTTCTTTCTGATCACTTACATTTTTATGTCTTAATTTCTTCCAAATTTTTTTCCGTTTAACTGATCACACAATAGTTTCATAATATCCAATTTTCGAAAATTTAGAAAAAGTCTAGAAACTTAGTGTCGTAAAAGGAAAAGTCATCGTTCCAGCAAATTGTCATTGCCATTCAAATGTGTGCTATCCGTCACAGCCAACATTTCAGGATGTTCCTCCATTCCAGCTCTATAGTGAGCGAACATTACATTAACAATTTCACCAACCAATAAATCACCGCCGTTTGTCTGCAGTGAAAGAATTAAAATTATGATATTCTCATCTTTTGGCTCATTAGGTTGCATTAGTCTAAACGACGACTTCATTTCTTTCTAAATCATCAATGATAATAATTGAACGACCTATAGCAAATTGATAAATGAATTGGAAGCAAACCTCAATAAGTCGCAAAATGAAAACACCATCAGGTCGCAAAAATCTTCTGATAAAACCATGAAGATATTTTTCCGTTTTCGGATCCATAAAACCTGAAACACCACCGCCACATCGAAGGTAACGTGTCACAAATTGCCGTTGATTCGATCCAAGTACCAATGCAAAAAAGTAGTATAGGAACGATAGTACTGACAAAATTCCAATCAATACAAACCACCACCTGTCATCATTAATTTTATCAGAACAACAACACATCTAAAAGTATCGGTCATAAATTCTCCTCGATCAAAAAAAGAAATGTAATTGATTTACCATAAGAAAATGTACACTTTCTCATTGAACATATTAATCATCAAAACACACTGCACTGTCCAACGATGAATATTGCCCAGCACGCGAATCTAAATTTTAACTTTCATTTGAATGACTTGCAGAGAAATGCATCAAAGAAGTATTGACATTATTTATGTTAATTTCATTACATATTTCCTTCTTCTCCAGATCTTCTTTCGATTCTTCCATCATAATTTTGTCACTGCTTATAAAATGAGCTTGGAAATTGCTTCAAAAAAAAGAAAGAATATTTAGCAATTAACCAACATGAAAGTCGCACATTGTGACTCGAGGAAAATGCCCAGACTCACTCCATTCCTTGCCACGCATATATCAAAAAGAATGCCTGCGCCCCAAAAAGTATACTGCGGCCCGAGGAAAGTATTCAGGATGATGAATTGTAAAATCACATTGACAACATATAATACCTATTAATATGAAAATTAAGTACGAACTATATCATATGACTAGGAAATGGAATTAAAGGGAATTGTGAATGCAACATGAAATATTGGAATTGTGAATGCTACATGAAATCCGTGATTGAAGGAGACTGAAGGCTGAAATCTAGCAACAATATATTCTTATTATTTCAAGCACGTATTTGTTTGCGAAAAACCTTATTTATCAAAAAAAGCAAAATAACATACTTTAGTAAAGAGATACAAGATGATCAAATAAATTCCACTTCGTTTCCCAAGATGGAAGCAATCAAGCGGTCCTTAAAAATATGAAAACTTTTGTAATTAAATAATGACAGAGTTTCAGAAGATAACTTTAATAAAAATTTAAAATTTATAGGTGAAAAATTTATTTATTTATATTCCATACAACATCAAATTAGTTGATATGTGGTTCTCAATTACAATTTTTGACTTGAACTGTAATAAAACGGTTATTGTAATGATTAAGGTATCTGTTTATACGTGAAATGTTTAAGAATTAAGAGAAGGAGAGACCAGTTTGAAGCGCTCTTTGCATATCCAATGCATCACGCAAATGATCTGCAGCAATGTGCACTTGTGCAAGACGAGAACTCTTGTCGAATTTTTTTTTGACCATTGCCGCCGAATTCAGAATTCCTTTCACGTTGATACCTGTAGTGACTGAACTGATCATATGGTCACAAAACCCGAAAATCCAATTCATTTCTTCGACAACAATTCAGGAAACTAAAAAAGATTGAAAATTTCTTGCAAAAAAAAAATGATATTTTAAATTCAAAAAGAATTAGGAAGATAGAAAAAAAATATTCGTGACCTGTATGAGAATTCATCGTTCGCCAAACAATGGACGGAAAATAAAACAGAAATGCTTGCAATGCCAAAACTATTGGTACCCATTGGTAGTATCCAATAACCTAATGCACAGCATATAAATTCCAGATTTATTTTTCGTTAATCAATTTTTCAATTTTTATGGAACAGAAAGCTATTTCTTACCTATAAATATTAAGGAGAGACTTATCAGATTTTTTTAAAAGAAACTAATTAGTTTATAAAGATAATATGGAGGTACAATCTTCGAAATTGTATATTCAGATTAGTAACTAAAAAAAAATTAATAAATATAAAGATACATCAAATGGTAAACTAATTATTCACTTTAGTATAAAACAGTTATAGAATCGACATTAAAATGGAACACAATTATTCGAGAAAGATGAATTATTCGACATTGAATACAAATTAAAAATTTCAATGCTGTTATTTAGTAAATATATGCAACAGAAATGTGCACAAAAATAGAAAATATCAAAACGAACCGACTGATCTCTTTGTGAATATTCATACGGTATTTCAGTATCTAAAGGCATGTAATAACTTCCTTTTATAAAACAATAAGTTTCCGTGTATCTGAAAAGTATTGAAATTCATTGAAAGAATGAAGCTAAAATTTTCGAATGATGAGAATAGGATATGCAGGGACAAACTGATACGATTACGAACTCGAAGCATGTTTACAGAAAATTTCACTTCACAACTTCGTACTTTAAGGAATGTAAAATTTTCAAGCAGAATAGCCATGCTACAAATAAAAAAAATAATCCATGAAAAGACAAAAATTATGCCGTTGACAATTAACTTACTTTTCCCACGCTCCAGTGAACTGCGCTGGTACCCAACACTGAAACATGATTTCTGTTCAAATTCAATCGCTTGATGATCAAGCAATTTCTGAACAACTCTTATTTTAATAAATCAGTTTTACAAATTCGGCTGCATATTTTTTTCACATTAGTCGGATAGAGTACGAACAAGCAGTAAGATCTTAATTGATTAAAGTAAATTTACCTGGATCGGCTTACCAACATACTGCGTAGCAGCAAGGGTAAACGCAGTAAGGACAATAATTAGTGCCGTATATTGATAATTGAGTCGATCGATAATATCATTTGACTGGTAACTACGGTGGAATTTCGCTAAATATGGTGCTATTACGCCGATCATCGTGCTTACCAGTTCAACAACCTGAAATTCTTTTATTCAGTATTGTTAAAGAACTAATGATATGCAAGTGTAATAAATAGATAAATTTATTTACAAAATTCAAGAGAGTTATCGCCGAATAAGAAATACTGAATGTTTTATTTCAGTAGTATATTTTTCAGATAGGCACGACCCTGAAAGAATTCACATCATACTGAAATGATATTTGTGGACACCATTAAGACAATAAAATAAGTTCGCTAAAGCATTCTTTCTATAGTTCAAATGTGGATACTACTACTTTAATTATAGCTCATTTCATTACTGCACAATTTGTCTTTCAAGCGCTTTTCCTGTTACTCAGGTTGACGTTAGTTTCTGTCTTCTCCTCATTCTGTTTCAAACTTTGATAAAATTATTAAGACTTGACATTCTACAAGCATTTGATGATAACGACATATTAACGAATGCATCACAAAAAAAATCATGTGTCAGTTACAAGTAGCACAGATTGACCTCGAAAAATGCATCCCTTTTATATAGGTTCCAAAAGGAAATCGTAACTTTGGGCCTATAATTTCGCGAATTTTCGAAAATAAAATTATAAAATAAAAAATTTGTGAAATCGGCTTCAATTCGAACTACTGGAACAACCTTGCATATCTACAAAACTATTGCAGATCGATTATATTACGAATGAAGATCGTATCTGTCAACTTCTCAGCTCTAACTCATGATGAATTAATTCACCCAACAAGATTAAGATTCCGAAGTCTTTGAATTTAAAGTTAATAGGCTAACAAAAGTAATAAATCAGAGAATTTTAAACTGGATGAAAAGGAAAAATCACTCCAACGACAGCATGGACATGGAGAAGAATAGGACCAATAGTATAAACGGTTTCTATTTCTGCCCATAAAAAGCCTGAACAATGTAAACTGAAACAATGGAGAAAGAAGGATATTAATGGATATTAATGTTTTATTATTATCTATCAATACTATTTACGACGTACCAGCCTAGTTCCATGAATTTTATTAATATACTGAAATAATTGAAATTACGCCATAGCATAGCATAGGAAAATCAATCGATCGATCAGTTCAGCATGACAGAGTAGTGTGATTAGAAGAACTGTGCCATATCGAGCTGTGCAACATCACAACATAAACTGTCACAATCGCACATCTGATATCTATCACTGCTCGAAACTGTCGCAACTATGCATCGTTTCAAAGAATTCATCCATCGCACTGCACAGATAGACTGCTCTCAATTTCTGCCTACTTTTTGTTGTCTTTTGTTTGCTTATGCATTTGTTGATATACACAGAACAGATAACACAGTAATCTGCAAATCGAAATATCGAGTATAACCGTTTTATCCGCTGGCATCATACACCATAATTCTAAGATATTAACCGAATTGAATTTCAGTCTTGTCTTCAGCAAGAGCATGTCGTCTAAGGAAGGAAGGAAGGATTTGCATTTATCTTCAAAGCAGCCGATTCATTTCATATCGATTGATCGATATATTTATCGTTTAAATTGTGCTTCATAAATGTAGATCAGAAATGTTCATGTAAGGAATACCATAAATCTATAAGCAGCAAGAATCTTAATTTTGAAAATGGTATCTCTGTTATATGCCAATACTTTTTAAATTCTTTCTTAAAGCTATGCTGTCACAGCTTATTTATAAGCTTTGAAGAGGAACACATCGATATCATCATGATTATTCAGATATAAAATCACCTATTTAATCGTCTATGCTTCTTCCAAATTTTTTTATTCCTGTCTTTTCTACGACAGTTTATATAATTTATTCCTCTTAAATATTTCTTAGAAGCTTTTAACTCAATAGTGTGCTTCCAGTTTAACCAAAATTTAACCTGTTGACAACTTCACCTGTCGACCATTTTGTATATAGTTATTAAGTTTCTGCAGAAGAAACTGATTATTTACTTGATTAGGATCATAAAAAGCGGCATTTGGAGAGATCAGAAACGAAGTAGTAAACATCTAAAAGGAAAGGATAATTCAGTTATATTAAGTATTTATGAGCAACAGATTTGAATGCCTTATAAGCTATTCAGAATAACTGTATGTATTTTTTGGAGCAGGGAACATTTTTTTTTTTGAAGAACTGAATGCCTGATATGAAAGATTAATTTACTAATTAAGAAATATCCGAACGAGATATCTACTGAAAGGAGAAAGGCGATAATTCATCAATATTCGCCCTTGTCAGCAGTTGACATCGGTGCTCTCAAAATATTTTCTTTTTTTTTCAGATAGCTCATGAATGCTTTGAGACAAAGTTTTTTTACAGGTGGATATGCCTTGACATATAATCAAATTATCACTTTGTTTCTCAAAAGCACTGAATGCTGTGGAAATGATTTCATCGATCACTCCGCCGTGATGAAATAAATAAACTTTTCAGATACGAGTACTTAAAAAAATTTCCTCAAAACAGATAGTTCGTTCTGAAATATAAAAAATCAGTTGATTTCATATTGCTGTTACTCTATAAATTCCTCTCCACAAACTTACATAGAAAGGCTACAATAAACAGACAACAAATTTCTATTTAGAAGCAAACATATAATAAGTAATGAAATTGTCATACAAAATGCTAAAGTTTGCATGTTTACCAATCACTTAGATGTAAGTTAAAGACTGCAGCCAAATTGTACCAAGTCATGCAGTCGGATTTGAGATTTCATGATTTATCTTAAAGTATTACCGAAACTCTCCTAATAAGCTGAACAACTAAGTTAATGCGTATACTAAAGTTATGTTTATGCATAAAAATTTGGAACTGTTTCATTAAGTATAAAAGTTGAAAAACGAATAATACTAATATGTCAGGCTGTCATGATTGATTCAGAAGAAATTATTTGTGCTGAAAACAGCTTGTGTTGATATTTTGACAATAGATACTTTTCGCCCTGTTTCCTTTATATAAACTCGAAGGAAATGGATTAAGTTTTTATGAAAAATCAATCTTCCCAGCCCATCCTTTTTATTAAGAAACTATTTGGTTCTGACAGCTGTTCTGAAATAATATGGATGTATCTCTCTAATACAACGCCGAAGCAATGAATTCTTCTTAGCGAGATTTCTCTCGCTATTTCCTTATTCTTCATACCCCTCAAAAAAAGTCATCTAAACAATAAGACCCTTTTTTTCATATCCGTTTATAATTATCACGGCTTGACACTTTCATAGTATCCTATCGATCCGTCTTACTAATGACAAACCAAACACCTGAGAGAGAGGTTCATTTCGAAAGTGGGAATGATTGTTATCAAGCGATGACAAATTTTTTTTAGATGTCGTATTGAATTTTTAAACTGTTCCATTAAATGTTTCATTAGCAGCGTCTCTTTTATTGCGACTATCTAAGAAAAAATAGTGGTTGCACTTTTTCCATTATAATTTCCTCCTAAATTGAAATGGTAAGTAATCGAAAAAACTCTTGGAGTCGATCCAAGAAAAGTCCTTAACCGTTTTTTAATTGATCATTTATCAACTTTTTTAATAATTTTATTGCAGATTATCTTTAATGGAACGTGAAAAGAGCCGTTTATTTGTACCATACAAAGCACTCGGTGAAATTTGTTCCTCAATCCCACCTGCTTTTCGGGTGCTGTCAAGAAAACGGAACGAAACTTATGTCATTTGTGCTGTTGATAATGTTGTAATACAATACTTTGTGAAAATTTGCGCGTGATATCAGTAAGTAATGTCTTACCAGCTCGAATTAACAGAGTAGCTGCCGATTCTCGTTATATTTATGCTTCTATTGGAACAAGAATAGCCGTTTTATATTTAGCCAGGTATTTGAATTCAAGTTCCATTTTATTATTTTATTGAAATCAGTTCGAGATACAGTGCAAAGGTTTAGACATTATTGAAGCATTCATTTTTCAATCTAGAATTGTTTCTGTATCGATTTTGTACTTTTTTATTTTGTTTAAATGCAAAAAATTTTTAAATTTCATTTTATGTCGGAAGTGTACTATATGGAGCTTCATATACTAGCAAAACAAAGAATTATGGAAAAATTTATGTAGAAACTATGGATAATCAGAACTCATTTTAGACAAGTTAAGCAGTGGTTAAAAATATCTGATAATGTACGTTTTCTTCTTCCATTTGGCGATATTTTGATAGTCGTAGACGTGAAAAGTTCGATTCATGTGATAGATATTGAAACTGGTAACGAATTGGTACTGATTGAAATGTCTGAACAGTTCGATTGTTCAGCTATTACTCATCCAGCTACCTATCTTAACAAAATGTTGCTAGGATCCAGACAAGGTCAATTTGAATTACCTGGAAAGCCTAGTGATTAATTTGAACAAATTATATTTTTTCAAAATAATTTTTTAATGAGAATGTCATGGGTCCGAAATTCATATTGAATGATTTTGAATTCCAGTAATTTCTTTTAAGGGACTTTACGTATTATCAATGTTAAAACTGGCAAACTAATTCATGAATTTGGGAAATTGTTCAAATCAGAAATAATGGTTTTGGAACAATCACCAGCTATAGACATCGTCGCTATTGGGTTAAGGAATGGTGAAATTATGCTACATAATATTAAATTTGACGAAACGTTACAAATATATATGCAAGATACACCAGTAACGTCAATTGCATTTAGGTTTTTGTTTTTTTCAAGTTTTCAACTCACGGTTTGCGAGAATATTTGTAGCCTCCCTAAAACTGTTTGGACTTGGTACTGTTTCTTCTTTTCAATAATAAATTCTGCATGGACCAATAATTGCATGAATAATTTTCTTGAGTTTCAGCTTGTAGAATTTCCCTTTAAAAATTTTTGTTATTTCTGAAATTTCAGAACTGATGGCGAAGAGACAATGACTACGGCTTCAGAGAACGGAATATTGGCGATCTGGAATTTAAATAAACGTTCTCTATTGGGACAGTTGCCTGATGCACATCATGGATCCATAACAGGGATATATTACGTTAATGACGAACCATTAATGATTTCAGTGGGAACAGATAACACGTTAAAAACTTGGATTAACGATTTGGGCGATGGCATGCCCAGACAGTTGGTTTTACTTGAGGGACATCACAAACCGATTACGGCAGTGAAATTTATCAGTAACGAAATGTATTCTTTTGATATTACAATTCTCTATAATTTTTCTGTTTTTATACTTACTTTTTTCATCAAAAAGAAAGCATTGACAATATATTTAAAGAAACAATATGTTATTAATCTTTTAATTTGCATTGTAATAGAAATCAAGTTCATATTTACATTACGGTCGTAACTGTTACCTAGGAGTTTTGCAAAATAAAACGTTTTTTCTTTTTTTTTAAATTGATTAGATTTCTTGGTCAATAAAGTCAAGAAATTTCAGTGTCCTTACATCTAGTTTGGATGGTTCTATAAGGGCAGTTTCAATATCACGTGACACACACAGACAGAAGTTGGGAAATGCTGGCATTATGTCCAGGTCATTTTGGTTTCTTATATTTCATTCTTATCTTTATGTAATCTTCTGTTTATTTTTGAGTATATTTCATTACCGAATCCATTGTATTTCATTTATTTAATATACTTTAATTCTGTAGAGCGAAAGCGAAAAAGAAGAAGCGTGATGTCGAGAGCATCAAATTAAAACCAGTGATTGAAATGGATGTAGGTTTAGCGCGTGAAGCAGCATGGGATAATGTTATGTGCCGTCATATTGATACAGCTTCTGTGACAACATGGACTACAAGAAAACTATCCTTAGGAATACATCGTGTTTGTTTGCTTTTACTATTTGTATAATGTCACGAATTCTTCAGTTCATATAGTTTGATTCCAGAATTTTCATTGCTATGGTATTACTATAAAAATGTTAATTTTAATCGAAACATTAATGAATCCGAAATATCTCTTCTAAAAGTCTTTTTCCAGCTGCTGCATAAGAGATTCGTAATTAAACCGCAACTTATATCTGCTTGCGCATCAGCGATATGTATCTCATCTTGTGGTAATTTCGGTTTAATTGGATATACAACTGGCCATATTGACTGCTTCAACTTACAGAGCGGACATCACAGAAAAACTTTCCTTTGCAGTAAAAAAGATGAAAAAGCTCATCATTCTGCCGTTAGGGGATTGGCGCTTGACATATCCAATAGGCAACTCGTAAGTGAGAAATTTTTTGGTTTTGTCATTGTGTTTTTTAAAAATTGAAAATATTTTTCTAATAAATATCGAATTCTCATGAGATTCTCTGTTCACAATTATTTCGCACATTGTTTTAATTACAAGGAATGATTCAACAATGGATATATGGCATCCAGTTTATTACGAGTTTTTATATTTGAAGGTTTCGGCTGAACATGATGGACTTATTCGATTTTGGGATTTCCGCAGCACAAATTTGGTGGCCGAAATGCAACTTCCATCATCAGTTTTACAGTTTTCTATAAGCGGCAATAATTCTCTGTTAGCTATTGGCGTAAAAAACGGTTCAATTGGTGTTATAGACATTTCGTGCCGAAAAGTTGTTAGGATTGTAAATGAAGCTCATCGATCATCCTTTACCGCTTTGGGATTTTCACCTAATGATAAATGGCTTGTCAGTGCTGATGACGAAGGTTTTATTAAAGTCCGTTCTTTCTTCATTTTCATTTCTTTATTTTATTTTTAAAGTTTAAAATATTCAATATTTAAAATATTTTTTACTTCATAACTTTTTTACTGTCAGCATCAGTTATCACGTTTTAGGTTTGGGATCTTATTACGAATAGCCTAATTGATGTTATGAAATGTGAAATGCATTGCATATCATTTTGTTTTTCGCCAAATGGAGAATATTTGGCTACGTGTCACTATGAACAGAAGAGCATATATATATGGGCTAATAAAGCATGGTTCACTGCTATGAATGCTTTAAAAGCACTACCACTGGATTACTTCCCAAAGAATTCCTTAACATTACCTGTGCGAAGGTATGTTTATTACTAAGTAAATATTAGAAATAACAAAATTACTCAATAATTAACAAAATTAAATGAAGAATAAGCATTATTCAGTAAAATTCGAGGGATGAAAATTGCTGTCGGAGGAGTAAACAAGGTGTTTCATTTTCAGTATTTTAAGTATTTTGAATAACATATTATTACTGAATTACTGAAATAAAATGGATTTTAGGAATATATTAAAAATCATTTTGCTTCAGGAATTTAAGAGATGAAGTGCAGTGTTCAGTAGAAGAGACCGAAATTTCAATGGAAATTAATTGTGAAAGCATGGAAAAAGTAAAGCAGGTAGTGTTAAGTTTTCACAAAAATTAATATTTTATAAGATGCTAGAACGGTATTTTTGATGTTGTATTATATCAATTTTTAAAATTCAAATGAAATTAGAGTTGGATGAAAGTTTCCAGGAAAAAAGAATGAAAAATTATAGAAAATGTTGTTTTTATTATATATTATGATAAATAAGTTGAGATTGGAAGCCTTGTAACCTTATCTGCTTGGCACCTTCACGCTGGATGAATCTGCCGTATTTGGATATAATTCGGGAACGAAATAAATCAATGGAGCCAGTACGCAAACCAAAAACTGCACCATTTTTCCTACCAGCAATATCAACACTTGATGGTTTTGAGTTTGAAAAGTTAACCGATGATGATGTAAAGCAACGCAATTTACTGTTGGCAAAACGAAGTGTCTTAGAGATTGAATCTTCTTTCGCTCAGACTTTACTACAGTAAGGTTTTCTAATTTTCAAAGTACTGTAAACTATTCACTCATGTATTTATACCTATTGGATATCTTGAATAACTTTCCAATAAAGAATATATTTTATGTTTTAATTTAAATTGTTGTAGTACCAATATATTTACAGGGCTTCAAGTGATGCTGACTTCATTACTATATTTGAATCTTTGAAGTGGATGAGTATCTCCACGATAGATTTTCAAATTCACGTACTGCCGGAAAAAGTAAGTTGTAACTTTTTGCACGTTTTCTGCAAATTTCAGCTTTTTATTCTTTTTTAGGATTTGAGCAGTGTTTACTTCATCATTTTAGATTTAAATAGAATCAATTAAATGCATGCCGTAATAGAAATTTTAGATTAAGATGATTTTGAAGATTTTAATATTAATGATAAGGATAATTCTTATCTATTGATCGTGAATTTTATTTCAGGCTCTGAACAGTTTTTTAAAAATGCTTCTCATAGTTCTCAAAAATCATCGCGATTTCGAGCTTGTCCAAGCTTATTTAGCTACTTTCTTGAAAATCAATCGAAACAAACTATGGGTTAACTGTTTTAAAGATGATAATTTGAGTAAGACATTGGGCGAATTAAATGGTGAACTGAAGAAGAGTTGGAAAGAAATTGATCTATTGATACTTCGTAATATTTCTTTGCTGCAGTGGATAAAAACTGCTCTGTTATAGTAATCTTATTATAGAAGTTTTATAACAGGAATCAAATTCAGTTGTTATTATTCTTGTTATTGTTAAATTTGTTGTAAATATAATGGATATTTAGTTATGATTTCCCTAGACATCATATTTTTCTTGTTTGTAATTCACGATTAGTGTTAAATTAGATGTATAAAATGACATATCAGCATTTTGTGCATTGTTATTGCTCATGTTATTTATAACTTCTCCCGAAATCCTTGCAAGATTTTTTGGCATGAACTATGTTTTTTATTTGATATCAAAATTTCATGTATATTGCAGAAATGGAACAACGATCAGGAAAGTAATTCCTGACAATAAAGCGCTAGATTAGTTTTAACGGAATTTATATAGAAAATTAGTTGATTTTAGACAGCAAGAAGCTTTGTTTTGAAGCGTCATTGATTAAAAACAGAAATGTCTGAGGAGAGCTGTATGAAGGATGCGGTCATATTAAATGGTAAGTTTTTGGATTTGTTTGCTATAAGCCATGTCGATTTAATGAAAGAACTTCTCATAGAGATTTAGTTATTTTTATATTGATTTTTATTTTGTGATGTGGATGAAGGAATTCTATTCTATCTGTTTTGTGATTTTCTTTTTTGAATCATTGTAATTTTAGAATGGATTTACTATCTTACGATTGCTACTGTGGGCATTCAGTTTGTTCATTTCAGACGACAGAATTAAGAAACTCAGCAGGAAAGAATTGAAAAAGTTGCAGAAAAAAGCAGAGTATGAGCGTGAGATTAAAGAGATGGGTGGTGCAATTGAAAATCGAGAAGAAAAAAGAGCATTGGGAAAGAAGGGTTATTTTTCTGTATTTCTCATGTGTGGAAAATAAAGATATCAGTATGTATATTAAGTTTCAAATATTGATTAAGTGTGCATCGTGATGCATTAGTTTTTATTTGTTATTCCTTTATATCCAAAAATTATTTAGAAAGCAGTGGAATTGGATCAGGTGCAGAGCTTGGACAGCAATTTTCTGTTTCGCAGCAAGCGAAATCTTTCGGGCAGCGGAGTCAACTTGAAAATGCTATTGATATTAAGGTTGCTTTAGTAAAAAAAGCACACCTAATTTTTTATTTTTGCGATTTAATTGAAAGGTGTACTGCACAAAAGAAAATCGCATAATTTCATTTCAAGCATAAAAAATATTTCTTATATTCCAAGTTCTTAGCGTGACATAAAGGATGTAATATAGAAGATTTAGAGATTATATTGCAATAGATTATTGCTATCATTTAGTTTAAATAAACGACTTTTATAGGTGGAAAACTTTGATATCGCAGCTCAAGGACGAGTTTTGTTTCACAAAGCTGAGCTAACAATAGCTTCCGGAAGACATTATGGTCTCGTAGGCCCAAATGGGTATGCTATGAAAATTTTTAAATTTCCTCAGTGTTTCATATTTTTCATTTTGAAAACTTTCATTATCTTACAGGATGGGCAAGACTACACTTTTGAAACATATTGCGACCAGAAGGTTGGATATCCCACCAAATATTGATCTTCTTTATTGCGAGCAAGGTGGGTTACAGAATAAATTTAGTATTGATAACGCATTTAAGTTTTTCCCACAAGAATTTTATGCATCTACGATTGCTTACGGAAGTTGTATTGAAATACCATCATATTGTTGATTGATTCCTTAAATTTTAGAAATTGAAGTTGATAGTACGCGGGCTATCGATGCTGTTGTTAAATCAGACAAACATCGCCTAACTTTGATGGAGGAAGAGAAGCAGCTGACAAAGAAACTGGAAGAAGGAGATATTTCAGTTGGCGAGCAGTTAAAAGAGGTTAGATATAATTTAAGCAAGATTATGAATATAATGCAAATAGTTAATTAGTAGAAATGTTCTTGTTCTTGTAAATAAAATAATTAAAATCATAAATTTCTCACTAAAATTATTGTGACTTCAGATTTTGCTTAAAAAAATTCTCCAGAATGCAAAATATATCAGGTCACTGATGAATTGAAGAATATAAATGCAGATGCAGCAGAGCCAAAAGCGCGCCGAATATTGGCTGGTCTCGGCTTTACAAAAACTATGCAAGAAAAAGTCTGTCGTTTTATCCATTCAGTCGATTGTATATTGTGAGTCTTTTATTAATTTTTTTTCAATTTTTTTTAGTCAGTTGAAGCATTTTCGGGTGGTTGGCGTATGCGTATTTCATTAGCCCGAGCTCTTTTCTTGGAACCAACATTGTTGATGCTTGATGAGCCAACTAATCATCTTGATTTGAATGCAGTCATTTGGCTCGATAAGTTAGTTTACTAATCATCTTATGGATTATTTTCTAAAATTATGAATATGATATTGATATGTCTGTAAATTGATTCAATCTTCATTTTGTTCGCTTCAAATTAGTTTTGACAACTTTTAGACCACGAATCTCTTATTACAGCTATTTACAAACGTGGAAAAAAACCTTACTGATTGTTTCCCATGACCAGGGTTTCTTAGACAGTGTGTGCACAGATATTATCGATTTGCAGAATCAGAAACTGTATTACTATAAAGGAAATTATTGTAAGTTTTGAAAGTTCTAGCTTCTATGCACTAGTTTGTGCATAGATTGTACTGCTAGCTGCAGTTAAAAAAGTAACAACGAGTGTTCGTAACAAACTATTATGCAAAACAAGGAAAATAAAGTTAGCAAGGACAAAAAAGTTCCATCACTTTGGGTTTTTAAGACAGTTTTATGTGATTTGCTATCTAAACGAAGAATTAAATCCTTCAAAATATTTTGCAGCTGCTTTCAAAAAAATGAAGGACCAGAAGATGAGGGAGCACATGAAAGCTTTCGAAACTCAACAAAAACAACTAACTGCTATGAAGAAAAGTGGAAAAAGTTCGAAACAAGCTATTGAAGAAATGAAAAACCGATTGCAAAACAAGCAAAATAAAGTTAATAAAGGCAAAAAAGGTTCTGCTGCTATGAATGATGAAGGTAATCCTGGTGAGATGTTTGTACACTATTTTTCAGTCTAGTTTCTAACGAGAAAGAGGCTCATGATATTAATTTTTTTATTATTCGGTTTGATCTGCTCGCTTGGATATATATTCAATAATGTGCTGTGATGCATATTCTTTGTTTCAGCCGACGCAGCACCAATAGAATTATTGGAAAAAATTAAAGCATATAATGTGAAATTTACTCTTCCGGACCCTATAAAATTGCCACCTCCAGTGCTCGGGCTACATAGTAAGGATTTTCAATTAGTACATTAATGATTTACATAGTAAGGATTTTCAATTATTACATTAATGATTTGATGCAAACTTTTTGATCTGTAATAATTTGGTCTTATCTCTTCATTTGTTCTTTTCTCATTTTTTCCTTTTTTAAAACAATATTTTATAGACGTAACTTTTGGTTACAAGGACCAAATGTTATTTAAAAATCTTGACTTTGGTGTAGATATGGATTCTCGTATTGCGATTGTGGGACCCAATGGTGTTGGAAAATCAACATTATTGAAGTTATTGGCAGGCAAAATTGAGCCAGTAATATTTAGAAATTTATCAGTGCTGTAATGAATCTAAAGCAGTGGCCGCAAATTTATATATTTTCGAAATAATTTTGAGAGATTTGATTAAGGATTTAAAGATTCACATTGAACCGAATGAAATTCTAGTGATTATTGTTTAGGAGACGTGAATAAAAATTTTTTCTTTTCAAATAAAAATATTTGGAGTTTAGCAACATGGTGAACTTCGAAAGCATAGACAGTTACGAATAGGATGGTTCGACCAGCATGCGAACGAAGTATTGAATGGAGAACAAACTCCAATCGAATATATTTTCACTAAATTTCGGATCGATTATCAGGTCAAATTTTCGCCTTCCGGAAAATTTAAAAGACATTATCTATACTTAGAATGACATATCTTTTAATTATTTAAATTATGTATTTGATCACTGTTAATTGTAAAATAGTTATCGCTTAAAGAAATCATCACTATAAGACATTGTTTTTTTGTAATTTTTTACAGGATGCGAGAAAACGACTAGGTACAGTAGGCCTTCCTAGCTCGACGCATACTGTAAAGATAAAAGATTTGTCTGGTGGACAGAAATCTCGAGTTGCTCTCGCCGAATTGGCATTGGGAGCTCCAGATTTACTAATACTGGTCACTTTTTGTTTCGTTGTAATATAGATTTTAATTTTGCTATTAAAAAAAGGTTAAAATTTTATGGAATCAATAGATAAAAATTTTATCAATATAAAATATAGAATGCAAGAAAGCTAATTTTTTTCAGTAATTATAAGTTGATTAGTTTTTGTCTGATCTAATCTGCTACTTTTTGAAGTATATATAATTCAAAAGTTTAAATCACTGTAACTGCTTCGTCGACATTTTTATGTAACAATAATCCCATTCTGTTTCGTTTTATATTTTTTTCTTTTACGATCTATCTATATTTTTCCTTTTACGACCACAATTTCGTTTTATATTTTTTCTTTTACGATCTATCTTGCTGTAGCATCACTGACTCTTTGGTTTTTCATCCCTTGGTCACTTTCATTATTCTGTGTACCTTCACATCCTGTTGCATAAGAATATACAAATAATGAAATTATAAGTTATAGAATTGGATAATTTATTATCTACATTATATATTGAAAGTCGTTGCACTGATAAAATATTGAAATTTTTTCAGGATGAACCTACAAATAATCTTGATATTGAATCAATTCATGCATTGGCAGAAGCAATTGAAAACTTTGGTGGTGGTGTCGTAATGGTTACTCACGACGAACGTTTGATCAGGAAAACAAATTGCCAATTATGGATTGTTGAAAATTTGGTTCGTTGTGGGTCATTGCATTTCCATTCTATGTTCAATTATCGAGAATTATTTAGTCTCTGTCTTTCTGTTTATTTAACTGGGACACACAAATGCGAACTTATTAGTTGAGCAAGATTTAGCTGAATATTTAAATATATGATTTACCATTAGTTTTACATTCAGGGCATTGCTGAAATTGATGGCGATTTTGAAGATTATCGAAAAGAAATCCTAGAACAACTTGGAGAAACGTCATTATCACGAGAACGATAAATAATTAACTTTGATGCCGTTTTGAAGAATTGCTAGTTTTAAGAAGAAAATTCTGCTTTCAGTTTTCCGGATCATTGACTTGGTGATCAATTCTCAATTGCCATGAATTAGATAATATATTTTTTGTCGATTTCAAATCATTAGTTCTAGTCCCTTGTTAACTGATTCCCTTTCATTTTTTCATATTTTCGAATATGGTGAATAACGTCTAGTTTCTATTGAAATATTCTTATTTTTTCTTAGCAAGCTAGCTGTTCAATTTCTGTTCACTTGAAAACAGACAACAAAATGTTTTTTTCCTTTTACATATAAGTCGTACTTATGTCTTTCTAATAATAACTTCCAAAGTCAATCATTTTTTTGTTGTTGTTCCTCATTTTTTCTTGTCTCTTGGTCTTAATGCATTCATTCTTATGGCATGAGATGAAATTTAAGGTCGCTTGATTGGCTTGAACGATATTGATAAATTTGCAGGCGTTAAGATAACTTTTTTTCACTTTTTATTCTATCAAATTATAGCCTTAATTCCTTGATTTCATCTCGACATTCCAAAAGCATAAGAATCTAACAAATGCATTGATTAGTCACTGGATAAATGATATTACTTGACGTACGAAGTATCGTTGTTTTTTTTGACGAATGGAGTATTTTTACTTCCAATATCCATCAAAATAAGAAAAAGGCAAATAATTTAATACTTGTAGAAGAATGAAATAAATTGAATAGGACTTGTTTTCAAGTTCGCTTTATACTTTCTTAAAAATAAAAGAGAAAGGGGAAACTGGTTTAAATGAAGTATGGTAGGATTATCAGGAATTTAAAGAAAATCGCAGATATAAAATATTTAGCTTGGGCTTAGATCGCTTTATCAGCAGAAAGAAAAACAAGAAAAGGCAGTTAAACTGCTACAAAAAATTTAGAGGTTAGAAACAGATTAAATCTTAGTGGTATTCGATAGATAAGATTGTTCTTCGAACAGCGAAATTGTATATAAATTATATATGACCAATTCAGTTCATGTGTTGCAAAAAAGTATAATTTTGCAAATCAAATTTAGCTTTGTAAATATGTACTTAATCTTAAATTAGAGCTCTATAAAGGATCTATATAAATTTTAAAATTTTTTTGCAATTCAACCTAGTCTTCAAGTGTATATCTAATAAAGACTTAATTTATTTGGATTTAGTTGAAATTTTGATTTATTTAGGTTTGGGAAACTTTTATTTTTCTTTATAATCTTTGTTATGAATTATAATAAGGTTGACAAATTTGCAAATATAAGCTTAATCGATTTTTCTTTTCAAAGCTGACCAGTGATTTTAGCATCCGTCTGATTCCATATCAATTTACACTCTAAATTATTTTTATAATTCATTAAGTTGTCACTCAAACAATGAAAATTTATTACGACAAAATGAAAAGATAAAAATTAATAGAAAAGAATACAGAAAAATCATTAAGTAACTATTTACACATTTAACGAATGCTCAACATTGATATAAAAAATTGGTATATACCTGGTGCGCAAAGCCACTATTCGTTTCAATTCTTGATCGTGATTAAAATCATTTTAGATTTAAAATATTTACAGAATTGACTTTTACAAATTTGCTAGATATTCATCCTCTATATTTTTATATTATAATCCTCCGCAAGTCACCAGATTTTCTAATTTTACCTAATCATTTTCTTATATGGGAAGCAACCTCACACTATTGGAATCTGGAAGGTCAGCTATGGCGAGATATATTCCTAAGATTTCCAAAAAAACTGAAACCATTGCTGCTTATTTATTGGCGAAGACTTAACTGAACAGCTTGAAATCTGTTTTGTTAAACTTCTTTTGGGAGATAGATAACTAACTATCAGATCTATGCAAGATCAGATAGCATATCTCATTTTTTCCATTATTTAATTTCCAGTATAGAGATTTTAATTCCGATCTGCTATATTTCATACCTATTTCCCTACTTGGTACAGTAAGTGCGATAAATCAAATCTCCATTTTTTTCGTGAATCAGTCTCCGTTCTTCAGACGTTGCTGGCGAATAAATTAACGATCGTTGCAAGTATTCTACCCAAATTATTTTGGAACTGTGATTCTTGCAAGTGAATATCATTTCTTTACCGATCGTTATTAGTTTCCACGAGTTCTTCAAATTTAGATCTGTTGTTGGGTCTGAAAATTTTGAAACAGATTAGATTTTAACACTTTGAATTTTAATTCAAAATGGCTCGATTTTATATTTAATAAAGCGCCCGACCAAAACGGGAAAAGTGGATTACTGAATGTAGATGAATGAAAGACAATATGGCTTGTTAAGCATTATTTCAAGAGGAATCCTCATTTATCTGGAAGTTAAACTTTCCCATCTTCAGAATTGTTGCTGGATCGAGAGAAATCCGGTCACGATATATATAAAATTACGCTTGATGAGATCTTTTTTGCATATTACCAATGATTATTGATCAAGTAAAAATACTAAACATTCTTATGCCAAACAATATTCCCGCGAATAACACAGCGACAATACATTTCATCATTATGTATCATTCGACTATTAGTTTTCACTAGATCTTGGTCCTGAATTTCAACCTCAATTTCCTTTAGGACGAACTGAAGGATTTGTTTAATTCATATAATATTGACAGGAGTTTGAAAATATTGCAAAGTTAAATAAAAATTCTGGAAATACACATTCCTTACCATCATTCATTATATTTCCTTTATTTTTATACTTTATTATTTTTCTAGATAATAGTATTTACCCTCCATCCATCGACATTCATTTGCCACAAGGCGATCTGCTATAGACCAAATCGTCGTTTCTTTTCATTTATCATTGCAGCGACATTTTCCATCGCAGATACTGCAACCTAAAAATCATGAGAATTTAAATAGAGAAGGAAGGAAAGAAACTCGGACATAAATTTTTTTTCCGAAAATCAAATATTTTTTAACCTATTTAGCCCTAAAAATTTTAACCAAAAAATTTAACCTATTCAGAAATGCTAAATTTTAACAATATATTCTATATAAATACTATCACAACGAGAATTCGAAAATTAATAGTTCTTCTTTTTCCGAACTAAAAAGCATTCCAAAAAATTTATTACCTCGACCGGTTCTCTATCCAAATGTGATGATGGCGTCGCTTTCAATAACTCCGACAACTGGAACGACATATCCTCTGCACTGGTGTTAACACAAATCCCTCTAAAGATAGCTTTGGCATTCTTCGAAGAAGTCCGCATGCCTAAACTTCCTATTATTTAAGCAAAGAATATGTATAACAGAATTGTAAAAAAATAATATCGGCTAGAATTTAAAACTTTTGATAGAAAATCTGGAATGTGTATGAATTTTATAAATGTAATAAATATAGAAAACTAGAAATAAATACTAAGTTGGAAAGATAATTAGTGATATTATCACTTAATTTCTATCATTTGCATAATGCTTCGTACAGATTATTTAAAAATTACTTTGAAAAACTGGTAATAATGAAATTGCTCACTTAGTAATGCCAGTTCGGCACTCGAAATAGGTCGACAATTGCAATACTCCGAATAGGTGAAGAATTTTGAACGCTGAAAATAATATATTTTGATATGATGATGATTTGGTATTTTAGAAAATGCATAAATTTTGGACGAAGAAAAAAGATTAGAAAGTCGAAAGAAAGAAGAAGATTCGATTTAATCACTACAGATATAGAACCCATTTCAAAATCGGTTTCATTTAATTAGTTTGGTTTTATTGGTCGTAATAATAATAATAAATTAGTAATAAATTAGTCAAAATAATAAATTCGTAATAATAAATTACTCAAAAACGGTTTCCTTATTTATTTACTCATTGATTTTTTTTGAGATTGTAATTTTTTAGCATCAAATTTATTAATGTTTTTTAATGAATGGAGAAAATTAAATGCGAAAATTAACATTTCGGAGGAAAATGGCTCAAGAGCAGGGCTTTCAGGAACATTCCTGTTGAATGCTAGTTCAAGCTCTCGAAGAAATTTACAATGTAAAGCATAAATAGATTTAATATTGCCGAAAATCCGTTGTACATGGGCTACATGGGCTGCTGAGAACAGATTGCTACGGCGAAGACATTGCTTCGTAAAACCCTGCAAATGTATTTTGAAAAATGCATCATTTTTAAAACCACAGCAAGAATAAGAATTTTAGAATTATCAAAAAATACGATTGAAATAGTTGACACAATTTCCCAAATCCTGGAATTCATATTATAAAACTGTTTATAAATGCGTACTTACTGGCCTTTACACAAATTAATTTGAAACTTAATTCGTCACTTTCAACAAAACTTTTTTTTTGAAAAACAATCCAAATTTAGGTTTTATTATAAAATAATAAATCCAATGGATAAAACAAAAGTTCTTAACCTGAACGATATGTTGTAATAAATTGACATAATCACATTCAGTTTGCATTAATTCCTGAATTACCTTCGCTCGCAAAAATCTAATAGATTGTGGAAAATAATTTATATCTAAAATTGATGGATTACTATCTAATATCTGAAACGTTGTAATTTTAGCGCAGAAATATACTTTGGTCGTCGTTTTCCTCCATTTCTTTCGCTGCTTTTCGAAGACTTAATTTTTTTTAATTCTTGAATTTCCCTTATAAAAAACAATATGATAAAATGAAAAAAAAACTAGCCTTACATAAGATGATGGGAATCACTCAATCTTTTCGCGACAACTACCCGTACCAAAGTTCTTCATGAGTGGTCAAGCATGAGATGATATCACCAATCGTAAATGGCAACTCATTAAGTAGAATCGCTACGATCAGAGATCCAGATTATGATCCCAGATTGCTTTTGCTAACAGTAAACACTGAAAATATTTTAAATTAATCTGCAACATTTCATTTTAATTTCATTTTACCAATCAGAGAGACAACATCAAGCACCAATAAGATACATCACGATCTAGCAATATTACTGAATATAAATAAATTTAAATAAACAGGTCCAGAAATATTTTGATCTTGCCATTCACCGATCTGTCTGATACCTCAACGAAAATAAAAAACATTGCAGAAAAGTTATTATAAGCGATAATTTTTTATAATCAAAAAAGGATAGATGGAAATCTGAAGTTTGCCGATTTGAGCATATTTTTTCACATCGTGCCATTCGCTTCTGCATATAATTTTGAATTAATCTGCTTCCTTGGAAAAGTTGTAATTTTTTCCTAAATTTGGAGTTTTTTTTTTTAAGAAATCTTTCGCTCATCACCCTGGACATTGTACTAGAAGTGATCGTAAATGGTGGTGTATTGTTTACGGAACTATGAACATTATAATCGTTGCCTGAAGAGGTAGTTTCTAGGGTATGAATTCCGGTGAATAGAGCATCTGCATTCATCCGGATATATGAGATACTGTTGCTGATCCGCTTCTGGAAGAAACCTTCCGTTATTCAGAAACTTTCCATTCTTTCTAAACTTTATCTGTTGTTAACATGATAATAGGATTTGACTTACCTTTCCTATATAATTTGATTTAGTTTGTATTGTATTTCCCTAAATGCAATAGATTTCTGAATTGATTCCCACTTCCTTTTTCAAATTCATGACTTGATGGATTGTAATAATCGAAGATTTTATTGTTTTTCACTAAAAATCCTCATAATAACTCAAAAAATATTAATAATCGAACCGTTTTCATTGTCGCTGCCGATGTAAATTGATAGAATATTAACAGATTGCGAGATCGTTTTGTTGTATTCTTTTTATTCTTCTGTATCAAAAATGATGGTAATTCGAGTTTCATTAAAAAAATATTCAATTTTGATTTCGAATTTTTATTTTAAAATTTCAGTTTAAGCAACTTGAAATTAATTCAATTTCAATCTCAATTTTGCAAAACTTTTTGCTTTCAAAGTAATCATTGAAATTTTCTGAGGAATTGTGACTTTTAATTCCATTTCTAAAGAAGTTATAAGTTCCTTTATCGACATATCGTTCTGTTTTCCATTGATAATTTTTAAGCGATAAATCATCGCAGTGTGCTTATAAACTTAACTTCATTTTAGTGTTATCAGGATTTCAAATTTTAAGAGATAAATAAAGAACTGTAATCAAAAACATCATTTTCTTCAACCTAGTAATCTGATATTGTGAAATTTAAATAGAACTGAGCTCAAGAAATATGAAAATATATCACTAAACTTTGAAAGTTTAGCTAATGTCTATAAAAAATATTCAAATCACATCCTGTGTGATGAAAACTCGTCATTTTTTCTTGAAAATTTGATGTTGAGACCGGAAAAGAAGAAAAGCTTTCCTTAGAGCATTTAATAATTTGATATAATTAGAATTTTCATTCGAATTACTAAATTAAAGAAAAGATAATTTTACAGAAGGACGGTACTTAATTACAGCAGAACCAATTTTATTCAAATATTCATGAAATTCTAAAATTACCTTATCGTGTGTTTGCAAAATCAATATTCATAAAAATTATATGAAAAAATTTTCATATATTCTCAAAAAAATTGATGTAAGTAAATAATTTTAGTTGATAAAATTGCAACTTTGAATTGTGTTGAAAAATCTACAAAAATATTTCAAAACTTTATGGCCTTTTAGATGAGTAGGTTTCACAACTATTAACTAGCAAAAAAATAAAAATAATACTTACAATAATAGTGGAAACGAATATTCGCTTAAATCCGGCATGTAGTTACATCATAAATAATTTAAGCCTGATATCTTAACAGTTTGTTGTTCTGCTATCAATTAGACAAGCATATGTAGTATCAAACTATCAAGATATATATTTAATGATCCTATCATTAAATATCTTCTTACTTATTAGAAAGTACAACTCTCCATTTTAATAATGTAAAAAACGTTGTTTTAACAATATAAAAAAAGAATTATCACTTCAAATGATAATGCTTAATTCGAGACATTTGATCGTTCTTTAAAAAACTAATGCAGTGGAAATTTATGATCATTCTCGTTTAAGTGTGTTACATATCTTCATAGAACGAGCGTTCTAAATTTGATAAATTTGAAATTGGCTTATTCAGATTTAATCTTGAGGAAGTAAATTGTTCAATTAATTGGAAATGTCATGTGTCTTTTGTTGCTATGTATTTATAAAAAACAGCATTAGATTACTAGCACTATTGATAATAAGAAAATTTTCGAATTTTCCATAAAATATAAATGGCTTAAGAGATTGCATGTAAAAACTAGTAAATTTTGAGAAATTTATTTTAAAATATAAATCGTTGCATCAAATAGGCAAAGAAGAGAATCTTAGAAAAAAGGATGAAGAATGAGTGAAAGAATTAGAATTGGCAAAGATTTGCTTAGTTTGATGGATATAAACACCGTATATAACGGCAGCAGAAACTAGAGAGAATCGGAGATAACTAACTATTGGAATTATAATAGCGTATTAATTTGCAAATAGTTCTTTAAAGTCTCAATTATGCGTTTTGTTTATATAGAAAAAAAAAAGAAAAAATTACATCATTATGTTTGCTATGATCACTATTAGAGAAGAACGAATTAATAAGTGCCCCGATCAGTGATGATCGTTTACGAATGGTTATTATCAATACTGTTCGAAATATCCAAACGAAAAATCATCACTGATTATTGTTTATCATTGCAACTTCGAGAGTTAAAATTATTAAAAAATTAAAAAAAAAAATATTATAAAAGTGTTGAATATTTATCCATTATATTATTAATTTTGTCTAGAAAATCAAATGAAGATAACTGTACTAAATTCATTAAGGTGTGAATAATAAAGTCCTAAATTATTAACTAACGAAACGAAGAAAAACCAAATAAATCAGTGATAAAACTATGAAATTCATGTTTTCTTGATTTGTCGTAGCAACTTACGAATGAATGCTAAAGAAGTAGAGCCGAATAATGTTGTTTGATATGAAACAAATTCAATAACAACATTGTAAACAATTACATTTTTTATTGAAAGATAGAAGTATAAATGTTTGATGTAAAAAAATAATTCTGTGAAAACAGCATTTTTTCCGATTAGATTTATCTTGGCAAATACTCATAAATAACAAAGAATTGTTTTTAAAAATTCGTTAAAAAGAAATGCCTTTATAATTTTACTAATTTTTTTTCATTTTCGAAAGCGAGCCTTTTCTTATAATCGTGAACCAACTGAAATGTACGGTAGCGTGACTGACAACATTTTATCATTTTTTCAAATTTATTTCCGTTTTGCTTAGATTGCCAATTCGCTTCTAATTAAAATGCTGTAATAAGTCTATGCCTAAGGGCAAGAATATGGAACAGTGGTAATTAGTAATGAATAAATCGAAAATGATGTTAAAAGGAAAATAGTGGTATACATATGACATAATTTCAAGCGCTCAGAAGATAATTTTGAAGATGATTAGTATTCAAACGGTAACATCGTGAAAAATGATGTTCTTTCACAACTATTTCATAATGAATTTAAAAAAAAAAAGAGAAGAACGGAACAATTAAGATGAAAAGTGAAATTATTGCCATTCTGCAGAACAGAGTTTTTATTTTGAAATTGAGAAGGATTAACAAACGAAATTATTTCTTTTTTCAATCTTTCCCTATTACTAATCTTGTTTTTTTAACTTGTTTTTTATTTATCAAGAAATAAGAGTGAAACGTCTCGCTCCTTTTTATCTTTATATTTCCTTCGCTCTGCTCCAATCAATCGTGTTTTTCGTTCACCACATCGGAACAACATCATTTTTAATTAGTGAAATTATGACGGATTAAGTAAATAATTATGGATCATCCAAGAATTATCGTGAATCAAGAATCAAAGTGTCAGAATTTCAATTTGTGTGAAAAGCAGAATTATGATCGTCGTTTCTGTCTAATTTGAATTCAAAATAGATGTGACTGTTTTGATTTTGCTTCTTTTTATTTTGCAAAAATTATAAAAGATATTTGAGAAAATTATTACAGAGTTTGAATTTTCTCGATCGATGTTTGTTCATCCTTTTTCAGAGAAGTACACTGTCATAAAAGAGCACTTTATAAAGTGACGTGCATGTATTATGTATTTTAAAATTAGTTTTCAATCTAAAATTTCAAATCTCTCAGAGATTGAAGAAGCAAAATCATTGATTCTAATACAATAGGAAAAAAAAATGGACAAATAACAAATTGATGGCAATAATATGTTTACTTGACAAAGCGAGAACAAATTATATTAAATTGTTTCATAAATATTTATGATGTGCATATGTATTATTAGTAGGCTCATCATATTTAGTCTTTTTCGATATATTACTTTACACATTAAAGTAGCCCTTCACTTGCGTTTTTCAGTGATCTGACATCTAAAACAAATTTCAAATACCAAGTTGAACATTTGCAAGTGCTTCCGCCGACATCAAATTCTTTCATTAATCAAATATTCTAATAATATGAAATACTGGGGACCAAACAAGCAAACATTATAAATTAAGACGGCAAAGAAACTGACATACCATCATCTACTGCTTCTTTATAATGACTGAGTTAAAACTGAAATTCATCATACAAGAAGATGCTTTGTTTATCATAGATATACAGCAATATGAATAAACTTATATTAAAAAGCATTGTGATACTAATTTTTCTGTTAGCTTCTTTCGTTTACAGTTTAACACTCTTGAAATTTCATTGTTTGATTCATAAAATTAATATTATGAATGCAAATAACTATTTTCGTGCCAATTTAATTTAGATCTTAATTGAATCCTGTAAAGACACCATGCTGTTCTCACCTACAGAAAAATTAATTAATAAAAATGGAGAATTGGACAGGTAGGTCAATAAAAATGAGATATTACAGAAGTAGATCTGTATTGGCGACAAAAACCACAAGTCTATCATTTATGAACATCTACGATGTGATAATTTTATTTAAATTCGAAACTAGTTATAAAATTTGCTATTTTAACTAAAAATTTTTAACACTATGATCAACAAATTTTGATATGACAACCATATTTTAGAGTTTCAACGATTCGTGTAAAATATAATGAAACGTTTGAGAAATGAACTTGATGAATGAAGAGTGAACAACTTATTCCCTTTGTAAAACAACTGATTAATTACTGGAAATTGCAAAATTTTAAATTAAATGTTGAAACTAAGGCTTCAAAAATATATGAATATTTTTTAAAAATTACCAAAAAGCGAAAAATTCCGCATTTTAGACTCTGTTTGCGCATCAGAATGCAAGAATGAGACGTTCTCAAATGAATGGAATTCAAATACTACTGTTAATTTTCCGAAAAAAAAGATAATAAGAGATACCACTGTTAAATTTTGAAATAAAAAAATTTCACTTTTAATCATGTCACAGGCACCAAACGTATATATGACTTTATTATTACTTGGGCTTTTGCTTAATTAACATTGAGCCTTGTAAGTTATGACCTTCATGAAATTTCTAGCTATTCTTCTCTGAATATTTCATGCAAAGCATATATATATATATATATATAAGAAACATTATTGAATCTTAATGAGAGGTTTTTAGGCTTAATTTTTTTTTTCTATCGGCTTAATCTTATCCATCCTATTTTTCTATCCATTTATTCTTCAAACTCATCAACTGTGAAAATACAGAGAACCACTGTTGCCAATTCGCATTATTTTATTCGCAATGTGATAATGATTTTAATGTCCATGGAATTCACATTTAAAAACTCTATGATTGACTTCGCATAGCTGCTCTTTATTTGTTGTTACTGTTCGTCTTATTATTACTATTAGCCGACTTGTTTGTTCCTTGGATTGACAGCTCAAACTCCATCGACTGCAAATCATCCAATCGTATACGTACCTAAATCACGAATTTCTGGAATAAAAATAAAATGATTATTCTTGAAAAATCACTACCACAAAATTAAAATATATATTATTATTTATTAATACCTTTTCCAGAGTTTTTTTTTAAAAAATTATATCAAAAATTTATTTCTTAATAGTAATCCAAAAAAGGCAAGTTTAAAAAACCAAGAACATTTTTCTTTTTTTCTTGTTTTTTGATTGAAATGAATCTTCCCAACCAGCGAAAATGAGAATGTTTCTAATCTCTGTACACTGTTTTTAAAACATCCGAAGAAGCAAATCTTTTCGTACCGAATGAGTAGCAGTAATTCTTTTGATCAAATAATGAATGAATAATATATTTTTTGCTTGAGCTTGTATATTTTGATAATCTCTCTTCAAGCGAGCTAGATATCGAGCTTCTTGAATGCTTTTAGTATTTGAAGATGACGTTGAGTGATCTGCCATCAAAACGAATAAATTTCGAGGTGCATCGTAACCTGACAGTTTATGCTTCTCTAAAAACTGTGCCATCAATTTCAGTTTGCAACGTTGAGGTTGTTTGAGATGAAAGTCCCAAAGTTTTGCAAGATGGGCCCACATGAGGATGCATAGATAGATAAGTGAGGTCTTCGAAAATAATGATAAAAATGAAGAAATTGACGAATATGATGAAAAGCATGAAGATAATACTCGTTACAGAGATATCACTGATTATCCAAAAGGAATTCACGTTAGCTAACATTGTTCCTAGATCTTTGCTGTCAGGTTGATAAATTTCTTCATCACATGACTGATAACTGCAACAAGTACATGTCTGATACATGATACCATTGTCCATCACCACATAATAACATAGATCAGGATATGCTCTCGTCCTTCAAAGGAGAACAGCAATAAATGACGTGCGTACTTCTTTTATTCTTTTATCACTGATCGTCAATATGGATCTTTTTTGCTCTATTTCACGATGGAAATAATAAATAAAACAGTGAGCGTCGGAATTGAATACTCTTTCTTCCTTTTTGTACTGATAAAAATGTTAATTTAGGACAAACTGCTAATCTATGCAGAGGTCATCGTTAATACAAATATGGTCAGTGATATTGACAGACATAATAGCAACATTCATGAAAATTAATGTTTTCATTTTTCTACAAAGTGTGTTTCCTCTAAGTCTGAGCAGAAAAATATGGAATCGATTAATTTTCATAGTTTTGCGAAAAACAAATGTGAGAATTGATCTCGTGGAATCAAAAAAGAATTATCAAATATAATTGATGAAAAAAAAGCTTGTCACCAACATTAAAATAAAGCAAGAAGAGAAACAAGGACTTCTGCTATTTTATATGAATCTCTTCGTAAGGCAGTGAGAGAATTTTTCAGCTATGAGAACAGAACATAAATTGTCATTCAATATCTTATCAAAAGCTAAATTCTAAAATCGCAATGATTTTCATTTGTACATCTAGTAGTCTTGTCTAGAATTTCTTGACAGTGAACAGACAGGAAAAGTTAAATTATTTTTTATGCTTCAAATTTTTAACTAAGTTGAAAAAAGCAGGTATAAAAAAAGTAAATCCGCTAAAAATGCCCAAGATGACAGACAACAATAAGATGAGAATTAATGCTTAAGCTCTTTTAGCATCAATAAAAAATATATTGTATTATCATAATTTATTATATTATCATCTTAAATAAACAAAATGGCACTTATGATTATAATGCCTTATGGTATTAATTTATTGAAAAATTAAACTACTGACAATCGGTTGGCATGTAAAAGGCTCATTCTCACAGTATTTTATAATGTTATTTTTACGTCTACATTTAAGGAACCAATATATTCAAATAGCAAGGTCACGTGTCCATCATCTGCGTTGGAAATTTCCAGTATACAGACTCATTCAAATACTTTTTATAATTAATCTGTTGAAAATGATGAAACGAAAAAAATAAGGCATATAAATATAAGAATATATATGCATATATACATATATTTATATTCATATATCTTACTGATTGCAAAGATCTCCATCAACACAGGAAATGTTTATTTGAGTTGATTTTTGATGCAAGGGATAAATTCGGATATATTTACAATTCACGGTACCACTATTCTTTCGACACATATCTGGCCAACTAATAGATTGCAAGCCGTTCATCAAATTGTACGTTTTATTACAGCCTAGCATAAGTTTATAACTTTTATGACCCACTGGAATCCAAAACAATGCGTAAATTCTGAGAAATAACCGCATTTACATACACTAAGAAAACCAATGAATGCTTTTAAATAAAAAGTCAACATCTTATAAATTGATTTGCAAATGCAAATAAACTGGTTGATATTGTTGGGAAATGTATGGATATCTACAGAAGAACAATATATTCCTAAATTCATAAAGCAGTGAAAGAGGAAATTACTGACCACTAGAGATCATCATAGGAATGGATTAAGATAGTGCAAAGCTTAAAAAGGCTGAAGTGTGTTACTATCAATCGAAATTTCAACTATATAGTGCTTTTAAGTTATTTTTAAATGCTAAAAATCTGTCGGGAATTGTTTAATCATGCGCGGACTATCATGAGGAAGCAGTGTTTAATGGTGAGAAGTGATAAATAAATTTTCAAATATTTTAATAATTTCCATGACAGCACAACAACAGTAATATTCTTCGATGCGAGCTGAATAGGCGAATGAATGAATGAATGAATTGAACAAGTAAAACTTTTTAAATAGCTCTTAAAGAGGAAAAATATGTCAGATTTTTCTTTGCACCGAATAATTTTTAAAAAACAATAAAGATCGGATTATCTATCACCTATCTTTCTATATCCATATCTATCCATTTATCTAACTGTATCTAACTTATAAAATCATAAGCCTAACATTCTTTTCTTGTTATGAAGATATACAAAAGCTTTATAAAAATCTCAGGAAAATTGTTAAATTTTGTTCAAAATGATTGTACATTATAGAATATCTGATTATAGGCAATTTAAGCATTAAAGAGTCTTAATTATCACCAAATGTTTAAGTTAACAACTTCGCAAATAATAAACCTTTGATAAAGAAATGCGAAACCAGTATTAATATTAAAGCAGTAATTGTAAATAACAAAAGAATTTAAACAACACTATCAGGTGATTAGAAAAATATATGTATATATATATATCAGCATAGTCAGAAAATGAACTTGATAAGATTTATCTTTAGTCCAGAAATAGCGATCATTCATTACTATAGAATAATGCGTTTCATACAAAAAAGTATCCATAAAATTTTGCAAAACTAATTAGATTACTTCATTGAATTTTCCAATTTATCATTTCAAAATTATGAATGATTTTTAAAACATTATTTGAACTTTGGGTGCAAAAAATAGTGAAATTCGTAGTTATAGTATGATTCTAAAAGTAAAAAAAATTAGAAACATAAAGCTAAACATTTGACCTCGCCTAGAGCGGTCTCTTTCCAATACAAAATAATTTTACCAAAAACTGAAGGTACTAACCGGTTTTGATTGAACAGAAAAGGGACGAAATTTATCGCAACATATAATTTTTAACAATCCGATATACGGCAACCAGTAAGTCACTCACAAAGATTTTAATTTTTTGTCTGAAATTTAAATCAAGTCAGTAATAATATATGAAAAGCTCAGCAACTTAATCTCAATGAGAAATTCACAATGAATTAAGGAAAATGCCAAGTATCGTCTAACATATCAATATTAGAAAGTTGTAGACAGCAAACGGTATGAAGTGAGACACTTCGCAGAAGATAAGATGATTACAAACGAATAAACAATGTGAGTATTAAAAAGTTATCTCAGTTTCTTACTCTTCTGCTGAGAATCATAGATTGTTGAACTGTTAATGAAGTTCAATGAGTCAGCATAAACTCTAAATACCATTGCTAATACATTATGGTAAGATATATGATTTTTAATTAAATTTCGCGATTTTAAAATATATATTGTCAACAAAATAATGAATTGAGAATTTAGAAGATCATAAAAAAATAATCTTTCTTAGGAAGATGAGGGAAAAGAAAAACTAGATTGTATGCGAATATTTATGGAATCAATAGACAGGAAACATTCGACACTGAAAAACTTTTGAAAAGTGTTGTGAGCGCAAAAGTGAACGAATATGAGACATTATAAAGTTTATTTGCTCTAGAAAAACTTTGAAAAATCCAAAATCTAGCAATTTTGTTTATCTTATTTTTGACCATAATACGAATGAAAATGGAGTTAGTATGTTTGGAAGTTTTTTTGGAAAAAATAGTCTAAAGAAAGAAAAAAAATGTTTTGAAGAAAGATGAAATAATTTCGAACCTTTTCGACATGTTCAAAAATCTCTTTCTTATACCATCACTGATCAAAAATAACGATTTGTCTATGACTTTGTTATCTATAATTTTTTTTCAAATTATTTTTCTTTTCTGTTTATAAATCGATCGATAGAAGATCTAATAAATCGATCAGTAATCTGTAATGTGATGATGTCAATTACCATATAATTATATGCGGTATAGGTAATACTAATATATGGTGTACGAGTTGAAATCATCGATTACAATAAAATCTTATGTTTATCAATTTCTCTAGATCGATTCATAAATTAAACATACAATATTTGGCAAATAGTTAAATAGGAAAATTGATAATCTAATTACTTCGCACTTAAAGCGAATCGTCTAAAAAGCTCAGCGATTCATTAGTTTGGAAACTTATTATGAAAATATTCAGAAATCAAAATATCATAAATACCGTTTTAATTTGTTTGATTGAATTTTATGTCTTATCGAATGATTGCCATGCGTCGACATATAATATGATAATGGAGATCTCTCTAGAAAGAATCCTCAAACTTAGATTTGGTACTTCTTATTAATTTCTTTCGTAAAAAATACAACAATGGCTAGATCAATTTATCAACAAATTCACGGAGCAATTGGATAGAGAAAAAGAATGAATTTAATTTGATTTGATTCTTCGGATTCTTAAGCTCTTAATCGTTGAAAAAACGATTCTGTACAAGTAATGAAATTTCAATGCTTCCAGCAAAAATCTAGGCTATTTTTTCAAATTGTAAGGATATTTTGAGAAAAGAATAAAAAAGCATTATAAATTCATCTGTTTCTTAATCCTTCAAAAATATCGATCAAATAGCTAATAATACGGGATATATATACAATGAAAAAAGATGGAAGTATAAAATTGCTTGGAACACTGCAGCTCATCTTCTGTTAAAAAGATAGTGCGCGTTATGTATAGCCATAAAAAAGAGTTTGGCCATGAATAAAGTGTCCAACACCGATTCAATCCATAAATAAACTTATGCAAGAAATATAAACGGAGAAAAATAAAACATTTCCTATTCATATCTTCGCTTACTTTGCCGAATTATTGCGGAAAAAGTATTTTGCTGCGAGAGGATTTTGACATAAATTTGATATTACGAAAATACGAAGAAAAAAAATGAGGTAAACTTACTTTATATTTGAAGCAGCTCTGGAATATAACGACAAAAGTCTAGGCTTCGAGCCTTCCTCTCTATTCAGTTCAATTATTGGTTAGACTATTAGTATTTCGATCTTATAATTTTAAATCCCTTGCTGATTTCCTATTTTATGCTAAATTTGAAGCTTCGGTAAGAAAGTTTTTTTTTTTGTTCCTAAAATAATTAAGTGAACAAGTAAATAAAAACAGAATATAAAATAAAAAGAAAAAATAATTGCGCAAGCTGTTTTGATGAATTAAAATATGATTGAAATAGCTTTAAAATACAGATGACTTGCTAAAGATGAAACTTAAAAAAATAAAGAAAGAAAGGTAGAAGAAAGCAAAAATGTTCGATGAAAATTTGAAAAAGGCGCTGAGAAAGCAATAACTTAAAACACTTCAAATGTTTGAAATGTGACTAAAATCTTTTTCTTGGTATTGCATTTCATTTTTTTTGCACATAGAGTTTCGGCTTTTGTTCAACTTAATCCTATGTTTCAATCGAAATATAAGATCAAGTCAAATAAAAGAATTCAGCTGAAAGTTTTAACAATAGATTTTTATGACCATAAATAATTACTAGCGTTAAATTGCTGAAAAATTATAAGTTGTACATTTTACTAAATTTATCACATTTATATTCTATCCTTCATAATTTATATGAAATGATATGTTAAATGCAAATGAACTTCTCATCAAAGAAAAAATGTCGCTAACATTTTAGTGCTAAATGATTTCAGAAAAAATACTTTTGGTATTTTACATATAATTTTTATAATTTTATCAATTGAAGTCAAATTAAATAGTTCATCAAAACTAAAACGGAAATATTGGATTAAATTTATTTCACATTCGAATTTATGCGATTCATATGTGATACTCTCTCCGCTCTCGTTCCATCTCTTAATTTCATTCAACTTTGGACAAACTGTATGTTTTCTAAATATGGAAACTTAAAAAAGACGATATCCCATCCCTTAATTCCATCCGATTTTGGCGATAATAGCAATAAATATGGGGACTTGGAAAGATGATATGTGATCTTCCCATATAATATCATCAAATCGGTGACAATCACATATTTTAAATGAGCGCTATAAGCAGTGCATTTCGGTATTCAGCCTTTTTTTAAAATTTCATTTCCGATTCGGTTCTTTAAATGCATCGTTGTAACTGCAGTCAATTTACAAATGCAATTGCAATTTTTCATTGAATTTACAATCCATGATTACTTTATTAAATAAAACAATCAATAGATTTCGTAAATAAATTATGTAAAATATATCAGTTAAAAAGATATAACAAATCAAATTTTCATATGCGTGTAACAGATATAAAAATTCATTATAATTATTGAGCGAGTATAGAGGAAGAGCAAATAGAGTTATATATTGAAAAAAGCAAACTTGGACTGATTAGGATATTCCTGACGAATTAGATATTAAAGATTCACTCTTCATTGAAATAAAATATAAGAAAAAAATCTAAAGATTTATTATGGGAACTTATGGAAAATCAAATTAGCAGTGAGAAAGTGATAAGATCAATGCTTTGTATAAACTTAATGTAAAAATCGAACAAAAAAAATGTAAAGAAGATGACGGCATTCTCGAAATGCTAAAATCGACATCTCTACTTATGCTTCATTTTAATTGATTAACGCACATTAGCAGGTGCAATCAAATACGCGGCATATGAATGGATGTTTTAACAAGCTAGTTGAAATAAAAATCATTGAACAGACAAAGAGATAAGCAAAACAAACAACTTTCAGTTTGTCCAACTTTTAAACTTTTCGTAAAATATGCAAATCGAATGATGCGAAAATCATGCTCGCCGATAATGGCGAATCATATTCCTTAAGCAGGTGTCACGTTTTATCAACAGATGTCGAACTCATTTTGATAAAGCGGCTCCTTTAAGCAATACTTTCCTATTTATCTTTTTCCTTTTTCTCAATCAGCTATAGATGTTGGTATGTGAAGAAATCATATAAAATTCTTGTTGAAAATTTCGAATGACTAAAAAGGGAAGTTTCCGAACAATAACATATTTTTTTAAACATTATTTTAAATGAGATTACTAATACATATTAATATAATAGTAAGGCATATTGGCAATATCAGTTAATAATAATATAATTTGATATTAAGTAAGTTCGGGTTTAGAAATTATTGATAATTCAAGTCATAATTTCCTGAATGTATTGCAGGAAACGAAAGAAATCAAATAGAATAGGTGATTACTAGATGAATTACCGTGGGAATTGAGTAAAAAATACAAATCGAGATAATTACTGGAAAAGATTAGAAAAGACTTTATTTATTAAGTAAGATTATAAAGAAAGACTTTTAAAAATTTTGTGTTGCCGTTTGAATTTTGTTCTCCGTTTTAAAAACTTCCTATAGAATTCGTGCTACGAGAATTCTATGAACATTATAAAATTCATTTCTCCTGTATTATGAAGGATTAGTGTTAAAATATAAGCCTATTGAATATTTACCAGCAACTATTTCCTTTACATTTCGAGAACTATTTTTGCAGATTTCTTTATTCAGATTACTCCACTTCGCTTAACTCAGACCTTTGATTCTTTTTAGTATTACTGCGAAGCTTTCAAGATGCGTCACTTACTTCTGATAGCATTATCCTATATTCTTACTTAAATGCTGACGACTAAAAAATCCAATAAAAGTTTTTTAGAGCAACGATGAATTATTCGACAGCAGCAATTTTTAAACAATAAGTTGCATATACTAGAATATCGAGAAATCTGTTATTTATAGCAAATGATCAATATAAATATAGTACAAATCTAATATAAGGGTCTTTTGAAACGATTATCACATATTAAAAATTGAAGTGAAAAAATTTTCTGCACATATATAAGAACAAACTATAATTAAAGAATCATTTCAGTGGAAATACATTAAAACTGAACTTTGTTGTATCTTTTATCTTTATTGAACTTTAATGTCTTTTACCTTTTATTAAACGGATCAGCATAAAGATTTATCAGGAACAGTGATCTATATATGTATAGATATAATTTTTGAAAAATCATTTCCTTTTATCTATACGGTGTAAAATTGCATATTACTTTGAGAAATAGATATTATGTAAGAACATAGATATTTCTGGAACAAAATTAACTTATCCTCATTAAATATTTTTTGCATAATTATCTTTTGGAAGCATTAAAAATCTAACTTTTTATAGCATGTGAATATTTTTGCCTCAGTAAAAATTTTTAGGGAAAACGATTTATACATCAGTATTATTGAAAAAAAAATATGAAAT
Source organism: Dirofilaria repens (assembly GCA_008729115.1). Lineage (NCBI taxonomy): Eukaryota > Metazoa > Nematoda > Chromadorea > Rhabditida > Onchocercidae > Dirofilaria > Dirofilaria repens. Next base: position 1,285,971 of record SNRZ01000003.1, on the reverse strand, counting down.
TTTTGTAACTGCCCAGTCCACTACATCACTTGTATAGCTTAAAATTATATTAAAAAGAAATAACAGTAATAAAATAGCAAAAATCTTGATGTACATAAAAACAATATCACAGAGAAATGGATATAACTGATTTAAGCATAAAACATAAAAAGCTTTATTTTGCAAATAGGTGTTGAAGAAGCTCATATACAGAGTTTGTAATACCCCATGATAAAAGCGACCTGAAACACACTATAATTGGGTAGAATTTTTTTAGAAAAACATGCGAAAGCCGAAAACTCTAATGTTTGTCATCAAGAAAGTTCCATATTTTCTATATTTATCTCATTTTCGCAAAAACCCCTGCAATCAATCCTCAAAAACGCCCCTTAAGTTCAATCTTCGACATTCATTTCTTAATCTCATATTCCTTTTGATCCACATACCAAATATAATCAGCTAACATTATTCATATGGCTCAGAATGCTGGGATAAATAACATCATGCTCGCATCGGAAACACGGACCAACTTATCATCACTGCCATGAAATGGAATTCCACGAAGCAAGCGAACACCAACATTCAAACTAATGCACTACAGAATAACCATTAAGCCATGACAACCCAAACCACACTCATGAGTGTAATATTTAAAACATATTTCCTAAACATTTTGAAGTTTCGTGCACAAAATAACAAAGAGATTTTCTATACAAAACTAGCTTTAAATACAGCAGCAACGAAATTAAACATAAATACCTTGTGTAGTTGAGAGTAATTCCACGAAAAAGTTCCTTGAACGAACAATTCCGTTCAATCCAAATAATTTGAAAGGTTGTCCAAGCTGACAAAAATGGACTGCTCACAGTACTCTGCATTCGCTGTTTAACTACATTTAGTGGAAAAACAATGATGATATAGAAGCACCAAGTATAGCACCCGACATGAAATCACCGATAAACGTCACCAATTGCCCCGGTATTCTAAAATAAAAAAAAAATACAATATTTTATTGCTAATTCTTCCGCAAATAGAAATAATTTCAGCTCCTTAAGCAAACTCACCTATTATCGATGTAGCGAGATATGTAATGCTCATCACAGTCAATAACTAAATCACGAAATGGTTTCCTAAGTGTGAAGAAAAGAACATTACTTAATCCATTTCTTAACAATACAACTGTGAATCCGCGATATAATTCTTTTGGTCCAATCTGAAATAAATAGCAATCATAATCTGCAGATGCCAAAACTAAATTTCCTACTTACATTATAAATTTTCTGCTTGTAACATAAATACAACCTATTACTCTAATCCTTTAAAATTTGTTCAAATTTAAAACACATAAGAAGCAGAATAAATTAATATCGATGCACAAAACAAACTAATACATTTTATGATGATGCACGGGACAATCAGAATAACAAACACTATTGCACTTAATCATGAATACTTTTAAAATAATACTGACAAAAGAGGATAAAATTACCCTGGCAAGTTCATTGAAAGCATGGCCTGTATTTTGATAGCACTGATTGTACATCGGTGATTGTAAAAGGACTTGTGTTCGCTCCAATGGACATAAAATAGCTTCGACTGCACCTGCTAAAATGTTGACTTGCTAGAATACTACAGTGTTGTATAATACGTTACCATTAAACTGTTCACAGTTAAATAGTGAAAAATGTTAATTTTATTCCTTAACATCAACAGGAAAAATCTCCCAGCAAAAAAGTAAAGTCAATTTAAACAACATAGACAAACTTTCATCTCTGTAAGATATGATACAAGCAATACAAGGTCATGAAGCTTACTAGTAACTAACCCATAAATGCAGCACACGTAAAGCATGCAATACGAGTCTGAGCTGTCTGACATTCCGAGCAATTAAAATAACGATGAAATTTGTCAAACATCCCGAACATTACTGATCGTGTCGTTGTTCGCTGTATAAGAGGTGGAAGTATACCTCTGTATAGCATCCAGCAGCCCTCATTTCTTAACTAAAACATTTATTTTGTAATTTGATTTCACAATTCAAAGAAGTACAATAAATATCAATATCAAAGCAAGTTAATAATGAGCAGTCACTTATATTTAAAGCATTTAAAATGATTACAATTCATAAAATGATATCTTATTTTGCAATAAGTTAGCCAACGATATATTTATTAGAATATAATATATCCCAATCACTATTTCATTATTTTTCTCATTATTTTTCGAAATAAATATTAATATTATCCAAAACCGACTATCGGAAAAACGAAAAAAGCATTCGAGAAAAGAAAGAAAAAGTATGAATAATTGAGCCAACCTGTTGAAAAACTTCTTTTGCAGTGGTACCTTGCAACTGTTGACGAAATATCATTTTATTTTGAGGATATAAGAGCAAAGTTTCAACAAAGCCTGCTCCCCAACCAGCAATAAAATTGTGATATTTTTCTTTTTGCATTGCATTGGAAAAAAAATCTTATAATTCTTCGGTCACATTAACAAATATTGTCTGAAATTGAAATAAAAAGGATGACTCTATAGAGGAAATGTTTTATTAGTCAACACAAACACGTTCAAATCCTTAGTTTTCAACAAATAAACTACAAGTCAATATGGCGTCGAGAAAATGATAATATTATGTATATAATGTTAAAATAATATGGAATATAAAGTTATAAATGCATTTATTTGAAGATGACATAACAAAAATTCATCAACGATGACATCAGAGAAAATCAAATGCATTATGCTTAGACATCGAAATCCATGAATCAGTATAATTCAAGAATGTTTCGAATTTACGCATCGTGTTCAGAGAACTGAAGAAGCTTTATCATTACCTTGAACCCTGCATAGGATTAGTAGTGTTCGCTAATTGAAGATGACGTATGAGTGCAGGCAACATGTTCTTTCACATTGCAATTTCAGTGCACCTTGCTTGTATATGGAAATCAATCTTCCTCGGAAGGAGGAAATGATAAGGAATCATAATGCATTAAGCTTTTCTAGGAATTAATTCGACATATGAATACTGTTTTATGTGCACGCAGACTGGGAAACTTTACGGGTTTCTTCCGAAGTGCACTGAATAAGGAATTATGCTTCACGATTACCCGATATCTGCGATGATCTGTCAATGCATTACCTGTTCCACACAGTTTATTTGTGTGTATTACTTCTTTTTAATAACTAATTCTGGGAATTCACTATTCATCACTTTTTTCTATCCGCAACAAAAGTTCACTATACATCGAGTGTACGATTACGCACTCACTATTAGTGAAGATTAGAAACAACTTATAAGTGATATATGTAAATGATTTAAACAAAATTTCTATCAATAAAATCCTTCACCTTCGCTTTCTTCCTTGCTTTATCGAATAAGATTAGTCTTCCTTCCGCAACTAAAAGAAATTATGAACTGGATATGCTACTTCCATAATATTTATTTAGACTACTCATATTCGCGAATTTATCATTTATTTGTTTTTCTTTTCAAGGACATTGTGTTCGTATTTTTAGGGTTTTCAAATAGTTTCTGCTAGTTCACTGTTTATGAACGATAAGATAGATATTCTATCACAAAAAACATATTGAACACGATGAAATTCAAAATGCTAGGTAATATTGAGAAATTGATTCTATTAACAAAAAACTTTCAAGAAAAGCGAAGTCACTGAATCCTAACTCCTCAACTCCAAATACTACATATGCTACATATCCGCAGGGCGAACCCAAAAAATTCTGTGTTATCTTGTGAAAAAAATTCGTTCAGTTTTTCTAAATTTCGCTAAGCAATAGTTATAAACAACACCAACAGCATTATTTCCGTCATTTTTGGAGATATTCTGGGTTATCTTGGAGATTGAAAATTGTTTAATATAAAAACTCTAACGATAAAAACTAAACCAAAAACTAGACACGAGATAAAATTATCACCAATAGCGTGAGTATTCTGGAGTTTTGAAACAAAGAAATATGCGTATTTCGAGTAAAGATTATTGATATCAAACCAACACAGTTAGAATTTTAGCTATTTCTCACTCGATCTGGTATAACTAATCTCTTTAAGTTTTCGAAGATGCATACAAAGTAAAAAGGATAGGAAACGTGACTGCTAATATTTCATTACATTTCTTTGATGTATTTATTAATTACTACATCACATAATGAGTTTTTCAAATCAATGAAAATACTGCTTAGCCTGTTCCTCACGGCCACTAATAACAGTTATACTAACTAAAATAAGGAGTCACAATCATTTGCTATGATTCTCTTTTGTTATTCGAGAATGTTTACGCAAATTTCAAAGACAAATGATCTTTAGAGAAACCTCAAAATTTAAGCAAAAATAAGCATAGGAAGAAAATATAGGACAGAATTTATTAGAATACTAAGCAGTATTATTGACATAAAGGTCAATACTGTTATTGCCTTTTCTCGACAAGCCAATATAGCAAATTCTTCAGATTATGCTTAAAATTGGATTGATGAAACGCAGTGAAAATCTGAGTCCTATTGGCATGTTTTTGTGAATGTGAATGGATCAGCGTAAGGAATTTTCGAAACGGAAAGTGGGAAATTGAAAAGTTTCTGTGGATTAAAGAAAATATCGTTACCGATATAGCATATATATTTTGAGTTTTAAGAAATAAATTTGGGTAATGGAGAACGCGGAAAGAATAGCATTTTGCTCTAATTCTACATTAAAGAAGTGTTAACTTGTTTGATTCACTTTCCATACAGTATCCACAACTACTTCTTTCCATTCTACATCTTAAAGTTACACAACCGCACTAATGGTCATGCAGTAGTCATAGTCACTATTTTTTTTTTTTTGAAATGCAGCTACCGATATATATTGTCACTGATAGCACAGTGATTTCCAAAAAATGGCGGAACAGATGACTGCCAATCGAACTTGGTAACTACTACCAGTGCAAATGGTCGAACACAAAAACTCAATCAATCAGGTCTTAAAAACTTACCGTCTTCTTTTAAAAGTAGCAATATTAAGTTAGGTAGGAGACTTTATTCATGTTATTAGCAAATTTAAATGATAAAGAAACACTTATATTTAATATTCATGTTAGCAATATTGGAGAATTCTGTCAGCTAACTCACAATCCAAGTTTTATGGAAAAAGCCATCCGTTTTGAATCTTCTAGTGATTTGTAGCAATATTTTAGGTAGTTAAAAATTAACTTTGCCAAATAAAAAGTCATGTTGATGAATATCAAATAAAGTGTCTCATTTAGTCATCAAGAAATGCATCATAAAAAATTTACAAAGTCTATAATCAGGCGACATATGCAAACAGATATGCAGAAGCGAAGACAGCGTGATTAACCATACACTAATCTTTAAGACAATCGTAAAATTTAGGGAATGCCACCATATCAGCCATTGCTAAAAGCTTTTTATTTGGACAACCCGAAACGGGGCAGTGACATAACAGACGTCGCTTCTTGCATTCGCGAATATTAGCTAGTACCGATTCTCGATCATAAACATGTTTGCAGATCTGAAACAAATTGAAGAGCTAAAGTTGTGCTATACAATGCTATTCTGGACAGTTTTTGAATTCGAAAGTAATAGCTATAATTATAAATGGCTATAATTATAATTTTATATTAACGGCACAGTTGCCAATAGCCTGAAAGATCATAAAATTATGAACATACCATGTTCTGCATTGGATCTTTGATGTCTTGCTTAGTGTAGGGATCTTTTCTCGAATAATAAATCTTCTCTATCTCAATAGTGCTACTTGTGTCCGCTCTCTCGATATTTCGCAGAGCCTTTATTCTATCCGCCGCTTCTCCTTGTTTATTCGGTTGCTCCCTACCGATTTCTTCTGCCCTCAATAAATGAATTAATTAAGTCTTAAATTCAATTGTTCTGAATTTTCTTTAAAGTTTCCAGGAAATGGTGAGGAGAAATTCCTTGATATTCTTTGGAGACTTTATAAGCAATTGGAAATAACCATTTCTTGAAGCTATCTCGCGATGTGTCTGTGACCGTACTGCCTTCCTTTCCTTGGCGTTGCATTTCCTTCAATGCCTCTGTCTCGATAGTCGCTTCCCGATCTAACTGCTCGATATAATTCAGCAAATTACACATCCGTTCATTCCAACTACTGCGTTCGACATTGCGTTTGATCGATTCCACCATAGCTAGCATCTGATTCAAACTTTCTCGCCATTTTACCATCTCCAGCGAGGCTCTTTTATAATCCATCTTTTCCATTCAGCAATGCCAACCTCGCCCCAATCCCAAGAACTCTTCCCAAACGCTTATCATTTTACCGCATCATGTGCAAACATTCTACTGCAAAGGCCGTATTATATTAATGGTTTACTATAGAGAGCTGGGATAGAGATCAATTTAAACTTTGACTAGTTACTGGTAGATATTCTCACAAACTGTCTAGATGTTCTCACAAAACTATCTTGAAAAACTTTGGAAGTTTCTTCTTCCTTCTTTCCAGTCTTTTAAAAAGCATCGAATTTTAGGCTTACAGGGATAATTAAGTGAATATTAAACGATTTCTCAAGTTCGAATTTGTTCCAGATAGAAAAGTCATTGCTTTATAAAACGATTATGTTATCTCAAATATCAGTGGCTGAATGAGTGTAGTCTACTTCTTCTTATCTCTCTCCTGAAATCTGTGTTAATTTTTAATTTTAGAATTATTTTGGTCATATTTAATAGAGCATTAGGTACGCTAAGCACTAGATTTTCATTTATTTTTGTGCTAACATATAGTTCATTTGATTAATTTCAGAATTTATCATAGGTTTTGAATTGTTTCTAAAAATTCTTCACTGTGGCTCAATCAGTGAAGCGTGCCAAACTCAGCCATTCTGCCATGAACAAACTGAAAACTGCTCAACGAGATAAGGTTGGTTATTCAAAAAAAACAAATAAATGAATTCGATCTTCGTCTATGGTTTAGGAAATTTGGTAAACAGATTTTCAGATTTCCCAGTCTGTACTATTTTACATGAAATTATTTTAAAGAGTCCTTTTTCTTTTTCATGTTAGTCTTCATATCCATTCTCCTTATGATTTAAAAAACGATTCAAGATGCTTATGGTTTCTTAGTGAATAAAGGGATGAGTCACTGATTTTAATAATCAGTTATGGATGATGTTATTAATTCAAGAATTCGAATGTCGAAGTTAATATCTATGTATTATAAATATGAGACGACAGTAATTATCGGTGAAAGTTCTAAACGTATATTTAAGATAAAATGATTGATTATGCATTTCCATTGGATATTGTAAGAATGGACAACGACTAGGTGATCTCGAATATGGATAAGTTCCAAACAAGCGGGAGACGAATCGCTTACTTTTGGCCACTTAAGGCAAGACATTTCGAAGGTCAACGTACAACCTTGCCATTAGCACCACTCCTGGCAGTGCATTATAATAAATAGTCAATTTTTCCTGTTTCGCTGGAATTTGTATGAAAATCAGTTTGGAAAGTGTTATAGCAGCTCTGCAGTGTATTCATCAATTGTCTGAGAACAGAATAGATTTAAAAGCGAATTTGTAACAATATTCTGTGGAAGAACTGCTTCTGAGTTTTGGTTCGAAAATTGGTTTAGGGAATATCTACTCAACTTTGACTCGGAGAATTGATTTGATGAATCGCTTCTCATTTTTAGTTTTGAGAACCATTATTATTAATATCTACGAAATTGGATCCCATGGTAATACCATTTCTGCATTTGTATTATGCAATAAAAGAAAAAATTTCATGTTTTAGGTACGAAACTTTATGCAATGGACACAAAGCAATGAGAAAACCGCAATTCATTGTCTGAGCAGCCAGAATTGGAATTTGGAATTGGCTTGCGATGCTTATTACCAGAATCCACAACTATATATGTGTATGGCGGATGTGGTTGACCAAAGAAGTCTTCATGCTTTTTTTCTCAAATACGCAAATAGTACAGTTTTTCATTTGTTTGTGCTTACGAAACTATAGATATTTTAGTATATTCAGTATTTGGCCCTTTTGTAAAACTGGGAATTTGAAATCTGCGACTCTCCATTGTACGCTGTAATAATCAATTTAATCGTAATAAACGACTAGAGAGTATGACCGTGTAGCGAGAATGCTTTGAAAATTCATTTTTAAATATATCGATCAATTTGCAGATAGACAAGATAATGATCCGTCTTGTATCGGACCGCATGGAATGTTGCGCTTCCTGACAGATCTTGGTTTAAATCCAGCTGATCGAAATGTATTGATATTAGCTTGGAAACTTAAAGCAAAAACACAGTGCGAGTTTACTTGGGAAGAATTCAGTACCGGTCTTAACGAAATGAAGTATTTACATTGATCGTAAAATTTTTATGGTTGTTGCTTAATATTATGGTTTAATTTATAATCAGTTTGTAATATTTTTGTGAAAGAGCGGTGAGTAGTTTCCAATTATAAATTCATAAATTGTTTTTGATATCGTTCGGCTCGGTAACAGAAGAAATAAGGAGTCAGTAATTATTTTTCCAACTTACACGAACTTTGTTTTGACATGTCCTTGCTATCTTATGGTTTTTTCTTTAGATTTTATCTTACGGAAGTTTACAATAGTTTTCTGATAAGCTTACATGGAAATGACTTAGTTGTTCGCAGAAAGTACGAATAAGCGAATTGTCATCGGGTAGTATTGTTTGCATAATTTGATAAAATTGCTTAAGTCAGGAATATCCAGTCAAACTAAATTAGATTTGTACATGTAAACGTTCTTGAAAACTTTTTTCGAATCAATGGTTTTGCAAACTGTTTTCAAACAACTATGCTTTTCTACATATAGTAGATTATGTATTTCAGAGTAGATTCCTTGGAGAAATTAAAAGCCAAAATACCAACGCTAAGTGATGAACTGAGGAATCCTATCAATTTCCGAGATTTCTATCAGTTTACTTTCAGTTATGCCCGCGCCTCTCCACAGAGGACGTTGGGTAGGTTATAGTTATATGTTAATGAGATTACTCTTGCTTCGTTTCAGAATATTATTTGTTTTTTATTAATGTGCTAGAGATTAAATTTATCTTGAATCACAGATTTCTGGATTCATCTTTACATTCTCAATCTCTTCCAAATAATTTTAGCTAATTATCAATTGTTTTACATCAATATTGTTAATGATAGGAGAAATGGTGCTATAGAAGATGTGGATCATTACCTTTTGAATTTAAGTCATAGTCATTTCTTGAAGTTTTTGTAAACAACTAATTTTTCCTTATTGCAGAAGTGGAAACAGCAATTGCTTATTGGGAAATTGTATTCGGCGGTAATTCGGTTATCTTCCTTTATGGGCTAATTTTCTTCGGGAAAAGGTTTTTTAATATATTATTATTTTGAAGTTTTTATGCAATAGTAGCATGCTAGAATTACATTGGCATATCGTGATAATAATATGATGAAGCACTACAAGTAAAAATTGGCAGCGATCATGAGTTGATTTGAAGTTGTAAGATAGTTTGGTTCTTCTTTTTTAAATAACGAAATATGCAGATTACCAGACTCGCTTTTCTGTACAGGAAGTGAAAAGTATACCGCGTGATACATGGAATTTACTACTCGATTTTTCTCTGACAATTTCACCTGATTTCAACAATTACGATGCGGAAGGAGCATGGCCTGTTTTGATTGATGAATTTGTAGAATATGCAAGAAATAAAATGCAATCATAGAAATGTTCCGTCCATATTAGATTTTATCCTTCATTTCTCTTCTTGTGATTTCATGGAATAAGTCGTGAATTTATGGAGAAATGTTGACAAAACCTTCATCACAGAAGTTCGTATAAAAATAAAAGTAATTACTTTCGTATGTAATCTCAACAGTTGTTGTTTTGCCGTAGAGATTTTAAAGATTTGAGAATGGTAGCAATGTTCTATTACATGTTTTATCCACATGACATTGTTTTTTTTTTTTTTTTTGGAATACTGGCATTTTGTATATCGTTTTTCTTTTGAATGGCGAATTTCGATTATCTAAGGTAATATCATTTTTCGGAATTGGTTGCCGAATTATTACAAATTTGCTATGATTGTAATGAAGCTTTGTAAATTCATCATGGAAATAGATTTCAGTGAAAGCAGTCGTCAAACTTTTCATTTATTTCATATTACAGTTTGTTCCTTTGCACTTGTACTGATTTAATACTTTTTAATTGTTGTGTTATAAACACGTTTTCAGTAAGCTTTGGTGGCTTATTATCAGGGAGTTAGTGTTTGAATTAATTGTGATCGAAGATCTCAATCTTGTGCGATAATTAAGTGAACAGTGATTGTAATATTTAATGTTCATTTTTACCGGTGAATGGTACATTAAAGGATATGTTGGTTAGGTATTAATATAGAATTAATTAAAAGCTGTCAAAGGAAAATCTGGATTTTCAGAAGCGTGCCTCCGGTGTGTGATATTTTATCCAGTACGTTTCTATGATAAAATGATTTCAGTGTCAAGTTGGCTTTGAATTTACGTGCAGTGTTAATTGAATAAAGATAACTTGAAATTAAACCGTTAAATTAAAGTTCTGCTAAGTAAAAGAAAAATTATTCATTAGATCGATAGTTGATTATCAGACGTAGAATTTTTTTTAGCAGAGCATCGGTGAATAGGCATCGAGACAAACGTATCTAAATTTCTTTTCAGATTGCAATGAAAGCTTTGTTTCCAAATACGACATTAATATTAATCTTAAGCAATTGAATGTTAATCATAGTAGGTTAAGCCATTTCATGTTTTGTATTATTTCGTGATATTTGACGATTGGTGCTTCAAATATTTGCAGCTGATCTAGTTTGAATTCCGGTTACTTAATATTTTGACTCAATTATCTTTGATGATTGTTGGAACTATAAAGACATGTTAAAATTTTGCGAAAGTTAAGATATTTTTATCATTCCAAAGGAAGAGTTCCATGTAAATGAGTGGCAGTAAGGAATTGCTGTTGAAGTATGTATATTAAATTAAGGAAACGAAGTTTTCTGCGCAACTTTCCGGAATTAAACAGAAATTTTCTAGTGCGAAAGTTTTTCTGAGTTTTCTAATTCGATTTAAAATATACGGGGAATCTCAATTTTTTATTTACGAAGCCTCAGTGGATCGAGAAATAATATGCAATTTTCTTCGTGATCAGGGAAACGAGAGATTTCTAAAAACTTATCGCTATGAAGTAACGAAGAGAATTTTTTCACTTTGCCTGTCTGAGCACGTACCTATCTTGAATTTTATTAAGTTATCATTAAAGAAATTAAAATAATATGGATGGATTTTTTAATTTTTATCTAAGATTCATTCTTTTAATCATCATCGAAGTTTTATTCCTGAGACATTTCAATATTGCTGTTAGCAAAGCTTGGAACTTCTACATTTCAGATCGTTGAGATTGGAACAGTTATTTATCAATATTTTACTGCTTATTGAGGATAATGGTTATACGAAATAAAAAAAATTGTAGTTGAGGGAGCAATTATAAGTGTAGTTTAAAGAATTCGTAGCAGAGAGAGAGAGTTAAATGTTTGGAGAAATCGGAAGTCTCTTGCTAGAGGGAATTGCTTTTGCTCCGTTGCTTTCAATTATATACATTTTTACCTTTTTTAGGCTTCCTTGAATGATATACATTTTTACCTTTCTTAGGCTTCCCTTCTATCAATTTAAAAGCTGTTCTGTGAATGAATTTATCAGTTGGTGGTGGTGCCGGTGTAATGAATGCCAAAAAAAAGATAACTCTGTTTGTATTTAAATTTCAAGTCTTTGTTAAAACTGAAGTAGAGAAAAAAGAATTAAAATCCAAATCAGTACAACATTTCTAAGAAGTTCATATGATCAAGTTATTCTGTAGCCAAAATATGTTATTTGGGGCGGTTAGAGACATAAAGATTATAACTTTTTAACAAATCAATTCTTTAGTCCAATTTGAATTGAAGTAACTTTTCGATACGATCAACGTTTTCATCTCCAACTGAATACTTTTTATAATTCATTATTTCAGAATTAAGAACCATCACTACTACTATCACTTGCATATGTAATGAATACAAAAAAATGAATAGTCGAGATGAAAAAAACGATTACGAGCGATGAATCCACTCCCAAGTAAATTTCTTATTTTTCTTATCTATTAGTGAAATTTTTAACCACTTATTATTTAATAATTTGAATAGGAATTATTAATTCCTTTTTGTAAATCTTACAAAGTTTGTTTGTCATGATTTTCGTCACTTTTAGAATATAATATTTCCTGAACATTTCATGTGAAGTAATTAGATTTCCAGATATTTCGCAAAAAGAAACTCAGGGCTTTTTTTATTAAAAAAGCCAAAATATTTGGCTGATATATGTTTTTCAACACATGCACTTATCACTCACAACCATTTATTAATTATTAATTGATCTACAAATGTTTTGGCATATCAGGTATGGCCAATTGTTCATAGACTACTTGCATATGGAGAGTGACAGACCGGATGTTTTATCATTCGAATGCTATTCGTTTAAGCCTGATACTGAATTGTATTCCCATCATCAGCACCATCACATACAACCAATGAAACTACTTTATCATCTCAGTGATCACACAATATCTCTCATTGAACTACAGATTCCAAATAATAGCATCTTGCAGGCAATGATTCGAAATATTTGGATTTGTATAAATATTAGACTCTGTTTCATAAAAGCGGAATAGAAAACTGTGGCAAGCAATCAATTTTATTTCTATTTATTACAATTTATTGTTCATACTTCTTAATTATAATTTGTCCATTTATATGTTTTGTTTCAATTAATTAATTGGCTCAAACACTTTTCAAGAAAATGATCTTTGAATCGAACTATTCATCATCTATTCACGTATATTCCAGCATTTGCTGCTAAATGGTGACTATCATATATATTCTGATTTGTTAATTCTCTTCCATTTCAGGGTCCTACTTTTACTCATCAGAGAGTACCGAAATTAAATCGAAATTATAGTCAAAACTATTTGCATTGGTCAGACTTAAATGTTGCAAAAGATATTCATTTGTTCTCCGGAACATACAGGATTACCGCCTGCGACCATCAAACCAGAGTTCATTAGATTTCATGAAGAGTTGAATTGTTGTCAAATCAAATTGTTTCGATTCAGGTATTCAAATGATGATGTGAATTTGGATCGATTTCTTTTTTAGGATTTTCTGACAAAAGAAGGAATTGAAGTTAATGAAGAAGAGGAAATTCCGATGAAACCATGGATTCGAAACCAAGACAAGCAACAACCTTCGAACAAAAACAAAGAAACTGAAGAGGAAAAGTTTGAATGGAAGCATGAGGTAATGTAATTTGCGAAATTATCCATCTTTCATAAATATTGATAAAAGACTTTTAGGCATTTTCATAGTATATATTGTATATTTTGTTCACTTGTCTGACAAACGAGTGTATTGACTAATCTAAGAATTAGTGACTAAGGCCAATTTTAATTCTAAATCTTTCCTTCAATTGCTTGTTTTTTTAAATTCATCTTAAAATAAATTTGCAAATTTTATAAGGTGGATTATTCGGATGCACCAGCAAAGTTGCACTTGTTAGCTTGTTGGCTAGATGGTACATCTGTTCGAACATTCCATATGATAGTACACACAATCGACGATACCGTTGCGTTAGTGGAAAATACTTGTGGATTCAGTGGACAACTTTTTCTCAAAAGAAACAAACTTCCTTTCATCAAAAAAAGTGTTCAATTTTTATAAAATGAGCAATTTTTTAAAAAATTCTGTTGATTTCTCCTCACCTAATAAATTCTTTTGTTATTTTCAGACGTTCGACGGTTCTATCATAGTAATGAAATACGTCCCGGCTTGTGGGTAGAAGTTTATACCAGATCAATGTTTATTTTTAGTTGTGAAGGTCCAGAAACGCGCAATTTCCTAAAACGTTTTGGACCCATTGATTTTGAAGATTATGAAAAAGTGAGTTCATCAAGTCAGCAAAAAAAATACTTTTTGCGTGATGACAATGAATTTAGAAATGAGTTTTCATTGCAGCAGATGAACTGAAACTTGGAAATGAGAACTTTTGAACAAAATGATTTAAATTAAGCTAAACTTCAGGCTCTTTTAAATGGACCATTGCCAGAAGTAATTGAGAGCATACCATCAGAGATGAAATTCATCGCTCTAATGGTAACTCTTAGTTTCAGTAGTGTTCTAATAATTCATCATTAGCAGCTTCTAAAATTCCGAAACTTTAATGCTTACTTAATTCTTACATTCATTTTTTAAACGAATAAAACTCTTCACGCTATGTTTGGCAGATTTAAAGTTCAGCTTATTCGAAAAACAATAAAAACAAAATTTTAAAAATTTTTGGATATTCAAACAGATTAGAAAGAATATTTCCAGGTAGGAGGGAAAGGATTATTCGATGATATAAAATTTTTGATAACATTTCATGTTAATGAAGAGAAGCTGGACATTGCTGAAGCTGTAAAGGATCAAAAATGGTGCTCTGGACGAATGTTCATCAAGGACATCAACTTCAGCAGACATAAGTTAGTTTTGAAACTCTTTGTCAAGTTTAAAGATATAAACTAAATATAAAAAGGAAAGTAAATATTTTGAATCATCTCAATATCTGACAATTTCTCTTACTTGCCATTGCGCATGTTTCACTTTTATCATTTAATTAGTTTTAATGGCACGCACTTTGATCATGTTATGAACAAATGTATATTATTGGAATATAAGATTATAGATTAATTTGAAATCGATCTAAAACCTGGTTTAAAATTCATGTTAAAAATACTGATGATCTCATTATATTTACAGGACTGATAAGTATAAAATTGGTTCTACCCTGAGAATTTATCGGTGGAATTTTCTTTTACTGGAAGCTGATGATATAACGCAACAGTATTTACTTTCAAAAGAAAGTTAACATTTGTAATAGAATAAAATTCATGGAGTTCATTTTTTCCTGCAAAAATATGCCTTTGTTTTTACATCATTATTTGTCTTCCAGCTAAAATTTCCTATAATTTCTTTTTACAGCCCTCTTGTAACAATACTCACCACTGTTCAAGAATTAAAAATATATCATTTATAAGTGCAGAAAAATTGTTATGAATAACTTCTAAGTTAAGATTAGTTTCTTAAAGCAAAATTATTTCTTCTCTATTCCTTTTCCCTTCATAAAAAAAGGCTCTATAATTTAATCGAATCTGATCACAGAACAGCAATATTATTGACAGTTTTTTTTCTGAAAAAAATCTGAGATGAAATTTTATTTAGGAAAAAGTCATGAAATCAATGAAGAGATTTTTTATAATCTGTTGTGAATAAATTATTACAACAAAGACAAAAAAAATTACCCGCAACTTACGAGCTATTTTCATCAGATAAATTAATGAATCTAATTACTGAAGTATTATGCCAGAGATTTGTTCGGTTTGCGAAACATAATAATTGCCTGTAATAAATTAAACCAAATACAATGCAAGTAACAAGAAATAATAATGTGCAGAAAATAGTATCCAAATGCTTCGATTCACTTAGTTCACTGGTAGCGTTGCTTCCATCATTTGCTTGTGCATTTTCTGCAAAAATAGTATTTCATTGGAACCGAGAGTGATTGAGCCAGGTTATGATGGAATAATTAAAGAATGTGAAAAGGATCTCTACTATCTTAATACAAATAGAAACAGATTCAACTGTCAGACTATTCAGAATCTGATCTAATTTGTAATTTTTTTAAATTAATCTTTTTGTTTACATTGAGGATTTTTGCATGTTGTATATATAAAAAAAAAATCATATTTTCATGAGAAAAACTATTAACCTTCTTCGTCACTATCATTTCGTATTTCAAATGATATCATTCAAAAATATGAAAAACTAACCAGCCGTGTAATACAGAATGAATCCTTTGTTGGAAATACTGATATCGGTTTCGAAATAAACTGTCATTACTTCACCGGTGCTTCGCAATAAATCAGTGAAAATTTCAATCCCAGTAGTACTGCAAAAATTAATTTATCATGCAAACACAATCCTACATTCTTACAGTTCTCAGTGCACTGTTCAGTAAAAAATTGTAGTAAAACTGAGTGTTCTTTCAGAATTGTGATGGACACTGCTGATGAATTCAATGATAATCTTTGAATTAATATAGTGTTCAGATTTTTACAATCAACTTTTGCATCAGCAATTTCACAATAAAAAAAAGCTTAGAACAAACATTTTAATTCGTCTGTCCGTTATATTAGCACCGTCGAAAAAAGCTAGCACATCTTCATTCGGTTCCAAAGCCACTTCAGTGATATTTGCGACAACAATGTATCCTTGCGGTGCGGTTATTAAATACTGGCATTTCATCAAATTGCAGTAATGACTAGGATAGTCCGGTGATGTGAGCTGCTTCCACAAACTTTCCTTTGCTTCCAGTTTCAAAAAGCCACATTTACATACTAAAATAATACTTAGTAGAAAATTAATTAAGGAACCTCTGAATTTGAGTCTGGAAAACTTAAGACTTGAGGCTGATTATGCATTTCTGATTACGTTGTCATTTTACAGTAGAAAATTAATTAAGGAATTCTGAATTTGAGTCTGGAAAACTTAAGACTTGAGGCTGATTATGCATTTCTGATTACGTAATCATTTTATTATGTTTTTAAACAAAATTTAAAACTAATAATCCTTGATTAAAGTTCAGATTGATATTTTATTGCTTTGCAATAGAAAAGAACTTTTTTCTTAGAAATCAATTAAATATGTTACAGATAGACAACAATAATTGTCATTTTCCGGAATAATATGAAAAATTAAGCAAATCTATCTAAGAAATCAGAGTCATCGCATCATTAAACTTTTAGTTGCTTTATATACGAAAAATTAACTCGATTTCCATTTATAAGCAAAGTCGAATTGAGCAGCACGTTTGTTGATATCAGAAGCCAAATGATACCAAATCATTATTGGTGAGTCGTTCGTTAGCTCTTCCGTTCCACTCTGAGCTAGCGTTGGTTCGAAACTATAGATATTATTCGCAAATTATTGCAATTTTTAAAATATTACAGCTTTAGGAATTTAAATTCTCATATCCCATCTCACTACTCAACAATCAATAAGTTATTTCTGGATACACGCAAGGCTTCCAATATTTACCAAGTCGATATATTATTGTTTTGATATAAGTTCAAATCATTTTCAAAATTTCAATGTTTTTTTGAAACTGTAGCAAATATTCTCACTATATTACCATATCGCTTTTATTTTTTTTTTCTTGTATTTTTCTTAAATATTAAACTTCGAATCTCCAAATCGCAATTTTTTTTTTGTTTTTTTTCATATTTCTCTTTTTTTCTACATGGAATATCAATCAATCAATTTTGGTCACTTCTTTCAACTACAATAATTTTTGAAATGCTGCTATGCACGAATTTTGTGAACTAAATCAATGAAATTCATATGAGTCATTTTTTCCAATAATTGTCGTATCTGTTTTAGCAAAGAGTAGTCTTCACATAAATCTCTATATAATATACAATCTCAGGGAATTCTGGAAATTGAAGATACGAGAGATGTATAAGACACAACAGTAATCGATGCTTATATTAATCTGTGCTCAATCTTCAGCATTAAAATTAAAATCAATGCTACGAACATTAGTATTATGGGATAGAATAGTGGACAAAGTTACATCTCAATGAAAGTTTAATTGTAACCAAATATTTGATCTAGTTCCTTTCATTGATGAAATTTGAAGTTAGATTTGAGCTCATATTTCGTCTTTGAGAGAAATCTCGAAAATATAAATTTAGAAAAATTTAGCATACATGGTAATGTCTCGTTCATTGAGTTGTGAAGGAATGATGTTGTAATTGTCAATGTTCGTTAGCACTTCCAGAAATTCTTCTTCTCCATTCTTGAAAGTGTAAGTTATATTTACTATCAATCGTATACGATCCGTATCCAAAGCCTTCAATAGTTATGAAAATTATACTATACTTACTTATTTGCTTGGTTTTAAGAAGTCATTTATTATGCGCTTATCTGTTAAATTGAAACTCACAGTTATAGGACGATTAAACTGGAAGAAGCAATCCAGAAAGCCACAATCCGCTGGTGAATTAAATGAAAACATGCCTGTCAATACTGAAATTCCAGTGGTTGTGCTTCACCTTTACATCGACAATCTTAAATTTCAAAAAATCTCTTTTAACGAACTATTCAGGTTACATCGACGTGATATTACGATTCAGTTTTACTTGCTTAAATTTTACTTATATTTATTTATCATTTTTTTAAATTCGCTGACGAAATTAAAGTAATAGAAAAAAAAATTAATAATTTCGCAGAAGAATGCATTACCACTTCTTTTTTGTACAGCACCAATAGTCATATTAAAGCCATTATTTGTAACTGTCGAATCAGTGATCATCCGTAGCACGGCAGCTTCCCCATTGAACGTGAAAAATCTGTTACGACTTCTTAATAATTCACCAGTGCGGCTGCAAGATTTAACACAGAATCTTTGATCCCCACAGAATTGAAATATTTTTTATTGGCAGTTAAAAAGAAAACAAGTAGATAAAGCACATCGACTGCAAATCCTAAGTATTTATCTAGACGGGGCAATGAAAAAGGAAGAATGCGACTGAATAAAAACACAAGTGATAACAATGATAAGCACTTAACCATTTAAATCTTCTATCTTTCTTTGTTAGTTCAAACAGATAATAATTGAATATTATTGATGTCATAAATGGAAATGTCAAAAATGTTTGTTGTGTAAAAAGGATCAATTTAAAAGATCTTCAAGTGATGGTAACTGCAAATATTGACTAATTCACGGTACTAATAAAGATTTATCCTTGTTCAGAAAGCATTTCCATCGATTTCTGAAGTTAGTCGCGTCATAATGGGCAGTTTCGAAATGCACCTTATTAAATGTCGGGACGAATACTTCGTTCTGTCCAAGAAGTGTAAGAAATCGGAACCATGTTCCAAGTTGAAGTCATGGATTTCTACGATTATTGCCTTGTGATGCGTAGAATCAATAGCATATTGATCAAGTCGGAGCTCTGTTTCACAATCCAATTTATCACAGTATTCGAGAGGAAATCCGGGAGAAGATAGTATTGTTGGACGATCAATTCGAATGATATAATTCTTCGGAAAACATTTACATGCTGAATAATAAGTATATTTTATTCGTTTAATTATAAAACAATAAAATTGCAGTTAAATTAGAGTGGATGCAAATTCTAATTTAAAAATTTCTCTCATTAATTTGTTCGCATACGATACAGTTTTTATAGTGTGACAGGAAAAGATGTAAGTGGTCGAAAGATAAATCAGGTCAATTATTTAAAACTATCGAAATTGTTTTATTTGCAGCTAATTTTGATGAAATAAGAGCTTACGGCTATCGGTACGACTAAATTGAGCTTCAAATAAGAATTTGTTGCGTGCTTTAGCCGCAAACAGTTCCCGTTGCACCACTGTTATTTGTATCAATATGGAATTTGTCCGCGATATTATTTGTTTCGGAGCAGCAACCATTAATCCAACATTCCTATGGGGAAACCAAAAAGTTTTCTACATCTCATCTTTATTATGCAAAAATTTTGTTAGCATTTAGAGAATTTTTTATAGTGACTAAAACATAATAGGTTTTTTCATATTCAGGTATGAAATCATTCTTACTCGGATAATGGAGAAATAGTATAGTCCGTTGGAACCTGGTAATTTTCTGTCTCATAAACGGTAAACTTGGCCATTGAAGCGAGCGATTTTAAATTCAATTTTATGCCATGCCCTTCACTGGTATTCAACATGTAAGCACAACCAGCGGAATATGCAAAATTAGCCGGTGGACTAGGTAGTGCTTTACCTTCACCCACCGCTTCGTAAAAGAATATTGGACAAGAATTGTCTGTAATATGATTTGAATGTTATAGTCAAAATTAGAATTAAAAAATAATCATATCGATGAAAATGAAAATATCTATAATGCAGTGTAATAAAATAATATTTAGAGTATTTGAATAAATTCAAAGATTTACTGGAATTATTAGTAAGAAAAAATTGGGATGATAAAACAACAATTACTTTAAATTATAAATATTCAGGTTGAGACAATTATGGAGAAATATTTTTGTCAAAAATGCAGATCAACACAGTTAGACTGAAGTAATTTAGATCAAACTCTGCAATCTCGATAGCTTGATTTAAGATAACTAGCAATATACAACAGTGGCGTCTCCAAGTTTTAGTTGATCAGTTCATGCAGGTCATAATGAAACATTATCTTTTAGCAGAAAAACAGAAACCCATTAAAATAGCATACTTGGTGAAGTGGCATTGATCCTGTAGAAACGAGCATGAAATCCAAAGAGTGTTTCTGTACTGTCAGTTATGAATTTGAGGATGAATCCACTGCCGATAGAAGATGCAAATGATGGCCAACCGACGTATTTTCCTGACAGCCTAAGCCTTTTTTATGTCTAATGAAATTTTCATTGAATTAGTCCGGCAATCAAAAGCAATAAAAAAATTATTTTGGGACTTTGGTCCATTTAATTTATTATCAATTAATCATATGATGACTTAAAGAATCTGTTTCATCATTAAATAAATTACTATCAACTATGAAAGACATACATGCCATATCAACTTGCATGCCACGTCAACATCAACTTCAAAACTGACCATAAATAATAATTTTTAGCAATTCATTTAGAACTTCTGAGGTATGCGTTCCTCGATATTCATATGCTACTTTTGCTGTCACTTATGAATTATGGAAGAATCCAAGTATTTTAAGGAAAGTGAAAATCTTCCACAAATATATGATGTCTCTTAAAAATAGAAAAAAAAGAAATATGAAGAAATTTTCTGCAAGTACATACATAGCAATACGTGCTGAATGTTGGGTGTTTGTAACAACGAATGTTTGCTGAATTTCAAGGAAATCATGCCGTAACTCAGTTTCGAATGAAACAATTGACAGATGGATTGATTGACCCGAAGCTGCATCTATCTAGAAAAAATCTGGTAAGTAATTTTCTGGCATAATTAAGGAAATTTATGGAAACTTGAAAAGGCAATTTTTTGAAAAGTCGCTTTAGTGGATTACTTTCAGTATATATATATATATATTTATATTCCAATAAATTTCCGGAAATACATGTACATATCTATACCAAGTTTAAAAAGACTATAAACAAACCTCATACTTACAATTTAAATTGTTACAGTAACCAGCAGGATAACCGGGACTTTTTAGTTCACCAGCTGCAACATCAACGCCGTAATTGACAGACCGGCATTTACATGCATCCAGACGATTCGCTCCCGCACCTAAAGCCATATTTTATATAGAGTTATTGTCAAATAATTTAAATTTTCAGATGAAGCATATCGTTAGTAGAATTACAAGAGCCTAAGTGTAGAAAAGTGTTAGAATATTTTGGAAGAAAAATTTATGCAGTAGCATCGTATCACAATCAGCTTTGCTTAACTAATTATTTCGTGATATTTTTTAGCCTAATCTTATAAATATTCGAAAAAAGAAATTTATCAGTAATCTTACCAGCATAAATAGCATTAGCGACAAAATTGAAGCAGATAATAAAATGCATAGCTAGTCGATAGAAACTCATATATGCAACTTCCATTACAATGTAACTGCGGTTGAAATGTTGACGAAATATTTTGCGATAAAGCACAACTTTTGTTGATGGCTAGCATTGGGTGGGGTAGTGATCGGTCGGGTACAAGCATTGATGGTGGCATGATATCACCGGGATACGATCGAATTACATGCAACAATAAACAATGCTTATATATTAAAGACTGATGATAAAAAAAATCATCATCGGCTTTCAAAAAAAAATTCAGAAATTTCAATTTTATTTGAAATTCAAAAAATCTTCGCAAATTTGGTTTTGATATTTCTACTTTCTTCCTGTGAAACGCATATTAATTTTATGTCCTCTTCCCAAATAAATATTCACATTAATCCGTTAAATTTATATCTCTCGAAAGTCCGTTAAATTTATATCTCTCGAAAACATATCCGATATAAGGATTATACTATTTCAAATCTTTAACCTTACCTTTTGAAATGGACCTGTAAAAAATTTCCTGATTAACGAACTGATTAAAGGAAGTTGGTATTTTCCGTTTCTCACTTTTAACGGAAGCAGTTGGAATCCTCCATCATTCCTCATTTGAGAATGCAAATTATCGCATTTTAGATTTCGGTAGCGAAACTTGTCAAACTATTTACCGACGTATCCCGGGTAATTAATACAAAACCGAGGAACTTTACTAAATATTTCTCTTGCCATTAAATGGACTGTGATTCATTGATAACTGCAAATTTTAATTTACTGCTAATTTTCAAAGCATATATTATTGGAGAAAGAGCAAGACATAAAAATATCCATAAAAAAGAAAAATAACATCAATAAGGCACTTGAATGTAAGACAAATGTGAAAGTGAAAAAAGATAGAAAAATGCATGACAACGTCTAGGAAGCAACCCGCAGTAACAAAACAAAGACAATATAAAATTAAAACTTATTGCCCATAAGCGCATTTGTTGAAAATTCCCAAAGATAAATGACAGAAACTTATTGCCATGAACAAAACGATGGTACCATAATATCTCAATATCAATCCTCGTTTTATCGACATCCCATTTCTCAAAGAAATCCAGCTGTAAAAGCACACAGCGCTTATCAAAATCGCTGCAGCGTCTATGAAAATTATAATGGTTTAGTGAACTGAAGAGATGAACATATATGGTAAGAGTTCAACAAAACCCAGAGAAAAAATTATTTTCATGAATTCCTTTGTCTCTAAACACTGAGGAAATTTTTTCTTAGTAAATTATATTTTAGGTAAGAATTTTTTAATTTATTTGAAAATGAAAGACAATGAAGCCCTGTACTAAAAAACGCTCATAACGTATAGATTTTTTATAATCTATTATGACAAAATAACATTAATAAGGGTAAGAAAGTATGCAAAAGTAATAATGACCATGAATTTGAAAAACTTTGTAGGGAAAATATCCTCGTAGTTCATCCCTTCAAAAAATACATTGCGAAAAAAAAAAATAAAGCAAACATACGAGCGATTTACACCGGAAGAAACATACTTGAGAACTTATAATATGCAGATATTAAGAAATTAGTAAATTACTTATGATTAACAATTCATGCGCAAATTAATAATTCAAGCACAACGAAATTTCAAATCGTTAAAGATCTTATGGTACCAGGTAACTATCGGCATAAAGCTTTATACATACGAAACATTTAAATGTTTCGAAGTGCTACTATTTTTTTCTAAATCAGACCAAGGCCAAAAGATTATTTCTGATATTAAGTGATCATTTATTGATTTACGACCCAATCAAAAACATTGAATTATAAGGTAAAAAATATCTTTTTCTAGCCAATCGAAACTTTTTCCTTCATTATTTGAATAAGAAATAGTATCGCATTTAATAATTATTATCGGCTATAGAATTAAAAGTTTGTAATTGTAAAATGAATTTTGTTATAACTTTCTACACACTCTCTTACCTAGCAAAAGAATTATAAATAATTTCTGTTGTATTATGAAATGAACACATACAACAGCATAGTTTAGAACGACTTCTTAGGATATTATCTAAAGAAAGTTATGCTTTTCATACAAAAGAAAATTACAAAAAAATTTAAACATCCCAGATTTCTTCGGCTGAAATTTTTTTTCCGCATAATTCATCATTAGCAACGGTAGCAGCAACAATAGTATCGCTTGATTTTGCAGCCGATCCAGTTGAAATTCTAGAATACATACTTTTATTATCAGAAAATGGTAAATCATAATGTGATGGTATTGAAATTGGCCGCGCATAACCATTCAAATTTTTGTTGTACATCCCCTTCGCATCAGTAGAAGTATTGTTTTGATCCGCGAATGTTTCCTCTTGACATGATGAGGAATGTGGAGACGTTGTTAAAACTTTGTTAGTTGAACGAGTAGCGGTAATAACAGGAGCAGCAGAACTGGCACTACTGTCATTCGACAGATCCAGTGGTATATCAGATGACGCTTGAAGTGCATCTGATGAAGAAAGATGTAAATCGGTAGGCAAAAGTGCTGTTGCTGAATTTGCTCTCAAATGTATATGAACAAATCCAGAACGTGTTCCGGATGATGTACGTCCATGATGCACGCATCTGAAATCATTACAATTCGAAATATGACTATGACCTGAGTTAGCTGAAACTAATAATAAAATCATTTCCGAGTACAGTGAATTGCTGAGATTATTATTCATTAAAGAAATGCAAGAAAAGCCAAAATATTAGTCTATGTTTTAACTTAAACCACAAAAAATGTAACTTAAATGAATAAATATGACGATTATAACAAAACCGTTACAAAGTAATATCTGTTATAATTTAGATAATAATCGTAATTTAGATCCAAACATAAACCATTTGTTAAATTTCGAATTCGGTCCGATGATTTTATATACTACTAATTTAAAGCTTAAAATTTTTTGCTTCGGATTAAAAAATAAAACTGACTGAACCAATTTTATTTTATATTAAGTTATGCAACATATAAAAAAATACCGGTTACGGGAAACGTTCTGTTGTAAAACAACGTCTGTCAGCAATTTTCAGACGCATTTGCTCCATACGTGCCATATCTTCGCGAAATCTAAATATGATATTAACTTTGAAAACAGGTCAATGAACTAATAAATTAAAAGTTATATAAAACTTTCAAATTTATATACTTCAAATCTCTGTAACAATCAGTATTATGATATAAAATAACAACATACCTAAGATCATCACTATTCCTAATGCGATCAATTTCCCTTTCCAATAAACTTGTTCTATTTTCTAAAGTTTTGCGTTCGTCTTCCAATTTTTCGAATAATCTTTCTTTCTCTTCCGTCAATTCCGCTATCTTACGATCTTTTTCACTCTTTTCTTCTTCCATTTTTTTCAATTTGCCAGAACTTGAAAAGTTTTAATCAAGTCAATTTTTGGATTAAAATGAGGAACGATTCAAGAGAAATAGATTATTTTTCGCTGTGCTATAAAACTAAATACTTCAAAACATGAACTAACAGTGTATCCGATTGTGTTGCTATCGCCATTTTATTTCGCTGCATTTCCTCATGGAATTTAGCTTCTAGTTCAATAACATTCTTTTCTAACTGCGCAATTGCATCTTCTAAGTAAAGGAAACTATTAAAAAAATGATGAACTAAAAGAAAAACACTCATTCATCAATAGTAAGAAGTTTTTCAGTAATGATGGAATTTCAGCATATATGTTTGCTGTTTAATATGTGAAAAAGAACCTTTCGCATGTAGAGTCTTTTTGAGCTTCGTTAACTCATCACTTTCTGGATTTCTAGCATTTGAACCCTTTTTCACTCCAACTGAAACACTTTCTTTAGCCAACTGCATTTTCAACTGTGCATTTTCCATCTCAAGTTGTGCTCTTTCACGATTCCATTCATCTTCCCGAGATCGTTTATCGAACATTGATTTCTGAGAATACAAAATTTCGAATTTCTTTTAAGGTCATAATAGGGAATAAGGAAGGAAACATTTTAGAAAACAAATTCTGGAATTGGCAAGAAAGTGACAAACTTCAACAGCTTTCTGCAATGATTCCGCCCTTTCTACTCTTTCTGTAAGCTCCTCCACTTCTTTTTCTTTCCTCCAGGCTTTATCTTGTGCATTTCCCAAAGCTTTCTCTAGAATCTAAAAAAAGAAAACAATTCCCTAAACAAAACAAGAAAAAAGTGATCATTAATAAAAAAAAAAAGTGAAAAACAAACCTGAATGTGATTCCTTTGATCTTTCAAGGTAACTTCCAATGCTTCAATATCCATTTTCTGGCGTTCCTTACATGCCATCAGTTCTTTATCTGAAAAGATTACAGCTTTCAAAACATCAGATATTTCGGTTATTTACCGAAAAAAAATGAATAAATAGAAAAACAAATCTTTTATCAACGACAGTGTTATAAAACTATAGTGAATTATTTGATTTATCAAAATCTTTTCCTCACACGTAACAGATTTATGCGTATATGAGACGAACTTTGAGGAATAATTTCACTGAGCAACAAATTAAGCTTGTTAATTTGTTCTGATTGGTCTTCTGCTTGTATCCGTCGTATCAGTTCAGCAATTTTCGTTCGCAACATTTCGTTTTCAGAAGTACACCTATAATTATTTTTCGTACACAGTGATGCAAACTGATGTAACACTGTAACAAAATAATGATAAAAATTAAAAAAAAAACGAAATATAAAAATAAAAACTCAAGAATGTATGTCACTACAAGTATTATTTTATAATTTAGGATAGGAAGTTCATTGTTTCCAATCTCAGCGCACCTCGATATCTGCTGTTCCATTTTTATACGTGCCGCTTTTTCAAGATTGTCCTGCCTTTCCTTCTGCGCTGTTAAATTTTCATACTCCTTTTCGATGGTTTCATAGGCTTTTTCCAACTTAAAGAATCGAAAATTGATGGTAAAATATTTAGCCGCAAAAAAATAAAAACAAAAAGAAGGAAGTAGTATATCTTAAAACACATAGAAAAATAAATGAAAAGGACCTGCTGTAAACGACTGGCTTTAACAGTTAGGAAATCGCACTGCTGCTTCAAAGCGGAATTTTCGTCTTGCAGTGCTCGAACTAAATTTTGATTAGCAATTAGCTGCGCTTTCAGATTCATGTGTTCGTTCCCATCAAGTGATGGATTCGGATGATAAACTGATGAGACAGATTCAGTGACTCTGGAATTTCTATATTGCTTAGGCCATTACAGAGAAAAATGAATTAATAAATGTAATTAAACATGAATAATACAATTCCGAAAAATAGAAGTGATTGTAAAACCGTAAATGCTGTTAAAATAAAATAATTATTAATGCAGCAAACATACAATTCGTTTTTCTGATCGCTGATTGTTATAAGACAAGGCTGTGAATGACTCATCGGCGGAATTTGCTGTTGAACAGAAACTGATGAAGTTGCAAAACTTCTGAAACAAACATTATTTCTGAAGATATACTGTATATTCGATAAGTCATAACAAATCCTTACTGAAAAATGTTATAAGAATGGCTGTTGTTATAGGACAAATGACTCATCGGCGGCTGAACAACAGCAATCACCGTCCGTTATTCTAATGAGATTTTGGAATTATCAAATGCTTAATAAAGCACATCCAAATTTTACATTTTTATTTCTTTATCTCTTAGAAGCAAATAGAACAAAGGATAAAATTTTTGCTATGAAACACAAGAATTTATTTTCATTAAAAAAACGCCGAAAATAAATATAAAAGATATTTACTTAATGAGTTCATGATTGGTTCGATTTGATAAATGTTGCTGTTGAATTACTTGTGATTGATATTTGCTAATCATCTGTTGTAACTTGGCATCTTCCACCCTATTAATTTCAGTGTTATCCACTACAAACATAATACTTTTTATATAGAGCAACAAATGAAATAATTAAAAAACTTTGATAAAAGGAATTAATCCAACCCAATCTAATTCATTTTTACTGCAAATGAAATTTATAAAAAATAGTGTAGTTGAATGCAATGCGTAAAATGAAAAGCCTAATTATTTAAGTTTCTCTCAATTACAGTAACTAGTAAATAATTTCCTCTGAAATTATTATCAAGACCAACGCGAAAAGTAATGGATCCGTGTAAGGCATTAGTATTTGACATACTATTTGTTAAGAAGCATTATTATTTGATACTTATTAACTCATCAGTCAACTTACTAATCTACTATACTGGCTAATTCAGAAACCAATAATTTGAGACAATAACGCTACGTAGAAAAATAAATTTAAAATGTAAGAAATGAAAGGCGAACTGACCTTGCTGAGAATTTATTTTGTTATTCGAAGTAGAAATATTATGGAGCCTCATGCAGTAATGAGTTAAGAATTCGACCCTCTTGAAAATGCATGGGACTTACTGCATGCACTCGTCGATCACGTGGTTCTATCGACCAACTTCGCAATTCGCGTCGTTCGCCTTCCATGACTCTCTTATTCGTAGTGTCACTCTTGGTGAGAAAATTGTTTTTCGAAATTGGAAAAGAGGCTCAAATCATTCGGGAAATTTTGACTATAAATCTTTAGCAACTAAAAGAGTAAGAGGCAGTAGAGTCAATTTACCTTTCAAAAACTGTAGCATATATCACAGGACAAAAGAAGTTCTTTAAGATCAGCCATTCATGAGAAATCATTCATGATAATTACAACATCAGTTCAGAATATTATTATCATATTATAATAATGCACTGGCCTTCAACTGCTGAAAATGGTTCCTGTATCAAATATTTTAAATACCAGACACCACATCTCTAACTAATATATGCAACATCCATTTTCTTAATATTTCGGTCATACCAAGATTTAACGCGGTTCTCGGGATTCACGACTTTGGGTATTTTGTTCAGTGTGTACTGTCAGTTTATTTTGACAAGGCGATTGAGAAGTAGGTTCGATTTACTGTTGGTTATTCTGTCTTTCGCACTTTAATATTACCTCTATTTCCATGTTGTATGCACACTTTCCCATCCAAATCATTCGCATGAGGTATATATTCTGTTGCACGTCCGATCACTTATTGTTAGATATCTGGCGATTTTTTAACTTTTAGTATATTTAATCTCGATGTTTCTGCTGTAGCCATCCAATATAAGCACTTCATTCGCCTTCTTATGTGAGGATCAGTATTGCTTGAATTTTTGAGATATGAAAGTATGTTTCAGATTTATTAGATGATTACGAACCAAATTGGTACAGTTATCTTAGGTATAGCTTTGCTCTTATCCTTACGGGATATTTACGGACATTCCAAAGATGAATATGAGGACGATGAGATATTTAGAAAGGAATTCGATGATGAGGTTGGTTTCTTCTCAAATTCTCGCAAAAGTCAATGTCTGAATCATTTTATAAGTTGCAGGATGAGTATTCGAATTATAAGTTGCAGGATCAGTATTCGAACTCTTGTTTTTTTTATCATATCTTTTCAGCACTATGAAATGAACTTTTCCTATTTTAGAAAATTGGCGAAAAATTAGATGATACAGACCATATTCAAGTTAGGCAAGGATCAGCTTACTTCGCTGCACCACCACATACTACTAAAGAACTTCCCAGCATGAAGTTTTTATTTTGGTTAGATTTACAGTTTTTTTTTTTTCTGATTGGATTGAATTTAAGAACATATTAGAAAACATAATATTCATTAAAATTCCATTTATTCTTTTATTACAGGTCGTGAAATTTCAACTTCATCATAGATTGTCCTGCAACTTATCTGACTTTATATGATACAATTGTGATAATCGTACTGAGTTATACCAGATCATATCTGCGTAGAAAATATTTACTTTCGCAACTTCAAATATGCAAATAATTCTAGCGTTTCATGTGGTTATCGACAAGCATTTGATGAATTCTCTCGCTATATACATGAAAAGTATCCCTCTATGAGAATTGATGGCGCCAATTATTCACCTAGAGCATGGAAAAACATTTTGGCACAGGTTGAAAATCATTCCATAGTTTTATCCTATATGAATTATTTGAAGTCCAATATTATTTTTCGAAACTTAGATGTTTTATCTTATCCACTGTCACCAAAAGTGTAGCATATGTACTTAACTTATAAAATTGACCTATAAAATTAGTTAATAAAATTAGTTAATTAGCTAATGACTGCTTAACATTGGGCTTTTGCTGTTTAAACTTTAACAGAACAATGTTTGAGCTATTTTCAATATCATATTCGTTACGTACAATTTGTGAGTTGGGATTCTGTGAGTTAATTAATTATCTTAATAGAATTGAACAATTAATTGGCATCAGTGTTCTTATATTTTAAATGAAGATTTCCAAAATATGCAGAAAATGTTTCAGATTATCGGACTGGGAAAGATAGTACTCATTGTATTGATTGTAATGGGGCAAGATCCGTTTGCATCAATTGGGCAGCCTACACCGCGCATTTTTGCTTGTCCGTGGGCTTTGAGTAATAAAGTTTCGTCGTGCATGATGTTATTTCTTCTTTCTAACACTATTGAAAGTTAGTTGCATAGTTTTGGTTTTTAACTAGCACAGTCTTCGGGAATTCGATACACCGACTCGAATTTCTTGATTACTTAACACGTCTTTGAACTGTTAATTTGAAATGACTTGGAAATAAAGATGCTTATGATCTGGTTTTTCCAAGGATTAAATAGTTGTAATCTTTTAAACTTTATTTTGGGAGTGACTTTATTTATAGAGAACTCATAGAGAACTTACTTGAATTCAGAATTAAATATTTTCGTTTTTACTTTAGTTCTTGATTTCAGGTTCTCTTATGTCAACAGGAGCTTTCGAGATTTATTTGGGTGATGAACAGATATGGTCAAAGCTTGAAAGTGGAAGAGTACCGTCACCATCAGAGCTGGTCCAAATCATTGACCAGCAAATGGAATTGCAGGGTGCAAAAGTGGGCTTTTCATCAAATAGCTTTTCGATTTAGTTTGATATGTCTCAATTTCCTTCATTTCAGGTTTCCGATACATTTGCTTTTGATTCATCCTGATGAGCCCTCGAAATGATTGTCCGCTTAAAAACGTATTAATTATAGTTATGGCCGTTGAATTACCATATATTTGTTGTTACTAAGATTGAGTTATATATGAATTTAACTATTTTCAAACGTTTCTACCTTCTCCTTTTAAGTTCGAATCCATAAATAGTTCTACAAAAATTTGTCGTTCTTTCATAGATTCTCGGTTTTCATAGTGCAAATTTTGTTATGAAGATGAAAACCACCAGTGACCGAAAAATAATAAGAAGAAATTCCGACTTTGGATTTTCATCGCTTTCAAATTTTTGTATGCACTATATTTGATTTTATTGGGAATATTTTATTTTCATTAATGAGCAAATCTCTTAAATTACTGTATTTGTGAATATCTCATTGCTTATTTTATGTTTTCACTCATTTGCTTAGCCTAATTATTTCTAACTTCAGAGATTTTGGTCATTGGTCATTCAATTGTAAAGAGAGAACTGACTTGTAAATTTAATGGAAATTAAGAATCATTCATTTCTATATGAATCAGCTTCGTAGTGCAGTCTGTTTACCTCTTATAATGCTTTTATTATTAATACCGTGCTGCTGGACCAACAAACATTTTAACTTTACTCATCTGAGATTCAGTTGTTGTTAAAACAAATCGAATAATCAGCATTTTACTTCCAACATCGCTGTTGCACTTTTGAGACACACTTCATTGATTAATGTCGACAGTGTAAGACAGTGCTAACGTCTCTCTTTAAAAATGTCGATTTCCAAAAACTGAATTTTATAAAAAAGTTAATAAATCAAAGCAATCACTGAAATTTCGCGTACTGTCTTTTTAGGTCACATATCTACAGTTCTCTTGAATTTGTTTTTCTTTTTTTTTTCTATTGAGTGAGCGAATTTTTTATATGGTGTTGAGTGAGCAAATTCTTTATATTGTCATTCTATTAAAAATGAAGTTATTGAAAACAGCTTTGCCTATAGTTCAATTATAAAAGACATTACAAGTTAGTTCCATAATAAAGGTTATTAAGAAAAATTTACTTGAACATTCGGGAAACTTTGTCCTTAATACTAACTGCCACAAAAACAAGTACCAAGTGCGTGTAGCCATAAATTATACTGTATGTACGAAATTTTCCAAGATAAAATTCACGTTTTATCTGCACTTAACAAAAAAAAAAAATTCCTGCGTATAATGATATAATGTAGTAGCATAACATGCGTATATTACTAATTTATCAACGATGAAAGGGACATCCGGAGACTGAATTAACTATGCATCAATATTTTTGTAAATTTTCTCAAAAAGTAGGTATACTGTAATGACTTTACTTTCAAATGGAATAAATACTTATGGGAATCGTTGTTCGCCTAGAATCAGATCTATAACTCATGATGGTAATTAAGAACCAGAGACAGAGTTCTAAGGAAAATCAACTAATTTAATCAAAGTTTTGAGATAATATATGGAACAGATATTTTAAACCTGGGACATTTGGATTGATTTTTTAAGAAAAGGAAAAAACTAAAAAACAAAAAGTAAGGAATCAATAAATGACTTCGGATTTATTCCAAAAAAAAAACTTTTTCCAGGAAGTTCGTTGGAAATGAGAAAACAATGATGGTCAAATTTCGGCAGAGAAAATTTTTAGAAAGACAGTATATTTGAGGGATTTTATTCCCCAAACTAGAATGGAACTTGGACAAAAACACTAAAAAGATACTTTGCCTAGTTATTTCAAGCACAGCACAATGTCATGAGCAGAGCTGAAGCAAAATAAAAAAGACTGCACATGCTCTCGAATCATATCCAGAAAAAAACATTTGTAGGCACCAAACTCAAATGTTCTCCACAGTTGAATGAATTTGAACATAAAAAATCTTTATGCAGAAATACCACTGTAATCTTTTTTCTTTTTTTCTTATCCGAAGATAAAAAACAAACAATCTCTCATTCTAAACCATTATTAAGAAAACTCTGAGTAAATATTCACATCTACAAATTGTGCACATGTATTCTTTGAACAATTCCGATATTTCAGTGTGAATTAAATAGAGAAGAAATTGAAATTATAAATACTGAAACAGTGGTAGTCTGATAAAACCACAGAGCAGTTAGAAAAGCATTTCATTCAGCTAAATAAAAATGAAAAATCGGATTTACACACATAAGAAAAAAGCTCATGCTTTCATATCCTGTATCTGTTTTATGAGATAAGCTTTCTCGTCATTGAACTGCTCGTCTTCTGTACGATCGGTGTGGAAATTAGTAAGAAATTCCACCAGTTTCTCTTTATTCCTTAATAAAATATCAGCAACAGCTTTCGATTTGTTTGGATTTGCCACAAAAACCTAGAAAACTGAGATTCATTTGTAGCTAATAAAAATAATTTATTTGTTGCTAATCACAACATATTAGTAATAAAATGAAGTATGTAACAAGTTAAAGTATTTCGATTTTTTAATTTTGGATCTAATTAATTACTGAGAAATCTTTCGAGCAGACTTTAACTAAAACCGCAAATTCGATTTTATGGACTTGAAGGAGCCAACACAAATATCTTGCTTAATAAAAAAAGTCATTTGAAAATTTAAACCATATCCATATGAGGAGAAAAGATTTTTCGAACTCCATCCTTCTTGAAATTTAAAGTTATTGAAAACAATGAAAATGAACCTTGAAAACATGAAACGCTTCAAACTGTATACTACGACTTTTCTCCTTGAGCATATTCATCATAAGCTTGAGATTATCTGCATTATTAATATATCTCGTCATTATATTAAAATTGTGACGATCCAGTAATAACTCGCCTAACAACTGAAAGAAAAAAAATAAAGTAGACTAATTCCTCCACCAATCAAAACATTTCTTTACAATTTATATATTAAACTATTGATAATCATGAATTATATTACAAGAATATAAACCTTCAAAGACTGTCTTCTTGTGACATAATTTTCTGAATTCAATAAATTTTGATAAGCCTGGAAAAATTCATCATATTTGCTATCCAAAAATTCAGCACAAACTGCCTTATGTCTTGTGACTAATTCTTTAAACGTCGAAAATGCGTCCGATGCAATATCAAAAGTAGATACCTGAAACAAATATATACCGTTGATACATGAATATGTCATAATCTAGACAATCAGCCAAAAAAAAAAAAGATTTCTGAAAATTTTTTTGTTCAGAAATTCTACTTCATCATTGAAAGTGCCCTTACTTAAAAATTCCATAAGCCAATTACTGAGGCAAATTGTCATAACAGACAAAATAAAATCATTCAAAAATTATTTCGTTTATCAATTTTCAAATTTATCATGGTTCCCAAATACTCATAGATCCTATTGAAATATAGAGATAAGAGAGGATTAAAAAATATTTATTAAAATCAAGAAAATATGAAAATTATTCATTTATTAGCACATATTAGATCACAGCAATTATTATTCTTATTACCGATTAGTTACCAATGAATAATTTAAGATATTACAAGCTGTCAGTCAATAATCAACGCGGTCTTCTCGTTAAAATGAAAAACTAACCTCGACATAATTGAAAAATTTATAAAAGTCATTGCCATAAAGAACTAATTTTGCAAGATTTTCATGCCGAATGCATTCTCTTAACATACTGCCACACGTAACAGCTATCTCAGGAATTTCATATCTGCAGAAAAACAATACGTGTATTGACCAGAAAACACATAACCAATCTATGGAATTTATTGATAGAACGAACCATCAGTAATGCTAACGATGCTAATGAACCGTCACGATAAAATTTCAAATTTATAAATATTGTTTTTATTTCCTTATTTTACATGTCTAATAAAACTATATTCTTTTTTGTCACTGTTTATATAAGATTGTAATTTCACACGAGAACAACTAAGTTTTGATTATATTTTCGTTTTAAATTTCTCAGTGTTAGGTCAACTTGAGCTCGCATAAAAACCATTCTATCCTCAGCACAAATCTCAAAGAAGCATTTACTGTGTTGAAAAAATCTGTTATTTATAAAAAACCCGTTTTTTACATCTCTCAAAAGTAATTATCTTGCGTTTTTCTTCACCAGCAATATATCTGTAGTTTCATACGCTTGCGATCAATGATGCGTTTCATACAACACAATTAATTTCATTAATATTATTCAAAACGAAAGAGTTAAAATTTAACCCTTTAACAAGTGCTTCAAGAATCTGCGGTCGTGTATGCACATATTCTACAGTTGGTGAACGTGTTCCAATCTGCCGTCGCAAGAGATTGTTGAAAATTTGTGCAACATCTTTTTTTGCTTCAAAATCAAGCTTTATCAAGTTCTG
Organism: Dirofilaria repens; assembly: GCA_008729115.1. Lineage (NCBI taxonomy): Eukaryota > Metazoa > Nematoda > Chromadorea > Rhabditida > Onchocercidae > Dirofilaria > Dirofilaria repens. The sequence goes on along the minus strand of SNRZ01000003.1, from coordinate 1,250,981 downwards.
GATGAGCATCGGAAGAATAGATGAATTGTACGCTTCTTGAGCCAGCTGCGCTACCTATTATTTTTTAATGCAAAACTAGCATCATGATTTCTTTGGCTTCTTCGATCTTTAATTAAAATTTCCTATTATAAATACAACAACAAAGGTTTGAACGCCGACAAAAACGTAAGAAATCGCGTTTAATCAAATGAAAAAAAAAAACACATATATCTTAAAATAGCTACTACATTTTGATAAACGAGAAAGGCAAAAGCAGAAGACAAGATTTCTTTAAATAATCACAATCTGCAGATTTTTAAATAAACACAAAACATTATGAAAGAAATTAACCTGTTCCATATGTGGTTCTTGACTCTCTTGTCCATAAATGATACCTTTGATTGCCTGTAACGACTTGCTCACTTCTTCTGCAACCTTTTCATTTTTTTTATCCCCTCGTTCCAATTTTTCAAGTTGTGTCAATGAATCCTTCAAATTTTTAACGATATCTGGCGGTGATTTGTGCGATTTGCCAAACAATGGCAAGGGCATTGTAAAACAATATAAGCTAAAAATCGAAATTTTTTTAAAAATTCTAGTTTCGAAAATAGGAAACTACAACAACAAACGCTAGTAATAAAAAATATTATACAAATGCTAATCAAATACAATCACTGAAGCCATATGATTTTGGCGATAGGAAACTAGGAACCTTCATAAGCTTTTTGTTAAACGAAATAGCGAATATATGTGAAAATCATCACTATTCAAACTAAGAATTAACATTGAAGCCGAAGAGGAAAAGAGAAACTAAAGAGTTGTGACAAGTCTAAAACAGTCATAGAGACGAATGATACTACTCTCAAATTTGACCCACGTGATCGAGAATTAGGATGATAGAAAAATTTCCGAAATCTCCAGAAAATACTTAAAAAACAAGTCTGTGCTTATACTTCACAGGATAACGATTTTCCGCCACTAAAAAAGTTTGTTTAAAGCAATAAAAATAAAAACTAAGCATATTTTACACCTTTTAACATTTTTTTTGACAGTCAATCCTATTTCATAAATGAATTTCGGATGGGATTATCAATAATTTAAAATGTCTGAAAGAGAAAAAATATTTTCATAAAGTGCTGAAAACTTCTTTGCTTCATCATATCCGAAGAGTATTTTTGCGTAAGCTTCAATAATGATTACAAAAATAACAAAATATAAAGCAATAGGAATATTGAAATATTGAAATTTCATAAGATAATTGAATAAAATGTTTCTGACATCTTTCTTGCTATTAAATACTAAAGATTCTTCCATTTAAATTCTACAGAAAATTAAACCAACTGTAATTGTCGTCATATAAAGGAACGCTGGGAAAACTGCGCTACTTCTCTGCCTCTGTTTTATATAATGATATGAGGGAAGACTCCAAATACATCAAAAATATCGGAAAGATCGATAAAACATGAAAAAAGCGGAAAATTTTGGTCACTCAACTTATGATTAATGATCGCACTTGAGGAAGAATGTTTCATAAGCGATTGATGAGAAACTCTTCAAAAAAATGTAATTGTAAAATAATACCGATAGAAAGGACATTTCAAAAAAATTAATCAGAAAAAAAAAAGAATTGAAATTCACGTTTAAAAATAATAAAGGATTTGTCAACATTAAACACGAAACATGACTTATAATGTATTACCTAATATTATGATGGATGAAGAAAAATCACATTCATCGACAGATATCGACGAGAAAATGCAAAAAAATGTCATTCTGACTAGAATTAATTAATGCAAATAAATAAAAATATGAAAACCCTCAAAGAAATTTGGCTCAGATTTTTCATTATAAAAACATAAAGGAATGATAGAAAAAACTTTGTTGCAAAATCCATTGAAAAATAAAAGTATTTCTCTCTAATATTTGATAAGATTTTGAAATCAAGTATTTGCTTTTAATGAAGTACAAAAAACATACTCTTTCAAATTTATTTCAAATATCTTAGCTACAGTTATTATTTAGAAAGAAATTTTGCGAGATTTTTTTAAAAAACTATTACTATGATCTTCTATATATCCTGTAAGAAACTATTATTACTGCAATGTTTCACATAATTCTTCTGTTTTTCGAAAATATTATGAAAGTTGTGGGTATTGCGTATTCAATCAATTGTATATATATAGGATGTAACAACTATTCGATGGCACTTAATTAAAATTTATATACATAACTACATGGAATGAAGACAGAACAAACTCCTAAGTTTCATTAGTTTAAGTGGGCAAAGTTCCAACACCAGGTTATGATGAATATCTGAATATGAAACTAAAACATAGTAAGAAATAAAAAATGGACTTGCCACATATTTTAACTTATTATTCTTTATCAATATAGAAAGAATGGTAAAAACCAATGTCATTCTTCCCTTTATCATATAGTTCTTGGTAAAGTATTAACAAACTATCTTAATGAGAAAATATTTAATTTACAAAATATAAATTCGTTAAAATTCCTGGAATCTATATGGAAATGGTAATTTGGCAAAGAATAATCGCATCATATTCAGCTGCATCATATCTTACCCCATAATGTCATATCGATCTTATCGCATTTGGATATGACTCGCGCGCATCTCCACCACAATCCAAGATCCGAGAAGATCGTGACACGACGCATTTGGATGCAATAACACCCATGATCTAATTCGTTTCTTTACGGGAGCATACTTTATACTTTAACGCGGTATGAATAGCTTCTATTCATACATTATGAAACTTTGATATCCTCATCTCTAACATGGGATTTAATCGTAGAATACGTGGTGCGTGAAAATGGGATCCTTTAATCTTAACCAATAGCATGACAGCCAAAAAGTGCTTCTCAAGCCAATTAGAATTATTGTGTCACTATTTTCTTGCCAGAGCTATAACTGATGAGAGAGTTGAATGAAAATTGAATTGCTTTGGTAGTTAGCTAAGCAATGCTATATATTCTTTTTTTACAAAATATACTCGATATTTGAAGGTATATCTACAAGTACAACAATAGCAGTAGCTGCGATGTATCTTATATCGTTCCTCGAAGGCCTTATATATTTTCTTGTTAAAAACAACGGTCTACAAAAAAAGTTGCAAACGAAAGTGTAAGAATCAATGCTATACATAGTGGAGACAGCAATAAAATGTACAGTGTTATCATGATAGTTCATGACCAAGAAAAAAGTGAAATTTATTCATATATAGTAAATTCATCGAGAATATAAGAAAAAATTTTTTTCCCTAATTGCAATTCTTGTTTTCCGGAAACCGATAAACTTCATGCATTAGCACTTATGATGATATTGACTGAAGTTATGTGACGGAAGCAGAAATAGATGCCAAGAGAAAATCAGCCTTGCACAGATTGGCTATTGACTATGATCTCAACCATAATAGATTTTCATTTTGAAGGCTAAAGTAATCCTTGGCGATATATTATTCTCTCTAAGAATATTAGTATACGCTTAATAATCCTTATCACCTGATCTCTTAAAAGTGTCGTTCTGTGCAGTGATAATATTGCAAAATTTTCCAAATCATTGCTAAATAATATCCAAAACGATATTTTATGACCTACTCATAAGTTACATCTTTAATTACGCAGGATGTTAGTAGGATGGAAACATCGTATATTTTCAAAATAAATCTCTATGGTGCAAACGTCAAAGATTTAAATGAAAAATAAACTTCTGTTTAGGTTTTGGAAAAATTCTACGTATATTACTAATACCATATCAAAAAGATTTTTTCACATTTATTGATATAAATTAGGAAATGAAAAGTCTTGATTTATTTATCTTTACTAATTATATTGAAACTTTTTATTTTATTATTACTTTTAAACTCCTTCATTTATTAAAAGATCATTTTTAATTACTTCTAAGACTTTAAATATGCAATGGTACCAGTAGCGAAACAATAACAGTAGAGTTTGTTAATATTTTTATTTGCTTTTGTTCAACTTTTTATCATTGTGCGGTGAAGAATATGATATATAGTAACAAGCAAGCTATCTGTTTTTGTGAAGTTTTTCTTTTTGATATAATTCATTCATTACTTTTACAGGTAATTTGAAATAACAAACAACGATATATAACATCGGGAATGGAATGTATTTTTGAAAATATTTGATTAAGAAATTCAGTTCGTATAACTCTTGATTTCAGCAACTTATCGCAATAATACACCTTCTCAGCACAGATTGACGTAAATCACATTTAATATAATACGACTGCATCATCCTAAATGCATCCTAACTGATAATAAGGAATTAAGAGTGCGAATACAAGAAGCTTTTGTCGCTGGGAAGCTTATCAACGGGTTGACCAGTAGAGGATGATGGTGTGACTTCCTCCAACTCTCAACTGCGAAAAATTTTTCAATTTCCAAATCATATTTTTTTGATCATGGTTTTCACCCAAACTATTTTGGCACATTTTTAAACTAAAATCACTAAATTCATATTTTGCTGATAATTTAATAAAATCAATCTCAATAGAAAGTATTCTCAGTTCAAGTTTATGAAGTCCGTTCATTGATTTTAAAACAATTCATACTTTCCCACACTAATTTATGAAAGAAATTTGAAATTGAGAAATTCTTAACATATTTGATATTTCAATAAATTAGGATATCGTTTTATCAGATTTTTTCTCACTAGAGTTGGTGATCAAGTTTTTGGAACGGCTATGACTGAACATAGATATTCCATCGAATGTAGTTTTGATAGGTAATCCAGAGCGTCCATCAAAAATCAATGCTGCCTTCAGTAGATACCAACCGAATGCCATAGAGAGCAAAATCATACAAATAATGGCGAATATTGTTAGTGTAATAATACAACACCGTAGTGTTATGAATAAATCACCAGCTCTCTCAAAAAATGGTTGAAAAATTATTTAAATGATAGCGATAATTGAATGAGTACATCATTTGAAAAATAAAATTTCCAAATTTTTTTTAATACAAACAATTCACTTCAGTTACTGAAATGAATCAAGTAGAGAGAAAAAAATGAATTAAATAGTAGAGGGAAAGTCCCTATGTTCCCATGCTTCATATCCGACAACCTTCGATGTTTTTTCAACCTTCTCTTTCCTCTTATCAAGAGCACAAATTATAAATAACATACCTGAGCAGCTAACTGGATATCTTCCATCCCACACGCTTTAAAACACACATTGCCCGAAAAAATATCAGTAGCAGTATTAGATAAATGGGAAGCATCATAATGTGATGCCATTTCTATTCCAGAAATTTTTGGTGATGATATAAACAAATTTCTGAATCCAGTCAAAGCACGCGACACATCCGAAAATAGTTGTGATACGTTGAATTTATTCGGTATGCTTGCACTATTTGACATATTTCTAAAAACTCAGAAATTGGCATCTCAGAAATTTTCCATGCGTAAATAGTTCATAAAGAAAACGGTTCATGTTTAAATAAAATTAGAATTTAAAAATTATAAATGAAGAAAATTCTCGGTCCTTTATAATTTTAAATGATTACTGAAAGAATGAATATTTTATGAGTGATTCTTCATTATTTCACCTGTGAGTATAGAATGTTTAGGCAAGGAAATCTTGAATAAGAATGAGATAATACAATTTCATGGCGGAACATTTTTTTTTTTGTTTTTTGGTAGAACCAGCGTCTTTTAAAACATAAATTGAAAAACTAACATTTTCTACTCATTGTGGAGATTAAATTGCATGCATAAAATTCATTTAAAGAAAGGGATTGTACTTGATATTGTTTCTCTGCACATGTGACTCGAAATTTAAAAAATAAATAAGAAATTATGGGATGCGTGAGATAAATTCAAACGGATAATAAACAAACAGATGACTGAGTGCACCACCGTAGCACAAACGTTTACCATTGGAGATCAAAAAGAAGGATTCATCATATTGTGATAGCATCTTTGCATATACATCTTTTAATGTGAAAATTTTTAGGCAATGCATGATCGATAGATACTCTTGCATTTTTCCTGACATTATGGGAAATGAAACGTAGGAAAACTGGACTTAACGTTTAAATCGACAAGAAATTATGTATGAGTGAAGCACACGAGAATTAAGTAAGTGATTATTTCATAAATATATATTTCCTTATTGTACTCTTGCGAACTTTTGCATGAATGATAAGTATATCATTACTGCTTAATAATCAACATATAATTTTTGCTAACTACTGTTTGTTCTCACAAGCACACAATATATGCTGTAATCACAGATTTTGAGATAATTTCTTGGTATTATTAGTTGTTCCTAAAAATATATGCTGAATGAAATAAATGCACAATTAAATAGCAGAAAAAATTTAATAGAAGTTCACAATGAATATAGAAGTTACAATCAATCATTCAGCAAATATATAGCAATAACGAAATAAGAAAGTGAGACAAAAACTCGTCCGATTTTATAAATTTTGTTACGATTAACAAGAAAAATATCGTTACATAGATACTGAACATTGAAATTGGTCCTCAATTAAAAGTGCAAATTCTTTAAATTACGTCAGCTTTTTTGCTTTTTCAAATTTAGTACTGAACATGAATGTTTTTCTATCATTTTAAATACACCACCAGTAATAACTAACTAAGGATTTTTCATATGGCTTATTCATAGACATCTTTTCATACGTAAAACAGAAAGTATTCATACTTGGAGATAGCGTATGCATTAAAGAAATTTTGAAAGTATGAAAGTTGAATACATGCTTAAGATGTAGCTATAGTGCGTAGTTATGAAGTAAACACAAAAACAAAATAGATTTCGTTGCTCTTCTTATATATCAAGCTGAAAGCGTAATATTAATAGTAAAAATATCACATAAGAAATTAAGAAGCACAACTTAATTTGATGAACTAATATTACTATGAATAGCAAAAAGGAGATGTATGCCTATCATTTCAGTAGCGACACAGAAAATTCGATTCGGATAAATTTGATTAAATGTAAATATCCCATTTCGTGTCAGATAAAAAGGAACTTTCACTAGTTCTACTTTTAAATGAATACAAGTATCGCTGCAGCAGTAGAAAAAATCTGTATATGGAGAGAATAAAAGAAGCAAAGTGAGACTGGATAATTTCATCAATATGGCCTACAAAAGTATAACCTATATTCATCATAAATGATGACAGTCTAATATTCAAAGATGTTGTTCATTTCTAATATGACATATGAATGAAAATTCGATTAAACTACATTAAAACTGTAACAAAAGTTGTAATGTTGCGTATAGGAATTTTTAAAAAGTTGTAAGAAGGACGGTTACAAGCTATTAAAATTTTCTGAACAATATTTATAGAGCATAAATAAAACAATACTAAATGATATCTCTAGTACTATGTATGCGCATCAGCCAAGAACAATCGTTTTGTTAAGCTTATTTAAGAAGCTAGCTTTCTGATGGAAGGCACTGATGGATGCTGATCAATTGGTCGATTGTATGCCATCTGGCATTTCGCTACCTCATAACAATGAGTGCATAGGTTCTATGCTACCAATCTTAAACTCTTATTTTATCAATTTGTCATTCTCCAATCCTAACCCATATTTATTTAATTTATATCCATCCCAACAGTGCCTTTTTTTGAACTTCAGTCAACTACGCCGAACTCCCCTTGCCTATCATCGATCTGCTGAAGATAAGCAGCCACTAGAATGTCGCGCTATGAAACCATTACTACGCATTCCAATGATGTCCTCTCAATATTATATTTAACTTTTCTCTACAATGAATTTGACAATTTTTACGTTGCCATCTGACATTTCGCTACCTCATAACAATGAGTGCATAGGTTCTATGCTACCAATCTTAAATTCTTTATACTTGCGATTTTAAATGCATTAAGACAACTGAAATTCAGAACTGTCATCCTCTCAGTCCATAATTCTTTGTTCATCCTAAAAGTTCTTCATTTAATGAAATCTAAAAAAGTTTTAAACAGTATTAAAAAAAAAACTAGAAGGAAACGACTGAAACTACTCACCATCCATCTTTCAGTATGGTACTAACCACCTTCTTGAACTTTTTTTAACACCGATGACAATATCGTCAGATCAATTAAATGTTCAAATTCACGATATGTTTTAAAATCTCCGCTCCAAATGCAAGAATACTTGAGCCAATTTCACTTCCAATTTATTGAATCATTTTAACTTATCTTCACAGAAATGTTCATTTAAAAAAGTAACACAGCAATTTGAGCCGGAAATTAACGTTTAACAATATGTTTGAAAATAAGAAAAAACTGCACTATTGTAAAAAACACATAAGCAAAATAAACTGCATATAGGCTACTAACAACAGTAACAGAAGTAGTAATTATGAGAGATACGAAAAATCACAGGATAGTAAAGTATAATTTTATGTGAGAATGAAAAAATTTCCCTTGAGGTTATTATGAAAACAAGAATACATGAAGCATTAGAATCCTCTCTATATCTTTGACGAAAGAAAGATTAATGTCATTCGAATTTCTCAATTATCCGAAGGCAAAAAAAGAAAGCCAAATTTATAGTTTTCCTATATTAAACTGCAATCTTATAAATTTTACTTTTTTTTTTTTTTTTTAAATACGACGAATGAAAAGATAAATTAAAACAACTCAAGAAAATACAAAGAAATCAGGGCGGATACACAAACATAAAAATAATAAACAATTAACGCTTCCTTATATGAACAATTAACGCTTCCTTCTTTCTGGACTAAACCGTTCTCTTCTTACCACTCGCCTTTCTCTGCAACATAATACCAATGTGTCAAAACAAATATACTATATAAATTACAAAATTAGGACCAAGCATGGATTTCAAAAACTATACAGTATATTATATCTCCAACTTCTACCAAATATTCATACTATTGTTATGATTACAAGTACTCTACCAGAACTATTTCTCCCACCCTTCCTGTTTGTAAATATAAATTCGATTACAGCTTTTGCCGATGACTCGTCATTCTATTTGAAACAAAGAAATGAAAAATAAAAAATAGAAAAAATTAAATAAAATAAAATAATGAAAACCTAATAGAAAAAATGAAATAAAACAAAATGACAAAAATCTTTCGCCCGCAAAATTTTGCCGTTGTTTCTAATTAAGTTTAACTTACTTTGACCGAGACCTTGATCTGTCGCGTTCGCGTCCCCTTTCACGACCTCTTTCCTATGAAAAATAAATTTTATACCACATATGAATCTTCTTAGCAAATCTCTCCTATGCTTCCGAAATATATAGATCAAAAATTCAGTTAAATCATTTCAGATTACCTGAACATTTATGCAGTGAAAATTTAAATAGTTGTGTTCAATTTTTAAAGATTAATTTGTCTCTCAATTAGAACTTTTTTTCTATAAAAGAAATGATTTTTCTAGCATTTCTTAAGAGGAAAACTTAAAAATGCACATAAAAAATTTAAGCATTCTAAGATAAAGTTTTTGAAATCTGAACAATGAAAAGGATTAAAATTTTGGAAAATATGAGTACCCTATCTCTATCTCGTGTTCGCTCATTTCTTTCCATTTCACTTTTGCTTCGTTCACGTTCTCTTTCTCGGACACTTTTATCATCTTTTTTATCTTCTCGTTTTCTGCTTCTCGACCTCAAACTAAAGTCGTGCTTTTTTTTGCATAAAAGTTAACTAAAAATAAAACAAATGAAACTATTTTAAATAAATAGCATATTTTTAGATGAGAAACTGAATTACAAATTCTTTCCAGAACAGAGTTTTTTATACGGCACTAATTCATTTTTGTAAGTCAAAAAAGCGCACTCAAAAAATGAAGCAAAATTGGTTAATCATTACCTTTTCGTTCCCTTTTTCTTCTTCTTGTCCTTTTGTTCGTTTAGTGCATCTAACTTTTCTTCCATTTGTTTCAGCAATGATGCACGATATTTTTCTACTTGAGCAGGAATATCGTCACATCGCTGAGATTCCAATTCATCTTGGTATTTAACTACTTTTACCTAAAAAGATATTGTTTTAACAATAGATCTCTCTAATTAGTTTTGAAGAAACCGCTAAAATTAATACAAAAGTAATATAATCATATCAATGCATACCTCAATTTCTCGTAGAATCTTTCGTCTTTCCTCATCGAGGCGAGCAGCAGATGAACTCAAGGACTGTTGGAGACTTGAATTTGTTCTGCAGGTTAAAGAGAAAGAGAAACAAAACCATCCAACAAAGTAAAATAAGTTAATGAACTTTTCATAGATGGCACAGCAGGTCGGAAATTAACTGTGCAAAGAAAAAAAGGACAGCAGTTTTTATTAATAAAATAAAATACACTGATCTTAGATTAAAAAAATTTAAAAAAAAGCAAACTTTTCGTCATCTTCCTCATCTGGACATTCACCATCTTCACTTCCATTTTTATCATCGTCGATTGGAGCACCATCAATATCATTTTCCTGATCAATTTTGTCTACCATTATCTCATCATCCTTGCCATTTTCCAATAAATCCCATTTGCTAGTAGTTACAGCTTGACTTGCAACAACTGATGGATCTACCTAAAAAATCTTATACACTCTCGCCACAAAAAAAATTAGAATATGATTCCAACAGAAAAATCATAATCATTAATTGCAGTTAAAGCAATGAAACAATGATATTAGCTTACAACATCCCACTGGCTTCGCTTAAACGTCGCAGCTTTTTTTGGTTGTGTTTCTAAGGTATCCTCTTCAATAGGTACGCCATCAATATCTTCCTCTTCAAAAATTGATTCCTTTTTTATGATTGTTTGTTCTGATCCTTCCTCGATCGGAGCACCATCGATATCATCCTCTGATATTTCATCTTCTTTCTAAATAATTTTGAATTTGATGAATAATACAGCAACAAGATGAAACAATGAATCTTTTCGATAAAAAATATCGAGAAAAAATGTCATCAAATTTGGTAGTACTATAAATTTGGTATAAAAATACGCATCTATACTGCTATGCGCAAATGAAAGATTTAAACATTTAAATGGAAAAATAAAAACAACCGCAAGACCCAAGAAGACATTCTGTAACTGAATAAGGAAATCAGTCGGATAAATTGAATTATCTTCCCAAGTTCGAAAACACAGCATCACTCGTTGTTTGAATTGTTCAGCTTTTAAACGCGCCGAAATTTTTTCATAAGTTTTATTGAGTTCCTAAAAAAGAATAAAGATCAAATTATTATAAAAATCACTAAATACTTATGTTCAAAACAAAAAAAATTGCACTGAATCCATATAAAATATTTTTATTCGTACTAGATATCGGAAATGTGATATGATAAATACTCTGAAAATCTCTGGCATCATATCACCAATATATTGTCTATAATAAAACACATCTCGAACTCGAGCAGCGCAATTTGCCAGTATATCCGAAACCAAATATAATCTAGCGATCTAAACAAAAAATGAATTTAGCATATGTTCACTATTTATTTTAATTAAACGTTATTCATACTGAGAAATTAAATTCATTTTCTTTCACATCAAATATGTAGAAAGCTTTAATAACATTGTAAAATAACGAAGTGCAGTTTATTAAAGATCTAAATTTCCTATGATTAAGAAACTCAAAAATGAGTGTGAGGAGTTTTGAGCGGATAAGTAAGAACGAGAGACAATGATAGAATAGCTTAGGATATCTGATATTAGTTTTCCTGCAACAAACGAAATTTAAAAAGATACCTTTTTGTGAAGCGGTGTTTCATCAATAGTCAGTGATTCATGTAAACACTGAGAGATCTCTTTGGCACATGTGGCATGTTCTACACACCAAACCATTGCATCTGCTATGGAAGATTTCTCAGGAAGGAGTCCTCGGAGTATATCCTATAAACTCATAGGCTAATTCTTTCGCTACATTTATGAACGAAATAAAAGACCGAACAAAAAATGAGCAAAATCAGTGAAACCTCAAGCTCATCTCGTTCAGCAGTACTTAGTACTCCTCGCCATTTCGTTTTAATTTCTTTTCTGTCTTCTTCTTCGTCTTCGCTGCTGCTGTACTTCCTTTTCCGCGACTTAACCTAAATATAAAACAAATGAAATCAAAAAAAAATCATGAAAAGTATTATTAAGAGAGATTGTTCAATTATTGAATATTTGAAAAAAAAAACTTAATAAATTTTGTAGCAACAATTCCATCATTTAATTTAATTCTACGAACAAAAAAAAAATCCTGAAAAGTTCTGAGTGAGTACTTACTACAGGTCTTTCAGCTGGCAAACCACCATCAAAAGCAGTATGATATAAGCATTCGGGCATTCCACCAGTTAATATATTGTGAGGTGGTGGCTGCCACCAGCTACCTTCATCAAACATTCGAAATTTCTGTAAGCGCCAAGTTTGTGGTGTTTCACCTTGTAGTATGGAATACAGTTTCCATCGATAATAAACGTGTGCTGGATGATGATTATCGAAAAGAAACCTTGAAAGCCATGTGGATTAATTATGCAGATTTTGGAAAAAATCTTTTCGAAAAATAAAAGACACGAAATACTTTTAATTGCTATAGAAAAAAAATACCGATATACAGGATTATGCCGTTCTCGACCCATTAGCATTGCTTCAAATAATGGTCCTTCACGCACCAAAAACTCGATAGTTCGATGAATTAATACCAACAAACTTCTGAAAACAGCCAAGTAGTGTTTCGAATAAAATTAGCAAGTAAAATCACCAAAAAAATTTTCAAATTCAATATGAATAACGTCAAAGCGAATATTTATAAGTAGATTGCAGTATACAATGCTGAAAACATGCGTAGTAAAAGAGAATAAAGATATGTAGCCTACTGAATAATTGGGGAAAACGAGAATGTTTCAAGTCAAATTTTGTTCATTTTTCTTTAAAGCGAGCCAGCAAAGACTTAATGGAAATTATGCGCTATTAAAATGACAAATATATCATTCTATATTACCCGATACCGAACACACAGAAATGCAATAATTCAAAAAATCATCATGTAATATTAGTGTACTACAACAATAATAAGAATTCAATTTCAAATCTTCATACTTCCTATAATATTTGGATCTTAATTCAATAATATTTTCTCCTTATTCTGGTTACGACTATAGAAAACCTCCCATATGAAAAAAAGTTATTGTTTAAAAAAATCTGCAAAAACTCATTGGAGATGCTAAAAAACAGCTCCAAATACATTCACTGCTTCCCATATGAAATCATATCGGCAAAATGGACGAACCAAAGAGCTTGATTAGAAGAATGCAAGAACAATGATAACAGAATCAAGTAGTACCTTTCTGTAGGGACCACTACCCGCACGACGGCGTTCCTGAGCATCTACAGAACAGAAAATGTTTTAATGATTTACGTCATCAGATGCTTTCTACGTTTTACTAAGAAGTATGGAATTTATACTTGCTTAAATGTGTGTCAGTGACTGAAAATATTCAAATTATGTTTTTGAAATGTAAGACGACAGGAATTAAAAGATAGTTTATTACCAAAGTTCAACTAAAAAGCGAAAGCTATCATACCTTTTGATATTCCTCCAACCCATGACCGGATTCAGGAAGCGAACTACCAAGACGCGGTAATGGACATTTTTTTAATAGTGCATCCAGATCATACTTTCGTGGTTTCGCATTAAACGGTAAACCAGTAGGCGGATCTGGCATGGCAAATTCCAACAAAGCAGGTGGCACATAAATCGGCTAAAATTTAAAAAAACTGGTTAAAAATCGAAAGAAATTCAAAAAAAGGACAAAAAAGCGGTTCTAATAAACACATCAAGAATTTTCAAATGATATTGGCCTAATCATGTTGAAAATCATAAATAATTATAGACACGTTATAACAATCTGATTGATTTGATAAACTATAAACCTGCGGCGGTATGCTGACTGGCTTAGCGAGAGACATGCGAACTTCGGATCCTCTAATACATTTACCCTGCATTCCTTGAATAGCTCGATCAGTATCCTTGCGAATCATGAAAGCTATGAAACCACACAAGTGCTCCCGTTTACGATCTTCTTCACGAGGATATAAAATTTTCGCGGACGCTAATGGCCCAAAAGTCCCAAAAGTATTGTATAAATCCTCAATTTTTATCTACAACAACATTAACAGTTAGATATTCTGAAAACAGAATATCAAGAGAGAATATCAGAGCTTTGAAATAATTTATAACAAAGTAAAAAACGAAGTGCATAATGTTTACTACTTCTCACAAAACGATAAAAATTGCATTGCGCAAGAACAATGTCTGATGAAATTCTTACTTCAAGTGACAAGTTAGAAAGATAAATATTAGTCGTATTTGGATCATTATCATATTCCCCAGTTCCATGCAAATATGGATTATCAATAAGTGGAGCAATACGATCTAATGCTTCTTTTTCCATACCCATCTGTTCCATTTGAGATCGTAAATGCCTTCGTTGCTCCCGCTCTTCTTGCATACTGTTAAAGAGAATTTTCAAAGTCAATTTTTGAAAATTTTTCATTGCTATGATCTTCGGCCTAAGTACACCAGTAACAACACCTTATTTTCAGTTCGAAAAAAGGTATATACCTCTTCAACTCTTCTTTGAAGGCTTCTAAGTTGCTTGTTCTGCTCTTCGGCTGTGATTTTCCCGGTCGAGGTGGCCGAGTTGTTGTTAAATTTGCTTTTCGAGCTTCTTCCATCATACGCTTCGCTTTTTCTTCTGCGATCTTTTTTGCTTGTTCAAATGAACTTGGTACAGCCGAAGCCTTTTTCGCAAGTTCAAATTTCGGATTATAGATAGAAGGTTTTGCACTTATGTCTAAAATCAAATTTAAAATTAGACTTGACTCTACTTGATTAGAATGGTTTCATCTAGATTCATTAAGTAATATTCTTCCAATCCATGATGATTTACATTGGAAGAAAAGCATACAGCGTAATTTCTTCAATTTTATTAGCATTAACTGTTCACCTTCCATAATTTTATTAGCATTAACTACAGCAGCGCGTACAAACGATTTACTAGCAATCGATGTGCCATCTTCGAATGCTTCACGAAATTGTTCATAGGCTTTTGATAATTCCGCCTCTTCCTCCTCTTTCTAAAATCAAATAAGATTTGCATATAAAACATGAATCACCGCGCAATGTGTAACTTTTTTTCCCATCTATTCATATTATTTGGAATAGATTAAGGATAATAATGCGCAAACAACCAATAACTGTTTATAATACACCATTTACTATCACTACTTCGAAGCAATTAATGAACTCACTCTCTTCCGTCGATATCGATCCATTTTGTGGTTGTTTGTAAAACGGATCAGTATGACCGTTGATCGTCCTGTAACAAAAGTAATACTGAACACCGTAAATCACTCACATTAACTCTTCCCCTCCCCTAACTGCTAAATACTCTAGTTTTCACACTTTACCGTAAAACAGCGTAAAATACAGCCATGCAAATCATACATCCTACGCTGTATAGCAGAAGTGTTGATGAATTACTTCGCTTGACTTATAATTTATGTATTCCGCAAATTTAGCCACCGGGAATTAGAACTTTTGTGAGAAGTGGCGGAAATACAATATTATTAGCAAAAAAATTTTACATATTGGATGAAAAATAGATTACCGACAAAAAACAATTTGAAATTCAATGAATAGGTTACGAATAGGATACTTCTCATGCACTTTAAAACTCTATAGAGCATAGATTTGACATTTATTTGCTTAGAGGAATTTTATTCCTGTTCAGTACTTATTTATATATAGGCACTTCTAACGTAAAAAGTATCAAAATCATGCAAAACCACACTTATGCAATATACAGACATACAAATCTCGTAAAATTTGGAAAATATAACTGTCCCTTTCAGATAATTACATCTGGAAATTTCTATTTCAGTATTCTATTTAATAAACGGAAACAATGACAATAACAAATAATAATCCAAAATGATTGCTACTATTGTAAGACATTCAAAAAGATACAGCTCAGGAATAATTTCGAATTTTAAGCGACACATATTCGCAGAAATAGATCAAAGTGAGTTCGTAAAATGAACAAAAGATAATTATACACTTTCTAGCAATTATGCAAGAATTAATGACTAGCATAAGTTACATTATCCATTGTGTTCTTTCTACAATCAAGATTTGTAAAATCTCCGTAAATATAACTAAAAAGTAACATCTGGCATTTGTAAAGATTTTTCTTGTTATAATTCCCAAAATTGAAAAAAAGACTATTCTGGAGTTCTGGAGAAGTTCAATCTCCAGACACCAATATATCTATCAGAAGTGTAGTTCCAAACATTAATTCTTCCTCTGTATGGATTCATTTCATTTTTTTATCATCCCGGAATTTTCTTTTTACTTATCTGTTTTTTTCTTTTCCCTTTTCCCTTCTTTGAATTAAATTTTATTCTTTTTAATAATCAGGAGACGACAAGACTGAACCAAGTCCAGTCCATTGATCTGGTGCAACCGGGAAGTATGTGTCAATAGCATCGAAGAATCGCGTACAGTACATTTCTGGTGAAATAACAGTAGGCAAGTGTGCGCCAGGTATCGCCACGATTTTCACCCAACTTTCCAATTTCTTGTCAAGCGTGTAAGTACGCATATAATCCACAATACCAAGAATTAATTCATTATTTGTTTCATCTACGCCAACAAGTAAACTGTAATCCATTACATGCTGAAACAAAGAGTTCTTTTGCCTACTTTTCATGAAAAACAAATCCACTGGAATCATTGCATAATAGTCTTTCATTAATGGATCAAACATTCAATCGACTACACACAATGGTTTACATTCGAAACGCAGCAATTTCAATGACGATGATTGATTACATGAAATTCTCCGTATATTCTAAACTATAATAGACTTGTTGCTTAGTATTTCGTTAATTAATGGACCAATTTAAAGTGCGACAGAAGAAAACCTGGGCAGAAAGAAAATGGCTATCATTGCTGATAGCCATACTTAATGCTGCTTTGGAGTGAGGATGTATATAAAGCTGGTTATTCCAAAGATCTTTTACTAAATTTTCATCCAGTAGTACCAAATCTGCCGTTCGTTTTCCTTCCGTTGCCATCCTATAAAATTCATTTAATTCAATAAATACTTTAATAAAACGAAACATCAGATTTTTACACATTCTGCCAGGAAGCAAACCTATTTCTTTGTGAACCTTTCAGATCCCACACTTGCTTCACATTTCTGCGATAAAACAGATATTCCATAACTAAAACATCAACTTTCAACTGTTGACCATTGCTTTTATTCTTGTAACAAATTCTGTATACACCATAAACCTGAAATTATTTTTAACTGTTGACAAAAGTGCCTATGAAATTCTTTCATTCTTATTTTTGTATTTTGCTATATTGCGATTTTTCCGGTTATTTTTTCTTATTTTATACTTTTGAGTTCATTAAAACATGAAAAGCACTGTGCTACATCATATGTTTAATTTTGCATGAATTATCTCATTTTTATTCGTTACATATCAAGAAAGTACCTTGCAAAGTGTTGTCAATTTATTATCAGTCATAGCGGTAGAAACATAGCTAAAGTAATTAGGACCAAATTTTACAAATGACTGAATTTCAAATCGAGACATCTGTTTAAACACAAACCGATCATCCTATAAAAAATATTTAAAACATGTCACGAAATTCTCTCACTTTTATCGCTGCCACATTATGAACCATTCATAGAACACAGTAATCCATCCTTTTTTCAATTCATTCCCTTTTTACTTCATATAATTTTGATTTCCTTAGCATAAAAGTTGTTCAAAGACAATGAAACCGACCTGCGTACGATAAAATGAAGCCCCAGATTTACCGCCTTGAGGACTCCAACTATGGGATGAACTTAGTGATCTAATGAAGCAATCTTCACCTTCAACAAATAACAACTTCCGCAACATATGGAATTTTTCACTGTAATAAATCTGAAATGTGGACATAAGTCATAATTTGTCACAAATAATTTTTGTCGCACAAAAAAAGCATAAAAATTGATCAAAATTCGTAAAAATAACTCAGAAGTTTTGATAAACAAATACATACCTTTACATAATATTGTGCTCTTTCATCAGCAAAATCAACTTCAATGTGTTCATAATTTGTCACTGAATCTAATTCAACTCTAAAACTGACTGTCAATCAAAATTTTTTATTTTATGACGAATAAAACTTCCTTAATCTCATTAATCCAGAAGAAATTTCTTTTCTGATACTTTCAAATTTACTTTTCTTTTACTACTGCAAAGCTTTTTTTCAAAATTAAACAGTTATCAGTACTAAAAAGATATCTATTTGAATTAACTTGAAAAAAAACATAGTGTTTAAAAGTGTTTAAAATATTCTAAAAATTTTAAATGATACTTACTCAACAGAGGCATTATAAGCAAAATCACACTGCTTCCTTCGTTTCATATTATATTCAATCGATGATAAAGCATAAGCAATGATGGAGCCAATATCCGGATGTGTTGCACCCTTGCGATCGATCATGTCGCGTACGACTACTGCTGCTAAACCGGCTAAAAAGAACATATATAAAAATAACATGTATTAAAAAATATTGCTAAGCTGTACTGAACTTATTATAACTTTTTGTTACATGTTAGAATTTCTAAATAGTGAACACTATTTTTTTTTGGAAATCATAAAAATTATATAAAATCAGGGAATATAAAATATGCAGTCAATTCAATAAGTATAAATAACCTGACGGGAGAGGCAAACTGAAGTGATGCTCAGCGAGAAATGGACTCTCAAGCATCATAAGTTCAAAATCTAAATTATTAACTTGCATGTGATTTGTTGAGAGTGATTGTTCGTTATTTCTGTTCCCTTCCTGAATTATGAAACAGAATAATACTGCATATTTTGAGGTATTAAAAGATCATAACAGACAATGATTAATAGCGTTATGATTAGCGACTTTTACATTTACAGATATATTTTACATCAGTATTTAGAGTTTTGTCTTGTTTTCTAACAACTTATTTACTTCATTTATAAAATGACAAGAATGCTTAATTCCATTAAATCCAACGCATAACGCCGAAAACAAAGTATCTAACCACATTTTCTTCCGCAGCTGATGTAAATCCAAAATTTACTGTCAGAATACCATTGCTATTCGTTTTTTTAATAGTTCGAATTTGCTGAGAAAAATACTGACACTGTTCATTCCAAATATTTATTGTATGTTGTATAATATACCGACAACGACAAATTGTATCAGTAGCCTATAATGTCATAATTAATGTATGAAAAAATTTGAATTTCATTATCATGGTCTATAATAAAAAATTCATAATCTTCATAAATCAATTGATTTCTGTAATTATATAAGTAAAAATAAATGAAAATAAGGTTAAAGGTTAAATAATTTTAATGAATAAAATAATTTTTTGTAAATGGAATAATATTTATGAAAGACTTGAGTATAAACAGCATCGTTTGATCGAATTGCTACTATTTCGCCAGCAAGCGCACCACTTGGATCAAAAGATTTTATTGTGGAGCTAAAAAATTAAAAATATATAGATATTGCAAGCTTGCAGAAAACAACGCTAAGAAATAAGATTGACCTGAAAGCAGAGCGAGCATCTCCTAGAATTTTTATTGCTTGTGCATGACATGCAGAATACAAGCTATTCTCAGTGTATTTTGACAAATGTTCGATCTGTTCTGACATAATTTTGAAGATGATCGCTGCCGTTCCTTGTATTTCATTTTTTGATTCAACGACAAATTTTCGAGTAAATGTTACTGGTTCAACAGTACAAACCAATGGACTAAAAGTCACATGGAATGGACGCACCTATAAAATAAAATTAATCCAGTATATTAACTGCTGTTTAATTGGTTTACTTTACTTCAAATTTCATTTAATTTTTATAAAACTTAAAAAAAGAAAGGAAATAGAACCAATAAGACTTTGAAGGTCGTGACCAAACTGTTGAAAGCGAAATTGCGTTCATGCTGATGGAAACAACAATGCTCACATTTCTAAAGAAAAATTATTTGCAAAAAAAAATTATGAATCTCTGAACTTTCCAAATATGTTTCCCTACAGTTTTATTGCAATTGATTAATTCAAACAAGTCACACTTCCCCAAAACTACTGTCTTATTTGTCACGCGGTTAAAAAACTTAATGCCGATTGCATATTACAACAATTCCAACATGGAATAAAGCTTAAACCTAAAAATTCATAGTTCTTTAAAAAATGCTCATCGATAGAGCTACTAAATCTGCGATGGAAAAAAAAGAAGCAATAAACGAACCAAAGAACATTGGACCCATCTATATTACTGAAGAATTATGTTTAGAGATGGATATTTGCCTTCTTATTTTCTAATAAGAAGGCAAATAAATTCATTATGCAAACGACACTATGGATGATAAAAATATTTCGCCTACCTTTAAAATTGAATTAATTTTGCACGTTGCATAAGCACCATTTGCTAAATAATTTAAATAACGAGCAAAACTCAACCGACATATACTTTCCGTCAGTGGTACTGGCGAAGACGATGATATGCACCTAAACAAGATAATATAATAAAATAATGAGTAACCATATCAGCACGGACTCCATAAAAGAAAAAATAATTTATTTTTCGAAATTTAAAAATCAGCAAAAAACAAGAGAAAAGATTTGATAAGTTTTGAAATTATAAATGAGGCTATAATTTGATTTAAATAAAGTTCTTATAATGAAATTTTATTCCAATTTCAAATTAAAATCTTACATACTTTGGGCAATAATGCCAGGTAAGTAGAGTATCGCTCTGCTCATCCAATGTTGCAATACTGGATTCACCATTTACGCGTACATAATTCTGCGTCGTTATTTCTATGCAAACGTTCCTATGAACTAGTTTTCTAGAATGTTCCATCATTGGCAAATCACAGTTTGCAGATGGACATTGATATGCTCTATTGAAGCAATATCTAAACGATCATAAATTGGATAATAATCTGTAACAAAATAGAACATTTAATCCATTTTTTTTGAAAATAATTTTTTAAATTTATCAATTATAAATTTTAAAGGAAGATGACAAACTTCCTTAAGAAGTCACCCAAGGACATATCATTAACACCGTAATACTCCAAATTTACAACCCAAGGCCGAATGCAAAACAGTGGTGCATTCGGCGACTTTGCACAGAATGATTCGAAAAGAACTGATATTTGTTGATGAGCAAATGGATGCAGTACATCTTCAATTTCTCTATTAGGAACTGATTCTTTTCTGCAAGAAATACCTACAACCAACACATTTTTTTGTATTCTTATTGTAACTATAAGACACACAATTAATCCAATTTGGATATAGGAAGTTAACTAAAGTTACAAGTGATTTTGTACTTTCCGAAGTTAATGTTGCTAAACGTACTGTTGTTTTTGAGGGTTTCGGATAAGTTAGTTTATCATTATACTAGTGCATTTATCTTATTAAAAAGATAATAATAACAAATAAATAAACCGCATATAATTCCGGTTCTGTTTATTAATGCTGCACCGAAATAAACAACCAGAAAAAGCTCGAAAAGAGGCAACAGCATCTTCATCCACTTCCGTTAAAGTGGTATTTTTTACAAAAGGGTGAATAGATCTTTTCAACGAATAATTTTCTTCTGTTTTAGAGTCTGAACATTTCCTAAAGATCATTTCACTCTGAGAAATGGGATTTTTTCACGAATATCCAAAAAAAATTTTTGAGAAAAAAATATATAACTAGATAAATTTGTTAATGAACAATCCTTTTTCATCATGATTAAAAATATAAGGAGAAATTTATTCGACATTACAAAATCTTCACCTTTTATCATTATTTTCAACTGATAAGCTGCTGATGAAACGGTTGAAAAACTTTCTCAGTGAACATTGTCGGCCTTTCGATGTTTCTAGAAAGGGGATTCCAAAATTGATCAGTGGGGAAGATGAGAGAGTGGACTTCTTTAAACGGTTACAGAAATTATCCTGAAATTTCTAGATTGAGCTATAAACAATGGGAGTGAAAAGCATTTAAAATTTTTTGCAACTCAATTAAATGAGGAATTATATTAAGAAAAATAACCTTATTTGTGTTCAGTTCAGCAGCATTAACGGAGCAAATATCACACACCACAGATCGATTTGTCAAAGTTGTACCGCAGCTAGATAATAGTTTTACTTCAAGATGATTGGAATACAACATTAGAATTGCATAATGTAAAATCCTTTTAGCTGCCCTCAAATCTCTTTTTGAGTTACCGCGCAACAGAACACAGCAACCTAATTCTGGTGGGCATTCCTCAAACATCTGAAAAATAGTCAGTTGGCACTTATTATTATATTTTTCTTTTGTAAAATAAGTTTATTTCATGAAAATTTGGATATAGAATTGAAAGCACAATTCTTCAAATAAATTTTACTATTCATTATTTTTCTTACTCCTGTCTTCTAAAAAATCTACAAAATTTCTTGTCAAAAATATTTTAATTTTAAGGACAATAATTTCAATTAAAAATAATTCTTACCAATAAACATTTGTATTTCCTATTAGCTAACTGAATCTTTCTGTCGAAATGATGGACAAATCCAATTTTCTGGTTTAAAATTTGTGCATCAAGTGAAGGCATCACGTCGGCTCCAGTACTTCTAGCAATTCTTTGTAGAACACATGGTTTAATGTTGGAAACTAGTGTGACTCCAGCATGTAATAACATTTGTACAGCTAAGCCAGCTACATTATGTTCAACCAATACTACAGATGGTCGATGTGAAAGCATTCGCTCTACTTGATTCCGCAAATATTTACTTTCCTATAACTAATTTCTTGCTATAAAAATGATAAAATTAAGAAAAAAATCAATCGTCAAAGCAACTAACTTTCAAATCTTTGTATTTGAAAATTACATGCATTTGCTTCGGATAAAAAGAAGGTATCAAAAAAAACTTCATTTGAATTAATGTAGAAAGCCTACTAACTTTAATGAAATTAACTCAAGAATGTGTTTTTTAAAAACATTAAAATGAAAGTGAAAGAACTTAAACTAAAATAATAGAAAAATGATAAGAAAAAGTTATATATTACCTATATTTCGCAGCACTGGAATTCAAACTGCACTTCTAATAACATCAAAATTTCACCTGTGAAATTATTGGTTCAATTGAAGAAAGCTTATCATTAACTCGTTCATATTCGATGCTTCCTTCCAATGTCAAAACTGATGCATTACGAATTTCACTTGGCATCAATTCATGGCGAATACTTTTGCTACATACTGTCCCTTCTATTATCTGAAACAAATAAAAACTGAGATACTGCTAGTAAACATTACCAACCAAAACTCTCAATTCAATCTACTTTCACACATATAATAATAATAAAACAAAGCATGGATTTTTCAATTAATTATAATAAATGCTATTTTTGTTGGGCAAAATAATATTCGTCAGAAATAAAACCAGTTATTGGTTTTTCTTTCTTAAGCTATTTGTCGAGGCATATATAAATGCATTAAAGAGCACTGATGTTATCAATGATGTATTGTTTTTGAAAGCAAATATCATAAACTAACTTTAGCGGAGGGCTTTTCAATTGCAACATGAAGGCTTTTGATATGAGCATGTTTCATAACATTAACATTTTTTCGCCCCTCCATATCAACTTTAACCATTGATGAAACAACATGACTAACAGTTCCATATGATTTCCCACCACCTAAACTTTCATTTTACAGCTCTCTTCACGATAAATGAAAGTGATATTTTGCGGAAATCTAATTAATAAACCAGCCAGATATAATACCACAACAAAAAGAAAAAAAACTAAAACTATCCTAAAAAAAATCAAAAGCAAACTAACTCTCTCGGATCCAATCCCTCACGATTGAAAAGATGTAAAACAAGTTTTTCGGATTGAATTTCAAAACATCTTTCAATTGTTTCACCGAAACGAGGGTCTTCATTTTCTGATTTTTAGTGACGAAATTTTTGATATAACTTGTTCATCATCCAATTCAACAACACGAAAATTTGACCTACTCTCGAAATTCATGTCATCTTTCTGCGAAGCTACTGAGTAATTCAAAGGATCCAACTTCTGAAAATTATATTAGGTTCGGTCCACTCGAAGGAATATGGAAATAAGTATAGCACTATTTAGAAGATAAAAAACTTACGAACTCTAAAGACAAATTGAAAAAATTCATGGTAATGAACCATCATTAATCATGTGAAAACATCAATTACTGTTAAATTGTATTAAATCATTACAATGTAGTCGCTCTTTAACGGCATTTAGTGCTAGAATGTTTCCCAAACTGGAAAAAATACTTTCAGATTCAAAGTTTTTTTATTTTATTTTATTTTATTTAATCTCCTCAATAGCAAACCACGTTTGATGAATCCATCGGCTTTACATTATCACTCATTTCAATATTTTTCACCCATTCCGGTTCATGATCATCGCCAACATCAAAACGTTCTTGAACATCCGAACAATGAACACTGGGTTATACATAGCTAAATCTGTTACAGAAAGTTGAGTAGGAGAATCAAGTCTCATCAATGATTTTCTTGGAACTGTACAATGAAGTGATGTTCCATTCTCGCTATTTTCATTTGCAGCAATAGATGAATTCAGTGACAAGCGACTGGCCCTGAAATGTGTAATATATGAACATTTTATTGTAAAAAAAAATTATATATATATATATATAACGATTTTATTTAAAGAAAAAAAATCGAAATTTGCGATTAAATTTACCATTCTCAAAATCAACAAATGAATTCAACAAAATCTATTTTACGCAGTTTAAAAAGCTTTGAAATTTAATCACCAATGATTTTCCAACTAAAGTATCTCACCTGTAAAAATTGTGGATACTGAAAATCTGTTTCATGCATTGATTTCTGATCACAAGCTGGTGAATTAGGTCTGTTTTGTAATTTTGACTCTGTTTGTGCTAAATTCGATATTACATATGCGCGCAGTAACTACATAGCCTTAAATCCCCCGTATAACCTGAAAAAAATAATAAATTATGAAATGTACAAGCTGATTGCCTAATAATGAAAATATGTACTCCTACTCTTACGAAATTCGATTTAGACAATATTCACTTCTGTTTGTCATGAAATTCAGTTTCAGAACTTTATTACGCAGAAGTAACACTTAAACATCTAAATAACAACACTTAATTAGCCCATATTAGTCAAAAAGTTTTATATGTTTTCTTTAAGAAATCTATATTCTACCATCATTATCAGAAGACAACGTCAAGTACGACTTTCCTACACATATATATCTCCAATATTTTACTTAAATCGCTTAAGAATGAAATATTATCTTAAAAAAAAAATAATTCAAGTAGACCTAATAATGATCCAGAGACCTGAATACCACAACATTTCGAACAAAATATTTGTCCACATAAACGACAGTGGTGTCGTCTTCTGAAAGCAGTAAAACGTTCTTGGCATTCGTAACATTCCCGACCACTTGAATCTGGCATCCAGTAACGTATCACTCCTACAAATAAACTGTGAATATATGACTGGAATTCATACTGCAATGAAAGCTTAGAAAAACTACGAAAAAAAAATGTTATCTCGAGAATCGCTACCAAAGTATAATGATGTGTTAATAAACCTAACCTTTCATAATCCAGGAGAGCAGGATTTCGCCCTTTAAAATGGAAGCAAAACGAACAGACGATCTTTTTTCTTCTTCCACAGTACCACTATCGTTTTCATTGTTTTTCTTTGAATTTATACCAGTTTTGTTTGATTTCATTTCCTAAAACATGACGAATACATGACGAGTAATTAGCTATTAAAAAAAATATATTGGTGTTGCCAATTACTGATACCGCGATATTCTGCATATCCGAATTACCACAAACTATATGTGAGTAGTAAAAATGGAAAAAGAGATAAATCACTGCTTTCCATTTTTGTATTCCTCTTGCTCATGGAATAAGAGAATAAAAATATAGAAGAGACATGAAGTTATACAGTAACAAAAAAGCAAAAAAAGTTAGATATAGGTAAATATGCATGAAAGCAAAAGTTTTACTGATGGAAACGTTTGACGCCTTTATTACTTCTTCGTGCCTGGATTTGTCGGAATTCTTGCAACTTTCAGACGGGTAAAGTCGATACAGCAGTTTCATCTACAGCATAAACTGTCATCTGTTTCGATGGCTTAAAAATTCGACTGAGAAAGTTGCCGAAAATACCCGTCGAAGTGGATGCCATTGCTGTTACCGTTTCATTAGTCAACTCTTCTGGATGAGGTGCAAAACGGGTAAAACATGTGGCGTCATCAATTAATTGATCCATATCTTGGAAATGTTGCTGCATTAAAGCTATCTAACATCATTCGGGAACACATAAATATAACATACATTAGTAGTTTTACCCGACACTGATTCAAATTGCTATATATGGTATGAGTGAGGCAAGTCATTTGATAATATATAACAGGTAAAGTCTCACAGTACTGCATGAAAAGAGAGCAGCACATTGTATGCCAACGTAAATGAGCCATCCGTCTTTAAAGGCTAATAAAAATAAATAAACTTAAATCCCTATCTAAATTTCGTATTACAAACCTAATCAACTTAATAACAACATAATTTAACGGACTTCATAATAACACCGCGTCAAAATTAACTCGGAGTATTACTATGATCTCCTGTTGAACAAAAGTGGGCTCGGAGTTTAGTTGATGGAGAGCTGTGTAAAATTCTTGGATCTTGCAGTCCAATTGTTGTTATTTACTTGTAGTGAGACATATATCTGAAGAGTAATAGTACAATAGTACTGGTTTTCTTTATCCTGTCTGTCGCAGTAAGGAAAAGACAATATCAAAATATCTGGATATGTTCGTCAAATCATTCGTTATATGCTTACTATCTAAAAATTATCAGTGAGCACAAGGATATGGAAAAATCATCTAATATAATCTGAAAAGTTGATAACTGAAGAACAGCGATGGTTTGAAGAAGTCACAACTCGTCCGTGGGTTTGATAATACCTGAAAAGCTCAAATATATGCCTGTATAATATACGTATAGCTTATTTTTTATATCTGTTAACCTGAAATATATAATTTTCAACTACCTTCGCGGAGCAATATCTAGACAAAAGAATATTTAGATATGGTAGATAATCGATAAATATTCTTATAGATGCGTTTTCAACAAGTAGATAAGAATAAAACGAAAATTATTATTGTTCTCTCCAAAAGTTACAAGTTGGTTTATAATTTATTTGCTGGTTTCGGAACAATTATTTATAGATTTAGAATTTAATTTTATGTGCAAATAGCATTCTTTGCTTAATAATGTATTTGACGGAATAGTAGCAATAGTAGAAGCTAATTTCATCTAGTGGCTTGATTCGAGTTGTGAATTGCATAGATTTTTTTTTGTGCCTTAAACTTTATTCAGCAATTGCTTTTTCGGTTCAAATCCTATATTATCTATCACGCAATGGTTGGTGTAGTAAATAGCTGTAATCTTATCAGTCTTGACAAATTTGATATGTTTGGTTCGTGCTTCAAAAATTAATTTTTTTGAACTGCTACTACCGACTGGTTCATTTTTCAGTATTTAGTCGCACTGCTAAATTCTAAAATCTTGAGTTTAAAAGTATTTGTAGAATTCAGAATATAAAGTTTTAAAACATTCAAACCCTAGGACAATACCAATCAATAATGAGTGTATTTTGATGTAAAACTTTTTAGGAATTTAGTTAGATGTCATTTTATATGCTAACCTTGTGAACGGATTTTCAGAATTTTGTTTTTTTCCAACTTCCGTTGCTACTGATATTAATTCTACCAAGCAATAATATTTGTATTAAAAGTTGAAGCTAGATTTGACTTATATCATATTCAGTTAAGCATCTATCTTTTATTACGTGATAAGGACAATTCATTACGTGTTGATCCGTTAATTGGTATTTATATTGTTTGTTACTAATCATAAACTTATTATCATGGAGGAATAGCTCTGTAGTCCTTGAATCTTGTAAATATCAATTATCAACAACAATTATTTTGCAAGATTCCTTTTAATCTGATGAACCGACCGATTCTTTATCTGCATTTTCTTTCGTTACTTTTGAAATTGATGATCAATTGCAGATAGTTCATCTAGTCATTATATGTTTGTTGTTGAAAAAGTACTCTTTTGTTTTGCTACTGCTGATTAGACGAGAATGTCGTGAAAGTTTACATTAACGAATAGAACAACTATTAAACACACTCTCTCTTTTATCGCCAATCAACAAAAGCTTATTCTTTCTCTCTCTCCTGAAAATAACATTCGGATTTTAATTAATAAAATAAAGCAGTTGCGAACTTGTTTAGTTTTGACACAATTCTTTTGCTTTGTCGCCTTTCTAATTTGTTTGATTCAATGGAAATAATTTGTCATCTTTTGCTATTAACGATTCACTTTCACACTATAATGTTAAAATGTTAACGTTTTCTGGAATTTGAATTTGTAGAATGAGATGCGGAAGAGAAAGGCAATTTCATGGATGTAAAATTTTTCTTAAAATAATCAGTAGTTTTTTTAGTTTTTTTTACTATAATCCTAACATGTCAGCGTACTAAATGATTTTAATTTATATCCGATTGATCGTTCTGACGAATATGACATATGTGATTATTGGTAAATCCAATATTGATAAAAATGAAAAATTAATAAAGGATCGATTATTACTTGGAGTTTCTTGCTATCATTAATGGTTAGTTATTGACCTTTTCTTGATTGTATCTTTTGTGGGTTATTAACTGATCTTTGATTACATTAACACTTCTGATTTTTATCTTGATTCCTTTTCTTATTACTTATTCAGTATTTAGTACCGATTCGGAGACTTATTTCATTATTTGATACTGCGTTCTTTTTGCGGTGGTTATTCTAAAATCATTTTCTCATTCATATTAAAACTATATATCATATTAAAACACTTTCATTACTTTTATTTGCTGTAATATGCATCTTATTTATCCTTTAATTGAATTAAATCAAATTTAATTTTTTTAAATCATTTCGATCTTCTCTAATCATGATTCATTGTTGAATTGATTGTTGGTTCCAGATAAAGGTATTTACGAATAGCAGAACAGTAGTTGCTAATTGTCAGATTCAGTTTAAATTTTGTTTTGCATTCAATTAATAATCTAATTAGTTGCCATTCATTCATGCTCAGTTTTTAATAATGACTAAAAAGATGCTGAAATGTGAGTATTATCTTTCGTTTTTGTTTTTGTGTTTTTTCTTTTTTTTGTTTTATTCATTACTTGTCAAATAAAAAATTTGTTACTTATCTAGCGATAAATGAGATGAATTTATATGTGAGCATTGCTGTATAGCTTATATAAAGCACCGAAAACGACTGATTTGATTTTTTGAATAAAATTTCATATTTGATGATTTGATTCTCTCTTTTCATGTCATTATTTTACTATTTTTTTTTTTTTTTTTTTTGCTAGCTGTATAATTTAATGTGTTCCGATGTCTACTTGTTTCATTCTTAAACCTGGAGAAAAAATTCATATTAAAAATTCTGCGTATTATAATGAGAGGATGAAAAAGTTGAAATACTTAGTCTGACCTATAATTTGTGACATGTTTATTAGTATACTAAAAATTTAATGAATAATAATGGTATAGTAAATATTTCTGTCACGCAGTGCAATTCCAAAAATCATAATGGTGTCGTTTTTGTTACATTTATCTTTCCATTAATTTCCGTTACTAATTTTTTTTTCGCTTTATTAATTTATCCATTCATGACATCAAATATCTCATTTTGGTGATTATAATAACTTAATAACTGAATGGAAATCATGAAATATTCTATTCTACTTTCCATAATATCAGGTATAGCATAAGAGTTAATCTTAATTTGTTAGTTACTTCATCAGTTTTTAATTATAAATTCTTTTCCAAAATTTAAGAAAGTAATTGTTGGCTTAAATAAAATTATGCCTTTTATCATGCTAAAATAATTCATTTAATTTATTGTGATTATCTTCTAAATTACCAGAAGAGTTTGTTGCAAATCTTTGTTGCAGCTGGAGAGATCTATTGATTTGTGGTACAGACGTTTCTCTTATCAATTTTGTGATGTTGACATTGAATGGTATTGACTGACTAGATGGCAGTTGGTGATGCATATTTTTCTTATACAAATGACAAGTATTGTTGTACATTCTGTTAATAAAGCTACAGTTACAGCTGTTCGTTCGATGTTTATTGATATCCAAGGGATATTGAAAGCTGAGAAGAAAGACACAACTTTTATTTCTTCTTAACAATGCTGAAATCGAATCTGATAACTGACCACTTTCGCTGTTCAACTTTCTGGGAAACAGATTAGATCTTTTTATTTATATCGATTTCTTTACGCTGTTTATTTTGCTATTATTATTGCCAGCACTCATTCTATCATCTTAAATTCATTATATAATGTGGCAGTCTTCTGATGAGATAGTACTCAATGCAGAATCGAAACATAATTTATGCTCGAAATCATTATTAAATAATTTAGTAAAATCGTGTCATACTGGAAATGCAAGTTCAAGCTCCTTGGATCAACAGAGCAATAGTTCAAGCTTGGAATCCATTGAATCTTTTGCTTTGGATGGCAACCAAGCTTTATCTACGTCATGTTCTGATGATTCCTTCGAAATGTCCAATACAACTCTGAGACCAATTGTCAAAGATTCATCACAGCTATCGTTTCAGAGTTTGAATTTGACATCTAGTTTCCAGGGTGCAGAAAATTTGGTGCAGCCATCGAATAAATCTTTTGATGATCAAGATCAAAAATTCTCTGAATGTAATAACTTAGATCAAATGTCGCGAGATAGATTAGAACCGTGTGATTCGTTAGAGAAATCTGATTCCCAGAAAAATATTGATCTACATAGCTCATTACAAAAATCCAGTTCACAGAAGGATGCGGATTTCCCAACAAAAAATTCATTTACTTTAAGAAATTATTATGTAGAACGTTTCGATGAGCCAAACAATGTCCGAAAAATTTCTCAGGATGAGACAACCATGAATAGCATTGTGAATGAGGATGGAACGGCAACTGTCGTATCGTATCCCATGCATCATGGTACTCCAGCTGGATGTAAATCCAAAAATTCTACTGAAATAAGTAAAAATTCTTTACGGGAATACATCGACAAAGAATTGAATAATTTAGATACATGTTTGCCACAATTGGATTTTAATAAATTGGAAGAAAAACTAAATCGTGCAGCAAAAGAGCGAATAATAACGGAAAGAAAATTTCTTGGTGAACAGGTTAATTCCAGTTTTTTGTCTTTAATTTCATTTCTTTCTAAATTATTTCTAATGCAATGTCTTTAATTATTAGTATATTTTGCGTGCTGTCATTTTTTTGAAGTATTGTTTACAAATTATTATAAATAGATAAACAAATAATTGTAGAACAGACTATCTCTCAAGTGAGCAAGCAATTATTTCTATATTAAGATAGTGGTAGTAATCATTTTATAAATGAAATGATGTTTATAAAGTAGATGAGATATTACACTATTAGCTTTCGTGTTCGTTTTTTTTGAAGGAACTTAATTCAATTTTTTATAAGAACTTGAAGAGATAGTTCAGGCGGTTCTAAAAATTCAGACAATTTTAAAAACTTGCGGTATTCAAAACTCAAAAATAATTTGCAAGATATATTAATAATTAAAGTCATTGATATTTAGAAAGATACATTTATATTTTATCTCCTTTTTTGCTATTATTTCTTATAATGTAGCCTATGAAATACAACGGTTTTTTAAAAAAAAGACCGTATTGATGTTTGCAGAAAAGAGTCAAAATAGTTTTAGAAGCTTTTAAGGCATTGGTTTATCTGTTAAGCTTAAACTGCTTCTCGAACTAGAAATCCTCTCCAATTTTTCCTTTAGAATTGCTCTTTAAATGAGTCTATCATATTGTTCCTGAAATGAATAATCGCTAGTGGATTTTGAATTGTCAGTTTCCTTCTAAATCAAAACAGACTTTCAAATAGAGGAAAGATATGATAACAGAGATTGTTATGCTGTTATTCCGAAAAAAATATATCTGTATATAATTGAAAAAAGTATTATATATAAAATATATATAACTGAAAAAAATATTGCACTTCGAATTATTGTCGCGACTATAGTATATATATTTTTTTTCTCCATAATTTTGTATAAGAGTGCAATATAATTTTGACAGAACTTTTTCTGAAAGTTCGAAAAAATGAAAACCAACATAATTCAGTTCCTTAGTGACGCTAAATGTTGTAACATAAATAATTTTGTAGGTAATTTTTTCAATGCATCTGTAAAATTAGTTGAATGTTAATACACTTGTCTTTGCACTGGCAAAATTATTTTTGGGCCTAATTTTAGGTCCATCAATGATTAACTAGAAAAAACTAAAATAGACAGAATCAACAAATGATATTGAAAAAGCTTCTGTTGTTGCTGTGCAGTGATATATTCGACGATATTGTTATATAATTCTTTGGTTCTTTCATATTATCTAAAAATTTTGCGATAAATTTGATGCACTGTTGACAGGTGCGTCGACGTTTAGCACTTCAATTAGATCAGTATACAGCAGAATCAGCCCCACGGATTTACATGAGGACATCGAAGTCAAATCACGGATTTCGCTTGCGGACAGCCATGAACTTGCAGGTAATTTCTGTAATCTTTATTTAAAATATATACATTTGTGAAGTAAATTGGATTGTTTTGATGTGAATAATTAAAAAATATTTTTTTTGTGGTAACAAATTTTAGATTTTTAAATTAATTTTCCAGTGATAATTGAAAAACTGTCGGTCTTATTTTTTATATATTTATTAGGTTTGTTACATTAACGATTTGAAAGATGAAGAAGATGATGAAGAAAGTTCGGATGATGATTTTTTTGTGCCCAAATCGAAATCTGCTCCAAATTTGCGAGCTTCGGTGACCGATGGTTCTAGTTTGAATGCTTCGGAGTTACGTCAGACTGTATCAGTTATCAGTAAGAGTATATGTGTTATTTTAAGTTGCAAATTAATTTTCGCCATAATTTTTCATCAGGATAATTTTTTTAATTTTCTAATTACCTTGAAGTTTCGCATAAAACCATCGTATTTTACTTCATAACATGTTGAAATTGTTTGTGTTTGAATTTCCATATTAATTAATTTAAAAAATGTTTCCTTTTGGATTTTCATTTCTCTTTTATCAAACATTTGGAATCGCAAATTTTAATTTTAATGCATTCCGCTATTTTTATATGATCATTGACAAAAATTAATTATTTTTGCGTCTTTTTCACGTTATTTTTTATGAAAAAATTTCTCATTTTAGTGCATTTGATACATAGATTTGTTGTTAATGATATCATACATTTATCTCTTATAGATTCTTCGAATTTATCTCCTTTTCTAAAATGGTTGGTCAATTTTTCGAAATCTCATTAATCTTTTACCACACTCTAATTTTAGTGCACTTGATACATAGATTTATGGCCGGGTGGGGTAGTAGCGATAATTGGAGTAGCAGTTCAGGGTCGAATCTAGCATGTATACTCCTACAACACGGAATGCCAAGATGTCAAATTCCTGTTAGCACGCTCAAATTCAGCTTACAGGGCTAAATTCTTGGTAAATAACTACTGTCTTCGTCGATCCGTTGTTGCCTATAAATCCTGGGCACCGAAAATTTGCCACAAAGACACAATTAAATAAAGTCTCTGTTCAACCAGTGTTTCGAGATTTAAGAAAGTGAATATTTTCCATTCCCGTGATATTTCGTTAGATTTGTAGAAAAATATTATTTCAAATATTAACTTTATTTGGGAAATAAGAAGAGGAATGATTGGTTATCTGTTTACTCTTTTCTTCAATATTACTGTTGCAATCTTTTTAATTCTGATAAATGCAATTACACTTATTTTTTGTTTGACTATGCAGAAGAAAAGCGAAAAGTTTTGGAAGAGGAGACAAAATTGATGCTTGTAAAAGCGAAACAAGCTGCGAAAATGCAAATGGAAATCGAAAAACTCAATACGGATCGATTTACTACAGCTGTTCCTCCGAAGGCTTCGAGGTTTTTATATAAGTTTTTTCCTGTTTCTAGAAACAAAAAATTTTTTTTGAGTGTTTTACATCTCTGCAAAATTTTTTTATTTTTCAAAATATAGTTTTACAGAATCTTTGAAAGCATATGATTTCAATTTTTAGATTGCAGTTATCCAAAATGACACATCGACAGCTTATTGAAATAAGTGAAAGAATTAGCAAGCGTATTAATGGTACTTTTTTTAAATTACGTTGCTATGAAAAAAAAATAAGCGGAACAAATCCGTTAAAAAATATTCACGAGAATAGTTGCCACTGTTGTTGTTAAGAAAAGAAGCGAGGATAGTAGGCAGTAAAAAATCTTTAGAGGTTATAGATAAACTACTTAACGAATATAGTATCGTAATCTTTCAAAGATCATTTCACGACGATGGAAGTCTATAGCTGATTTGTGCGATTAATTCATATAATTTGTTTTCATAATTTTAGCAAAATGGAATTAGTAATTCATTAGAAAGATTATTTATTGTTTTACGGTATTATTTGCAGAAGAGAATGCAGAATTAATGAGGCTACTAATTGAAAAAGATTCTCTATATATGCAACAGGACTCGATGCTTGTCGACATCGAAGATATGATACAGTAAGTTGTCTCCAAATGTCAATGATTTTTTTTTTTTTTTCAATGATATAAAATTATCTTCAAAATTTAAATGAGTTTCTCAAATAACGATGCAATAAATTTTTCTATAGGAAAATAACATCTTTTAGATATTATGACTTTTTTTCCAGTAGCTGATAAATTATCTTACAAATAATATGAATCGTTTCTAAATATGAATTATTAAATTTTTTTAACATGTTACTATTCTTTGCATTTTAAATTCTTTCTGAATAGATTCTAATTGGTGTATAGAAATTACGCGAAATAAATTTCCCTACACCAAAACTTTTGAATGCAAAATTCGTGAAAGAACATTCCTTTAATAGGTTTTCATGGGAAGACATTGAGTACTTCAGGAAATTAATTTCACAAAATTGAAGAACTCACTTGTTCCTACTCATTGCGAATGCGCCGTTTTCTTTTTGATTACTTTTTTGAAGCTTTTAATGTCATGCAGATTCCTTTATCTGATGCCAAATCATAAATATTCATCAGATGATTTTTACGCGCAATTTTGTTTGGCTTGGAAACAGTAGAAATGTTCTTATATTAAAAATACATAATGAATTCATTGTGGTCTTTCTTATATTTAACGGCCTTGAACCATTTTGTTGATAACTTTTTCTCTTTTTTGTTTTGTTTAAGTTTCATGAAATTTATTTGTGAAATTTTTTTATCCTTTTTTCATGTTTAATCAGTTTTAGAAGAACTATGTTTCAGACATGAGAGCAATTCGGAATCGCTGAATTTGCCCGATTTTTTGAAGGTACATACAACTCCTCCTGTTACCATGTTTAAATTCCGCATTTTTAATGGTTGATTCAGTTTTTTTTTTTTTTTGTTTATCTATCGCTTTAGTTATGTTTCAAAACAAAAAAAATTCATGACGAATATATCTCCTCAGAGTCAGTATTAAATACCAAGAACTTAATCGATACATCTTTTTCATTGTCAGTTAAGACCAAGAATAGTTTTATGCAGAACAGTAAGGTAGTCAATCAAGTAAAGAAGTGTAGTTTTAAGTACTGTTTCATTTTTTTCTAATCATGTAATGGTATTTGCTACAACTTTGCTGTAATGCTATTAGCATTTGACTTTTTATGTGTAAATCAGTCTCAACCAGTCACTTCTTGCTTCTCCTCACAATTTTCCTTTTTTTACATTAATTTTATATTTTTTGTGCACAGTCTAAATGCCATTGTTCTTCATTAATTTAAACACAAATCATAGAAATGTTTACAATTAGTAATGGAATCACAAATTAATCAGCCTGGTGATTCTTGTGCATCTGACCTGCAACATCACTGAATTTCTGATTTTAGAATTTCTGACAAAGGTAGGACTATGCAAAAATCTGTTCTATTTACTTTCAAGATATTTCATGAAAAGAAATTTTGATTGTTGCTACTACATTCCTGCCCAATCAATTTTTCCTATTTCTTCAGTTAAACTTGAAAATAAAACTACAAAATCGGTCCCTGAAAATAAAACTATAAAATTGAAAATAAAACTTTAAAATTCGAAGAATATATTTCTCGTCCTTTGTGCTAAACTTCTTTATTAAACTAATCTTGAATCACTGCCTGGTGCCGTGGAATTTAATTAAAATTTACTTGAATATTTTAATAACTGATTGTGATAGAACCATGCTAAAATGGTTAAAAGAGCATCGAAAGATAGAAGAGGGAGTAGGAAACTATTTGATATGTCTTTAAAGTCACTATCATAATGTGATCATCACTCATTTTTTTAATTTTAGTGGAAGGACATTTCATATTTTGTAAACACCAAGCATTAACTGAGTGATTTAGTGATTATATTCAATATTAAGGTTATAAATTTTATTGATGAATTGCAAATTCATACGAATGACTCAAAAATTTAATGACTACTAAAAAAATCTGAACTAGGTCATCGGTCAGCAATTGAGATTCTAGTGTTAGTAAGATTGTGGAGTATTGGATATATTTTGGATAGATATCGCATGTTCCACGAATTTTGCAATTGTAAATAAATGAACAATTGGATGAGTTCTAAACAAAGATTTTGATCTTATAATTGAAATTTTTTTTAGACCACTAGCTTACAAGTTCACAAAGGAGTGACAATAATCAGTGTCTGATTTTACAGTATAGGCTTCCACAAAACTGATGTCATTTTATGTCTCTGATACATACATCAAGTTTTGGCAATGGTGCTATTTGTGTGTTTTGAATCTCGAGAGACTCTATCAAATGAAAGCACTGTATTTTATCATGTTTTGACCTTTTGATTTGCTCTTACTACTCTAGTCTGAGACCAATCTTGCAATCCCGATTCTTTACTAAATTCAAAATATAAAAAAATATTTTTCAAGAACTGCATTGATACTTTGGAATACTCAAATTGCAGAAAACAACGTTGCTTTAAGCGGCTCATTGTATCTTTACGCATTAAAACTATGAATATGTAATAAAGGTGTCGGTCGTTTAATCCAATTCAATGCTTTCGTAGCTGTTATAAAATATATACCTGAGTTCTTTAATACCTGAAAAAATATGACTGAAAGCTGACATAACTATAACAATATTTCAAAAAAATAGGTGAAATTGGTGATGGTCAGTATAATTTGGAAGACTCAAAGAAAAGTAAATAAAATCTAGGTCATTGCGTAATATCAGTGTTGTCATAAGAAGGATAGATGAGAAATGTTGATAAGAAATTCAATTAAAGAAAGGAATCGAAATGAAAGTAATACTGCTTTGGGACCAAAGTGTGTCCGTCATTTGGTAATTAAAAAGACTGAATTACTTCTTTTAATTCTCACAATATCTTGTTGCTTTATTGATAGTATTCATGAATGTTTTCCTTCCGCATATTCAATACCAATTTAATTTTGTCATTTCTTATCAACATTTCTCACGCGAAATATGAGAAGTACATTTTTATAGAACTTCATCGTCTTTGTAAAATATAAAAAGGAATTTAAGCAGTTCTATATTCAGTAGCTAATTTAAATTTATAGTTAAAAAGCAAAGATGTATGCAAGTACTTTTTCTATGAATAGTTTGAGGTTGTGATGGCTCCTTCATTTTATCAGTACATTGCAAAAGTCAATTGTCAATATTTAATAAATACAGAATTCTATTATAATTATATGAGCGAGCGACTGACATTTATTTCTAACATCTTCGCAACATTTAAAACATGGTACAAATATAAAAATATTGAAACTTAATCTCGTCAATACTATGCATATGTTTTTAATATTCACACTAAGTCTATGTTTTTTCTTTATTCCAACTATTCAAAATATTTGATATGCTTTTTCTCATTTTAAAAATAGATTCTTCTCCAAATACTTCATTTTCGTTGTGATCTTCATTTCAGCTCTGGCGAAAAAATCAGCAATGCAATTCATATTCATTTTTGAAAGATTTTTTAAATCTTTCAAAGGAAATGAACAAATCAAATTATATCTCATTATACAATTCTTAACCTTTATTTGTACTGAACAATTGTCGCATTGTTATTATTCTACTTACAGGTGAGATGAAAAACTTAACTAAATCATCATACATCTTCTAGTAAGCAAAAAAGAGATGAAAAACAGACACGGGCAGCTTCTTTCAACATGATGAATTCCTGTTGCGAGTCCAGTAAAACAATTTATTGGTATTTTCTAAATGAGTATTTTTCGAAAAATAACTTGATGAACATTTCAAGCGGTGTTGTATGCTAATGTTTGCAGCCAATATGATCCATCATTTGCATTTATTATATTGTTATAGAGAAAAGTAAACTCTTCCATTATATCAAATTAGCTATCTTCTAACTGATGGCTTTTTAAATGATAACCAATCGACAACGGTTCATTCTGCTTACGTTTGTAATATATGTTCATTACAATGTCATTTTATTATCTTCAGGAAGGTACAATCAACCAATGTAATGAATTCATAATTCTAATTAAATGATTCTGTCATTGACATCTGATTTTCATTTTCACTAGTTACCTCCTAGCTTGGACATCAATGATGCCGTCTGCAATCGCGTAACTCAAATGTCGCAATGCGTCACGATGTTAACCATTTGTCTCAACCTCCTACTATTTATTGCCTAAATTTTGGTGTTTGAATAAAAATTTAAATATTTGCATGCTTCTTTTCGACATTCTAATTATCTTTTAGATTAATAAAACTAAGTGAATGGGTCGTTTTCTAGCAGCAGTAATAAAGAAAATAGAAAATTGAAAAAGAGAAAAGATATCGTTGTATTATCAAAAATTCGATTATTGTTAATTCTTACCCTACAGTCCTATCCTACAGTATTAATAATCTATGAACTGTTTATTAGCAAATAGCTAATCAAAATTCATAATGGTTTTCCCTCTGTCTAATTAATGCCCTTTTAAACCTTTTCTTTTTAAATTTTATCATTAAACTATATAGTTTCTAATCTACAACATTTGGTACAATTTTATCTCAAAATTCACTAGCCAAAATCCATCTTATTGAATTCACCCTATTTCATGGCCATTAATTATTAACCATTAGGTTTGTCATAATTATTCCACTCAATGAATGTAAAAAAAGTACCCATTATAAAACAGCCCTTCAGATTCCTGATTAGAATTTTGCTACATTTCAATAAGATGTCAAAATATATTTATAGAACAGTTATAGGAAAAAAGCAAAAAACACAAAGTTACAGGCGGAAATTTCATTTTCACTTTAAAAGTTACTAGTTAGTTAAAGAAATTTGGATACAGGTACTTTCCACTGAACAGAACGATTTGTATGCAACGAATATTGGATCAGTCGCTGAATCATCGAAAGTTAAGAGAATTATTTGTGGCACATCTTTTACAAATAACCCATCAGGAATCTTCAATCTAGACTTTAAAGCGGAATACATTTTCCGCAAAATGCATTCCGAATTTTTTCATCCGTTTTGACTTGTTATTATAGGCTTCTGCCTTTCGTTATTCTTATATTTTCTTTTTTTTCCTCCTTTTTCAGAATTCCATTTTTATAATTCGCTGTTTACCAGTTAGAATTTATTTCTTCGCGAAACTACCCATGTTTTTTGACAGGTAATGCCAATATATGTCATAGATGTGTTATTAGTAGCTCACCGTACTGCACCATCTGTAGTGGAAATATTTAACTACCTACCAAACTGTTGATTACTGTCGTTAATTAAATAATGCAAGTAAATATACATATTATATACTTACTTTGAGCAGAAACAGTTGAGTTAAGACAAGAAATGAATCAGTCGGGCAATCCTTCAATGACAGCCAGTTTGGAATGAATTTCAAGTAGTGACCACCATTTTCCGGAAGAATTCTGGTTGACCTATTGAGCAAAATGATAGTGGCGATGATTGCAACTTTACAATTTGATGCTACTGTATTTACAGAGCATCTACATTTTCCTTGTTTAAAAATGGTCATTAACATATATATATCAACTTTCATGCATGACGCATCAGATGAAACGTAGAATGGAATAGACGACACTACTATTTCACTTGCAAGTGAGTGAACATGAAATCAAGATAAAAAAGAAGACTGAAGAAAAATTGGAACTGGAATCGATGAAGTTTTGAAACAAGCATAGGAAAGTCTTTATCAGTTATTTTCTCAATATTCCATGCTATTTTCATGCAATCAATGTGCTAGGTTAAAAGGATCAGTTGCATATTAGTAACAAAAAGAAAATCGACTTTATAAGTAAATTGAACAAAGATTACTTATCATGCAACCGGCGTAAATTTATTGCAAATATACTTATATGCGTTTAAAACATTGAGGACCATCATTGCAAGCGAATGCAGAATCAATATTCTATTGAAAATATTCTTACTATAATATATATTTTAAATCTTCATTAAAATCTGATAAAATATATTTAATAAAATTCAAAGTGATATTTTAGTAGTGAAGTACTGCATATTTTGATCTCAAAAATTTTTTTCAGATTACTCCATTGTTCCTTTATTAAAAATATTCTGGTAGACCAAGAAGGGCTGGAAAACAATAAATGTAAGAGGCCAGAAAATACTGAAATTTGAGAACGAATATTCTAGAATTTAAGCATGAATATCACATATTAGTAAAGTATTTTTAAAATTAGAAATAACTTTAGTAATAAATACAACTAGCAGTTATTTTGATTCAAATAAAAAGAGGTACACACGCAAAAAATTGCGTTCTTGTTTTAGGAAATTTAGCAAATTAAAACTTGTTAAGACTGTATCTGAAAGGCATTGGCTAATAATAACATTACTTGCGATACACTGGCAAATACAATGAATACATATAAAGCTATCGCAAGATAGCATGATGACGTATGGAATATGTTGATGTTGATATTCTCCAGATTCAGCAAGTACCATTTGACATCTATCATCTGTGAAAATCTCACCTACCGCGCAATGAATCTATAAATTTATTTAATTTGTGATGCTTCATTAAACTAAAACAATCTGAGGATATTTCTATTTCCGTACATACATCGAATTAATCATGTTATCATCAACCGTTAGCTTTTTATCAACATCCCAGAAAGAAATATGCAGGGAAATAAATTTTCAGAAT
This sequence comes from Dirofilaria repens, assembly GCA_008729115.1. Taxonomy (NCBI): domain Eukaryota; kingdom Metazoa; phylum Nematoda; class Chromadorea; order Rhabditida; family Onchocercidae; genus Dirofilaria; species Dirofilaria repens. The sequence goes on along the minus strand of SNRZ01000003.1, from coordinate 1,209,605 downwards.
GTTTAATTGCAAAATTTTAAAAATTAATAAGGACCATTCTCGAAATCACTCCTTTTTTTTGCCATTTCATTTAAAGAAGTGGAAATCTTACCTGCTTGTTGTCGCGAATTTCAATATCACGAGACTCCAAACAACTAAATAAAATTTTTTATTCGGATTGTAAATAATTGCTACCGATACTATGAATCATTCAACTAATTTCGCATTTCTTAAGTTTATTTTTATGCCCTGTTCATTATCTTAATCAATTAAATTCACATCCTTTCTTTTATGTTAAAAAACTAATCCACATTCAAAATTCTTTATCTGATAATCAATCTTATTATAATTCTTATACTGTAATCAGATCTCTTGTAATTTTTTCTTTTATTTAAATGAACATCTTTTTCCATCTTTTAACAAATATAACCTCTTTTTTTAATAAAAGGGTTAACACCAATTTTTACTGCGATTAGCTTGAAAACTCCTATTTTTTTCGCGCAATATTCCTCGTACTTGTATCTACAATATTTCCTCTGTATCCACTCCTGATTATATATTGAAACTTGCTCTATGATAATTGATATCCGGATTATAATAAAACTCTCAATTGGCTGTTCATTCATAATACAAACAATCCGCTACAAGATAGAAGTACGTAAGTCAAACCTTTAAAAATTAACTCTTTTTTTTTTAACACAAGATAGATTTATATCGCGACACGAAAGTCACGATACTTGTGATGCATTTGGCAGCAGTTATACAGTCGGCATTGGTAATACATACTTTAATCAGTGATATCAACGCATATGAACACTGGTATAGAGGATTAGTCTTGATATTGATTTTTTCTGAAATGAAGCCGTTATTTAAAAAAAAATCCAAGGTATTGTTGTACTGTGACATAGATGAAAGGCAGTGGAATTATTTCATTAGCTTTATTTTAAAAATCTACAAATTTTGACAACTCCAAAGGCCATTTTGCTGATCGCAATAAGAATCCCCTGCACACTATGAAGAATTCGAACATTTACTATTTGTAGCAAAGTTTGCTATCTAAAACATATAAAAACTTTTTGTAAAATCCCATTGGAATATTAATCGATTAAGACAAGTATGACATTGTCATTAATTAGATAAATAAACGGATGTCGTTAAAATTTGAATATTGTCTGTAAGATTCCAAGACACATAAGATGACATGCATTTTTCTTTAATATGCAATGTTTACTATTCAAAATTGTTTCTAACAAATCCTATCATTGGAAATTAAGTTATCAATGCACATATCTTCATTTATTTCTAATTTTTTTCACAATTTTCTGGAAAATGAAAAAATTCCAAATATTAATTTCTATTCATATCTTTTGCGTTCTTATGAATTGTATTGTTTTTAACAACAAATCATTGATTTTTAGATAATTTTTGCAGATAACTTTTCACATATCATGCCCTCGAAATGACCTTTTACAAAAAAACATATTTTTAATGACGGAATGAAACCGATTGTATGCATCATGTCATTACGCATAAATTATAAACTTATCAGAGCATCTATTTAAAAAAATGAACTTTTTTGTTCATCCAATCACACACTACTTTGATTCGTTGATGGGCAGAAGCATATCTTCAAGTAAAAATGATTTATTATTCCGAGAATCTATTATTCGTCATTTGAATTTTTTCCTAATGCAAAGAGAATGCCACTAATATATACTGAAAAATATTTCAAAACTGAGCTGATTTAGTACATACCAATCCACCACTGCAAAATTTTCCGCCAGCAAATTTTCTGTTCCCAATACTGGTCAACATTGAGTTATGAAAATGGCCATCTTTTTTTAAATTAAAACATTAAATAAATAAGACCATTTAATAAGAACATTCTATTTTCAAAATATTAACCTGTATAACTATATTAATTGGGCATTGACAAATGCAATCAATGCAATTTACTGGTCCGAAACAAATTTGAATAGAGTTGCAAGGAGAGCCAAGGAACTCTTTGTTCCAATACACATTCACCGGATTTCCAAATCGACATTTGCATATTCTAAAAAAAATAACTTAAACCGTCCAATTTTCCATCTCCAGTTGGGCAGGAATCTTCCAATGTTGCTTGAACCGGTACAAATCTAGCTTGAAGTAATAAAATATTCGACAAGATATTTTCTACTTCCGCATCTTACTGTAATTCCCAATATCCTTCCATTGAATTCTTTCCCTTCAAATAATTTTCATCTTAAATTTTTTTCTTAAAACTTAGTTATTCTCTCTTCACTGAACTATTTGAAAGAAATTTGATATGAAATCTGTTTATTTACTTCGACCAACAAATAAATAGCCATATCTGGGAGATTTTCGCAAATCCCATTTACAGGTTATTGGAAGTTAAGATATTCACAAATGTTTGCGATAAAATTAAAATCTCCACTGCACTGTACTGTTGAGTTACATGTCGAATTTGGTGATAATTTTGTATGTGAGTTTGATATATTCTGCTGAATAAATACAAATATCGTCAAGAACGATCCATCCAAGCAAACATCACCGTAGTGGGATGATTGCACCGGTTATCAAGTTTCCTTGCAAAATCATCTCATTGAAAATGGGGCATCAGAATTAACTGCCATATATATATATATATATATATATATCTTTTAATAATCAAAAAATTTTTTGGATTATTAAAAAAAATTTTAATCTTAACCACTGATATTTTTGACAGACTAATGTATCGATTTGAAGAAATAAGAAAGGTTTTATCGCTAAAATAGTAAGCTATATTCTACGAGGCAAATTGTTATGTTTATACATTATCATAAAAGCGAAGTATATTAATATGCATTGCTCCAATTACTGCAGAGAATATCACACATGTTTGATATTGTTTCTTACATATCCCATCAACCGGTATCACCTTTCCAGCAGAAGCGCATTTATGTCGAAAACAATATGTTTCATCAATAACTGCCGAAAAAATTATATTGCAAAGGAACTTGCACATAAAACTATTCGTTGTTCAGTAAATATCTGATTCGAAATTTTGCTTCCAATCGGATATTTTCTATGATATCAATGAAAAGAAGAGAATCAACGTAAAACTAACTTTGGAAATAATTGAACGCCTTAGCTTTAAAAGTTTTTGGAAATTGGCATATCTGACTTATGCAAATAGCGCCTGGATAACCTTTAGTGCATTATCTTGAGTCTTCACAATCGCTTTGTCCCGAATAAACCATTGCAACATGTATAAAATTATTATGATATGTAATAAAAACTTATTCTCCACTGATTTTAAGTTAAACAGGAGTTTCACTTATTTATCTATTCATTCTTTCTTTCGTTATTACCATATAAATTTTATAGGGAGATAATTAAATTAATGAAACTTTGCTAAATACTTTGTATAGAATTGAAACAAGCTTTTCAAGGATGGATAATAGAGCAAAACAATTAAATAGCTTAGCGCTTATCTGGTCTGTACTTTCCGCCTATGAAGGAATATTCTGATGAGCAGCGGCACTTTTCGTTGCTTCTGCTTCTACTTACTTCTACTGAAGTATTCCCTTTTTCCCGTACATTCCGCAAATGAAATGCAAAAGCATTTCGAATCCGAAGTTTTATTTTAAAATGAAGACATGAACTTCTCCAACTGTTATTGATTGGCACATTTATTTGTTCCGGGAAAAAATCCATGAACTATAAAGACAAAAAAGAAACTTTATTTTTCTTGCTTAAACTTTACAATTTATGTCTTTTGATAATTAATTGTTATCAAGAAAGAGTAAGAGATAATTTAGAATTTGAAATTAATAAAAATGATTCATTAGTTTTTACTAGATTTTAAGATACTCGTCATTGATCTTCTAGTACAATAGGACGCAGGCGCAAATATTATTGACACAAAAAATATTTGGAGCACTACATGGCCCGGTTACGTTCACTGAATCACAAAATGTACTTCACCAATATGAGCTATTTCATTTGATGAGAAATCTAAATTTTGATATTTATAGTTCTGTGAACTTCAAGATTTGAGTGGCAAAAAAATTCACAGAAGAGAAGAGATGACATGCGGTGGTGACAATTTAGATGGACGTATTTCTTCACTCTAAACTTTTTTTCCATCGATTCCAAAATAAAGTTTCTTTGTATCGTTAAGCCAGTGATAACTTCAGTTTTTTTCGTTTTTTTTTTAATTTTTTTTCTATTTCTTTTTTTTTCTACACTATTTTTTCGTATTTCTCTTCTTCTAGATCTCTGATTCAGAATTCTGCGAAAAGATTATTATAGTCGTGATAAAAGGAAAAATAAACAGCTTGTTCATCATTTATTCAGCATATAATTAAATAAATTGAAGCATTTCATTTGCTCTCCTAATGCGAAATCCATAATTGATGACATGAAAGTTTAGATCTTTTTTACAGATAAAGAATCGGATGATCATTTTTTGATTATTTTAGACAGCATACTATCATAACGACATCTAATCTGTTATTGATTTTTATATTAAAATGAAAAGTTCTCATTTAGTCAAACTTTAGATAAGAAATTTTATCCCTAATTTTTCAATATTACAATACCAAAAAAGTATTAAAAGTTGGAAATTGCGATGCAAGGAGTAGATGATTGAACAATTATTAAACATTCGAATAAATGAGACGCATTATTGAAAGGAATTTATCGTTTTTTTTAGGCAAACAAACAATCACACAATCATCACAAATACAATTCAGTTTATTATGAATCAAAAAAACACAAACAAAATGACAAAAGATACCAAATGATATCAAAAAAATGTAGTAAATAAGATGATAACAGTTCAATAGACTTATCAATTTAGCATATGAAATATCCATAATATATCAGCAGAACAGCACTAAAGTAAACAATAAGAACTCGATGGAAGCATCAAATGTAGCTTAACACATGATAATAATTGAGAGGGGAAATGTACATAAATATCGTTATTTATGTCCTTTTTCTTTTTATATTCATATTCAGATATTCATATGAATAGTAAAATTTGTGATTGTCAGATCTAATCAATAGACATTTTACGCAAAACTTCCCATTGAATCATCCGAAATGCTTTCCACATAATTCATACAGATAACACCACCATCAGATTACCACTGTTGGATTCGCCGCATTGATAGCTTCGAATCACTTCATTATTAGTCTATCGATTTTATCGGTCACGGATTCTTCACAATATTAACAGTTTTAATTCGTCTTCAACTGAAGTTAAAACACTCTATCTTACTTTTATGTTTTTGTCTTGCGTTTATGATGTTAGTATCTTTTAAGACTTTTAATTTAAATTTAGCTGGATTATTTTTGCAAAAACAAAGCATCATTTAAAATTTCCGAGGTTCGATTTTTTCTATGGAAATTAGTTCATCAGCAATGAACATAAAAAAGTGCTGGATTGTAATAGAATATAATGGAAAATGGTTGTTACTAGATTTGCTTAAAATATGATTTGGAAGTCATTCCATATTTAGATTAATCAAAAAGATTTGTCATTTACTGATTAGAATTATTCATTCAAAAATTAATCGAAATTCAATTCCGTTCTATTCTACCAGTAACATGACTCCTAAAATATGAACCATTAAAACTTTTCTGAAAAAGTGGAAGGGAATATGAATGTTTAAGTATTTGCTTTTGATATCAGTCAAGATCATTGCAAACTTAATATCTATTATCAGTCTTTTTTTTTCATTTTTCTAAAGGACATCGGACTGATTATTTGTTGATCACAGTTAACAAGTGCTTTTTTTTAAAGTGAGATAATTATTTTTCGAATAATCTTTATTTCTGGGAAAGACTCGAAGGCATTTTATTTCATCTTCTCTCGAATTGCATAGCAGATTGAATTCTATAAGATAGCATATGGGTGAATTTCACTGTTGCTTAATTTATAGAAAATTCAAAAGACAATAGCATCGACATTTTTTTTGATTTTTTTATTAATAGTCACTTTTAAATTTTCATAATCATTTGCTATCTCTTAACTTACATTCGGTTGTAGAGCGGATATTTATGCGAATGAAAATTATGTATATATAGCTTAAAAAAGAGCGACATTAGTTTCTTTATCGATGAAATAATCTGGAATTGCTCATCTATAGTGAAATGATAAAAGAATCAAGAATGTTTTGTAATTCGTTAACAATTTACAAACCCAATCATTATGACCTTTTAAGAAAGAACCAGCACTTCTCCTTGAATACTGGAATCGTAGGATAAAAAAAGTTTTTGCTGAATCTGAACAATGTTGTTCTCTCTAAGCTAGAGCAGCTTACACAACATTAGATGTGTGTAAAATGCTAAATGTGTAAAACTGTCATGTTAAGTGTAAGATAATTATTACATCATTCCAAAAGTATTGTTCAATTTCATCTTTCCTAAGTAGAAAAGCATCTGAATAAAAGTGGAATAATAAGCAAACATAATAAGTGAATATGAAAGAGGTGCTGCACTAGTTATGGATATGCCATTAATTTGCATATATTCTGTATTTCAGAAAAACAAAGCAAAATAACTTTTAAAGAAAATCGAAATTATTAATAACGTGGGAGATTGTGTCGTCGATAATTAATGTTTGTTCGATTCAACAAAGTGCCATTTTTACTGCTGCAACATTAGCGCTTTTGTTTTTCGTCTCCTAGCCAAATCTTCCAATATCAGTTTCCTAGAGTCAGTGTTTTTGCTATAGTCGTCATTTATGATTCCATTATGCTTGAGTAATTACTTGCACAGAAATGCATCTGTTTGCATGCATGAATCAAGTTGATCAGACGATGTTGCATGCCGACTAATTGCAATAACATTACATTATCATTTGCTTTGGAAAATCGCGATTTGCGTAATTGCTTGGAAAATCGCGATTTGCGTAAAATGTAAAACTGATCGATCTTGTACATTTGACACTCTTCATTCGAGATTAATTGCAGTTCACAGCATAAGCAGCTATATGATCGAAGTGAAGTGCTGCTTCTGCTGCTGCTGCTGCTGCTGCTGCTGCTGCTGCTGCTGCTGCTGCTGCTGCTGCTGCTGCTGCTGCTGCTGCTGGCCTTGTTTCAGTACTGGGAACTGGGAGGTATTAAGTCGGATGATCGAAGGAGCGAAGTATACATCTATCATTTGTCAGAAATTCATTCTCTCAGCTACTACTCATCTTGCCAACTATCTCATGTTCTCTTGTCCCTTTGCTAATCTTATATCGATGAGCTTTCGTTTGCTATTACAATTACTATTATAGATCTATTGTCTTGTTTTGCACTAACGGATTTAAGAGCACTTACTCACTTCTTCGGACTATTGCTTATATGAGATTGTCCCAGTGATGTTTGTCCTGTTCCTGGCTGATATTGAACATTTGATGGTAAAATAAACAAAGTCGATTTTGTGACATCACATATATTCCCAACTTTTCACCACTTATTCCTATTTTTTGGCAATTTTTTATCAAATGCTTTTTTTTTTTTTTTTAAACAATGCTGGCGCATGCGAAGCCATGGTCTTTGATGGCTTCAGTGCATTTGTAATAGCATTGATAATCGCTTGGCATTTCATCTTCTTCACAAATTTGAACAAAAAATTTTTATCAATCAAATAATAATTGGTATTATATCACTCAGTCATTGTTTGTTGATGATAATAACAAGATTTTTTTTAATTTTATTTATGATTAGTAGCGGTCTTGTGTTCGAATTTTTCTCTGGATCTGGATTGATACTATATATAGTTCTCATTTTTTTGAATTGATGGTAACTTTTCTGCAATTATGCTATTTTTAAAAAATAAAAAATATTTTTTGCTAAATGATGATTAAGTCATCTTTTTATTTTTGCATCTTATCATTGGAACTAAATCGTCCAATTAATAGGCCAATTTCCTAATCTTCTTCTCTTCGCTAGATTTTAGAAATTATTCTTGTGTTGCATATCTCTGCAACATTAATTATTGATAAGATAGGCAGAGGTCTGAAATAAAACATTTCCATGTAGTTAATTATGAATTTGGAAACAAAAAGAGCCAACGAAGACTTCGAGTAATTGTGAAATATGTAGCAACTTTTGTTTAAATTAGCTGTTTCGATGATATAATAACTTCTGAGAGACATTGTGTAAGTTAGCACCAATGCAAATATCTGGAAAACAATCCAGAAAACTTACTTGACTTACTTGTTCCGAACAATATTAACGCAATTTTGAATGATTGCAGCAACAGTCTTTATTATTAATGATTGCTTTTTGTATTGAAAATAATGGACAAATATTGACAATTCATACAATGTTTCAAAATTTCTCAATTGAACCAAATAACCTTCAAATTTGAAGTTTGAAAAACATATTTAATTGCTTACTAGTGGTATGTTATCTAATCTAGTATTCAAAGACCATTTAATCGATTATTACCGTAATTACCATAATATCTATACATCCGTTCTATTTCATACTGTTGAAGTTCATTTCTTGTCAAGAGATTATCTAAAACCAATTATTGATATTAGTTGTTCCATTTTGTAGTAATGTAGAGATAAGACGTTTAGCTATTTTTATCATTTCATATTAAAGCTTTATTAACTGAGTATATAATTTTTAACATTATCAATATTTTTAAGTTCTTGCGGTATTATTAACTTTGGATGATACAATAGAGTAGGAGAAATGGTGATAAGTGTTGTCGACGTTTTCTTTCTGATCGTAATAAAATTTGAAGTGAGTGAATTCTTCTTCTCAATGCCCGAATTTCTTCAGTGTCTCTCACACTTGGAATGAACTTCAAACTTTGGTAATTAATTCTTTATTATGATAATTTCTATAATCTTTATTACAATGATTTTTATATCAACGGACACAACAATTACAATATCAATGATACAATATGACAATTCTAACCAGATCACATGACTCAAGGTAAAGGAGCGATCCAAGGATGCCCAGATATGCTATTCCATTGACCTCATAGAGCACATCTGGGGAATTGATGTTGCTTACATCATTCCGAGGTCAATTCTGAGGTTACCAGAGGCATTACCTTTATTTGGAGCAGATAAACATGTTGACTAATAGAATTTACAGTATTTTGCTAAGTTCAATACATCTCTGACAAATTTCCTTATGAATCTTTCTTTATATTTTCTTTTATCAGGGATTCCTTCGCCACATTCAGCGACAAATGTTGTTACAAAGGGATAAAATGATGTAGAATGTTGGATACGAATCTTCAATAATTATTACTCTTTTATATCCTTTTTTTGTCACTGTGAAATGTATCATATCATTTCTAAGTTCATCTTTCTGATATGGAGTGGAATAAGGGACTAGAGACGGCTAAATATTTGCAGAGGCAGACTGTTCAAGATTCTTTAATAAGAATCATTTCCGTCTACATCGACAGCTGCATCAGTGCTAGAACAAAATTCATTTGTTGTTTAGAACTTGCCGGAAATAAGTTTTTAAAACTACAATTGTTTACTGGTCAGTTTCTCTACAAATATGAAAATAAAACGGGAAGAAATATTTTTTAGAGAGAGAAATTAAGAAATTTCTCCTAAAAATATTATTAATTTCACTTGCATTACCGCACTTCCTAATCTGACCAAAATG